>VDFB02058242.1:642527631-642673398 GCA_007258455.2 Sequoia sempervirens | reverse complement strand
AGAGCTTCTCCTTGCTTCTGACTTTGGTAGACAACTCCTTGTTTTCTTGGTACTAACTTTCCTGGCACAGACAATTTGAGTCTTCATTTTTACAGAGATCTGTCCTCCTTTGGCATGTGTTGATGAACAAGAAAATTCTTTAATTTAGTATCTTTGGGCCCTCATCTGCATCCTCTACATGTGAATCTTTATGATCTAGTATCCTTCACCTTTATCTCATTTGATAGGTCCTTCAAGATGAATGTTCACAAGTTTTAACCGATTTCCCTGCACCAAAAATAGAATCAATTAGGCCTCAATTAAAACATAAATTAATGTAATCATTAATGAGGTTTTAACAAAATATTTGGATCTTCCCTCTTTTAAGTGCAATTTTGAAATATACCCTTGCTCAAACCATTCCTAAAATTGCTTTAACCATTTTCAAACATGGAGTCTGTCCTATTCTATCTTTGTAAATTAAATCCATCGCTTTAAACATGTATCCCCCTTTAATTTTTATAACATATGGCACTTGAATCCCCTTCCTAGCATGTATTCTTTAAAATCCTTAACTTTAAGTGTTTTTTTGAGTGTCCTTTAGGAATGTTTGATTTCCTATTTAATCGCGTTACATCCATTACGTCGGAAAATTAGCTTTTCTATGTCAAGTCTTGAATATACAATGATACGCTTACAAGTGGGTTCTCATAGGGAATGCATTACATGACTAACATCCTTGAGATAGTGAAGTAGAGTGTGTTTCCCACATGCAGGACATTTGTTGGGTCAAAGGATGTAGAGTGTTGTTAGTGCAATGTCAAAGAAAGTGGATGCCCACCTCATCGGCCCCACGAGACACCCACACTCCCCTTTTTATTTATTTGATCCTTTCTTTCATTAGATGGAAGGCCCACCCAAAGATAATTCATCCACCCCCTGATGGTTGCAAAAGAAAAGAGTTGTGTGCAGCTAGGGGACAGGTCCGTAGGTGGCAGCTCAGGGAAGGTCATCTCAACAGTGCTAAAGGTAGCAAACTCCGCATGACAGAAGTCTGCTTTGTGGAAGCCTTCCAAGCTAACTCGAAATGGCAGTGGAAAGAGTAGTGGAGCCCACATTCTTGTTTGTTGTGGGGAATATTTTAGCTTTCATCCTATATAGCTTGAGGCCTCCTCTTTCCTATAGCCATTTAATCTTTTCCTTGTGAGATTTAACAATCATCTTTCATTCTTATTCAAGTGCCCACTTGTGCTTTATGGATCGTCACCTTATTATTGTTTGCACACTCCCTCAATCTAGTGGTGTTGTGATTAAAGTCTAATTCTAAGACTCCTCTCCACATGAATCATGTTCATTTTAGCATATCACAAGCCTTATTTCACAGTTTGATACTGCCACCCTTTGGCACCCCCAATCGACTCGTGTACTCACCACATCATTAAAAATATCCTATGTTTCTCTTGCTCCAAGCCTGAAAAGTTGCACCCACCATTACATCCATGTGAATCACTCATTTGTCTCATTGATGGCCTTGTGGGAAGAGGCTTCTTCAAATTTTCCATGTCAAGGCGTCACCGACAGAATGTGAAGAGGTTTCTTGGATGGAAAAATAGATTGTGAGGCCTACAAAAGAAACCTCCATGGGACTAAGAATTGTGGACAACAACTGACATAAGGCCATAGAGAAATGGAGAAGTACAGTCAAAGCTCTACCCCATCATGCCCACATTGGGCACACCTTCCCATTATTACAACCCTCATAGCTGAGAGGAGGGTGACTTATGATTCACTTGAAATGTGCATCACAAACCTTCCTCTATGAGCCCTCTTTGTTCTCTCGTACAGTCTACTATTGTTCACTTTGTCACCAGGGACAGTTCATTTGAAGATGCCATATCTCATCATCACAACCTGTATTGGTTGTTCATTGTGCTACTCTACTAGCAATTAAGCAGACCTTTTGCAAAACTCTCTCTTTGTTACAATGACTTAGTCTTGCCAGCGCTCCCTTTTTCTTGCTTTAAATGTTTACGTACAACTCCCCATTTAGTCCTTTCAAGCCTTTCGCTATTTTTTCATTGTCCATGATTAAATGATTAATAACCAATAACTATGTTGATCCCTTTCATGGCCTTTAGAAACTAATGAGGATGCACCCTCAGGGAAATGACCATGGGGACCATAGGCTCTACCAAAGAAGAATTTGTCGGAGATGTTAGTGCGGGTAGTCGTGATGAAGATGTCGTTTGAATGGTGAAACATAGAAAACTTTCCATGTGACAAATCCCATGACACAAACATCCTTTTTCCTTTGTCGATTGAATTCATCTTTCACTATAGTACCCAAAGACCCACCGCCATTTCCTTTGACCAAACAAGTTTCTTATGTTTAAACTGTTTGATCATGCCATCAAAAGCTTTATTATTCTTTGCAACTCGCACAATACACAATATTTTTCTATCATTTTTTGATCATCTTTCTTTTGGGCTTTATCATTTTGTTGTGCTTGCATCAACCTATTCTTTGTTTTTTCATGCGTGTTTTTGAAGAGTACAAAGATGTTTGCTGATGTGGGCAGCTTATACCAATTAACCATTGCATGAAGAGAGGGTGGGAAAGCTGCCATTAAATGAGCAGTCTCAGTGGTAGTGGTACCCGCATGGTGTGAGGCCTCCTCTGGGAGTGCGTGGCAAGAGCGATGGTGCGATATGCACACAAATATTACGTGGGAGTGGTGATGCAAAAGGTTTTTTGGGTGACACCATTGAAGGATGACAGTGGAAACGATGGCCTTCACCAAAGAGAAGTCTACATACACATGCCCGCAACCAACCTCACCAACCAAGAGGGAACCAAAGGAAATATTAATGTCATTTAAAACTAGGTACCTATCATCTTCTCTATGATAATACATTACCTATAGCCACCCCAAAACCATCTTAGTTGCATTATCAAAGGTCACAATTTTCTATAAGACCAGTTTATGTCCTATCCCCAATGTCCAATTCTTTAATCATTCATCATATTGCATCTTCATGGGTAGTCATGTCATGGGTTAATCATGATAGGAATGGTGTAAAATGTAGCAGCATCCTCTGAGATGACTTTGTGTTAGCCAATGCATTGTCACCTATGTCACACGAGAGAGGTTCTCCTTGCACCCCACCATACTTGAAGGAGATATTACTTCACACGTCTATCTTGTTGGCTCCACAATTTTCATTGCACCAAAAGATCGACGTGTTAATGCCCCATACAACTATCGAAGTTAATGGATCCATGGGAGGCAGTTAGTCCATATCATGAATCGCAAGGGGAGTGTTGACCATCTACCAACAAATTCCCCCTCAGCATTACCCATGGGCATTCAAACCCAACACATTTTGATTTGATACCAATTGATTGCCCCACAGTTGTCATTGTGCCAAAAGATCATCTTGTTAATGCTTGATACAACTTCAGAGTTAATGGATCCATGGGAGGTGGTTAGTCCATGTCACAAATCCTGAGGGGAGTGTTAGCCATCTACCAACACATCCTCCATTGTTGAGACTAAAGGTCCCTTGCTTATTGCCATCAAGTCTTCTCATAAAATACCGGCCATCAGTCCATAGGCATCACCACCATAAATACTCAATTTCAATAATATCTAACATGGTGTATGTGTTTTCATTTTGATGTTTATCTTATGTGATGTCCTTCCAACATTGCCATCCTATCGTCTAGATGATAATGCAATTTTTCCTCAGTTGGAATTCCCCTATGGGATTATTACTAAGCAGTTTCGAGAGTATCAACCCTATAGGATGCAAAAATGTGGAAGTTGTGGGCAAAGGCTAGTTAGAGGCTGAGGTCGTCATGTCGATGGAACATCCATAGGTGCACCGGGATCTAAACATGGGTTAGTTGTTGTGACAACATGATACAAGGAGGCATCTGGCGATGAAACTACCAGTGGAAGCCCTCTATAGCCAAACTTCTCACCATGCCAAACTTTAATAGTCAGTTGTATGTGAGAGGGACCAATATGATAAACATCGATTCTAACTACACCAAATTGTCGACTTCTTCACACTGGAATTGCTTATGCCGCCCAATGCTTAAAATGATATCATCCTGAGCTTATGTGACCTCATCTCTTTCATAAGTCACGAGGTAGTGTGTACATTCTCCACAATAAAACCGAATTTGTAACCCTCATGCCATTAAAGATTCTAATTTCCTTGTCACAGATATGAAACTATAATCTGGAGGAAGCTTTCTTATGATGCTTTTCCAGTAAAAAGCCATAAAAATTTGTGGGGATAGAGAAGGAATCAACCCCCCCCACTATTTGTTAAATACCCCAAATTGGAAACTCAGAAGTCAGTAATAAACTTAGGGGTCTCCTTGATTTTTCTTTATTGGGATACCATCAGGTTTCACTTGACCAGGTTCATGCCTTTGAGTGAAGCGGTCCTCCATGAATATAGTGATACTTTCATACTATGAAGGCTTTGCTTCTGTGGTGATGATCATGCCACCCCTTCTGATTCATTATGTGCACGTGTAGCTGAAGGGATCTTCATTAGACTTGGCTCGAGCCCATCCATGCAATCAATCCTATTGATTAAGATTCTGTAAGGCGACAATGCAATGAAGGGGCCATGTTTGTGGGTGCATTATGAGTCCTTGCCATATGTGGGAAAGGCAAGCGAGGAAGCCATTTCAGGAAAGTGCTATGGACGGCTAGTAGGGTGATATCCAGAGTGATAATAGGATCTACACCAATGGTGTCTGCCTAATGAGGTGCAGGCTAGAGAATGTGAGGCACCGTTTGAGGGACGGTGATAAGAAATAGCGAAAGGTAGGGAGAAACCCATAATGCGGGTTCCGCCTAAATGATGGCCATCGACATCATTTGAAATGCTAAAAGTTAGGCACTTGAGGCTGTCAAAGTCCCATCTTCAAGTTCTCATGAGCCTCTATTAGGTCCCCCTATCATGCAGATCCTTTAGTTACTTTTGAAAATAATGAGTTTATTTTGAACAACTTTGCAACATTTGTAGCTTCTCCCTAGTAAAGGAGGATCATGTGAACATTCAATGTAGACCAATGACAAAAAGGTTGCGGAGTGTCGTCAAGAGATTAATTTTCCACTAGGGTAATGGCAATGGAGTAGCAATGGGGATGACGAGACTAGGTGTGGAGCCTGCTATGCAGGTGGTGGTCAAGGGTTAGTCGCTGCGAAAGCGGTGAAATAGGGATGAAAATTCGCATAGGGTGACCCACAAATGTGAGTCTGTGAAGCATGAAAGACATGAAATTATGAAGAGGAGTGGGGTCCACGGGTTGGGCGGATGGCAAGACTCGACTGCAGGGTAACAACAGAGCACAATGGTGAATGTCAAGGGGAAACCCAAGAATGTGGGTTCGCAAGGGCCAACGGATGTCAGGGCAATGACAAAAGGCAAATACGTAGGCCTAAGCCTATAGAGGAAAATGACTTGATGAAACCTCACTAGGTGATTTTCACCAATGGGATGTTGATTGTTTTTAGACTTGTGGCCAAACTAGGCTTGGAAACAGGGGCACACAAAATGAGATGGGAACAAAGAAGCCCATCGGGAGGAAAAAGAGGGGGGTCCCTACCTTTGGTGGGGCGGGTATGCAAAACATGCACAACAATACCTAGCATATATCGAGGACGCACGAGATAGCTTGTATAGCCTAGATAGAGACTTGTGTTTTAGGCACGGCTTGGTGTCGTACAAGGGATGTGCATCGTACCCTGAAGTTACTCACCATCTAATCTCTTGGGTTGAGATAGAAATCCTCATGGTGGACTATGATAGTCTTTGAGAGAGAGTGTGAAGGTGAGCCCATGGAATTTGTTGATGACCTTGTGCCACTGAATCGCTAGATATCCGCCTTCTCGAGAAAGGGTGATCCAAAGAACCACCCTAGTATCATGGAGTATTAACCTTGGGTTGTCCCCCTAAGGTGGTGGGCCTACATCAAGTTTGCAAACCCTTCATACTAATTTTAGGATTGTGTTGTCTGGCGTGTCTTCATTGTGCGATACCAGTGCTTATTATCATTTTGACTCACTCCAACCTTTTTTCTGTTGTTTTTCATGTTTTTTGTCCTTTGCCATAGTCTACCCTTTCCCTCAATGCAAAATTTTCTTCTCACAGAGAAAAATTTGCATTGTGGATAGGTGATCCTACCATATAAAAGGACAATTCCATGTTTGAGTCTAGTCTAGGTCATCCCTTTAGGTGAGTTTTTATTTTTTAGAGGAAAATTTTCCTCCCCTTCTTAGGTGACCCCTTGTCTTCCTATTCCCTAGCTAGGTGAGTCTTTTGAGCCCTTAGGCAAGTCTGTGTCTAGTCCATATCCTTTGTGTCTTCCTATTTTATCCTAGAATAGGTGATCCTATCCATTCCTTGGGTGAACCTGTTGTCCACAAGGGCAATCCTGTGTCTTATATGAGTCTTTCTCATCCATACACTCCCTAGAATAGGAAAACTTGTTGTCCATAGGGGTGAATCTATGTCTACCTATGTCAACCACATTTGTACAATTTAAGACTTAGGTGATCTTATCTATCCTATAGGCAATATCGTAATAGGAATTTACGTGTGTGTCCATACCATAAAAGGCATAGGCAATTATGATCTATAGAAAAGGTGAATCTGTCACCCCCAATAGGTGATTTTGAGCTTATTTGTACATCTCAAGAAATAGGTGAATTTGTCATCCCCAATAGGTGTTTTTTTGAATCGTCTCCACCTGTTCCCCTTTGGTGTTCTTAGGAGTTAGGTAATTTTGTGTTCTATGGAGGTGATCATGTCTGACATTTAGGTGATCCCGTCATTAGATAGGCGAATTTATGTTGTGAATCCACCTATTTCCTTTGGAACACCAAGATATAAAAGAATTTTATTCTTGGATATAGGTGAGGTCACTCAACATAGAGGTGAATCCATTGACCTTGGATAGGTGAAGTTGTCACATTGAGAGGTGAACTTAAGCTACATAGAGGCATATGCACTTCCCATACAAAATCCAGAGTTAATCCTTCTGGCCACTGAAATCCTATCATTTTTTGAGTCTGTTTCCAAGATCAATTTTTTTTATCACCATCCATCTACCCACAATCATCACTTTAGTCCTTCTTCATTTTCCAAAAGTCATCATTCTATAGATAAAATCATATAGGTGCATCTTAGAATGTCCCTAGATTTCATATCTATCATTGGTTTATCAATCCCAATCCCCTAGAATTTTTGTAGAGGTTTTTATCCAGGTTGGCTTAGGTGCCTGATTCTAATCTTCAACCTTCCCACTTACTTAGGATTTTTATCTATCCTGATTGAGTGATCATCCATGACCCAATCAATCTACTTCCATCTTCAGGTAGATTCGGTGTCGTAATCATCCCTTTTTTCATCTAATTCAATCATCGGCATCTCACATCATCTAGTTCAACCTCTGAACCTAGTTTAGATTCAACCTCATCAATCCAATCCAATCGATCATCCAATCCTATCAATCATCTTGTACCATAAATCAATCTAATTGAATCCAATCCTATCGAATTTCCAATCATCCAATCAATCAATCAATCTCTCATCTAATCTAGGAAATCCTTTATTCATCACCTAGTTCATTCATTTAAGTGCATCCTAGAGTGTAGCATCATCTTATTTCACCTGGTAGTTTTGCATTTTCATGCCCATTACCACCCAATCACAAGTAAAGAAACTCATGGAAAAATAATAAGCTCAAGGTACTCAACCTCACATTCCTCAAGATCCCCCTAATGGTGGCTCATCACAATCCAATATTGAAATTCACACTATGTTGCCTCCTACTAATGAGAGCATGGTCAACCAACCCAAGGTCATAGTGGATGAATATATTAACAATCTCGTCAATTTATAAATGACAGATCATCTCCTCAATGAGCATGGGGATAAGATCCTCACCACATTTCTCCTAAAGGGTGTTAAGCCACTGTCGGGTTTGACTTATCCAAGTATGTCAATATCACACCCCCTGCACCCCTAGTTTCACAAGACCCTTAGAATTCACAAAGTAATCTAGTTAATTCATACATCCCTGAGGGTCCACCATAAGAGGGTTGATATCAACCTAGATTTGGAAATGTGGTGTTTTATCAAATCACACCCCCTACACCACCTCCTCAGGTTCCAATTTTGGTTATGGGAGCACCTGATCCAAACATTCCTCTAGGTCTCGATTCTAATCATCCTTTTGATTTTGGTATGCCATAGAGTCTCCCCAATCTGCCAAGCATGAATGCCCCAAAAAGCTCAACCCCCACACCATTTGCACCACCTCTTCCACCTAACTAATTGGGTCAACCACTAGTGAATACTAGGGGAAACCCTTTTGTTGCACTGCCTCCACCTCCTAGATCTACACCCACATCCAATTTATTGCCACCTCCATTCACATCTCAACAACCACCTCAAGGAAACATCCCATCCTTGTATCAGCCTCAAGGTAACCCGCAACAAGCAACGCCATCACAACAACCTCCATCTTAGCCTCTACAACATATCACCATTCCATATCAGCCTCCATAATATACCTCAACTCCTTCACAACCCCTACATTGAGCACAAGTTATGTCACAACCTCAGCAACGACCTCCACACTAACCAAAAGGTATCTCATTACAAACCGTCAATAGCCACAAATATCCACTCACTAGCCAACTTTATCTTATCAGTTGCCTCCTCACTAACCACAGGTCCCTCAACAACCCCAAATTTGATCTTGGCCTCTTTATCAACAACCACCATCTTACCAACAACCACCTCAACATAAACAAGTCCAGACACAAACTCTAGGAAACCCTACTACTCAACACCTATATCACTCGCAAAGCATGTATATCATGTACGCTACTCCATCCAATCCTAATCCCAATTACCTTCACCATAATACTCAACAATCCTAGTTGTATCCATCTTACACAAATCCCCAACAAATACAAAAGAATCCTTATTACGGGCAATCCAATCCACAACAACCTCCATATGCTTACCAACAACCAACTGCTGCTTATAATTACCAGTCCAATCTATATTACTCCCAACATCAGCCATTGTATCAGCATGGTGCATCCACCTCCTCATATTACCAAGCACCTCCTCCATATCAACATGGTGCCTCTTCTTCATACTATCAAGCTATGACATCCTATTAGCAATCTTATGCCAATCCATAATCCACATATCCCAATCAATATCAACAAACCTCTTCGTATCCGCCTCCACCATCATATTGTCAAACCATCCCAATTCTATCCCCATCCTATCAGCCATATGCTCCTTATAGTCAATCTTATCTAAACAATTCTTCATCTTCCACACCTTTCAATAAGGAGTGGGAAGAGATAAAAGCCGTGTTAAAAGACTTACAAGTAGGGACCTCCAAAAATTCCTTTAAATTTGAAGAGATTTTCCCCTATCCATTTGATTGCTCGATTTCACTTGTTCTTTTTCCTACGTATTTTGAAATGCCAAAGTTTGAAAAATACAAAGGAACCAAGGACCTGAAGAAGCATCTTTAGGAATTCAATACACACTACCATGAAGTCTTGCACAATGACAAATATCTCTTGTGGTTATTCCTTAAGAGCTGAATGGGGGTATCCCTAGATTGGTTTATGGGTCTTCCGAAGGGATCAATCTCTTCTTTTATGGATATTTCAAAGAAATTTGTTACACACTTCTCTTTCAAATTGGAGGACATTGATACCTTAGATCTTCTAAAAGAAAAAAAATGGGAGGGAGAAACCTTTGCAAGCTACCTGCAAAGGTGGTTTGCCTTGGCTAGTCGACTAAAATCCCATCTCAGTGAGAAGGACATGGTCACCATTTTCATAGAAAACTCCCATCTAGATATGACACATAATCTTAATATTCATTGTGTCACAACTTTTTCAAAGGTCATAGAAAAAGGTACTATCATTGAGGGGGCACTCATTGCTAAGGGACAAGTTAAGATTTATAATCCAAATAAGGATAAATCATCTGGAGATAAGTCCCACTACTGGAACAAAAATAAGAATCTTGTCAATGATGGTGTCACCAATACCAAGCATGTCCAAGTAGCCAACACCTCACAAAGGTCACAATACATCCCTAATCAACCATCAGTCTCTAATGTCATATCAGTGCCACAGGGGGAACCACGTCCTCCTCAATAGTCCAATCAACAAAATCAAGGGAAAAATAAACGCTCATTCACTCCTTTAGGAGAATCTTTAAGTGTTGTCTTCAATAGACTCCCCCAAGAGAGTTATCTGGTCACTTATCCTGTGACTAAGCCTTTTGATGAGTCCAAACCAAATCCCACCTGGTATAGGAAAAACTAGTACTATGATTTTCACAAAATCAAAGGTCATTCCACTAACAAATATTAGAGACTTAAAATTTATATCCAAGATCTCATAGATTAAGGGGATATGGTAGTGGATTCTAATAAGGCAACATTGTCTAGTGCCTAGCTACAAATATATCAAAAATGCTTTCTCAAAGCACAATCAGGGTGCTAGTATGTCTAATGCTAATCCCGAGCCAAACAATAATAATAACCAAAATAACAACATGAATAATGTTAGCTATAGGAATGTACCCTATAACTATGATGGAATAGTTATGTGTATTAGCTAGGTAGAGCCTCACATATCCATGATTCATGTTAAAGGAAAATACCTGCAATGTGTTGTTACAACCCATCGCACCCACATAACCGTTCCTAGAGCTTCCACATCAACCCAGCTAGCTCCTGTGAGCTCTTAATATAATATTCTTAATCACCTTGGAAATAATTCCGCTCAAATATCCATCTTGGATTTTCTTAAGTCTTCCCCCATCCATGAGGAAATCCTCACCAAAGCTCTTCAGGATACCCATGTGCCTAATGATATAGATCCTACCCAATTTCAAGCCTTGGTAGGAAATTTTCATCCACATATCAGTTGGGCTTCAGTCAAAATGATATTCCTTTAATTTATTCAAATCATAATTTCCCCCTTCATATCAAAGTCCTCGTAGCCCATCATAAAGTAAAAAGGGTCATGTAGATAATGGCTCTACCCTCAACCTATGTAGGTTGAAGTTCGTAAAATAGGTTGGGTATAATCATAATAACTTAAATAACTAGGTCATCACCATCAAAGCTTATTATAACATGGAGCTAGACTCTGAAGGAATCATTTGTCTTCCATTTCAGGTTGGTCCTGTAGTACAATATACCACATGCCATGTCCTTGATCTGGACCTCCCATACAATATCCTCCTTGGACGCCAGTGGATCCATGCCATGCAAGTGTTTTTGTCCATTTCCATCAATGCCTAAAATTCCCATTCAATGGGTGGAAGTAAGCATACATGCTAATCTACAACCCTTTGAATATTTTCATGCATTAGAAGCTTCCTTCCCTCACTCCCATTACTATCTAGGAGTTGAAGTAGGGGCACCTCAGGCATCATCTTCCAATCTATCTTCCAATCCATCATCCACCACATCATCCATTCCATCCATTGCATCTAAATCCATAATCACCAAGGTCTAGATCATAGATAAAGGTTGTGGTGAGTACGAGATGCACATGGCTCTAAATGCGGCAACCATGCCACCATCTTCTCATACCTATGGCCAACCTTCTCATTCCACACCATAAGAAGAAGATAAGAAAATAACGCTCGACTCTAAGAATGTGGGGTCTAGAACTTTTTGATCTCCTAGAACATGGTAAGATCAACCAGATGACGATATCAGTTAGTGGATATATAGGGAAGAGCCCAATCCTTCTCCCCCTCTCATTGAGTATTTCCAGGAGACCTATCCTCATGAATCCAAGTTAGCTGAAAAATACAATTATCAAGGGGGAGTCCTTGGCGTAGAAGAACAAGAAAGATTGTAGCCTATTGACACAATTGTGAGACCTAGATATTTGGGATTAGGCTATGATAAAAATAAAAAAGGTCCTGCGCCATCAACTAGTACATCTAATAATGTCAATATGGATAATGATTTCCTTGAGGACATACCCAAGGAAGAGTCCATTATACTTGCATATGATGATGTTAATCTCCCTTCCCTATTTGATTGCCTATCTTTCTTAACTATTAGCCTTTCCCTTCAACATCCTGACCTCATTGATTGGGACTTACGAGGTATAGCACCCATCAATACCTTTCCTTCAATGGACACTTATGTGCATCTCATGGGATTGGGGGAAGATGAAAACCCTAACCACAAAAGTAAGAAGAAACAAAATTAAAAAGGGTCATCTAGTGAAAACCTCTCTGAGGCACTTCCTAACTCATCAAAATTCAAAATAAAGGGTGTATTCGACAGTGAAAACCTCGACAAGGTAGTGGAGGATGGGGATGTTCATCTTCCGCTTGTTAGAACTCTATTTTCCAAATGGTCTTTCATCTTGATTGAAGATACCCAAGAAGTCAATTTTGGAACAAAAAAAAAACCTAAGATTATATATGTAGCCAAATCATTATCAAAGGAGGAGCATTCCATTATCATCAACTTGTTAAAAGAAGGAATAATCAACTTCACATGGACCTATTCATACATGCTAGGATTATATCCTTTCTTGGTGGTATACCATTTGGATGTTCATCTAGATGCAAAACCTGTTAAATAGAAACTAAGAAATATGCATCCACAAGTGGCTTTGCTCGTTAAGGAAGAATTGGAGAAACTGCTAGAGGTTGGGTTCATAATACCTATTGAATATTCTAACTGGATATCCAACATAGTGCCCATGGCCAAACCAAATGGAAATATCATAATCTATATATATTTTTGAGATCTCAATAAATCTTGTCCTAAGGATGATTTCCCACTTCCAAACATTAAAATGTTGGTCGACCTCACAACGGAGCATGAGATGCTATCCCTTATGGATAGTTTCTTCAGCTATAATTAGATCAGAATTGCACCAGAAGATCAGCATAAAACTACCTTCACCACCCCTTAGGGAACCTTTTGTTATAATGTTATGCCCTTTGGACTCAAAAATGTGGGGGCAACCTATCAGCATACCATGACTATTATCTTCCATGACCTCATTCATATCATAATGGAATATTATGTCGATGACTTATTGGGGAAGTCCAAAACTAGAGAAGAGAATCGTATGATCTTGAAGAAAATATTTCAGTGGTTAGAGCACTATAAGCTACATCTAAATCCAAAGAAGTGTGTGTTCGGAGTTACATCTAGAAAGTTGTTGGGCTTCATGGTCTCTAGAAGGGGTATTGAGGTAGATCTAGCCAAAGTCAAAGCAATAATGGAAATGCCCCTGCGGCGTAATTTCAAGCAATTAAGAAGACTTCAAGGGAAGTTATAGTCCATCAGGTGCTTCATAGCTCAGCTAGCTGATAAGTTTCAATCATTCACACATCTCCTATGCAAAGATACCACCTTCAAGAGGGATCCAAAATGTTAGGAAGGCTTCAAAAAGATTAACGATTACCTGGCCCATCCACCTATCTTATTTCCTCCCATCCTAGGTAAACCACTTCTATTGTGCATCTTAGCTACATCAGTTGCATTGGGGGCATTATTAGCTCAAAATGATAAGTCTTCTAAAGAGCATGCAATCTATTACATCAGTCAAATGTTGGTAGGCTATCAACTCAACTACTCTCTAATGGAAAAGTATTTTCTAGTAGTGGTCTTCAGTTCACAAAAGCTTTGTCATTACATGCTCAGTCATCCTATCAAGCTAATATCAAAAGTTGATCCACTTAAGTATATATTGTCCTGAACTTCTTTGATTGGTCGCATGGCCAACTAGGTCATGCTACTGAGTGAGTTCAACATAGAGTATGTGGATCTGTGGACACAAAAAAAGTAACCCTTTTAATTTTTCTTGTTTTTTCCCTCCTTGTTCTTATTTGGCTTGATTTTTCCCTGATTTAATGTTGTAATATGGCCCACATATTCACATTAGGTCTTGAATTTTTTATGAATCATTAAGACTTTATGATGTCTTGTAAAGGTGTTGTGATACATTTTCACACTTTTCTAGACTCTTCTTATTATAATTTATCTATAGACCATCTTTTTATCACTTACCAAGTCTTGTTCTAAAGTGTTATAAAGTCTTGTAAGAAACATTCATGATTTTCTAGGCTTGTCACCAACAAATACACCTTTCTTATGCTTTATTTGGCCCCTTTATGCACTTACATGCCTTAATTAAGTGTACTTTTAAATATAAACTCGACAAAAATCATTAAAGACAACTTAATTTTTGACACCCAATCATATGCCTTGAGTGTGACCTACTTGCCCAGGGTGGTGAATGAGTCCCTCTTGGCACAAAATTCAAAATAAATTCAAATTACTAGTGGGTTTTTAATCCTAAAGACCTAAGGTCGGTCTATGATGTATTTTCAGGAAATTAGGACATAATTGTGTATAAATACATGATTTTATATCATTTTATCCCTCCCCATTCATCCAAGTATTCATTCTTGCATTCAATCCATCTAAGCATTCACTCAAGCATCATAGCATCATTCAATCAAGCAATTATCAAGCATCTTGGAGTAGCCATTGACATATCTTTAGACTTCAACAACAAGGGTTTTGGTGAGTCTATGACATTTTCATGTTATTTTTTCATCATTCCTTTCTTATTTCATTTCATTATCAAGGGTTTGATTACCAAAGTTGGGTTTGACCAAGGTAAACCCCTATACTCTAACATTTAATCATTTTCCCCCTCTTTGCATGTGTGTTTTTTGGTCTTGTAGGTAGATTTTTCATGGAGAGAGGTATTGAAAAGTGTTCAATAATTCATCAAAGTAATCATAGTCAACTTAACCCTAATTGGAGCTTGAAGACCCTTTTTTGACCTATTTTCTGTATATTCATATTCGACAACCTGACAAGCAAAAAAGTATAGACCAAGACCCACAAAGTTGACCTTTGACTTTACAAATTTCTATAGGTGGATTGACTCACCATCTGTGGAGAATGATTCCCACTGCCAGGCTGGAAAAATATTTTTCTAAGGTTCTGAGTTCCCGACATCCCAAAACCTATTCCGACATATTTTACCAAAAGCAAGACTAATTCGTCATCTCTGGTGAATGAGTCCTAGTGGGAATCAACATTGAATTCTACAACATTCCATAATCTTCTCAGATCTTCTTTCAACCTCTAGGTGCACCCTTTCAGTTTCATTCAATTATGTTTTTATTTGTGCATGTTTCTAGTTCATGTTTGTATACAACACTATGTTTTCAAACACTTCATATTTCTTAGTTTGCATACAATAATTGATCCATTTCATTAGTTTTTTGCATTTATTTTATTTAATTTAGGCATATTTCACCCACATCACATCCATATTTGAATGTATCATTGCATTTTGGCACCTAATCTTATCTCCTATTATGTGAAAAACCCTAAAAGGAGCATAAAGCATTTTGGTTTGCCAAAATCCTTGTTTACATTTTGGTGAACTTGATTTTAGAGAATTTTTACTTTTGATTTCAAGTGCACTTGAATCCTAGGGTTAGCTTGCATTACCATTACATTATATTTTGTATTGTTTTTCATCCTAGGATTTTCAAAAACTGCATTAGTGAAAACATCATGAAGCTTTCATTTTTGCTTTCAAATCATTTAAAAACACTGCATTTCTACATCTGCATCATAATTTTGCATAATACAATCTACAAAACATCAAATTGCATTTCATATTTCTAAAAAAACTAAAAAAAAAATCATCCCTGGACTCATTCGCCACCTTGGGTGAATCAGTCCAGTGGCACAATTTGAATTGCATTTTTTGGCATTTTCTAGGCATTTTCTGCTATTACAGTCTGCCATATTTTCTAGATTTGTTGTTTTATTCTCTTTCTTGAATCTTAGTTTACTTTCATTCATTGTCATTATGGCTTTTTGCTTTAATAAATTTTGGATGTCATTAAAATCCTTAGTGGACATGTCAAATTGTGCCTTTGGAACTAATCCTAATGATTTTGAGCTTCCTCATGCTCCTTCAACTCCTCATGAATTTCCTCCTTGTTCTATTGAAATCATTGGAGAAGATGATGATAGCATGAATAAGTACTTAAACGAATGTCTTGACAATATTGAAGCTAATGCATCCTTTTATCCATCCATGAAGCAATCAAACCTTCCTACCATCTCACCTCCTAATACATTTGGATACTTACATCTTGAAACAAATGAAGGACCTAAGTTCCCTCCAAAATGTGGACCTAGTTACTCTAACCATGCACCTCCTCAACCATTCTATGATAACAAAGTTACCAACACACCAATCATCCTTGAAGAAACTTATGGCAAATATTTTACCATCTTAAGCAAACAAGGTTGAGACAGAACAATTGAAAATGGCAGTCATCAAATTTTAGAATAAAGACCAACGAAGGAAAACACAATAGGGTTAGGTTATCAAGATCCCCCTCATGACAACAAGCCTCCTTTTTCATATTGGAGACTTTGGGATGATGGAATGGTGATCTTTGATTCTCCTTCTGACTTGAATTTTCTCCTTCCACATGAACAACCCTTACATGATTCCAATGACAAGGATGATATGATCCTTGTGGGTCCTCTTCCACCTTCAATTCATGAAAAAGGTGAATCTAGTAAATGCAAACGACCTTACAAATTGAAAAAACTAAATTTTCCTCTCCATCCACCACTTTAATGTGAAAAGAAACTCCAAATGCTTTTAAATAGAGGTCTCATCCTATTACCACCTATGAATAGGTGGGTAATCCATCTTAAAGATTCCAATATACCTTATTGTTAATACCATCGTGTTCTTGGACACCAAACCGATTAGTGTCATACATTGAAAGAAATACTGAGTAAGTACCACTTTGATGACACCAACTATTATCCTATCATCCCATAGTACCCTACCACCCACCTTATCATGTAATAGTTGTAGAATCTTCCATTCTCACTATTACATGATCTTTCCCACCACCTATCTTGGCTCATTCTTTCCTTGCACTTAGTGGGGGAGAGAAATTGATAGCCTTGTCCTAGTAAAGCATTTGTCCTTGTCCCCTAGCTATTTTTTTCACCTTCCACTTATCCTGACTGAGAATGGGAGGTGGATGACTCGCTTGATGGTTGACTTGCATCTGCCTTAGTAGTCTTTCAGATTTTCTTTTCTTTTTCTTGCATGTGTGCATCATGTCCCCCCATGACATGACATTTGATGTTCTCTCTCTTTGTATGCTTCCTCTTTGTACCTTCATTCTTCTATATGTCATCTATTTCTTTCACTTTTTTCTTTTTCCCTTTTGCGTTTGTTTTGTGTTTTCCTTTTGGGGATGACACAAAGTGTAGAAACGCCATATGTCTCTTCCATGTTAACCCAAAAGGTCTTCCATTTTTTCTCTTTTGTTTTGTGTTTTCCTTTTTGGGATGATGCAAAGCATAGAGACACCCTATGTCTCTTCCATGTTGACCCAAAAGGTCTTTCTTTTTCATTTTTTTCTTTTGTTTTGTGTTTTCTGTAAGGAAAGCTTAGGTGCAGAAAAAACTCTCCTAATGTCAAAACCTAAGGGAAGAATGCATATATGAATTTAAATTTTGTAATTATAGTCCAATAAGATGCACATGAAAAAAATAAAAAAAAGAGAAATGAACACATAGACAATTGGACACCAGATTTACGTGGGAAAACCCTTACGGGAGAAAAACCCACCACACCAAGAAAAGCCTCTTTGTACTACAGTAAGGAAAATTACATACAGAGATCAAACTTAACTTTTTGATGTTAATTTATAGTAGCAACATTCATTGATCAATCTTGTACATAATAGCTCTCAGAAAACATACAATGAATTCACTCAGATCAAATCATGTTCAGAATCAAACAACTCTATGTCATCAAACTATTCACCATTTTCGACCATTATAGAGCATAATCATTTTCCCCACAACCTGTTCATCTTCCACATAGGAACGGTCACAACAGTCCAAATTCCACCAGTTCACATTCTACTTCTCTCATTGGCTCAGAACACACCACCTAGGATAGACGTTCGGTCAAAATGTTCAACTAAATCACATTTCGGTGAGACACTAGAATGTGTCTCCCCGATTCCAAAATTCCCGATCACATAGCTATCGACAAGACCAAAGGTATTGGCAACACCCAAATAAATCAGAATGATAACATATCAAGTCTCCTCGATATCACAAGAAAACCAACTTTCCATCGACAAGAGTCCAGGAGATTTCATTGACAGTTAATGTCACTTCAATATGTCCGTCGGCAAGACCATCATTGTAGCTAAGACTTCACACTGATGTTTAACTCATGTAGCTCTATCGGCAAGACCATCACTACTGGTGAGACATCATACCGAACATAGAATAGTGGGAGAGACCAATGCTATCGGCAAGAGTTCTCACCAAACATAGACCTATCGACAAGAGGAAAGCCATCGGCAAGAGTTCTCACCGAAGTTGTATACCCGTTGGTGAGACTACAACCATCAGTAGGAGATCATGCCGAATGCACTTGCCTATCAGCAAGAGAAACACTATCGCTTAGACTCTTATTGAGCCCTCATGTCACCTTGATGACATTCGTGTGTAAAACCATCGACGAGACATACTCTATCAGAATGAATCAATCTAAAGGTTCATGCCTCTCCTTGATGCCACTCGTCGCCAAGAGTCTCCCAGATGATCACCAAGAATCAACCCATCAACAAAAGGTCTTACGAGATGGAGAGAGATAGGAACTTCACAGCAATAGCCATGTCTTGTCGATGACTCCTGTCAGCAAGACATAACAAAATTCTTAGTGACTTTGAACTTTTGAACACAGATGCTAGTCGGTAAGACATTCAGAGGGTCTCACCGATTTTTCTCTTTCAGGAGTTTCATGTCAGTAAACTTGAGGCACATTTTCCAACAATCTCCCACTTGACGAAGATCTTACTAACACCTCTAAAGAACAACAAAACTACTAAAATTCATGGGCATTAAGGCCCATCAAACTGGCACACCACCTGAACATGTCTGTGCTCATTAGCTTCGTCAATGCATCTACAACATTTTCTAGAGTATCCACTTTTTCTAAAGAAACCTTTCCATCCTCCACCATATCTCATAGAAAATGATACTACACATCAATATGTTTCATCCTAGCATGGAAAGTAGGATTTTTTGCCAAAAAAATAGCACTCTGACTGTCACAGTAAATTGTAATTATCCTTGCATCAAACCCAATGTTAGAACACAAACATTTTAACCAGATTGATTCTTTATAGGCATGTGTTGTTGCCATGTATTCTACCTTTGTAGTGGTCAAAGTGACTACAACCTAGCGCTTACTCATCAAACTAACTACACCACATTTCAACATGAAAATATATCCATTGGTGGATCTTCTGCTATCAATGTCCCCTACCCAATTAGAATCCACATAGCCTCGAATGCTGAGAGTCCTCTATGATTCAACTGAATTCCCATGGTAACACAAAGAAAATTCTGAAGTGCCCTTTAGATATCTAAACACTCTTTTCACAGCATCCCAATGTGTCCTTCCAGGATTTTCCATAAAATGACTAAGTACTCCCACTGCTTGGGCAATGTCTGGCCTTGTACAGATGATTGCATACATTAAACTGCCAATTGCACTAGCATAAGGCACTCTGGTCATGTCCTCCATCTCAGTAGGAGATTTTGGACAGTCTTCAACATATAGCCTCATTCCCTACAAAATTGGAACAACTAGTTGCTTGCACTCAATCATACAAAATCTCTCCAAAACAGTATTAATATACTTACTCTGACTAAGCCAAATTTTTCTACTCTTCCTAGCCATGGTTATTTCCATTCCTAGAATGTACCTGGCTGCACCAATATCTTTCATTTCAAACTTTGTAGACAGCTGAGATTTTAGATCAAAAATCATTAACTTACTATTTCCTATGAACAACATATCATCAACATAGAGAGTAATAATAAGAACATGATCATTTTCAGCTTTTTAGTACACAAAATGATCAAATTTTGATCTTACAAATCCCAATGACAAAACAAACATGTCAAACTTTTGGTACCACATTCTAGGAGATTGCTTTAACCCATACAAAGATATTTTCAACTTACAAACTAGATTTTCTTTACCCTTTTCCACAAAGTGCTTAGGCTGGGACATGTAAATTTCTTCTTCAAGGTCACCATGAAGAAATGTTGTCTTCACATCCATCTATTCAATCTCTAAGTCATACGCTACTGCAAGTGACAAAAGAAATATGATAGATGCCAACTTAGCTATAGGAGAAAAAGTTTCTCCATAATCAATTCCCTCTACCTGGGAATACCCCTTCGCAACCAACCTCGCTTTATACTTTTCCACACTGCCATCCATACCAATCTTCCTTTTAAATACCCATTTGCAGCCAACAACTTTTTTCCTTTAGGCAAGGGCACTAAACTCCAAGTATCATTCTTTTCTAATGATGCCATTTCTTCATTCATGGCTTCCAACCAAGAGTTTGAATCAGACATTCTAAATGCCTCTTTCATAGTCCTAGGCTCATCAGTGCTAGAAATTAAAGCATAGGCACAAGTAGAACCTAACAAAGAAAACCCATACCTATCAGGTTGCTTTCTTTCACATGTTGACCTCCTCGCAGGTTGAGACTGCAGTTGTTCTTCTTCTTTAATTTTCTCAGAACTACTTGAGATCTCCTCAGTTTCAGGTACATTTTGAATTTTCAATTCCTCTTTATCTGGTGTTAGAGGAATTTCAACTACATCCTTTTTATTTTCTAATTTTTTCTCTAACTGTAGATCCAAAGTAGAAGGCTTCAGCTCACAAAAAATAACACTTCTGTTGTATAGAACCTTCTCCATATTAGGATTCCAAAGCTTGTATCCTTTTATGCCAGCACTATAACCAATAAAAATAAATTTAACAACCTTGTTTTCCAATTTAGACCCTTTTTCATTCGACACATATTCATATGCCTCACAGACAAAGACATGAATGTGTCTCAGAGAGGGCTTCTTTCCAAACCATGCTTCCAAAGGTGTCTTCTCAACAAGATTGGAATTCAGAGAATGGTTTATTAAATAACATGCTATTGCAACTACCTCAGCCTAGAAATCCTCCTCCAAGCCAGCACTACTTAGCATACTTCATGCTCTTTCCATCACTGTCTTGTTGAACCTTTCAACAACTCTATTTTGTTGCAGAGTGTAGGGTGTAGTTTTATGTCTTTTAATTCCATGATTTTTACAGTACCTTTCGAACTCATCAAAACAAAACTCACCACCATTGTCAGTCCTTAAACATTTTATTTTTCTTCCAATCTTATTTTCCACAAGGTTTTTAAATTCCTTAAACTGATTGAACACTTCTGATTTACTTTTCAAAAAATAAACAAATGCCCTTATTGAATAATCATCAATGAACGATATATAATATCTTGATTTAGACAAAGAAGGAACATTTACTAGACCAAAAACATCATAATGTATATAATCAAGTAAACCAGAAGATTTGTGAGGACTGGAGTATAATGAAACATGGTGTTGTTTACCATATATACAATGTTCACAAAAATAAAATTTGAGGTTACAATCATCAAGCCCTTCAACCAAGTTTTTATTTTTCAAGGTTTTTAAACCTTTTTCTCCAATGTGGCCAAGCCTATGATGCCAAAGCATAGTCTTTTCTGCTAGAATTTTAACTTCCATAGAGTTTGCACTATCAGGAACATTTTCCTCCTTTTCTCCATGAGTATCCTTTTGTGACTTTGCATAGACACTATTACATTGCACAACAAGTGCATCCAACTTATACAAGGTACTAATACGAGCACCCCTTGCTAGCACCATTGAGCCTCTAGTCATTTTGCAGCCATTTCCAAAGAACGTGACTTGCACTCCAACATCGTTCAACTTACTAATAGAAAGTAAATTTTGAGCCAGACCTGGTATATGTATTACATCATTGATTCCCTTCACTCTTCCATCAGGGAACTAAATTCTAACTCTTCCATGACCAACTATTTCCAGAGATGAATCACTTGCCAAATACACCCTTCCACCATCGTATTTCTCATACTTAGTGAACCAATCTCTATGAGATGTCATGTAGAAAGATACTCCAAAATCAATCAGCCAGACATCATCTGATGCTTGTGTAGCCAATGCTGCAATGAAAGCGTCTACATCACTCTAAGAAGAATCACTATCAAAAGAATACTTCTTCTTTTTCTCCTCTTTGCAATCCTTTTAGACATGACCAGGTTGCCCATAATTCCAACACTTTACCTTGGACTTCTTACTAGGAGACTTTGATCTCCCCTCTTATTTGGATTTGGAGTTCTTGTCCTTCTTCTTGCCTTTTTGTTTTGATTTGCCTCTGACAGTAAGAGCCTCCTTCACCATCTCAAAATATTTTCTTCTCATTTCTTCTGATAATAAAAAAGCAACAACATCTTCCATCTTAAAAGAGGAAGTAGTACTCCCAATAGCCATCACTAAGTAATCCCAAGAATCTGGAAAAGAACATAACAATAACATACAATGATCTTCTTCATCAATCTTCACACCCATAGATGCTAACTGGGCAATCAACATGTTGAAAGGATTCAAATGATCAACAACAGATGCTCCTTTATACATTTTCAAAGAGTACAACTTCTTTCTCAAGAACAACTTATTCACCAAGGACTTGCCCTGATAAATAGCTCCCAATATTTTCCATAAAGAAGATGCTATCTTTTCTTCATGAACATTTAGAAGAACAAAGTCTGCTAGATAGAGCCTTATTAGCCCCTTTGATTTTTGATCTGCAAGGTCCCAATCCTCTTGCTTCATGCCTGTAGGCTTCATTCTAGACATAGCAAGCCAAAGATCATGATCAACCAACAGATCTTCCATTTTGAGTTTCCACAACTCAAAATTACTACCATTGAATTTCTCAATTTCAATCTTTGCTGACATGCTTTCCATCTTAATCTATAATTTGAATTACCAAACTTCTACAAGACTCACACTGAATAGAATTGACACAAAAAATCCAACATACCCACAAGGAGAACACAACTAGCCAGGCTCTGATACCACTTGTAAGGAAAGCTTAGGTGCAAAAAAAACTATCCTAACATCAAAACCTCAGGGAAGAATACATATGACTTTAAATTTTGCAATTATAGTCCAATAAGATGCACATGAAAAGAATAACATAAATGAGAAATGAACACATACACAATTGGACACCAAATTTATGTGGGAAAACCCTTATGGGAGAAAAACCCACCACACCAAGAAAATCCTCTTTGTATTATAGTAAGGAAAATTACATACAGAGATGAGACTTAAATTTCTGATGTTAATTTACAGCAGCAACATTCACTAATCAATCTTGTATAGAATAGCTCTCAGAAAACATACAATTAATTCACTTAGATCAAATCGTGTTCAGAATCAAACAACTCTATGCCATAAAACTATTCACCATTATCAACCATTACAAAGCATAATCATTTTCCTCACAACCTGTTCATCTTCCACATAGGAATGGTCACAACAGTCCAACTACCAACGTTTCACATTCTACTTCTCTCATTGGCTCAGAACACACCACGTAGGATAGATGTTCGGTCAAAATGTTCAATTGAATTGCATGTGAGTGAGACACTAGACTGTGTCTCCTTGATGCAAAAATGCTCGATCACATAGCTATCAGCAAAACCAAAGGTATTGACAACACCCAAAGAAATCAAACCGATAACATATCAAGTCTCCCCAATATCACAAGAAAACCAACTGTCCATCGGCAAAAGTCTAGGATAAATCATCGACAGTTAGTGTCACTTCGATATTTCCATCAGCAAGACCATCATTGTCGCTAAGACTTGACACCGATGTTTAACTCATGTAGCTCTATCGACAAGACCATCGTTATCAGCGAGACATCATACTGAACATAGAATAGTTAGAGAGACCAACACTATCGGCAAGAGTTCTCAACAAGCACAGACCTGTCGGCTAGAGGAAATCCATTGACAAGAGTTCTCACTGAAGTTGTATACTCGTTGGTGAGACTATAGCCATCGACAGGAGATCATACTGAATGCACCAACCTGTCAACGAGAGAAACACTATCGCTTAGACTCTTATCGAGCCCTCATGTCACCCTAATGACAGTCGTGTGTAAAACCATCGCGATACATACTCTGTCAGAATAAATCACTCCAAAGCTTCATGGCTTTCCTCGATGCCACTCATTGCCAAGAGTCTCCCCGATGAACACCAAGAATCAACCCATCGGCAAGAGCTCTGCTCGAATAGAGAGAGATAGGAACTTCACAGCGATAGCCATCTCTTGCCGATGACTCCCGTTGGCAAGAAAGAACAATAGTATCAGTGACTTTGAACTTTTGAACACAGTTGTTGGTCGGTAAGACATTCAGAGGGTCTCACCGATTTTTCTCTTTCAGGAGTTTCATGTCAATATGCTTGAGGCACATTTTCCAACATTTTCCTTTTGGGGATGATGCAAAGCATAGAGATTCCCTATGTCTCTTCCATGTTGACCCAATTGGTCCTTTTACTTTTCTTTTGCACTTTTGTCTTATGTTTTCCTTTTGGGGATGACACAAGGCATTGAGACCACAATGTCTCTCTCATATTGACCCAAAAAAAAATTTCATTTTCATTTTATTTTGGATTGTGGTTTCCTTTTGGGGATGATGCAAAGCATCAAGATGCCCTATGTCTCTTCCATGTTGACCCAAAATGAACTTTCTTTTTCTTTTGTTTTCACTCTCATTGTTTCATTCTTCTAGTTCTATGTATTTGGGGAATGATGATAGTTATGAGCTCTTTGATAAAAAAATTGCATCAACGAACATACTGACCCAAAATCCATAGATCCCTTATGTGTTTGGTGTGTTCCTTTTTGGGGGAAACTCGTCTTCCTTCTTTTTCTTTTGTTCCTTTTCATTTGCATGATGCAGCCTTACTCAGAGACATATGACTTAGCATAAGGGCTTTCCAAGTTTACTCTCATGTCTTGTTTCCTTTTTTCATTTTTCATTCCCTACTTTAAAGTAATTGCTCACAGAACTGTGTGTATAAATTCCTTTAAAGTGGGGGCATACATTGGCATAACTCATTTTACATTCTTTTTTTGTTCTTGGTTCTTAGTACAACCTTGTTACTTCATACGATGAGTTTTTCACTTTGTGGATGACATTGGGTGTGATTTCCTTCATAAGTGTCATCTATCTTAGCATATTACATTCCTCTTAGTGGTCTAATGTGATGCACTGCATCCCCTAAGTTTTGAATATTCTATTCTTTGATCGGTCCTCTCTTGGAGACATTAGACACAATGTTCCCTAAGTTAAGACCTTGCATGAACTAAGCAAGACTCATTTGAATATTTCTTTTGCATGTTACATTTTTCATTTACATGGCCACCTTGCATAACACAATTTGCATGCCTATGGTTCCATTGCATTTTTTGATGAGTTCTAAGCATACAAAGCTTTTCTCGTCTCATGAAGCACGAAATGACATTTTTCTTTGTGGCACCTTATGAAAGTTATCAGGAGGTATAAATTTGATATGGTTGAGTGGGAAGCCCATTCTGAGGCACGACTTTCCCCATAGCCACCTTTAACGATTTCTCACCCCGCGAACAACTAGAATTTTTTTGGCCCTAGAGTGAGTATTTATGGATCTATCACTCCACGAACAACCAGAAGTTTTGTGGCCCAAGAGTGAGTATGTTGGGGATTTCCCACCCCATGGAAAACTAGAAGTTATGTGGCCCGAGAGTGACTATATTCGGGCCTTCTCACCTGGAGGACAACCATGAGTTTCATCATCCCAGAGTGAGTACACATTTCTTGTTCCAAATAAACAACCTAGATCTAATCCACAACGAGCTAGACAGAAGGTCAAATCTTTCTCTCCTTTCCTTCATTTTTTTTCATCACTTTCATGTGTGTTCTTTTGTGCTCATGATTTTTTTTCCATGGGATCTTGATCCTCAGGGCTTGATCATCCCTCTTGATTGTTGTCTCATATTACCAAGCATTAGTACATCTGAACCCCTCCTAAGATGCATTGCTCTACTTTAGCGTGAGTTTGAAGTAGGTTCATCCTCTCACTAAAGTGGGGGCTAATTATGGACATGGAAAAAGTAACCCTTCTACTTTTTCTATTTTTGTCCCTCCCTGTGCTTATATGGATTTATTTTTCCTTGATTTAATGTTGTAATATGGCCCACATATTCACATTAGGTCTTGAATCTTTATGAATCATTAAGACTTTATGATGTCTTGTAAAGGTGTTGTGAAGTGTTGTGATACATTTTCACACTTTTCTAGACTCTTCTTATTATAATTTATCTATATACCCTCTTTTTATAACTTACCAAGTCTTGTTCTAAAGTGTTGTAAATTCTTGTAACAAACTTTCATTCTTTTCTAGGCTTGTCACCAACAAATACACCTTTCTTATGCTTTATTTGGCCCCTTTATGCACTTCCAAGCCTTAATTAAGTGTACTTTTAAATATTAACCCGATAAACATCGTTAAAGACAACTTAATTTCCAACACCCACTCATATGCCTTAAGTGGGACCCATTCACCTAGGGTGGTGAATGAGTCCCTCTTGGCATAAAATTCAAAATAAATTCAAATTACTGGTGGGTTTTTATTCCTAAAAACCTAAGTTCAGCCTATGATGTATTTTTAGGAAATTAGGCCATAATTGTGTATAAATACATGATTTTCTATTCATTTTATTCCCCCCCCATTTATCCAAGTATTCATTCTTGCATTCAATCCATCTAAGCATTCACTCAAGCATCATAGCATCATTCAATCAAGCAATTATCAAGCATCTTCGAGCAACCATTGACATATCTTCAAACTTCAACAAAAAGGGTTTGGTGAGTCTATGACATTTCCATGTTATTTATTCATTATTCCTTTATGATTTCATTTCATTATCAAGGGTTTGATTACCAAAGTAGGGTTTGACTAAGGTAAACCCCTATACTCTAACACTTAACCATTTTCCCCCTTTTCGCATGTTTGTTTGCATGTCTTGTAGGAATATTTTTCAAGGAGAGTTATTGAAAATTGGTCAATAAGTCATCAAAGTCATCATAGTCAACATAACCCTTTTTAGCCTGTGTTCTACAAATTCATATCTAACAATTTGACAAGCAAAAAAGTACAAACCAGGACCCACAAAGTTGACATTTGAATTTGTAGATTTTTGTAGGTGGACTAATTCACCATCTATGGTGAATGAGTCCCACTGCCAAGTTGGAAAATGATTTTTTTGAGGTTATGAGTTCTTGACATCCCGAAACCTATTTAAATAGATTTTACCAAAAGCGAGATTGATTCACCATCTATCACAAATGAGTCCTAATGGGCATCAACATTGAATTCTATAGTATTCCAGAATCTTCTCATATCTACTTTCAACCTCTAGGTGCACCCCTTTCAATTTCATTCAATTATGTTTTCATTTGTGCATGTTTCTAGTTCATGTTTTCATACAACACCATGTTTTCAAACACTTCATATTTCTTAGTTTGCATACAATAATTGATCTATTTCATTAGTTTTCTTCATTTAGGCATATTTCACCCACATCACATCCATATTTGAATGTAACATTACATTTTTGCACCTAATCTTATCTCCTTTTAGGTGAAAAACTGTAGAAGGAGCATAAAGCATTTTGGTTTGCCAAAATATTTGGTTACAAGATCATAAGGAAATCAAAGGAAAAATCATAGTAGATTAGTTGGTCAATGCTCCTCTAGTGCATGCATATCTGTTAGTAGTAGAATTTCTTGATGAAGAGGTCCTTACAATCACAAAAGCATATACATGGACGGTCTACTTTGATGGGTCATATGCTCATAATGGAGCTAGTGTAGGTGTCTTATTTGTCACCCCACAAGATGACTACATCCCAAAGTCATTCAGATTAGCATTTCCATGCACCAAAACTATAGCAAAGTATGAAGCTCTTATCACTGGCCTTAAAATCTCCAACCAATGGAACATCACCCATCTATGAGTCTTTGGTGACTCCCAAATGATTATCAAACAAGTCAATGATGAGTTTTAGACAAAGGATGACATGTTTTTACCCTATAAACACATGGTGGGTGACTTTAAGAAGTATTTCACCTTCATCCAATTTGAACAAATTCCCAAAGTCTAAAACAAGGTAGCAGATGTAATGGATACAATTGGTTCCCTCATCGACATGCCCAAAGATTGAATGGACTGTGAGTTCCTTGTTGAACAACTTCTAATCCTAGCATATGACATCTCTAATAGTGAGATGGTGTGCTATATCATAGGTCCTGAATCACCTTGGTACCATGACATTTACATTTACCTCCATGATAATTTCCTACCACCCTACCTCACTTGAAATCAACACAAATCCTTTATCCAACATACTTCCCGCTATACCATCATAGGAGATACACTTTATTGTTGTGGGAATGATATTATTCTACTTAGGTGTTTGAATGAATTAGAAGCTCGCATGGAATTAAATGAGGTACATAGTGGTGTCTATGGGGCTCATTCTAATGGAATGACCTTAGCAAAAGGGATTCTTAGAGCTAGTTATTATTGGCCTACAATGGAGCATGAATCTTGTGAGTTTGTGAAGAAATGCTTACCTTTTTAGCAACATGCATATTTAATCCATGCTTCTACACAAGAATTGTAACCCATCATAGCACCATGGCCTTTTTCTCAATGGGGTTTTGACTTGATTGGCAAGATTTACCCTCCATCCTCTGATGTCCACACTTTTATCATCACAACCACTAAATATTTTACCAAGTGGGTGGAAGCAATTCCACTCTCCCAAATCATGACTATTTAGATCTCCAAATTTATCCTTTTCCATTTTCTCTATAGATATGGAATCCCTTCCACCAACATCATCGACAATGGAAATCCCTTCAAAAATCAGTTTATGAAACACCTTTGTGAGACATATAGTATCCAACATCATTGGTTCATGCCCTATTACTCACAAGGTAATAGTCAAGCAGAGGCAGCCAACAAGACCCTCATCAAGATCCTTAAAAGGGTGGTCAATAATACTGGTCGAGATTGGCACCTCCATCTCCATCTCGCCCTTTGGGCATACCATACATCCACCCACACTCCTACTGACACAACTCCATACTCTCTTGTATACGGTACCAACACAATATTTTTGATTGAAGTTGAGATCCCATCACTCTGAATATCTCTAAAGAACCTCATCAGTGATGAAGATACCCGGGTTGCATGCTTAGGTCAACTTGAACTCCTAGTTGAAAAGTGTATCAAGGCCTACAATCATCTACAAGCATACCAACATCATCTTAGAAGGAGTTACAAAAATAAATTTTGTCCACACTAATTTAATGTTGGTGATATATTCCTCAAGGAGAATCAGTGCACCCAACAAGATCGAGACTAGAAAGGAAATTTTGAGGAAAATTAGCTAAGTCCTTATGTTGTCATAGCTAAATATGGTTTTGGGCATATAGGCTTGCTACACCTAAGGGAGAACCCTTAGAGGAGCCTATCAACATCATGCACCTGAAGAGGTTTTACACCTAAGTCAGCTAGGTTATCCTATCTTGAAAAATACCAAAAAAATAAAAAAATTGTCAAAAATACAAAAAAATAAAAAAAGTCAAAAAAATCCAAAAATAGTAAAGAGAAATAATTTGTCCTATGGTGAAAACCACCCTTGGTGGCACCTTGGATAAGTATGTTTGCTGAAAACTTGGCAACAGGTACCATTTGTAGAGGGATTAATCATTATCTACCTTGTGTCCTAGTTACTTTATGCCTCCATCCATCATATCATCGTATCCTATCCTCATAGCCTATGAATATGATCCTTTCATATGCATCCGCTTATCCATCACTTGGTATATTTTGGTTGAGCATTGGATGATCCACATTGACTATCCACAATCTTGAGATTTATCCTAAATCTAAGCTTTTGTTATCTGTCTATTAGCATCGTTTGTTAATCATCGTTAGGTTTCATCTCATTTTTTTTCCTTTTTTCAAACTACGTTGCCCCTATGCTTTCATGTAGGAAAGTTCAATCATTCTATCAGCCCCCAAGACATTTTTTTGTCCTATCTTTGTCTTCCATCGAGGTCTCCATTGTCCTATTTCTACTGTTATCCATGGTCAGTTGTCAATCTTTTATCGAACTATGAGGGCTCTGCACTTTCACATAGGAAAGGATAATATTTGATCGTCCCCTGAGCCCCTAGGTCTTTAGGGTGTGTCTTCTTGTCATGTCATGTTTTCAAGTGTTTCCTTACCTATTTGGTTCCTAACAAAAAAAATCCATTAGTATCTTGAGGTCCAATTAGTGTCGAATATCCGCCATATCGATCATCTAATTTATCCTCCATCTTTGGTCTTAACAGGATGCATCCTTCCTAATCACACTGCATCAATCCCATCCGCCCTTTTGATTCTGTGGTAGAGGAAATTTGAAATTTATTGTGATTTTTTTATGCTTTTTTCTTTTTTATCATTTGAGCTTTCTATTATACCTTGTTTGGGTTGTCACGATCCATCATATCATGGTGTGCTTTGACTGGTAAACATAGGGGAATATCTTGATCTATTGTTTGTTTTTTCCTTCTTGGTTGTCCCACGTAGTACCCACCAAGATCCTTATGGTCTTGTGTTACACTGGGGAATCCTTTGTGTTTGTGGTTATCCCAATACCTGGCCTGACCAAATCCCTTGCGGCTTTGAGGTCCTTCTTGTTTGTTGTGTTTGTTTTATGCATTAGACACTCATTTTCCTTGGTTCCTCATACCTTGGCATATCATGTCATATGCTATAGCAAAAATAAGTTCTCTAAAAATTAAAAAATGGCATTAATATTGCATTTCATTTATCATCCCATTGCATTGCATTTATCCCCATCCATCCTTTCCCTAGCCTATGGTTAGTGATTTTGGTTGTGCAAATGCTCATTTCCCATCTTTTCTTCTTCTCAAGATTCTTATGGTCTTTGAAAGGCGCAATACTACACCCATCCTCATTCATCTTGATATGTGATGCATTGTTATACTTATCATTGTTCACTTAGGCTCATTATCCATATGCATTATCATTTATCATGTTCATTTTAAGTTGCTTAGATTAATCTCGATTGGTTATTCTAAGCATCTTAAGTTTATTCCATTATCATGTCATTGCATTATCATTTTAGGTTGTTTAATAACTTCACAATTTCACACTTCCCCACAAATAGAAATAGTTGAATCCATTAATTAATTAATCTTGATCGATGTCATACTAAACGTAGAATGTATAGTTTGATCCCAAATGGCGCAAACTCGGGTATTATGTCTTCCTAATTTTTTTTTTACAATTATACTCATCATTCCCTCATCAAATGAAATAAACAATAATCATGGATATCTGTGTTGTTTAGATTAATCTAGATTTGTTATTCTCAACATCTTAAGTTAAATTCATCTCATTTTGCATAGTTATTTAGATTAATCTCGATTGGTTATTCTAAGAATCTTAAGTTCATTCCATTATCATGTAATTGCATACATCACATTTTTCATCCATTTCATTACACTACATTTCCATACCATCATTGCATCATAGTAAATCATCCATCACATAAAAGAAAATTGATTGTACAGTGTACACATTCATCGCCACCTGCATTACAAATCATTAGCATCATATCCATAGCATATAAAATCATGTATCACCCATCACATCTTGCATAAAAAAGTGTTAGACATAATGCATTTAATCCATATCATCCACATAAACATAAGCATAAATCATCATAACCATCTGTATATCCCATAAATCACCATACACATGAACATAAATAAACATCTATCACATAATAACCACATAGTGTCAAAAATTTCCATCGTGTATCATATAATATAAAATTATATCATGTCCATAATATCCATCATAATCCATAATAAAACCATAAAATTCCATACTAAGTCCATCATTTCCATCCAAACCAATCAAATAAAATACAGGTACAGAGCTCTAATCCAAATACAAAGACTACATCTCCCAAATGAATAAAGAACAAAGAATAAAATAATCGATGAATCAAAAAATCCATATATTATTTGTACTGAGGAGTCTATAGTCTCTGTCTCTGTATGCTACACATACACTCTGCACCTATCAAAAAATTTGGGATCCATTCTCCTCTTGCCCTCTCTACCCTATGTTGGCTCCATCGAATCTCTGAGGGGAATCTACACCTAAACCTCTACCTCTAGGGGAGTCTCATAGAAGTTGTTATATCCTTGTGTGTGTGTCACTCCTAAGTGGGTTGATGTTGGCATCTGGGGTATGCTTCTGAAATATGGAGATACTCTTCATTTTGGATCTGGTATGGCCTAATGATAAGAAAACATATAATATCCTACCTCTATCCTTGCATCTTCTACCTCTCTCACCTCAGCCCTTACTAAATCTCTCTCAATCCAGTACCTACCTTGTAATCCAGTGATGGATCTCCTCTCCTACTCCCATGCATCCTAGGGCAACCTCATTTGGTCCACCTGTTCCCACAGTCATGACATCTCATGTACTGTCACATCCCTCTCACCCTGCAGGGCCTATACATGTGCCTTTGTTTCCTCTGCCCTCTCCAACATCCCCCCTACATCACCCACTACCACCTCGAAACAATCTGCATTATCTTTTAGCTCATCCCTCTCTATCCTCAACTCATCCAATTCATGTTACATCTCAACTATCTGCCTCCTGAGGTCATCTCTCTGTGTGTGGACATCTTGTACCCTCTGTGAGGCCTCATCTGCTAGGGCACTATATACCCTGTCTCCCTCCCTCTATAGTCTATCCACCTCTTTCTACAACCTATCCTTATATTCATCAAACTCCCTGAGTCTATGCTCTGTAATCCTTAGATGCACTAGGGCTCTTGTTATTAGTACCATGGGATCATCGTGTGGTGGTGATATGTAAGGCACTATCACCAAGGGGTGTATATTTAGAGCATCCACCTCCATCGTCTGCCCCTCTCTCACCTCTCCCTCTCCTCTAGCCTCCTCCATCTCAACATATTTGTCACCCCTCTCCTCTATTGGCCTCCTCTCCTCCTCCTCCTCTCATCATCTAAACCATACCCCAATCCTCCTATGATTAGTTGTACTATGGTAACCTATCTTGGCCTCCCCTCTTCCCACAATGTTGAATAGCGCACTATCGTCCCTACATCTTATGCCTTCCCCTCCATGGGTATTGTGTCAATGGGACCTGATCCCACATTTCTCATGCATAATTAGCTATAATCAACTCTCCCCATAGTGTTTTCGGTTCTCTGGTGATCCTCTGGAATCTTTGCGGCCCTGTAGGAATATCCTGTTGAATCCCAAACTATTGTGTGACCTTGTCTGGTTTGTGTAGCTCCACAACAGATCCTGTCTAATCAGGTAATAGACTAAAAAGAAATAACCTTTGTGCCTCCTATCATCATCCCTCCACCCATGGAAACATCATGCCAAGTACGATCTCCATGTAATTTCCTCTAACCTCAAACTATCTGGTCTCCTCCTCCATGTATCCAACTCCCCCATTACCTAGTAGTGCAATTTGAACCTGTACACCAACCCCCACCAATATGCTACTAGTAGCATCTCATCCCTTAATCTACGACCAATATGTCTAGCTTGGCCACATTAATGTGCTCCCATGCCCACACCTATAGTAGTGTCACATGGGTGACACTCAATGCTTGTTTGTAGCACACAACATGCATATCCCTATAGATTTGTGCCAGTATGCACGCTTCCCATGCAAACTCCCCCTCCCTCCTCTCAATAATGTGTTTGAAAACCTTAATAATCTTCAGGCTATAGAAGCATCCACTTTTTTCTGGCAACATGATGGCGCTGATCAATCCACAAAGGTACAGTGGAAAGGCTAGTACATGTAGTCCCAAACAAGCATCTAGATCTAACTCCCCCTGGATTGGAAACTCCACTAGTCCAAACACTACCTGCAAACTCTCCTCCACTGGTTAGGTGTAGGCCCAACTGACTAAGTGCCCTTGGATGGGAAACCTCAGAATCTTCCATATGCCCTCTAACGTCACTATCATCTCCCCTATTGGGAGATGGAAGGTCGACATCTCTAAGCTCCATCTCTCCATAAGCATTGTCAAAAGTCCTCGGTGTGCTTGGATATTGGGATACCCCAACATGTGCAACAAACCCACCTATGCCAGTGATCCGTGGTCATGGGCATTCATTTCCCCACATGTCACCTCCAGCACTGCTGAGTGTCTCTCCCACATCCTCAATGACTCAAATTTTTGCATACATACAGAACAATTTGTCAAATTTTCTCACATTTCATTTCTTTCCTATCATTTTCATCCCTACCCCGGGTTTGATGAATTTTCCTCTATGTAAAGAAAATTATCCTTTTTCCCCTTCCCCTACACATTTTCCCATCCAGCCAGTGCACTCACCTCTTTTTCATTCCCCCATGAATTCACCCGTTTTCTAGGCGAATCCACCCCTTTCCTGTCTAGGTGTGAATCTGACCGTTTTTCTCCTAGAGGTGAATTTGTATTCACCCTTTGTCCCCGAGGGGTAATTTTGTATCCACCCCTGCATCTTCCCTTTTTGATTATCGAATTCTCCCTCACCCTTTTCCCCCTAAGGGTGGATTTGAATCCACCTATTTACCCTTTTGGTGAAATTGCTTTCACCCTTTTCTAGTTTCAACAAATTTGCATTCACCTATCCCTAGCGCATCTGCCTCTGTGTTGCATGATTTCTCCCTTTTCCTTTGAGAGACGGTTTCAAAATCACCCCTCCCCCAACACATCTTTCCTTGCATAGTATGACCTCACCCCTTTCTTCTCCCATCCTTCTAGATAGGTGAATTTTCCTTGTGGACAGGCAAAAACACCCATTTGTGGTGAACTCGTATTCCTAATCTACCCAATCTCAAATTAAATAATGCATAAAAATTCAAATCAAATCACCAAGTGGGATTTTAAATCCTACCTAGTGTAGTACTACTTGGTAGTAGTAGTACTAGTGTATCTCCTCACCTCAATGGATGAGCTCATCGTCCATGAATACCTCATCATCACTCCCGTTAGCCATCCTCATCACTCTTTCTCTATCTCTCTCTCTCTCTGTCTCTCTCTCTCTCTCTTGTCTAGTCAGTTGCCAAGTATGCAAAAGGTAAATAGTAATTTTTCAAATTTATGATTTATAATTTTTTATTTTTTGCACCTATTTAGCCTTTTAAATTTTGGGTAATTTTTACCCTTTATTTAACCTTTTATTAATTCATTCACCCCTTTTCCTCCACGAACTTCCATTTGCACCTCATTTATCCATTTCCTCCATTCAAAATCCATTCTTCATGATTTTTTGTGCTCTATTGCGTGGTACCCTCCATTTCTTCATATCAAGAAGTCACTCGGGGCCCCTTTTTCTTCCCCATCTGCCCTCTCGAGGGGGAATATCCTACCATTTTCCTCCATTCTTCTGTCCTATCCATTTCCCTGACACCGAGGCATTCTCCTTCCTTTGTTATGATTAGACATCCTACACAAGTTTTCCTACATTGGGGTATCTTCTAACATTCCTTTCTTCTATTGAGTCATCTATATTTTATTGTTCTTCAAAATGTTGTTATTCTAACAATATTTCGAAGAGAGGAAAAATGTAGACATCTGAATTTGACCACCCTCATATGGTCAAATTCACCCATTTTATTCCCCTGTTATGCATCCCTCATGTGCATTAATTAAATAATTTATTATTTGATTAATATTACCCTACAGCCTAATGTCCCTAAGGTATTTAATAAATCAATTACATACCTTGTCCCTTTTCCTCTCTAAATTAAATAAATATTCCAGTTTATTTAATTTAGTCACTTTATGCCTTTTATGAATTAAATCAATTTTTAATTCAGATTCTTTCTCTCTCCTTGTCACATCCTCCATAATCCTCTCTAATCTAGGTTAATTTAATTAATCTGTGATTAGGTTATGCACATCCCTAATCATAATTAGGGTCACATCCCCCATAATCTCCCACTTTCCTCTAATTCTTCATTAACTTTCCTAATCCCATGTTTGCACAACCTTAATCATTTGATTAGCCCAATCTAATCTTCATGCAATTTATGGCATGTGTCCTAAGTCAACCTTATTAAATATTTTCTCCTTTTGGAGAAGTTGACCGGTTCCCTATGTGAATTTTTAATTCACATTTAATCCCCCAATGCATTTTAAGGAATTTTAAATTCCTTCTCCAATCCCTATGTGGATATTTGAGGAATTTGTAATTCCTCACATGTCCTCTCACCCACATGTGGACAAGGACCTCCTCTGTGAGGAGATCTTGTCCAAATCCCTAGGTACTATTTAGTACCTCCAGATCATCTCCTCCTTGCTATCTCACATGCCACATGTCAAGATGTGAGGGCTTGTGAGTTCTCAACTCATCCTAGGAGCAACATGTGAGATCAATGGTGTTGCAACAATGGAGGTTGAATGGATTGTGCACCTAGATGCTAGATTGATTGCTTGATGATCATAAAAGTGGATAGATACAAATAAGGGAAAATTCCACCATTTTTAGGGGAAGTTCCTCTAAACAAATGAAGGGCCTAGATTGAGCCAAGGTGGACAAGGTTAAGGGCTAGTGTGAGTTGAGAAATCACAAGCCCTCACATCTTGACATGTGGCATGTGAGATGGAAAGGAAGAGATAATGTGGAGGTACCACATTGTACCTAGATATTTGGACAAGATCTCCTCATAAAGGAGGTCCTTGTCCAAATGTGGGTGAGAGGACATGTGAGGAATTAACAATTCCTCAAATATCCACATGGGGATGGGAGAAGGAATTCAAAATTCCTTAAAATGCATTGGGGGATTAAATGTGAATTAAAAATTCACATAGGGAAGGGGTTGACTTCTCCAAAAGGAGAAAACATTTAATAAAGCTGACTTAGGACACATGCCATAAACATCATGGAGATTAGATTGGGCTAATCAGATGATTAAGGTTTTGCAAACATGGGATTAGGAAAGTTAATAAGAATTAGAGGCAAGTGGGAGATTATGGAGGATGTGAACCTAATTATGATTAGGGGTGTGCACATCCTAATCACAAATTAATTAAATTAGCCTAGATTAGAGAGGATTATGGAGGATGTGACAAGGAGAGTGAAAGAATATAAATTAAAAATTGATTTAATTCATAAAATGAATAAAGTGACAATTAAATAAATTTGAATATTTATTTAATTTAGAGAGGAAATGGGACAAGGTATTTAATTTATTTATTAGATACCTTAGGGACATTAGGCTATAGGGTAATATTAATCAAATAATAAATTATTTAATTAATGCGGATGAGGGATGCAAGACAAGGGAATAAAATGGGTGAGTTAGACCATATGGCGGTGGTGAAATTCAGATGTCTACAGTAAGTTGTTGGGTTGATAGAACTAACTACTATATATGTACTCATCATAGTTGAGGGTACTCTCATTGGTCCTCATATGCTACCTATCTACATGTGCTCCTTAGGATTTCCAAATATGAAATATATTTTCAATTTTTTTATTTAATTTATCTTATTTTGTGTCAAAGAAAGATATGAAGATCCCTACCACTCCATCCAAACTCATGGGATAAAATTATAAATTTATGCAACTTTTAAATATTGGAGATATAATTAGATCTTTCAGTTTTTATAAATTACCACAAATATGTTACAACCAATAGGGTAGAATTAGAATTTTAATCCTTAAAAAAATAATTAAGAACCTTTGATATAAACATGATGAAAAACCATATAGTGACAATTATAATATATACATGGGTTGTATTCAATAAGAACCCCTCTCTCTACCTAACTCTCTCTCTCTCCCTCTCCCTCCCTCTCCCTCCCTCTCCCTCCCTCTCCCTCCCTCTCCCTCTCACACATGGAAAGATTGAATCTTCTTTGAAAACACTTGAAAAGAAATAAAAAATGAATCTACTTTTAAAAATTTGAAAATAACTAGACCAAAGTGAATGAGATAGATAATTAATTGATTGAAGATATTCTTCCTACTCTCAAAATTTGATGAAGGAAAATGTGCACTATGTGCAATGGACAAATGGTAATGCAAAAGTGGATAAATTCAAGAGGTTTTGGAGTGAAGGATAATAAAATATAGGGAGTGGTAGGGTGGGAGGGATAAAAGGACCAATATACAAAAAAAAAATATTACACAGGGTTTGTTTGGTGGATGCAATCCTCTTGAAAAACCTTTTCTTGGTGTTTGTTTGGTGGATACAATCCTCCTCTCCAAATATATAAAAAATCACTTTTTTTTGCTTCTTTTCATGTGTTTTTAGAGAAGATTCCTTTTTCATATCATACATTCTAGTACCTTCTACCTCTAGTTCTACATTTCCATTTTCCCATTTCAGATAGTGCACATGCTCCTTAACTTCTCAAGAGAAAGAATAATCTTTTATTCAATAAATAATCTAAATTATCATTCTTCTAAACTATTTCTCACCATCCCCCTCCATCATACTAACCCAAAACATTATCCTTATCCCTCCTCCATCCTATAAATCCATTTTGGGTTCCTATTTCCCACAATCCACCATCACATCCCCCCTCCTACTAAGTCCATTTTGGGTCCTTATATCCCTTCCACCCTACCACTTCCTATCTCCCTCCTTCCCTCTTTCACTCCCTCCCTCTATCCCTCCCACCCTACCACTTCCTATCTCCCTCCTTCCCCTTGTATCCCTCACACACATACAACCTCTCTCCACCTACCCCTCCTTCACTCCCTCCCTAACTCTCTCTATACCTATCCCTACCAACCTACCACTCCATATCTCCCCCCTTTCCCTCTATCCATCCCACCCTGCCACTATGTATACCTATCCCTATCTCTCTCCTTCCCTCTGTCTCTCCCTCCTTATATCCCCCCTACCCTACCACTTCCTATCTCCATCATTCCCTCTCTCTCTCCCTCCCTCTCTCCCTCCCTCAATTATGATATAGTGATAACTACTTTCAAATCTAAATCTTGGTGAAATAGTTTATCAAAGCATCCATCCCTAGAGTATGATTATTTTTGTCCTTCATCATAGTGTAAGTATTCTCTTTATAAAAATGTATGAATCTATTCCCATACTACCATGGCCAAGATTCCCAAAAATAAATGACATATCATCCTTTAACATGATGCAATACTTCCTCATGATATGTGGCTATCTTAAATTTTAACAAACATTGCTCACTTACTAGTACCTTATGTTATTTCTATAATTGTGATTTTTTATATTGATTTGGTTATTCTAAAGATACCTATATTTGGTCTTATATATATTTATAAAGATACTTCACCATTGTACTATTTCATTATTGATACCATCACTATTTAACAAAACTCTTTTCATGATCAATGACTCACATCTCTCTAATTTATTTATTGGGATTTGGCATTTACTTGACTCTTCATAAGAATTGTAACTCTTGTGGAACCTTTATGTCTTCTACCAATACTCCATTTCATTTGGAAATATTCAAATAATGACCTTCTATTCTACATATAAAATAAGATCATATGAAGGATGTTTCACTACATCTACCATATTATTATCCATCTATCTAATATTCAACTATTCTTTTAGGACTACTACTTCCTCTTTCTTAAATTTCATCATTATAAGGTCTTTCAACACCATCTTTATGTCTCTCTTTGGATTAATCTATCATCATCATTGTATTAATCCATTAGTTTAAACCGTAAACCCTAAACATAACATCTATCATCATTGCATTAATCCATTAGGTTCATTTTAGGATAATATAAATTTATTAGTCTAAGCATCATTCATCCATCATAGTCCTTTCATTATCCATAAATCTTTCCATCCTAATCATTATATCTCTCCTGTCCCATTAACCAAATAATCTTAAATCCAAAAGCTTTATTTTGTATGGAAATGATTCTTGTACTTATTTAACCATATTATTTTGATCTACAAACATTTTCACAATGAACCTATTGATGCCAAAAATTGACAAGGTAACAACCTTATGGGAAACTTAGCTAATGGGGGGACCAATTGCACTAAACTAAGTGACCTCCGAGTTTTTAAAGAAGCTAGCTTCTTTTGTATTTGGGGTTTTGGAATGGGAAACAAAAGTAGATATAAAAAATAAAGATCTAACTAAGGTGATGCACCAAGATGTAGATATAGGCATGATAAATCTATCTTTTGGGATGTGATTTAAGGGCCCGTTCAGCAATATACTAAGTTCCAGAAGAACAAAAATAGAAGATGAAAACCTTGTAAGGAAAATTAGATGTGGAAAACAATTCTCCTAACATCAATACCTCAGGAAAGAATGCAGATACACTTTAAAATTTACAATTATAGTCAAGTTAAGATGCACTATGAAACAAATTTTAGAAACAGAGTATTTGACAAACACACATGAACACCAGATATATGTGGGAAAACCCTTATGGGAGAAAAACCCACCACACCAAGAGAAATCACTAAGTATTACAATAATAAGGATTACATACAATTTTCAGACTTATCTTTCTGGTGTCTAATTTACAGTAGCATTCACCACTAACCAAATTGCACAGGAACCTTTTCTTTTTACAGTCTTTACAGAATCGAATTCACACTGATACAGTTTGAACTCTTCTCACTCCACTGTTGATTGAACCAACCTAATTACAAACTGCAATCATAGAGTATATCTCTATTTCTTCATGTCCATCGAGCTTCCTCACAGAACCGTTGCAACGAACCAACTGCTAATGGTTCACTTTTGGCTCCCTCGATTTGTCCACGAGATTCCATGTATGACAGTCAGATGGTCAACAAAATTTGTAATGCTCTGGCATCTTAGTGAGACACTAACAGTGTCTCGCCGATGCTAAATATACTTCATATCGATGTTGCCAAGAGTCATCGTAGTTGCTAGGATGTTCTATCGAGCTCCATAAGTTACACCGAGCCACCAAGCAGTCGCCCAGACTTACCACTTTCGCAAAGAGATCATAGCTTGTCACCAAAGGTATACCACAAACATAAGTCATATCGAGCTCCAAATGATAGTCGGCAAGACAAGAGATTATTGCCAAGATGTTTCCCTGAGATCATTAAGTTACCCTGAAGATTCTTCAACATCAGCGAGACTCATCAAAGTCACTAGGACTTCTTACTGAAAACATAGTGTTCCACAGATGACCACCATTCGACAAGAGTTACACCAAAGACTAACACTTAAGTCTTTGTCACTGAGACATATCCACTTTGGTAGGACATCTTACCAATGGCACTTCCTTCAGCCAAGTCTCCCTAATGAAAAAAACCAAACACTATCAGCGTAACATTTGCTTTCGTGGTGACTTCTCACCGAGCCAACATGAGTTACCCCGAGGACCACAAAGTAAATGCTATCAGCAAGACATTAACACTTTGCTGAGACATCTTAGTTAGAACCTTTAGCTGCATCGAAGACCATAGTCGCCAAGAGTCTTGTCAATACACGATTGAATGGCCTTTTGGCCAGAGGTCTCCCAAGTGCTATAAGGTCATAATGAATACACCATGTTACAGTGATAGACTTCATAGTGTAACCTTTCGGCAAGACAATAACAAGGTTACAACAACCTATTCAGAACTGAATAAAACAAACCTGCGAGTCAGCCATAAACTTAGAATGTCACACCGACTTGACTCTAATGGAGGTTTCAGCATGTAATGTTTGAGGCACATATTTCCAACAATCTCCCACTTGACAAAGATCATACAGGCACCTCCAGAGCACAAATAATATTTACTAAAAATCATGGGCACTAAGGCCCATTGAACTGGCACACCACCTAAACTTGTCTGTGCTCACTGGCTTCGTCAATGCATCTGCAACATTCTCCAAAGTATCAACTTTCTCCAAATTTACCTTTCCATCCTCAACCATATCTCGTACAAAATGGTACTGTACGTCAATATGTTTCGTTCTGACATGGAAAGTTGGGTTCTTTGCCAGACAAATGGCACTCTGACTATCACATAAAATTGTTATTTCCCTTGCATCAAAACCAATGTTAAAACACAAACATTTCAACCATATAGCTTCTTTACAAGCATGGGTAGCTGCCATGTATTCAGCCTCTGTAGTGGACAAAACGACTACATCCTGCCGCTTACTCATCCAACTCACTGCACCACCATTCAATATGAAAACGTATCCACTAGTGGATCTCCTATTGTCAATGTCCCCTGACCAATTAGAATATACATATCCATGAATGCTGGGAGTCCTATGTGATTCAACCAAATTCCCATGGTAACACAACGCAAAATCTGAAGTTCCCTTCAAATATCTAAATACTCTCTTCACAACATCGCAATGTATTCTTCCTAGATTAGCCATAAATCAAGTAGTACTCCTACTTCTTGGGCAATGTCTGGTATTATACAGACCATTGCATACATGAGACTGCCTACTTCACTTTCATAGGGTACACTGGTCATGTCCTCCATCTCAGTAGGAGATTTTGGATAGTCCTCAATAGATAGCTTCATTCCCTGCATGACTGGAACAACAAACTGCTTGCAATCATTCATACAAAATCTCTCTAGAATAGTCCTTATATACTTACTCTAACTGAGCCAAAGCTTTCTATTCTTCCTGTCCCTAGTTATCTCCATCCCCAGAATATATCTTGCTGCACCAAGATCCTTCATTTCGAACTTAGCAGACAACTGAGACTTAAGATTAGAAATCATTAGCTTTCTATTTCCTATGAAAAACATATCATCAACATAAAGAGCAATAACAAGCACTTGATCACTTTCAGCTTTATAATATACAAAGTGATCAGATTTTGATCTCACAAAGCCTAAGGATAATACATAAGTATCAAATTTATGGTACCACATCATAGGTGACTGCTTTAACCCATACAGAGACTTCTTTAATTTGCATACCAATTTTTCTTTACCCTTTTCAACAAAGTGCTCAGGTTGGGACATATAGATTTCTTTTTCAAGATCACCATGAAGAAATGTTGTCTTCACATCCATCTATTCAACCTCTAAGTCATACGCTATTGCAAGTGACAATAGAAATCTAATGGGCGTCAGCTTTGCTACAGGAGAAAAGATTTCCCCATAGTCAATTCCCTCTACTTGGGAATAACCCTTTGCAACCAGTCTTGCCTTGTATTTTTCTACACTGCCATCCAGACCAATCTTTTTTTTAAATACCCATTTACAACCCACAGGTTTTCTACCTTTAGGCAAGGGCACCAGACTCCAGGTTTCATTTTTATCTAATGACGCAATTTCTTCATTCATGGATTCCAACCAAGAATCTGAATCAGGCATTTCAATTGCCTCTTTTATAGTCCTAGGCTCATCAGTGCTAGAAATTAAAGCGTAGGCACAAGTAGAATCAATTAATGAGAACCCATACCTCTCTGGTTGTTTTCTTTCTCGAGTTGACCTCCTCACTGGCTGAGGATGAGGTTCTTCTTCTTCAGAAATTTTAGAACTGCTTGAGCTCTCCTCAGTTTCAGGTACATTTTGAATCTTCAACTCCTCTTTCTCTAGTGTAGAAGGAATTGATGCTACATCCTTACTATTTTCATACTTTGTCTCTGACTATAGATCTAAGGTGGAAGGTTTTAGCTCATGAAAGATTACACTCCTGCTATATATAACCTTCTCTATAATAGGATTCCAAAGCTTGTATCCTCTAATGTTAGCACTATAGCCAATGAAAATACATTTGACAGCCTTGTTCTCCAGCTTAGATCTTTTTACATCCAACACATAAGCATATGATTCACAGCCAAAGACTCTAATATGTCTAAGAGAGGGCTTCTTACCAGACCACGCTTCCAAAGGTGTCTTATCAACAAGAGCAGAGTTTGGAGACCGATTAACCAAGTAACATGTAGTAGCAGTAGCTTTAGCCTAGAACTTCTCCAAACCAACACTACTAAGCATACTTCGTGCTTTCTCCATTACTATCCTATTGAACCTTTCTGCAACTCCATTCTATAGTGGAGTATAAGGTGTAGTCTTGTGTCTTTTGATTTCATAGTCTTTACAGTATCTTTCAAATTCGTCAGAACAAAATTCACTGCCATTATCAATCCTTAAGCATTTTGTTTTTCTACCATTCTGATTTTCAACAAGATTTTTAAACTCCTTAAATTTACTGAACACTTTTGATTTACTTTTCAAAAATTAAACAAATGCTCTCCTTGAATAATCATCAATGAACGACACGTAGTATCTTGATTTAGACAATGAAGGAACATTCACTGGACCAAACACATCTGAATGGATATAATCTAACAAACCAGAAGATTTATGAGGACTGTCATAAAATGAAACATGGTGCTACTTTCCATATATACAGTATTCACAAAATTTAAATTCAAAATTACAATCTTCAAGCCCTTCAACAAGATTTTTGTTCTTTAAGGTTTTTAAACCTTTTTCTCCTATGTGGCCTAACCTATGATGCCAAAGCATAGTCTTCTCTGTAGGAATTTTTACTTCCGTAGAGTTTACATAATTAGAGATATTATCCTCTTTACCTCCATGAGAAACTTTCAATGACTTTGAGGAGACACTATTACATTGAATAGCTTGTGCATCCAGCTTGTACAGGGTACCAATTCGAGCACCTCTAGCCAGCACCATTGAACCTCTAGTCATCTTGCAGCCACTTCCTGAGAACAAGACTTGTACTCCGATATCATTAAGCTTACTAACATAAAGAAGATTTCAAGCCAGACCTGGTATGTGCATCACATCATTGATTCCCTTTATTCTTCCATCAGGGAATTGTATTTTTACTCTTCCACGACCAAAAATTTCCAAGGTTGAATCACTCGCTAATTACACCTTTCCACCATCGTATTCTTCATACTTTATGAACCATTCTCTGTGAGATGTCATGTGGAATGATGCACCAGAATTAATCAGCCAGACATCATCTAATGCCTGAGTAGCCAAGGCTGCAATGAAGGCATCGCCATCACTATGAGAAGGACCATTCTCGGAAGATCCCTTCTTCTTCTTTTTCTCCTCTTTACAATCCTTTTGGACATGACCAAGTTGCCCATAGTTCCAGCATTTCACCTTGGACTTCTTGCCAGGAGACTTTGATCTCCCTTCTGATTTTGATTTGGACTTCTTGTCCTTCTTCTTGCCTTTGTCTTTTGACCTTCCTCTAACAGCAAGAGCTTCCTTATCCATCTCATAAGAGTTTCTTCTCATCTGTTCTGACAGCAAAGAACCAACAACATCTTCCATTTTGAAACTAGATGTTGTACTCCCAATAGCCATCACCAGATGATCCCAAGAGTTTGGAAAAGAACACAACATAAGCATACATCGATCTTCTTCTTCAATCTTTACACCAACAGATGTTAATTGTATGAGCAACATGTTAAATGCGTTCAAATGATCAGCTACAGACCCTCCTTCCTGCATTCTCAAGAGTAGAGATTCTTTCTCAGAAATAGCTTATTCACTAAGGATTTCCCCTGATAAATGGATGCCAGTCTCTTCCACAAGAGAGAGGCAGTCTTCTCTTCATGCACATTGAGAAGAGCTGAGTCTGCCAAACAGAGCCTTATCAGCCCCTTAGCTTTTCTATTTGCAAGGTCCCATTCTTCTTGCTTCATGCTTGTAGGTTTAGTTCCAGACACAGCAAGCCAAAGATCTCGATCTACTAAGAGATCCTCCATCTTGAGTTTCCACAATTCAAAGTTACTGCCATTGAATTTCTCTATTTCAATCTTCCCTGATGAACTAGACATCTTAATCTATAAATAGAAATAACAATCTCTACAAAACTCCCACTAAACAGTACTGACACAAAAAACCCAATGTACCCCCAAGGATAACACAACTGGCCAAGCTCTGATACCACTTGTAAGGAAAATTAGATGCGGAAAACAATTCTCCTAACATCACTACCTCAGGAAAGAATGCGGATACACTTTAAAATTTACAATTACAGTCAAGTTAAGATGCACTATGAAATAGATTTCAGAAACAGAGTATTTGACAAACACACATGAACACCAGATATACGTGGGAAAACCCTTATGGGAGAAAAACCCACCACACCAAGAGAAATCACTTTGTATTACAGTAATAAGGATTACATACAATTGTCAGACTTATCTTTATGGTGTCTGATTTACAACAGCATTCACCACTAACCAAATTGCACAAGAACCTTTTCTTTTTACAATCTTTACAGAATCAAATTCACACTGATATAGTTTGAACTCTTCGCACTCCACTGTTGATTGAACCAACCTAATTACAGAATACAATCATAGAGTATATCTTTGTTGCTTCATGTCCTTTGAGCTTCCTCGCAGAACCATCGCAATGAACCAACTACTAACGGTTCACTTTCGGCTCCCTCTATTTGTCCACGAGATTCCATGTATGACAGTCAGACAGTCAACAAAATTCGTAATGCTCTGGCACCTCGGTGAGACACTAACAGTGTCTCGCCGATGCCAAATATACTTCATACCGATGTCGCCAAGAGTCATCGTAGTCGCTAGGATGTTCTATCAAGCTCCATAAGTTACACTGAGCCACCAAGCAGTCGCCCAGACTTACCGCTTTCGCCAAGAGATCATAGCGAGTCACCAAAGGTATACCGCAGACATAAGTCATATCGAGCTCCAAATGATAGTCAGCAAGACAAGAGCTTATCACCGAGATTTTTTCCTGAGATCATTAAGTTACCCCGAAGATTCTTCAACATCGGCGAGACTCATCAGAGTTGCTAGGACTTCTTACTAAAAACACAGTGTTCCACAGATGACCACCATTCGACAAGAGTTACACCGAAGACTAACACTTGAGTCTTTGTCACTGAGACATATCCACTTTGGCAGGACATCTTACCAATGGCACTTCCTTCAGCCAAGTCTCCCCAATGAAACAAACCATACACTGTGAGTGTAACATTTGCTTTCGCGGTGACTTCTCACCGAGCCAACATGAGTTACCTTGAGGACGATAGAGTAAATGTTGTCGGCAAGACATTAACACTTCACTGAGACATCTTAGTGAGAACCTTTAGCTTCACCAAAGACCATAGTCACCAAGAGTCTTGTTGATACACGATTGAATGGCCTTTCGGCCAGAGGTCTCCTAAGCACTATAAGGTCATAACGAATACACCATGTTACAGCGATAGAATTCACAGTGTAACCTTTCCACAAGACAATAACAAGGTTACATCAACCTATTCAGAACTGAATAAAACAAACCTGTGAGTTAGCCAGACACTTAGAATGTCACACTAACTTAAATCTAATGGAGGTTTGAGCCTGTAATGTTTGAGGCACATATTTCCAACAAACCTTATTAATTTATTCAATAACATAAAATAACTCTCATACACATTCACAGAAGACAAGAGTCAAAGATATGGTCTAAACCAGAAAACTTGTATTTAAATCATAGAAGTTCTGCAAATAAACAACTTGTTATTCCTTGCATAACCACCCCATTTTATTCTAGAAACAAAATGGGTCCCCCTTGTTCTTTTCTTTTCCTTCAGCCTTTGGTTTTCTACCTTAGGCGTTTTCCTTTTGTTCTATCGGAGCTGGATCCAAAGGTGAATCTAAACTTTGAACTCTTTCGATGTTTTTGGTTCGAGTTCCATCCCAGGTCCAACTCCGCTTCTCTCTCTCTTCGTTAGTATTTTTCCTTTGGTTTTTGTGTCATATACCTTGGGTGTTTTATTTTTGGCCTAAGGTATTTTTCTTTTAGTTTTGGTGGGCCCAGAACCAGAATGGAAACCCTACTTGGAATTCCTTCCACATTTTGTTTTCTATTCCTTCCCCAGTCCCGGTTCTGCCTCTTTTGTTTTTCTACCTCATGCATCTTTTCATTTTGTTCTAGCGGACCTGAAACCGGAACTCGAACTAAACCCAATTTTTTTTTCAAGTTTCAGGTTTGGGTTCCGTTTTGATTCTGGTTCCGCATGTCATGTTCTTTTTCTTTTTGTTCCCTTTGTGTTTTTTCATGGGTTTTCCCTCCCCTTCCTCCTTCTTTTCCTTGTCCCCTTTTTAGTGTCATCAGAGGTGTGCTCAAAATGGGATCTGAATTTGCAACTTGAAAAAGTTTCTGGTTTCAGTTTGGTTTCGGCCCCGGTTCTGTCGTGTTTGTTTTGTTTCTTTTGCGGGAGCAGAACCAAGATGGGGTATGAACTAGGAAATGATGGTCATTCCCATGGCTTGTTCCCATCCTGACTCTGGTCCTAGTTCCAATTTCTTTTTGGCCCCATCCCCACCAGTTTTAAAGGAGGGGTGTCGTTTATGGGTTGTATTTTGTCCTGATCCCAGTTCTGTTGGGATTCGTCCAATTTTATCTCTCGTCCCGGTCCTGGTCCAGTTTTGGTTCCGCCTCCACCAGTTTTGAAAGGGAAGTGTATTCCCGTTTTGGTTCTGATTCTGCTTCTACCAATTTTGAAGGTAGGTGTTGTTTTCGGTTCTGTCTTGGTCCCGCTTCCACCTCCACCGGAGTTGTGTTTCTCTTTGATAAAATTGAAGGCATGATAAATAATGATATATTTTATTTTCCTTTGAGAACTAATGGAGGCATCTGTTTTGCAGGATCGAGTTATTTATTTGAAGATATCTCTCAAGGAATTTTTTCCAAAGGATGTAAGTTTGGCATGATGTCTGGCCGAAGGAATAAAGTCTTGCCAACCTGATAGGGTATCACCGACATATTTTGTGCCCTCGGTGTAGCATGTTGAGCACACTATAATGTCTCGACAACCAAGCAAAGTCTCCCTGAAATGAAATGAGCTCTTGGTGAAAAGACACGACTTCAGTGTAGTGTCTTAGTGAAGGAAGTTAGTCTCACCGAATACTTGCAGAAGGACAGATCTAGAGTGAGAAGAGGGCTGAGGAAGAAGGAGGGCGAAACCATGAGTCATAGTGACAGTTGGTGTCAACTGACAGGGGTAGCTCGACATTAATGGTGATATTTTAGGGTATTCAAAGCAGCTCTGATGGAGTTTGAAGATGGACACAGAGGCGTAGGAGTTAATGCTATAAGCTGTAAAAGATTTGAGATCATCCCTGGGATAATCTTTTACTGACTAGGATATCAGGGATTCACATTTAATGTAGAACCAACTTTCTTCAAAAGATCTAGATGTCGACCCTCTTGCAACCGATGGATATTTTGTAAACCCTAAAAATAGGGGCCGACATTCTTTTTGGGAGGTGGTGTATATATGGCATTCTTGCCTGTTTGTAAAAGGTTAGAAGTGAGAAAGAAATGTTAGTAGAAAAAAAAAGGAATAAAGTAGACAATTCTAGATAGATTTAGAAGAGTAGGGATTTTCTGAAGGATAGAGGAGATAGAACCGCATCCTGTTTCTTAGTAAAGGGAGCTTCTTTTGTCTTCTCAGTTAAGAGTTAGATTTAGCATAGAAAGTAATGTATCTTTCCAATTTCCTTAGTGTAGATGGAAGCAATTTGAAGAAACAAGTTTTATGTACATTGGTGATTATGTCAGATTTGTAAATGTTTCTTATCTATTTCACCAACAGTAGAAGCAACCATATTTGAATCTACTTCATATTGTGTTCCAGAATGGTATTTATATTGAGTTAATCATTATATTTTGAAAGCTTTCAAGGAATGAAATCTTATTTTGTATTTTTCTTAAATGGTAATTTATAATCAATTGTTGAAATCAACACTGTGAATGAATGCAACTATGTGTTAATCACAAGTTAATTTTGTTCTTCAGTTTAGTTATCAATTCCTTGCAAGGTAAAAAGTATAGTTAAGTTAGATGAAATATCATTCTTTTCAGTACCAAAACCTTGATCTATCTTTTTATGTTCCTTTAAAAACCCTAGTTAAAGTAGGTTTAAATTCATGCTTGATCTTGGAATAATCCACAAGCCCAACACCAGCAGGCCCCTTAAATATTACTAGTACATTGACCATTGAGCAACATCAACATAGTTGAGAACCAACTACAAAGACCTTGGGAGGTAAGATATCCATGTGTTATCTTTCTCTTTTAGGAGAAACATAATAGCAATATTCTATTTAACTATTGTTGTGCCATTTTGACCATCAACAGAAACTAGCGCTAGGAGGGCCTAGAAGGGAAAACTGGATAAAACTAGGTTTTCCTCCCTAGAAAGGCCCCACAGATTTCTTCGATCAACTAAAAATCCATCACCTTTCATAGAACTCAAGACCCCAACAAGACACAAGAGTGATAAGGTTGGCTCAACCATTATACCACCCTTATCAGCTTCGCTCACTCCACCAGGATTTTCACCAATACCCTAGTGGATACTTATCAATGCACCACCACATCCATCTCAATTAACATCACAGCAGGTTTGACCCATCTATTAGTTGGCGCAACCACCACCCCACCAATGGAATTCTTTTAGAATAATCCCTCTCCTTTGGGGACTATTCCTAGAGGTTTTCACGACATACTTACGAACCCTGAGAGATTTTTCCCCAAGTACATTCATGGTGAATCAAGGAGTGTTGAAGAGCACATACATGCTTTTAAAGACTCCTGTACCAGAGCTCAGATAGCTCACCATGATGTATTCTATAGGTTGTTCCCTTACTCCTTAGGGGACATGGCATATAACTGGTATCTTAATCTTCTGCAAGGTTCCATTCTGACCTGGACTCACTTGGAGAACTCTTTCGTCAATCAGTTCAAGGTTTATGTGGATCCAACTCTTTTATACCACCAGTTTTCTACCATCAGGAAAGAGCCATGTGAATCCTTGCCCTTGTTCAACACCAGGTTCCAACAAATGTATAGGAGATTGCAAGACCCCTATCTAGTTGCTGAGAATAGTGCCATTCAAGCTTACTTTAGAGTTATAGACCCATTTCTTGGCTTGTTCCTACAAAGGACTTATCAACCAACGGATATTGATTCTCTATCCAAAGTCTATCATCTAGTTATAAAGCTGCAACAAAAAAATTAGTTCTCAACAAGGAAGTCTGGGAGGAGGTTTCCCTTCAATAGGATATCAGATGCATAGCCCAACCCCTCTATTCAATACTGTCATGGGAATTTCTCCTTCCCATTATGGACCTATGTCTGAATTGCAAACCCAACCACCTGTTCCATTCTTTGCTACTAGAACTCCTGATTTCTTTCAACAATCACAAGTTCCTCAAAGTTCCCATGGTCAACATAACCAAATTGGAACACCAAATCATGGTGGTCAGCCACCTGTTGCTAAGAGTGTGGAAAGTGAGAAGACAATTCAACTTACAAATGAGGTAGAAACCTTGAAGAAAATGTTGTACCAAGTCACAAATGACATGGCTCAGCTTCGATTGAACCCCTCCCAAAACCAAGGTAACTACCCTAATCAAAACAACAACAATCAGGGTAACTATTAGAATCATAACAATTACAACCAAAGGGGTTATCAAGGCCAAAACTCCTCTAACCAAGGGTATCAAAGTCAAAGTAGAGGATATAACCAAAGGCCAAATAATAACAGACAATGGAATACAGGGCCCAATAATGGTGGTTATTTTCTTTGGAACATGAATATCAAGTAACGAGACAAAAAAGTTAGAACATACATCAATATTGACCCTATATTTATCCTCGTACTCAATACAGTTCCTCCCAGAACCCACTTCATCACTACTGTGGCCAATGAATGTTTATTCTTGGTCATTCTCTTTAGGTGCCTATTCGAGATTTCACCTAGGAATGTTGTATGAGACTTGTTACAAACTAGTCTAATGGGAGTATTCATGGTGCTAAGCTCTATGCAACTGTCTAATGCAATCTCTACACAACTTCGTAAGTCTAGCTCTACACAATTGCTAATGCTAAATTCTACCTAACTTCATAATACTAATTCTTCTCAAATTGCTAAGTGTGATTTTTCTATTTTCTAAGTGCCTATTCATAGAAATAGCCAGGATATGCAAGGTAATATGTGTTCCATATGCATGATGCTAATCGAGTACAACTTGACAATCCCACTAAAGCTTGGTCGAATTTCCCACCCAGTTTTGTCTGCTAGGTATGATTTGCTACATTCAAAATTAATAAGAGCTAATTAATTAGCATAAGCTAGTGCTAGTCCTTAGTGGTAGTCTGCATGGCTAGGTGTTGAGGTGTCATGTTGCAAGCATTTTTCAAACTCCAATGTAGAACAAAAATATTTTCAAGTACTTATTGCATATTTTGGCTTAATCATTCCTTTTGGGATATTAATTGCCAGAGCATGCAAAATCCTAAACTGCCTTCAAATCATCGAATCAATTTACCAAGAAAATCATGCCGTAGGACATCATTACTAAATGTCATTATGAATTCTTGTCATTTCAAAATAGCAAGGAATTCATTTCGCACAAATAAAAGAGTTGGCGGTACATGTCGAATGTAATGCTAAAAGGAAATTGTTGTTGGCTATACCAAGAAAGAAATAGCTAAGTATTGCATGCAAGAAGCTAACATTGTGAAATCTTCTTGAGAACGCTACCTAGAGCAAAGCATTTTGAGTGTAGACAGAGCTGAAGTGAATTGTAGAAAATTTGAGCATAGTAGAAATCTACAGCAAAAGGAAAACGGCTAAAAGTTCTCAAATAGAAATTCAAGGAGAGGTAACACAAAGCTTGTTTGACGATGTGCGTGCAGTACCAGTTGACTATATCTTTGAAGACGTCTCTTACACTTTGCTTGGGATGCTAGAGAAGATGGAGTGGGTAAACACATGGGCCTCAGAAAAGTAAAAAACCACAAAGACCAGAGCCAAATAAAGAAGAAATGGGGTAACATTCATGATCCCATCCTCAAAAAGAACCATAGGACTCTTAGTGAGATATTCTGTGAGAGAATGGAGAAAAATAGTAACCCAAATTCTTTGGCACATAAGAAATCGTAGCTGGCTTCCACAGTATTTAGTACCATTTGTGCACTACTGCTTGGAGCTAATCGACGAGGCCATTAATCATTTCAACCTAGATACCAATGCCATTGAGGGTCAAGAGTTGAGAGTTAATATCTATGTAGAAGCTATTTGGAACATACTATGCATCCCTATAAAAATATCTAAAGTGGATAAGCTTGAGTCATTCACTCCAGCAAAGGGGGAGAAAATATGGAAAACCAGAGATTTTGCTTTGGATTTTTATAACAAAGAAACCAAAAGTCCCAGAGAAGATCATAAAAAGCCACCACATATTCCATCAGCGCATGAAGCTTTCCCTATAGACATGCAGGATGCCTTCTCAATGAAGGCATTTGTTTGTGGCCTAGACACCAATAGATTTTTTTAGGAATTTCAACTAGGCTCGGGGTTTCAATTGTACAGGAAACATTCCTTTTCTGGTATGACTTTGTAGAAGTCATCCTTGAGGAGATATTGAGCCAAATAAGGGAATATAAAACATAGTAGAGGTTTGGGTTTCCTTATTTCCTTTCCCATATGTTTTTGCATCAGAACCCTAAATTTTTCAAAAACCATGTGAGGTTGGCTATATTTGATGAAAAAGGAAGAAGGTTAGTTTCTATATGGACTCCTCTCCTCTCCTCAACTTATGAATATTATGCATTTTCAGATTATTTCTTGACTCTAATTCTACAAGATTTGAGAGAGGATGGCAGTCTTTACTAGCTCACCTTATACTAGACAGAGTATATGTAGAATTTCACTCTAAAATGTGACTAGTTTCTTGGAGAATATTTTACAATCATTCGAATGCACGGCTTTACTGGGGAACCATTTCGGCTTCTGACATGTGTCAAAAATCAAGTGTTGGCCATTAAAATGTTTCAAAAAGTATCAATTATTGACTATACCTTTTTTCGAGGAAAGGATGAGAAGAAAGGATTTCTCATCTACCCACTAAGCTTTAAAATGGTGGTTTTGGCCAAGAAGCAGATGCATAAGCTGCTAGAGGCGAACCTGGCTCATCTAGGGATAGTATGGAATTGTGACAAATGACATTACAACCCTAACAATGACTTACCAAATGAACATGTCAAGGTAACACATAGCCCCTGACCTTACTGGGAGAAGTGATATAACCCATTGAGGGACCAGGATGATCTATTGGTTGACCTAGTTCATATTCCAACCATGGATAGTAGGCCACCATGGCTCAAGTTCTACTTTTAGTCAACAAAGTATAATAAGAAGTGTCAAATAGGGGCCACCCTTTGCAATGATTTGATAAGGAATTTCAACTGGAGTGAAGAAAGGATTAGGGATTTCTGGATTTATCAACAAGAAATCCAATGCCTTGTTACCCCTTATCAGAGCATAGAGATAGATGAAAGATTCGATAAATTATGGAATGACTTGCATACTAATTTTGACACAAGTGATGATGAAGATATTGACTTGGAGGAGTCTGAAACATACATAGGGAAGGGAAAGGAGAAGTAAATAGAAGTACAGACGGCCCCAACACAAAAGAAAGAGAAGGCGACAAAGCAGCCTAGCAAGGTTTCTTCAAATGTGTGGGTGAACATATTATGTGCGAGGGCCTCTCTAACTCACACCTAGACCACAAAAAGAATTAGGAAAACCTCACAACAATAGTTAGAGGCTATAGAGGTGAAAGATTCCCCACCTATCAAATGGTAGCACATAGAAGCAGCTTCTAAAGAGAGTTCACAAGAGCCCAACAACAAGGTAGGAACCCGGTACGAGCTAGGGATCACAATCATCTAAATAGTAAGTAAATTTTTCTCCCTCTTCTCTTGCTTCACAATGTTTAGTTCCTCCTGTTGTGTCTGCAACACCCCTCACTTCAAGTGTTGACCTTTCTTTTTAACTTCTATCGCAATGGTCGTGGGAGGTTTCTCCTAGTTCTCGCAGGTGATATCATTTTCCTTAACTTCTTTGTGGACCTTTCCACCTTTTTTCAGAGCCCAATCTGCATGCACTATCATTTCAACTTTTGCATCCATATTTTCCATTGATACCCCTATTACTACTACTATATTAGCCTCGACCCAGTCCGCCCAACAAATGGAGTCTGCCATGACTCTGCTACCACCACCACTTCCCTTGAGCCCTCCCACTAGATCATAGATCAAGATTTGGAATATTCCTCCATTTTCCCCACAAACAATCTCTCTTCTAAGGAAAAAATCACCCAAAACCACTACCCTCTCATTCCCTTTCACCCTTCCTCTCTGTGCACCTTTCACAGGAAGATTCATTAGGTTACCAACATAATTTTTGTCAGAGGGTGATGAAAAAATAAGCATGAGCTATCAGGATCTAGAAGAAAAAGGCCAAGGATGCTAAAAGCCAATAGAGCCAAAGGTATAAACTATTTTCAATGAGGCTCATAAATTGTTGCCTTTTGCAACCATGTATCTGATCACAATCAAACCATAGGGAGAAATCCAACTCGATGAATACAACATGTATGCCATGGGACTTGATCTGACCATAGCCCAACCACAAGAAAAATTTGAGCTCATGGACAAGACACAGCAGCTGGTGACCACTGAATTTCTCAAGTCTAGTCATCAGCTAAATAAGAGAGAAGAAGAGCTAAAAATTGCCGAGAGAGTCGAGGTCCTGATAGTGAAGGACAAGGTGAGGGATGCAGAATTTGCACACTTATCACAACAAGCGTCGATGGAGTAGGCTAAAATCTGAGAGGAAATTGCAAAGTTCCATCCTATGATCCCAACCTGGTCACCGAGTAGTAGCAAAAAACTAAGAATATCAGGACTAGTTGGCTTGGGTGGAGCAGGAGATGCAACGAAAAAATGAGGAGTTTGACCATCAACACACTCAATTAGAGCAAAAAATGCAATAGAAGGACATGGAATTTGAGGACCAATGGGCTCAATTGGAGAATGAAGTCTGGGAGATGAAGTCTTCCCTCGAAAGGGAATCAATAAAAAAAGACTGGGCTGAAGAAAATTGGCTTGCCAAATTGTGGAACTTGTAGGGACAACTTTCAGCCACAAACAAATATATTGCAGAACTAACATAGGATGTTGGTTCAAGGGATGTTGAGATTAGTCTTTTGAAGAGTCTTCTCCAACCCCCTGTTGCCCAGTTGAACCTCCTCCAAGTAGCCTAGTGGCTATATGTCTTATATTGGGAAAAGGTCAAGGCCTTATGCCTGACTCTTCATCCGACATTCCAATTTATGGTGGAGGAAACAAGTTTAGGCAAGGAATTTTGTGGAGTGATTGAGCAGTTCCCACAATCCATCATGGAAAAGGTTCATGAAGTGAAAAAATTGTTGGATAAGCTATAAATGGTCATGGATGAGGACTTAGTAAACACAGGGATCATGGACCAGAAATCCGCTGCCAAAAAAAAGAATAGGTTCATTCATTACCATGCAACCATCCTCCATGCTAGTGAGTGCATTTCCACACTGGACCGAACCATGAATAGGATTTGGGCAAGGTTCTCCCAACTAACTCAAATGGGCTTACCCTCCCCATTTCTTGTGAATGAATTAGTGGCCACAGCGAAGTAGATTGTGTTGAAGATTGAAGAGAAACAATAGGACACATCCACTTTTCAAAGCTTCAATCAACCCCCTACTGCCTAGGATATTGAGGGTGTCACTCACCCAATTGCGTGGTTGCTCTTCCAACTCGAGTTTGGGGCTAGTATATCCTTGACATTTCCATACAAAGAAATGGCCGATCTGGACAAAGTGCAAGAGAATTTTCATGACATATCGATGCCATCTGAGGTTGACTAGCTACATCTGTAGACCACTCTCTCCAAGCTTTGATTGCATCACCAAATGTATAAGACTAGTCTGTGAACCAGAAATTTTTGGGTTCCTTTTTCTGCAAGCGAAATGCCCTTGATAGTCACCAAAAGCTATGGATATAAATTTCCTCTAGCTCCCTTAGGGTGGATTATTTTTCTATATTCATCCCACACTACATATATTCTCGACTCCTTTTTGCAAAGCTTCATCTACTGTCACCACGTGTCTGCGAGGCACTCTCCACAGGGACTTCTTCTTCCACTCTCCTATCGACCCCTGCCATGATTCCACATGTTAGTAACATGAGCATTTGAGAGTTGCTTCCCATCAATTCCTTATTGGGCCTCATTCGCATGCCACATAATATCCATCTGCATACACTTTTTGGTGGACCCCATAGTCAGCGTCGATGGTAGAGACTGCTTCCACGTGTCTTCACTGTGGGGGATTTTCATCACAAGGAGGAATCAACAAATGGGCCCTGACCTATCACCACATGTCTCTTCTATGGGGATTCTACTGAGAGGAAGGAAGGAATGACCAACAAGCCTTGATAGATTTCCACGTGTTCTAACTTCCTTTGTGGGTGAGCGACACATGTCGGTAGGATTTTCTATTGGGACTATAATGCCAAGAAAGTGCACAAGACAACAAAGAAGATTAGAAGCAAACATGCAATACTAAAATCTAAGATGCAAGACCTAAGTGTTAAGCAACAAAGAACAAAGGAAAGTAAAAACGTGATTAAAACTGAAACAATCTCACCAATTTCAAACGTATTTCCATGATTCATCTCGATTGCCCTTCTCCATTTTGCTTTGTGTAGTATAATTGCCCTCAGATTTTTCAAAGATTCGTGCAAGTATAGCCTATGATAAAGATTAGCAAAATATCAAATATTCAAGACAAAGTGCTCTCAAAAGTCATAAGATTTCACGAGTTTTCGAGAGAGAGATACTATTTCGAGTGATTGGAATGATGAAGGATAGATCAATTTATAGAAAATTGATTATTCGAACGATAGGCCAAGATCGAAAGATCAACGAACAGTTGAGATCAACTAATTAGACATGCATTCTGATAACAGTTAGTAACGACATGAGTGATATAAATTAGAAATAGAATTGAAGATTAAATAAATGATTTAATCTTCAAGTTTGGTATTTGAAAACAGAAGAAATATCTTTGCATGACAAAGATAAAGATAGATTAAAGCAACTCTTGTTTGAATGCATGCACAAGGTTTAATTAATTAAATAGGAATATTTAATTAATCTGCATGTACACACAAATGAGTTAGAACTGGATGATTGAATGATTTGATGAAGAGATTACTCAAGAAAGCCACTCAGACATTAAATCAAGAGTTAATTGAGTGATTTGAATATATCTTTGAGTCGAGTAAAAGTGAATACTTAGATAACTCACAGAATTATCTAAATATAGAGGAATGTGTTAAAATAGAATTAATGAATTAAATAATTCATTTAATTCAAGATTTGATATTTGAAGAATATATAAATAAATAAGATTTATTTAATTAAGTGATGAAGGGATTTAAATGACTAATTAAATAAATAAATAATTTATTTAATTATAGTTGAAGTATGATAAAGAGAAAATTAAATAAGAATTTATTTAATTTGAAAAGAAGGATAAGGTTAATTAGTAACATAATTAAATAAAAAGCATTTATTTAATTACTCATATGGAATAAAGAAAAGTGTGAATTAATTAAATAATTAAGATTATTTAATTAATAGAAGAAATAAAAGAAGATGAATTAATTAAATAATTAAGATTATTTAATCAATAGAAGAATTAATGTTAAGGTGAATTAATTAAATAATTGACATTATTTAATCATGACCATGAAGAATAGGAATTATGAAGAATATGGAAGTTGCAGGCTTAAACCAAATTTTGGTGTCTACATTTGCCCCTCTTTGATACAATGTCATTTCAGCGTTGTGTCAAAGAAAATTGATAAGAAATATGCCCCAGTAATGCCCCAATGTAAAATAGGTGAAGGTATGCCCCCTCGGGAGGACATGCGGGTTCAAAGAACATGAGTGTGCTCTCGAAATTGATGAGAGAACTAGAAGATGAAAGAAAAAAAGAATAGAGGAAAATAGATAATGGTGGTGAAGATGTAGAAAAGAAGAAATGTTAGTGCAAAAAGAATGATGAATAATAAAAGACCATGATGTTAGCATTAGCAATCTTTGATGTTTCGTTGTATCACAAAAGGAATTGCACTTTATCATCATTGGGCGGAACTAATACAAATGGAGAACAACATGATATGACATAGATCAAGGTGCGGAAGGTCATCCACTTGCTAATAACAGACAGTCGGAGACAAGGAGTGTCGTTCACTCATACTAAGGGAACAAGTTGTCCCAGTCTTTTTGTTAGGACAAACCACAGATAACAAATAAAGTAAAAGATAGGTCATGAGACGTCATCGCTCCTCTAAATATTTTATGGGACATCCTTGAGGAAACTAGTAACATGACTCAAAAATCAAAGTTAAAAGACAGTCGACAAATAACCGTCAAAGAAAATAGAATTTTGATACATTGTTGCTTCTCTAAATCCTTCATGGGACATCCTTGAGAAAGCTAGTAACATAATTCCTAGTCATCAATTCAAGATAAATGATAAGATAAATAAGCCATAAAATTAATAAGCCAATAAAAATATTTGCCAAAACTTGATCTATTTGTTTGATTTGTTGTAATTGATAGAAGAATTGATTGATAGAGCCTGATGTCAGGAAAAAACACATACCGGATAAGACTGTAAGTCTGGTTTCGATGTTATGACTATCTATAGAAGGCATGACAAAGCCTGGTTTTAGAAAGACATGTATCGTATAAGACGTTGAGTCAGATGCCGTTGATGTGATAACCTATGTAAGGCTATGTTTGATTGTTTGACCTTGTCGATTATGCAGGAATGACTCATCCTGAATAAGACAGGTTGATTGTTTTGATAACATCTATTTGCAAGAAGGGCACATCCTGTAGTAGACATTAGCTGATCTGTTTTGATTGTTTTGTTTGGCAAGTTGTATGATTTGACATAGAGACATTTCTGACTTGTTCACTAGACTAATGCATTACCTGATATGATGTGTGGACAATTGACTGTGTGTGACGACAAACCCTAAAGGACTGACCTAGTGCGGCCTTGGGGGCTCATCGATTGATGGCCTTGCCTACGTTATACATGCAGAGACCTCGTAGTTCGACTTGACTTTGACTAACAAGACCAACTACAAATAGAAGACATGTGTGAAAGGGAATGTGACAAACCCTAATGGACTGACCTAGTGCGGCCTCGGGGGCACATCGGCGGATGGCCTTGCCTATGTCCAGTCGCAGAGGCAATGTAGTTCGACAAACGACAAAGATTGATAAGTGCGACTGAGTCTGACTTTGTTTTTGGATTTTTGAAATGTTTTGATTTTTTTGTCTTTTTGAAGTTTTCTAATGTTTTTGTGTTTTCTTAGGTCATTTTGTGATGTTTGTGGATTTTCCATGGTTTTACGTCTTCAACACAGCCAATGTAAGAACCAATATGACGCACGTCAAGTGTTTGCCCCTAGTCGAGTATAAGACCAACTGACTATGGATAAGGTAAAATGGGGGATATGAAATGCACTTGATGTCAATCGTTCCAAGTTATGGGAAAGACTACCACTTATTACGGATGGTATTTACAAGCGATGGATATGAAAGATAAGGGATATGTATAAGGATAGGTAATATGTACAGGGATAAGGACTATGTACAGGGATAAGGACTAGATTAGAATAATAGTAGACAAAGGAGCAAAGTTAACTACACATGGCGCTTGTTTGCCAGGTTTTCACCATGGTACCTATCCAAAGCGCCACTGAAGTGGTTTTCACTATTGGACGAATGATTTGTCTTTACTATTTTCTAGATTATCTAATTTTTTTGGTGTTACCAAGACACTTGTTAGCCAAGTTTTCACCTTGATAATGATTTTTGTATTTTTGCTAATTAAGACAAAGGTCCATAGAAGCTATGTGTAGAACTTCTTCAGATGCATACTATTGACTAGTGAGGACAACGGTTCCCCTTGAGGAGTAGAAATTTGGTACGCTCCTGATCCAAAAGCTTATGTAACAATATAAGGTCCTAACCAATTAGGTTCAAACTTTCTTGGTTTTTCTCTTTCTACTTGATTCTTTGGGTTCTCCATTAAAACCAAGTCACCAATGTAAAAGTTTTTGTTCAATACCTTCCTATTATAGCTATGACGAAGGTGGTTCTAATATGCTTGGAGATGGTCTAGTGGCTTCTATCGTCACTCATCCAGGAATTCTAGCTCATGGAGTCTCGACACTCGGTACTCTTCATCATCAATGTGGCCTTTTAGGGATACCCTTAGGGAAGGAATCTCGACCTCAATAGGCATAATAGCTTCAGAACCAAATACAAGTGAATATGGGGTAGCACCAGTGGGAGTATGGATACTTGTGCGATAAGCCCATAAGGCAAGGTTAAGCTGTAAATTCCAGTCACGACCAACATCATTGACAGTCTCTTGAGGATTCTAATGATGGTCTTGTTAGATGCCTCTGCTTGGCCATTACCTTGTGGGTAGTATGGAGTGGAAAAGTGATGTTGGATATGAAATTCATCACATAGGTGGCGGACTTCTTGGTTCTTAAATGGGCAGCCATTATCCGTAATGATGGACTGAGGGACACCATATCGACAGATGATATAGTTCAGGATAAATCTAGAGATCTGTGTGCCAGTAATGTATGTCATAGGAATGGCTTCAATCCACTTCGTAAAGTACTCAGTGGCAGTGATAATGAACTTGTGTCCATTAGATGATGTGGGGTGGATCTTTCCTATGAGGTCGAGTCCCCATTGGGAAAAGGGCCATGGTGAGGTTATAGGACAAAGCTCCTGTGCTGGAACATGTATCAAGTCTCCGTGAACATGACATTGGCGGCATTTTGTTACAAAGACATATGAGTCTTTTTCCATAGTAGGCCAGTAATAACCCAGTCTCATAATATTTTTAGCTAAGGTAGGACCACTAGAATGGGAACCACATATAACCTCATGCACCCCATGCAAGGTTGCTTGTGCTTCAGTAGAATCAAGACATCTCAGTAGGGTATTATCTAAGGCACGTCTATATAGGGTGTCTCTGAGGATGGTGTATTTGGCTAACTTGCGAAGGAATGTCCTACATTGGTTATTTGATAGGCCAGTGGGCATGACTTCAGCATGAAGGTAATCATAGATTTCTTTGTACCATGGGGAATCAGGACCAACAATGTCACACACCATTTTAGAATCTGGGATATCGTAGGTTGGGACCAAAAGTTGTTCTACCAAGAACTCAAACTTAGGCATGTTGTTAGGAATGTCAAGAAGTGATGCAATTGTAGCCATAGCATCTGCTGCCCTATTTAAAACACGAGGTATTTGATGAAATTTGACTTTGTCAAAGTACTCTTTAAAGCTATCAGCCATGCGTTTGTAGGGAGCAAGCTTCTCGTCCTTAGTCTCATAATCATCATTTACCTGTCTAATTACTAGTTGAGAATCCCCATATACCTGTAAAACCTTAATTTTCCACTTGACTGCCATACGTAACCCTGTCACTAGAGCTTCATTAATTCTATTTTAACGCATTCTTCTATATTTTAGATTGTGTGAGTTATCTAAGTATTCACTTTTACTCGACTCAACATCTATTTTAATCGTTCAGTTAACTCTTGATTTGATGTTTGGGTGGCGTCTTCAAGTAATCTCTTCATCAAATCATTCAAATCGTCTAGTTCTAACTCATTTGTGTGTACATGCTGATTAATTAAATATTCTTATTTAATTAATTAAATGTTGTGCGTGCATTCAAACAAGAGTTGATTTAATCAATCTTTATCTTTTTCATGCAAAGATATTTCTTCTGTTTTTGAATACCGAACTGAAGATTAAATCATTTATTTAATCTTTAATTCTATTTCTAGTTTGTATCACTCATGTCACTACTGACAGTTATCATAATGCATGATTAATTAGTCGATCTCAACCGTCCGTTGATCTTTCAATTCTAGCTTGTCATTCGAATAATCAATTTTCTATAAATTGATTTGTCATTCTTCATTCCAATCTCTCTCACGAAATCTTATGACTTTTGAGAGCACTTTGCCTTGAATCTTTGATATTTTTCTAATCTTTATCATAGGCTATACTTGCATGAATCTTTGAAAAATCTGAGGGCAATTATACTACACAAAGCAAAATGGAGAAGGGAAATCGAGATGAATCATGGAAATACGTTTGAAATTGGTGAGATTGTTTCAGTTTTAATCATGTTTTTACTTTCCTTTGTTCTTTGTTGCTTAACACTTAGGTCTTGCATCTTAGATTTTAGTATTGCATGTTTGCTTCTAATCTTCTTTGTTTGGATATCGTAGGCTGGGACCAAAAGCTGTTCTACCAAGAACTCAAACTTAGGCACATTGTTAGGAATGTCAAGAAGTGATGCAATTGTAGCCATAGCGTCTGCTGCCCTGTTTAAAACATGAGGTATTTGATGAAATTTGACTTTGTCAAAGTACTCTTTAAAGCTATAAGCCATGCGTTTGTAGGGAGCAAGCTTCTCGTCCTTAGCCTCATAATCATCATTTACCTATCTAATTACTAGTTGAGAATCCCCATATACCTATAAAACCTTAATTTTCCACTTGACTGACATACGTAACCCTATCACTAGAGCTTCATACTCGGCCATGTTGTTAGTGCATGGAAATGCAATCCTGAATGACTTAGGGATGGAATCACCCTATGGTGTGATAAACAATATCCCAACCCCTGAACCATGATTTGTATGTGAGCCATCAAAGTACAGTTTCCATGTTATGTTTGTGTCAATTGTGAATATGAACTCATTAGGAAAGTCTACAACTAATGGGTGATCTGCCTGTATGAGTGTGTTAGCTAATTGATCAGCAATTACTTTTCCTTTAATAACCTTTCTTTCTACATACTAGATATCATATTCACTAAGTATCATAACCCATTTGGCTAGTCGCCCTATTAATGATGCCTTGCTAAGAAGGTATTTCAGAGGGTCTATTTTAGCAATCAACATTGTTTGATGGTTTAGCATGTAATGCCTTAGTTTTTGGGTAGCAAATACTACTACAAGATAGGCACGTTCAATGGTACTATAGTTGAGCTCATAACCTACCAAAGTCTGACTGATATAATAGACTGCCCTTTCATGGCCTTCATCATCATTCTGTGCAAGCAATGCTCCAAGCGATGAATGGGTTGTTGTAATATAAAGGATCAATGGTCTTCCTTCAACAGGTGGCATTAAGACTGGTGGCGTGAGTAAATATTCCTTAATCAATTGAAAAGCCTCTTCACACCTAACTATCCATGCAAAGGGTATTCCTTTCTTAAGTAGATGTTGAAAAGGATGTGTCTTATCTACTAACTACACTATAAATCTTCTGATACATTGCAACCTTCCCTATAATGTCCTTTGTTGACTGAGATTAGTGGGTGGTGGCATGTCCATGATTGCTTTCACCTTAGCAGGATCCACTTCAATACCTCGTCCAGAAATGATATAACCTAACAGCTTTCCTAACTTGACTCCAAACACACATTTCTTTGGATTGAGTCTCACTTTATACTTTTCTAGCCTCTGAAATATTTTGTCTAAAACCTATGAATGTTCTGCCCTTGTTTTGGATTTCACAATAAGGTCATCAACATAATCCTCCATACAAGTGTGTACCAGATCATGAAAGATAGTAGTCATGGCACGCTGATAGGTTGCTCCAGCATTCTTGAGTCTGAAGGGCATAACATTCTAGCAATACGTCCCCCAAGGACAAGTGAAAGCCATCTTAGGTTGGTCTTCAGTGACAATTTTGATCTGGTTATATCCTGAAAATCCATCCATAAGGGATAACATCTCATATCCCGCTGTCATGTCAACTATCATGTCTATGTTAGGCAAAGGGAAGTCATCCTTAGGAAAAGCTTTGTTGATATCTCTAAAATTAGTGCAAATGTAGATGCCCCCATGTGGTTTAGTGACTAGTACAATATTGGAGATCCAATCGGCATAGTCGATAGATTTGATGAAACCAACGTCTAACAATTTCTTGAGTTCTGCCTTGACTAATAAAGTAATCTGTGGATGCATTTTTCTCAACTTTTGTTTCACTGGTTTGGCACCTGGTTGTAAAGGAAAATGATGCAGAACAAGTTCAGAATCTAACCTTGGCATGTCGGCATATGACCAAGCAAAATTTATCTATCTCTATGCAAAGAAGTTGTGGAACTCTGGCGTCTCTTCCATTGTCAATGATGTTGCAAAATACACTAGTCGAGGATTCTCTTTTGTGCCTATGTTGACTTCTACTGATTCTTCAATGAGCATGGGTGACTTTTCCTGTGCAACGGGTAGAATGTTCAAACCTCCATCCTTAGGTGCCTCAGAGAGGTTTTCACCTTTGGATGTGTCCTTTCTTTTTACTTTTTCATTGTCTAAAGGTGCCTTTCAGTTTTCACCTAGAGACTCGTCCTTTTTATCTTGTTTATTCTTTTTCTCATTTTTGCGACTGGAGGGTTGAACAAATTCCCCAAAATATGCTTTGTTGTCCAAGTGAATGGTAAAACCAGCCTTATGATCCCCATTAGGTATGCCTTCTCGTAATCCCAGGAACTCAGCAATTGCTTTGTCATTCTCAAAAGTATCCAGGACGGGTGTGTCTTGTTGATCCCAATCAATGAGCTAGGGATAGACTAAGGGCATGTCATCGTCGGAGTTATCAAAGTCTAATGGGGTCAAGGTAAAGATTGAATTATTCATGTGATTACAAAAGTATTGTACCAAGTCCTCTTTGCTCTTAGGTTTGGGTCTAGGTGGATGACTAGGTGGGCCTAATGCCAAGGTTTGACTATCAGAAATAGGTGGCTTAGGTTACCAAGAGGTAGGATCAAGTGATTCCCAATAGTAGTGTTTAAACCATTCCTCTTTTGTCATTTTCTTTGGTGGACAGGAATTTAAGGGATTTGGTGAGGAACTTAACATCAAGTCAAGTTTTCCAAATAACTTGTCAAGGTCCATGGAAGAAGTAGAGGATAAGGAATCCCACTCATAATCGTTAGAATCAAGGGAGTCATAGTGATATTGGTCTACTGGTTCGTGAGATGTATTAATATCTTCTGAAGCACGTACTTCCTCAAGTAAGGGTAATGGAGTACTAGGAACGCCAATCTGGATTGGTTGAAACCCTAGCCCTACTCCTTTCGGCCACTGAGTAAAAAATATTGGTTCAATCCTCCCATCTTGGTTTAAGCCTAAACCACTTTGTCCATCATATCCTTTGCTTTGCATAATTTTGAAACCCTTTCCATATAGATTTGTAGGAATATGAGCAAGTAAGAGGGGTTCCTCATCATCTTCCCTATACAGCCAGGAAGTGGCATCCTCTGCATCTACAACCTCTTTGCTTAATTCACCCCATTTAGTGAAAGTTGTCGTAGGAGGAACATGTATAGTGACCATGGACTATCCCCTACCTGTTGTAGGTAAACCATATGACTTGGGAGAAATCAAATGGCTAACACAATAAGAAGTCTTCATGTAGTACTCTCCACAAACCTTGTCTTGGATCTCAACCCTAGGATTGATAGGAATTGAGGGTGAAGCAGATGTTCGAGTGAGTGTGGATGGATCAACATAGGAAGATGGATTGGATGATGAAGCCTCCTGGTTCACTGGCACTTGACGTTGGGGGATCTCTTTTAGATTGGTGCAATACTGGAAAGGATCGGGATCACCATCTATAGTTATTTATGTGCCATTGTAAGGGAATTTAAGACACTGATGATATGTGGAAGGGACCGCCTTCATGGAATGAATCCATGGTCTACCAAGTAGAAGGTTATGAGGGAGGGTGAGATCCAAGACCTGGAACTTTGTTTCCATCACCGCAGGACCAATTCTAATAGGAAGTGTTACAACCCCCTTTGATTTTTGTTCCTCATCATCATAAGCTTTTATGACAATACTTTTGGTTGTGTCTACACATGCTTTTGAGATACCTAATGCCTTAATTAGTTTTAAAGTGCATAGATTTAACCTTGCTCCTCCGTCTACCAAAACTCATCTAACTTTGGTGTCATCAACAAGGACTTCTAGATGTAGAGGGTCATTATGGTTCATCTTTTCAGTGGCATAGTCTTGTTAAAAAAATGTGGCATGGTGACTATTGGTCAAGTAGCCCACCATTTCTTGGAAATGATTGACATCAAGGTCATTAGGGACCGTGGTGTTCTGTAAAGCCTTTTCGAGGATAGATCGATGCTCAGGGGAAATACACAACAATTCCAAGATTGAAATTTGGGGTAGGGTCTTCCCCAACTGGTCAAGTAGGTTATATTGTAGCTTGGAAGGTTGGGGGGTTTGCTGCGATGGAGGGCCTTGGATAGTGAACTTAGTACGACGAGTATTGACTGCACACTCAGGATTAGTATTGATAGTAATGGTATTGATATTCTCATTAGCGGGCAATGAATGATTTTGCCACTATCATAATCATGCTTGATACTCACATAGTTAGCAGACATATTGGTCTTAATACTCAAACTAGGGATAGTTCCATTCCCATGATCATGTAGTGGGTCAAAAAAGACTTGATGATTAGTGTTCGATGACTTTTGTTTTTGTCCGCTAACTTGAATAATTCTCCTTTCGACCAGGTCCTATATGATATTCTTTAGTTGTCGATAGTTTTGTAGGTTATGTCCCTTAGTCCTATGATAATCACAAAAGGCATTGTCATCCCACCAAGCTAGTTTAAACTATCCTGGATCGTATTGTCTTGGTTCCTACAGTTGTATGAGGTTATGTTGTAATAGTTGTTTGAACACCGACTCAATGGGTTCCCCTAAGGGAGTGAACTCACATTTTTGAAATCTACTTTGTTGTGGGCATTGAGTATTTTGGACCACATTAGGAGGTTGATTGACAGCATTAAGTGTGTTGGAAAAAGTATGAGGTCCTTGTAATGTGAGGAGGGGTCCTGCTTGTAGCGTTTTAGCATCGACCACCCCATCATTGGTGACATTTTTGTTGCGAGACCAAAATCTATTTCTCTTAGTGGGGGTATTTTGTACGATCGAGTTTCAATTGGATGTCGGTGTCTTGAGTTCGCCCTTTTCAATGAGATCCTTCTCTATTATAACCCCTTTTTCCACTAGTTCCGAAAAAGATGTACAACAATGTACCCTTAAGTTACTCCTGAGTTTTGCATGGAGGTTTTCTTGAAACATTGTAACTTTTTGTTTTTCCGGTATCTCGACAGGACACCTACTAGCAATAGTTCTCCATCTCTGGAAGAAAGCAATGAATGTTTCCCCTTCGTCTTGCGTTGTGTGGCACAAGGTTGCTATATTTATCTCGTGGTCTATGTTGAAGGAGAACTGCTCCACAAATTTCCCAACTAGTTCACCCCAAGATCTAATGCCAGAATCTAGACCCGAAAACCATTCTAGTGCAATTCCTACAAGACTTCTTGGAAATAGCCTTATAAGATACGTGGGGTCATAAGCAACATCTATGCATATGGTAGAAAATTCCCTGATATGTTCTATTGGATTTCGTTTGCCATTGTATTTAGGAAGATTCGGTATGACATATCCATGAGGGAAAGGTGTTATGTACAATGATCTATCAAAGGGGAATGGGCATATGTCCTTTGTTGAAAATGATTTCTTAGTTGACACTGACATGTTATCCATTTGCAGTTGTAATGCGTGCATTTGTGTTTTTAGGACGTCAACTTAGGTCAAAGATGTGCTAGGGGGATTATGTGGATCCGTGTATGTGTTCTAAAATCCAAAGTCTCGTGATGGGTTTCGATTGAACATTTGCATCTGAGGAGGATTCGGATTTGGAATGTTGGTAAATATGTTCTAGTTTGGAATCTGCATAAATTGGTGTTGACCTGGGTTCTATATAAATGGATTCTGAGTACCAATCTGTGAAAAGGGGTTCTAATTCGGGATCAATGTAAATTGGTTTTGACTTGGAATCTGCGTGGACGGATTTTGACTACCAATCTATGAAAAAGGATTATGATTCAGAATCGATGTAAATTGGTTTTGACTTGGAATCTGCATGGACGGATTCTGACTACCAATCTGTGAAAAAGGATTCTAATTCAGAATTGAGGTGAGTTGGTTTTGACTGCCAGTCTGGGAGAATGGATTTTGATTGCCATATTGGAAGGAGGGAATACCTCTTGTTTGTGCAATCCTTGGTACAGTACTAGTGACCTGAACACTAGGTATGGCCATCGACTGTGGTATGGTACCCGTGATACTAGCAGTAGGTAGGGTTGTTGATTGTGTACTTGTAACACTGACATAAGATGTAAGGGCTGATGTTTTAGGTCTTTTACTCCCAACAAGAGGACCAAAGGGAGTGGATGATGATGCCCCTATAGTGAAATTAAATCCTGATGTCATGCCAGATGTACCAAATGGGGAAGTCTGGACTATTGTACTCTCTGTAGATGTGCCAGATGGCATAGTTGTGTTGACCTGAGGTATAGTAGTACTAGTAGTCATTGTGTTTGTCCCTTGTGTAGGTCGACTATGTAAGGTGCTAATGTCAAATCCTACAAGTAAGGTAGCACCTTCAACTAGCAACTTGGCTAAGTATCGTTGACGATCGTTTGCTAGGTATTCATCTACAAAAGAGGAAAATTTAGGGTCCTGTGTGGCAGCCTCTATGTCCTCTATTGCAATATGTCCTTGAGTGTTTCTAGTGGTGAATTTTTCTAATAGAGTCTTATGAGGTCTTGAAGAAAATGGATTGATGAATTCGTTTGGGTTCGACATGTTTTCTCTCTCTCTTCTCTTAGACCTAGTTTCAACCATGTAAGACAAGCTCAATATGCGAGAATGCAAAACTATATCTATGAACAGTATGACTCTAGTCTATGTTTTTGGGATTTTTGTATGCAAAATAAGGAATGTTCTAGCATGACACTAGCCTAAAATCTAAAGATGCAAGACCTAAGCAAGGTTCTAAAATAATCAATTCTATAAACCCAAGACGAAGGGACCAACTACCTAAAGTCAAACCAAGGTGTCAATTTAGTTTAAGTCAAGGAACCAATGTAGGATGAGGATCAAAGACAAGTTGAGTTTCCTACCTAGACTGATGAGCTAGGAGGAGTCTCTGTAGAACAAAGTATAAGATGATAGGACTAGGTTCAATGACAAATTTCATTAACACTATGACTTCTCTAGAGTATTGATGGTAAACCAATCCTAAAGTTTGTAAAAATGACCTTCCTAAAAGTTTACTCTAAAGGAAAAATGTATTCTAAGATGAAACAAAAACTCTAAATTAGGACAACTATGGTAATGACTAAATGAACCTAAAGGATGCAAAATTGAGCAAATCGTTTCAGGTTTATGTTCAAGGACCATTTGTGTAGACACCGAAATCTGGTTTAAGCCTGCGACTTCCATATTCTTCATACTTCATGGTCATGATTAAATAATGTCAATTATTTAATTATTCATCTTAACATTAATTCTTCTATTAATTAAATAATGTCAATTATTTAATTAATTCATCTTCTATTAATTCTTCTATTGATTAAATAATCTTAATTATTTAATTAAGTCATCTTAACATTAATTCTTCTATTAATTAAATAATATTAATTATTTAATTAATTCACTTTTCTTTATTATACCTGATTAATTAAATAAACGCTTTTTATTTAATTATGTTACTAATTAACCTTATCTTTCTTGTTAAATTAAATAAATCCTTATTTAATTTACTCTTTATCATATTTCAACTATAATTAAATAAATTATTTATTTAATTATTCATTTAAAATCCCCTTCGTCATTTAATTAAATAAATCTTATTTATTTAATTGTCCTTCGAATATTGTCTCTTGAATTAAATGAGTTATTTAATTCATAAATTCTATTTTAACACATTCTTCTATATTTTAGATAATTATGTGAGTTATCTAAGTATTCACTTTTACTCAACTCGACATCTATTTTAATCGTTCAGTTAACTATTCATTTGATGTCTGAGTGGCATTCTCGAGTAATCTCCTCGTCTAATCATGCAATCCTCCAGTTCTAACTCAATTGCGCACATGCATATTAATTAAATATTCTTATTTAATTAATTAAATGTTGTGCGCATATTCGAACAGAGAGTCGTTATAATCAATCTTTATCTTTGTCATGCAAAGATATTTCTAATGTTTTCGAATCCGAATTGAAGATTGAATCATTTATTTAATCTTTAATTCTATTTCTAATTAATCACTCATGTCATCACCGCACCATCATCGCATGACTAATCAAATAATCTCAACCACCAATCTTTCAATCTTGGCTTGTCGTTCGAATAATCAATTTTCTATAAATTGATTTGTCATTCTTCATTCCAATCTCTCTCACGAAATCTTATGACTTTTGAGAGCACTTTATCTTGAATCTTCGATATTTTGCTAATCACTATCTTAGGCTATACTTGCACGAACTTGAAAATCTGAGGGCAATTATACTACACAAGCAAAATGGAGAAGGGAAATTGAGATGAATCATGGAAATACGTTTGGAATTGGTGAGATTGTTCTAGTTTTAATTACGTTTTTACTTTCCCATGTTCTTTGTTGCTTAACGTATGAATTTGCATTCTAGATCTAGTATTGTATTGCATGTGTGCTTTTAATCTACTAATCTTCCTTGTTGTCTATTGTGCAAAAGCTTGTTTCATTTTCAGGCGTTACATTTTGGTGAACCCGACGTGAAGACACCATCTTCGCGAATCTGTAGATCTTTTAATTTTCATTTTTGCAGATTTTTGTAAGGAACGACGCATGTGAAGTTTCTGCACCGCAATTGACTTTTATGAACCGCATGTGAAGTTTTTGCACCGCAATTGGTTTTATGAACTGCATCTGACATATAAACGACGCATCTGACAATTCCTAAACCACAACTGGTATCCCGAGCCACAATTGAAAAATAAATGACGCATCTGACAGGTAACGAAACGATGCAATTGACTGGTAAAATTTTTATTTCTGCTTTCGGCAATCTGGAATTTTCAATTGATTTTCGTGTTACTGATATTTGATTTTCAGTGTGTGGCCATTTGGAGTTAACAAGATTTTGCAGGATGATTGACGAAGACAAAATTGAAAATTACTAATGATATCTTCTGCAGGACGCTTGTCGAAGACCCTAGTTAAATTTTGAAAAAGATTGTTTGGTAGCATAGCAAATCTTTCATTTGGTTAAAATTAACAAGTGTCTACTGTGTTTGGTGCAAAAGCACAAGTATGGTTACCCTTACGATTTGGTATATCGAAGTATCCTCTCCCCTTGTGCATCCGTGCGATCCTGGGTGTAAGAGAAACGGTTACCAACTCTAGAACTTGGGCCTGTTCTGGTGGGAAAAAGTACTCACCCCAGGATGACTCAGACCGGTAGCACCCTGAACCCGAGGGACTTCCAGCCGGTATATAAAAGTGGGTTCTTGGGGAAACCCCAAGAATCACAAGTGTGATTCCGATGAGATGGATCTGAAAGGGGACTCGCGCCATATGGATCACACCCCATGAACGAAATGCCCGAATTAAATACCCTTTGTTGTAGAGACCAACCTATTTGTGGTCGTTGCTTGGTATTAGTGCAGGGTACAGTATCATGCCCGAAGATACTCACTAATGATCCCCTTGAGAAGAGATAGTAGTTCTTGGGAGGTCATTTCCCAAAGAATTCAGAATTGGTGTGCTCAAAAGACGTTAATGAGCCGTGGAGGGGAGCCAATGCCACCAAATTCCTAAGCTATCCGCTCTCGAGAAGGAAAGGTGTTCATCACTAATCCGGGGTATAATAGGTGGGCTATACCAAGTATACAAACCCTAGGCCTTTGGCCTATTAGGATGTGCTTGTCTGTTATCACTTTAAATGTTCTTTGAGTCCAAAATTGAAACTGAAAACACTTTGTCTTATGATTGTCTTTGATTGTCAGAATTTGATCATGAAAAACGGAGTTAGTTTAAATTTCATGTCACTGAAAATTCACAGAGAGTCACATCTGTTCACCAGAAACATGCATCTAATTTTTAGAGTCGCATATGTTATTTTTGAGTCGCAACTGTGAATCCTGAGTCGCATCTGTTAATCTTGAGTCACATCTGTCAGTTTGGCTCGCATCTGCTCTTGGGAAACCGCATGCATTATATTTTGAGTCGCAACTGTAAATTTGAGTCGCATCTGGTATATTCTGAGTCGCATCTATCAGTTTGAACCGCAACTGTTAATTTTGAGCCACAACTAAAAATTAAACGATGTATCTGTCTGATTACCAAAAAACCAAAGTTTACAGTCATTGTCCAGTCAACACGGTTATACCAGTTTTAGTGGTCTTCACACAAACAGTCTTTGAAACAGAAACCTGAAACAATTTGCTCAATTTTGCATCCTTTAGGTTCATTTAGTCATTACCATAGTTGTCTTCAGTTAGAGTTTACCTTCATCTTAGGGTATATATTAGCTTGCATTAGACTTCTAGAAAGGTCACTTTTACAAACTTTAGGAGTAGTCCACCATCTATACTCTAGAAAGGTCATAGTGTCAACGAAATCTGTCATTGAACCTAGTCTTATCATCTTATAACTTTGTCCTACAGAGAGTCATCCTAGCTCATCAGTCTAGTTAGGAAAATCAGCTTGTCTTTGATCTTCGTCCTACATTGGTTCCTTGACTTAACTAAATTGACACCTTGGTTTGACTTTAGGTAGTTGGTCCCTTCATCTTGGGTTTATAGAGTTGATCACTTTAGGGTCTTGCTTAGACTTTGCATCTTTAGAGTCTAGACTAGTGTCATCCTAGAACATTCATTATTTGCATAAGAAAACCCCAAAAACATAGAATAGAGTCATACAGTTTCTAGATATAGTCTTGCATTTCCCGCATATTGAGCTTGTCTTACATGGTTGAAACTAGGTCTAAGAGAAGAGAGAGAGAAAACATGTCGAACCCAAACGAGTTCATCAATCCATTTTCTTCAAGACCTCATAAGACTTTATTAGACAAATTCACCACTAGAAATACTCAAGGACACATTGTAGTAGAGGACATAGAGGCTGCCGCACAAGACCCTGAGTTTACCTCTTTTGTAGATGAGTACCTAGCAAATGATCGTCAACGGTTTTTAGGCAAATTGCTAACTAAAGGTGCTACCTTACCTCCAGGATTTGACATTAGCACCTTACAAACTCAACCTACACAAGGGACAAATACCACTTTTTCTAGTACTACTATACCTCAGGTCACCATGACTATGCCATCTAGCACGTCTACACAGAGTACGACAGTCCATACGTCCCCATTTGGTACACCTAGCATGACGTCAGGATTTAATTTCACTACAGGGGCTTCATCATCTACTCCCTTCGGTCCTCTTGTTGGGAATAAAAGGTCTAAAACCTTAGCCTCCACACCTTATGTCGGTGCCACAAGTTTACAGTCAATGGTTATACCTAATGCTAGTATCACAAGTACCATACCACAGTCAATTGCCATACCTAGTGCTCAAGTCACTAGTACTATACCGCGTATTACACAAACAGGGGGCATTCCCTCCTTCCAATATGGCAATCAGAATCCATTCACATAGTTTTTGAGTCAAAATTTACTCTCCCAAATTGGTACACAAAATCCACTTACGTCGGTTCTGAATTAGAATCCCTTTTCACATATTGGTAATCAGAATCCATCCATATAGATTCCACGCCAAAACCAATTTACATCGGTTCTGAATCAAAATCCCTTTGCACAAATTGGTAGTCAGAATCCGTCCACACAGATTCCAAGTCAAAACCAATTCACACCGATTCTGAATCATAATCCCTTGTCACAGAGTGGTACTCAAAATCCATTTACATAGAACCCAGGTCAACACCAATTTATGTAGATACCAAACCAGAATACATTTACCAACATTTTGAATCCAAATCCACCTCAGATGCCAACGTTCAATCAAAACCCATCATGAGACTTTGGATTTCAGAATACATACATGGATCTGCATAATCCTCCTAGCACATCTTTGACCCAAGTTGACGTCCTGCAACACAAATGCATGCATTACAAACGCAAATGGATAACATGTCGGTCTCAACTAAGAAATCATTTTCACCAAAGGACATATGCCCATTCCCTTTTGATAGATCATTGTACATGACACCTTTCCCTCATGGATATGTCATACCGAATCTTCCTAAGTACAATGGCAAACGCAATCTAGTAGAACATATCAGGGAATTTTCTACCATATGCATAGATGTCGCTTACGATCCCACGTATCTTATGAGGCTATTTCCATGAAGTCTTGTAGGAGTGGCACTAGAATGGTTTTCAGGTTTAGATTCTGGCATTAGATCTTGGGGCGAACTAGTCGAGAAATTTGTGGAGCAATTCTCCTTCCACATTGACCATGAGATAAATATAGCAACCTTGTGCCACACAACACAAGACGAAGGTGAAACATTCATTGCTTTCTTCCAATGTTGGAGAACTATTGCAAGTAGGTGTCCTATCGAGATACCTGAAAAACAAAAGGTTACCATGTTTCAAGAAAACCTTCATCCAAAACTCAGGAGTAACTTAAGGGTACATTGTTGCATATCTTTTTCAGAACTAGTAGAAAAAGGGGTGATAATAGAGAAGGACCTCATTGAAAAGGGTGAAATCAAAATGACAACATCAAATAGAAACCCAATTGTACAAAACACCCCCACTGACAGAAACAGATTCTGGTCTCACAACAAAAATGTCACCAATGATGGGGTGGTGGATGCTAAAATATTACAAGCAAGACCCCTCCTCACATTACAAGGACCTCATACTTTTGCCAACACACTTAATGTTGTCAATCAACCTCCTAACACGGTCTCAAATACTCAACGTCCACAACCAAGGAGATTCCAGAAATGTGAGTTCACTCCCTTAGGGGAACCCATTGAGTCGGTGTTCAAATAATTGTTACAACACAACCTCATACAGCTGCAGGAACCAAGACAATACGATCCTGGACAGTTTAAACCAACTTGGTGGGATGACAATGCCTTCTGTGATTATCATAGGACAAAGGGGCATAACCTACAAAACTGTCGACAACTGAAGAATATCATACAAGATCTTGTTGATAAGAGAATTATTGAGGTTAGTGGACAAAAACAAAAGACATCTAACACTGACCATAAAGTCTTCTCAGACCCACTACATGACCATTAGAAAGGAACTGTCCCCAGCTCGAGTACTAAGACCAATATGTCTGCCAATTATGCGAGTATCAAACATGATTATGATAGTGGAAAAATCATTCATTGCCTTCACGCCACTGATCAAAACATCAATACCATTAATATCAATGCTAATCTTGAGTGTGCAGTCAATACTCGTCGTACTAAGTTTACTATCCCAGGCCCTCCATCACAGCAAACACCTCAACCTTCCAAGTTACAATATAACCTACTTGATCAGTTGGGGAAGACCTCAGCCCAAATCTCAATCTTGGAATTGTTGTGTATCTCTCATGAGCATCGGTCTATCCTTGATAAGGCTTTATAGAACACCACGGTCCCTAATGACCTTGATGTCAATCATTTCCAGGAAATGGTGGGCTACTTGACCAATAATCATCATGCCACATTTTCTGAACAAGACTATGCCGTAGATAAGATGAACCACAATGACCCTTTACATCTAGAAGTCCTTGTCGATGACACCAAGGTTAGATGAGTTTTGGTAGATGGAGGAGCAGGGTTAAATCTATGCACTTTAAAACTAATTAAGGCATTAGGTATCTCAGAAGCATGCGTGGACACCACTAAGAGTATTGTCATTAAGGCTTATGATGATGAAGAACGCAAATCAAAGGGGGTGGTAACACTTCCTATCAGAATTGGTCCTGTGGTAATGGAGACAAAGTTCCAGGTCTTGGATCTCACCCTCCCTTATAACCTTCTGCTAGGTAGACCATGGATTCATGCCATGAAGGCGGTCCCTTCCACATATCATCAGTGTCTTAAATTCCCTTACAATGGCACTGAAATAACTATAGATGGTGATCCCGATCCTTTCCAGTATTGCACCAATCTAAAGGAGATCCCTCAATGTCAAGTGCCAGTCAACCAAGAGGCCTCACCATCTAAACCATCTTCTTATGTTGACCCGTCCACGCTCACTCGAACATCTGTTTCACCCTCACTTCCTACCACTCCTAGGGTCGAGATCCAAGACAAGGGTTGTGGAGAGTACTACATGAAGACTTCTTATTGTGTTAGCCATTTGGTTCCTCCTAAGTCATATGGTTTACCTATAGCAGGTAGGGGACAATCTATGATCACTATACATGTTCCCCCCACAACAACTTTCACTAAATGGGGTGAATTAAGCAAAGAGGCTGTAGATACAGAAGATGTCACTTCCTGGCTGTACAAGGAAGATAATCAAGAATCCCTTTTACTTGCTCATATTCCTACAAGTCTATATGGAAAGGGTTTCAAAATCATGCAAAGCAAAGGATATGACAGACAAAGTGGTTTAGGTTTAAACCAAGATGGCAGAGTGGAACCAATATTTGTTTCTCAATGGCCAAAAGGAGTAGGGCTAGGGTTTCAACCGATCCAGATTGGCGTTCCTAGTACTCCATTACCCTTACTTGAGGAAGTATGTGCTTCAGAAGATACCAAGACATCTCACGAACCTGTAGACCAACATCATTGTGACTCCCCCGATTCTAACGATTATGAGTGGGACTCCTTATCCTCTACTTCTTCCATGGACCTTGACAAGTTGTTTGGAGAACTTGACTTGATGTTAAGTTCCTCACCCAATCCTTTAAATTCCTGTCCACCAAAGAAAATGACAAAAGAGGAGTGGTTTAAACACTACTATTGGGAATCACTTGATCGTACCTATTGGCAACCTCAGCCACATGTTTCCAATTGTCAAACCTTGGCATTAGGCCCACCTATTCATCCACCTAGACCTAAACCCAAGAGCAAAACGGACTTGGTACAGGACTTTTGTAATCACATGAATAATTCAATCTTTACCTTGACCCCATTAGACTTTGATAACTCCGACGATGACATGCCCTTAGTTTATCCCCAACTCATAGATTGGGATCAACAAGATACACCCATTTTAGACACTTTTGAGAACAACGAAGCAATTGCTGAGTTCCTGGGATTACGTGAAGGCATACCTAATGGGGATCATAAAGTTGGTTTTACCATTGACTTGGACAATAAAGCATATTTTGGGGAATCTGTTCAACCCTCCAGTCGCAAAAATGAGAAAAAGAATCAACAAGATAAAAAGGATGAGTCTCTAGGTGAAAACCGAAAGGCACCTCTAGACAATGAAAAAGTAAAAAGAAAGGATGCATTCGAAGGTGAAAACCTCTCTGAGGTGCCTAAGGATGGAGGTTTGAACATTCTCCCCATTGCATAGGAAAAGTCACCCATGCTCGTTGAGGAATCAGTAGAAGTCAACATAGGCACAAAAGAGAATCCTCGATTGATTTATTTGAATAGAGATAGATAAATTTTGCTTGGTCATATGCCAACATGCCTGGGTTAGATCCTGAACTTGTTCTACATCACTTGCCTTTACAACCGGGTGCAAACCAGTAAAGCAGAAGTTGAGAAAAATGCATCCACAAATTGCTTTATTAGTCAAGGCAAAACTCAAGAAACTCTTGGACGTTGGTTTCATCAGACCTATTGACTATGCAGATTGGATTTCCAATCTTGTACCATTTACCAAACCAACTGGGGGCATCCGCATCTACACTAATTTTAGAGATATCAACAAAGCTTGTCCTAAGGATGACTTCCCTTTGCCTAATATAGACATGATAGTTGACATGACAGCAGGATATGAGATGTTGTCCCTTATGGATGGATTCTCAGGATATAACCAGATTAGAATAGCCACTAAAGATCAACCTAAGACAGGCTTCACTTGTCCTTGGGGAATGTATTGCTGGAATGTTATGCCCTTTGGACTCAAGAATACAGGAGCAACCTATCAACGTGCCATGACTACTATCTTTCATGATTTAGTACACACTTGTATGGAGGATTATGTCAATGACCTTATTATCAAATCCAAGACAAGGGAAGAACATTTACAAGTTTTAGACAAGGTATTTCAGAGGCTAGAGAAGTATAATGTGAGACTTAATCCAAAGAAATGTGTGTTTGGAGTCAAGTCAAGAAAGCTGTTAGGTTATATCATTTCTAGACGAGGCATTGAAGTAGATCCTGCTAAGGTAAAAGCAATCATAGACATGCCACCACCCAACAATCTCAGTAAACTAAGGACATTATAGGGAAGGTTGCAATCTATCAGAAGATTTATAGTGCAATTAGCAGACAAGACACACCCTTTTCAACATCTACTTAAGAAAGGAGTACCCTTTGCATGGACACCTAGGTGCGAGGAGGATTTTCAACTGATTAAAGAGTATTTACTTACACCACCTGTCTTAATGCCACCTGTTGAAGGGAGACCATTGATTCTTTATATCACAGCAACCCACTCATCACTTGGAGCATTGCTTGCACAGAATGACGATGAAGGTCATGAAAGGGCAGTCTATTATATCAGCCAGACTTTGGTTGGTTATGAGCTCAACTATAGTAACATTGAACGTGCCTGTCTTGCAGTAGTATTCGCTACCCAAAAACTGAGGCACTACATGTTAAACCATCAAAGAATGTTGGTTGCTAAAATAGACCCTCTGAAATATCTTCTTAGCAAGGCAGCATTAACAGGGCGACTGGCCAAGTGGGTTATGATACTTAGTGAGTATGATATACAGTATGTAGAAAGAAAGGCTATTAAAGGACAAGTCATTGCTGATCAGAATGGGGATGCACCCATACAGCGACTCACCCATTAGTTGCAGACTTTCCTGATGAGTTCATATTCACATTTGACACAAACATAACATGGAAACTGTACTTTGACGGTTCACATACAAATCATGGTTCAGGGGCTGGGATATTGTTTATCACACCACAGGGTGATTCCATCCCTAAGTCATTCAGGATTGCATTCCCATGCACTAACAACATGGCAGAGTATGAAGCTCTAGTGACAGGGTTATTCATGGCGGTCAAGTGGAAAATTAAGGTTTTGCAAGTTTATGGTGATTCTCAACTAGTAATTAGGCAGGTAAATGATGATTATGAGACTAAGGATGAGAAGCTTACTCCATACAAGCGCATGGCAGATAGTTTTAAAGATTACTTTGACAAAGTCGAATTTCATCAAATACCTCATGTTTTAAACAGGGTAGCAGACGCTATGGCTACAATTGCATCACTTCTTGACATTCCTAACAACGTGCCTAAGTTTGAGTTCTTGGTAGAACAGCTTTTGATCCCAGCCTACGATATCCCAGATTTTGAAATGGTGTGTGACATCATTGGTCCCGATTCCCCATGGTACAAATAAATCTATGATTACCTTCATGCTGAAGTCATACCCATTGGCCTATCCAATAACCAACGTAGAACATTCCTCCGCAAGTTAGCCAAATATACCATCGTCGGAGACACCCTATATAGACGCGCTTTAGACAATACCTTACTGAGATGTCTTGATTCTACTGAAGCACAAGCAACCTTGTGTGGGGTGCATGAGGGTATATGTGGTTCCCATTCTAGCGGTCCTACCTTGGCCAAAAAGATTATGAGACTGGGTTATTATTGGCCTACTATGGAAAAAGACTCATATGTCTTTGTAACAAAATGTCGCCAATGCCAAGTTCATGGAGATTTGATACATGCCCCAGCACAGGAGCTTCGTCCTATCACGTCACCATGGCCCTTTGCCCAATGGGGACTCGACCTCATAGGTAAGATCCACCCCACATCATCTAATGGACACAAGTTCATTATCACTGCCACTGAGTACTTTACGAAGTGGATTGAAGCCATTCCTATGACATACATTACCGACATACAGATTTCTAGATTTATCTTAAACTATATCATCTGTCGGTATGGTGTCCCTCAGTCCATAATCATTGACAATGGCCGCCCATTTAAGAACCAAGAAGTCTGCCACCTGTGTGAGGAATTTCATATCCAACATCACTTTTCCACCCCATACTACCCATAAGGTAATGGCCAAGCAGAGGCATCTAACAAGACCATCATTAGAATCCTCAAGAAGACTGTCAATGATGTTGGTCGTGACTGGCATTTACATCTTAATCATGCCTTATGGGTTTATCGTACAAGTATTCGTACTCCCACTGGTGCTACCCCATATTCACTTGTCTTTGGATCTGAAGCCATTTTACCTATTGAGGTCGAGATTCCTTCCCTAAGGGTATCCCTGAAAGGCCACATTGATGATGAAGAGTACCGAGTGTCGAGACTCCATGAGCTAGAATTTTTAGATGAGCGACGACAGAAGGCACTGGACCATCTTCAAGTATACCAGAATCACCTTCGTTGTAGCTATAACAGGAGGGTTTTGAACAGGAACTTTGACATTGGTGACTTGGTTTTAATGGAGAACCCAAAGAATCAAGCAGAAAGAGACAAACCAGGAAAATTTGAACCTAATTGGTTGGGACCTTATGTTGTTACAGAAGCTTTTGGATCAAGAGCGTACCAACTCTCTACTCCTAAAGGGGAACCATTGTCCTCACCAATCAATAGTATGCATCTGAAGAAGTTCTACGCATAGCTTCTGGGAGCCTTTGTCTTATTTAGCAAAAAATACAAAAAAAGTCAGAAAACTAAAAAAATTGTTATCAAGGTGAAAACCTGGCAAACAGGCATCTTGCTAACACCAAAAAAGTTAGTTAATATGGAAAATAGTAAAGACAAATCATTCATCCAACGGTGAAAACCACTTCAGTGGCGCCTTGGATAGGTACCATGGTGAAAACCTGGCAAATAGGCGCCATGTGTACTCAACTCTGCTCCTTTGTCTACTATTATTCTAATCTATCTTGTACATACACCACTTATTTGAACATTGTCCCTACCATGTATATAGCCCACTTCCCTGTACATAGTCTCTACCGTGTATATAGCCCACATCCGTGTACATAGTCCACTATCCTGTACATATCCCTTACCTTTTGTGTCCATCACTTGTATATATCATTCCTAATAAGTGGTAGTCTTTTCCATAGCTTGGAATGATTGACATCGAGAGCATTTCATATCCCCTATTTTACCGTATTCATAATCAATTGGTCTTATACTCGACTAGGGGAAAACACTTGACGTGCATCATTTTGGTTCTTACATTGGCTATGTGGAAGATGAAACATCATGGAAAATCCACGAACATCGCAAAATGACCTGAGAAAACATCAAAACATTTCAAAAATCCAAAAACAGAGTCAGAGTCAGTCGCGTTTGTCAGTCTTTGTCATTTTTCGAACTACGTTGCCTCTGCGACTGGACGTAGGCAAGGCCATCTGCCGATGTTCCCCCGAGGCATTAGGTCAGTCAGTTTAGGTTTGTCTGTATAAATTCATGATTCAATCCATATGTCTATGTGACAAGGTCGCAGTCAAGTCGAACTACGAGGTCTCTGCGTGTACAACGTAGGCAAGGCCATCAATCGATGGGCCCCTGAGGCCACACTAGGTCAGTCCTTTAGGGTTTGTCATCACACACAGTCAATTGTCAACGCGTCATATCAAGTCATGCATTACTCTGGTGAACAAGTCAGCAATGTCTCTGAGTCAAATCAAAATAGATCAACTACAGTCTGCTACAAGATGTGTCCTTCTTGGAAACAGACGTTATCAAAACAGTCAACCTATTTCTTATTCAGGACGAGTCCTTCCCGCATAGTCGACAAGGTCAAAACAATCAAACGTAGCCTTACATAGGTTATCACATCAACGACATCTGACTCAATGTCTTATACGATACATGTCTTTCTGAAACTGTGCTTTGTCATGCCTTATACAGATAGTCATAACATCGAAACCAGACTCAAAGTCTTATCCGGTATGTGTATCTCCTGCAATCCGGCTCTATCAATCAAACAAATCAAACAAACAAATCATGTCTTGGCAAAAATTTTACTGGCTTTTTGACTTTATGGCTTATTTATCTTATCATTTATCTTGAATTGATGACTAGGATTCATGTTACTAGCTTTCTCAAGGATGTCCCATGAAGGATTTAGAGAAGCAACGACGTATCAGAATTCTATTTTCTTTGACTGCTGTCTATCGACTATCTTTTCAATTTGATTTTGAATCATGTTACTAGTTTCCTCAAGGATGTCCCATTAAGGATTTAGAGGAGCGATGACGTCTCATGACCCATCTTTTTCTTTTGATTGCTGTCTGTGGTTTGTCCTGATAAAAAGACTGGGGCAACTTGTGCCTTTAGTATGAGTTAATGACAATCCTTGTCTGCGACTGTCTGTTATTAGTAAGTGGATGACCTTGCACACCTTGATTTATGTCATATCCTGGTGTTTGTCTCCATTTGTATTAGTCCCGCCCAATGATGATAAAGTGCAATACCTTTTGTGATATGGTAAAATATCAAAGATTCCTAACACTAACATCTATCTTCTGTCTTCTCCTTCTGTGTCGATCTTTCTTTCCGCATTAATAGTTCTTCTTTCTTGCATTATGACGACGTCCTGTGACACAAAACGGTGTACATCATCCTGCATCCACATACATGTTAGAAACATACATACATATAGGAATATTTCACATTTAGATTATCATGGCATAATTGATAAATAATCATTAAAAACATCATACATATAACATCACATTGCATCTCATAATCATATAGAATCATACAAAACATACAATCATCCATCACATAAGCATATCATATAAACATCACATGTATAAAACAAGACTGCATAATCAATAAATACAAATGCATATCATGAGAATCGCCGCCAAAATCATATATATATATCGCTCATATGTGTCACATCACAATGTCATAATGTATCATAAATACATGGAAGCCTGCAGGCTATCAGATCAAAATACAATGTCTCAAATGGACCTCAAAACTGTATCTCTATCCTGAACTGCCACTGCCATCATGTCAGGAGTGTGTGGGAGACTGATGCTAAGAACCGGCTGATCTCAGAGCTGTGGGAGGTCTGTCATAGGGCCCTGCTCTACGTGGTTGATCCACTCCCTCTGTGCTCACTGTCCGTGTGTGGGTCTTGGTCTGGGACCTACTACTCTGTGCCGCTGAGAAACTAGGAGCCTATCTCTCTAGGGGAACCTCTGCCTCATACAAGTCTCGGCAGTATCTCTCCCTCTCGCCGGCTCTAACCAACTCTCTGGCAAATGCTGCTGATGGTCCTGTACATAATGACCTAAGCTCTATGAATCTCTGCTCCGTCTCCTGCTGCCGGGCTACTGCCTAATCCCTCTCCATCAAGGCTCTGTCTCTCTCCACCCTGTAGGCATCTCTCTCAGCCATCAACACCCTCATCTGCTCCTCCAAGGAGGCAACCTGGGCTCGTAATATATCAGTGTCGGGCACCTCTGCCTCTGTCTCATCCTGACGGACCCTATCTCGCCCATCCTCCTCCTCGTCCATCTCCTCTAGGATCTGATCCCTGATCTCTCTCTCATGATCATCCTCCTCCTCATCATCCTCCTAGTAGGCACCTAGCAATCCAAGGGCATCGATCTCTGCCTCCTCTCCAACGGCCTCCTTTGCAACGACCTCCTCGGCACCTACCTCTGCCTCTGCTGGGATGTCAGGGATGTTTGGGATAACTGCCTCTATCGGCTGCTCCTCCTCGCAACCTCTGGCCACATCTAGCATGGCCACATCCTCCTCTCCTCCTCTCTCCTCTCAGATCGGTGACAAGGCTGGTCCTCGTCCCTGTCAACCACGCCTCCCTCTCCTACCTCCACGTCGGCCACCTCTGCCATCATCCCCACCATCACCTCAGCCACCTCTGCCTCCTCGACCACCTCCTCTGCCTCATCTTCCTCTGGGACCTATACCACGTCGCACTACCAGTGTTGGCTGCCCTAGATCTGTCAAGGGAATCGGCCTGTGCAATGCCCACCACTGATCATAAGCTGGGGTTGTCCCTGGATCTGCTGGTCCACCCCTCCATCCCCATGGTTGTGCCTGTAATCCGTCAATATCCGCCTCTGCAGTGGCGACTGGAATCTCTGGCCCCCATAATAGGACCTCTCGCGAAGACCGAGCAAACTCTACTCTCCCTCGAGGTACATCCTATACCTCTCCATACTGTCTCAGGACCCGGTCTGACAACTGCCGCTCTATAATGTGCATATGGAACACTGTCCGTCCCACTAGATACTGTGTCTGTCTACAATATGGCAAGTGCTCGTCCTCATCTGACCATACCTCGCAGCCCAGGTATGGTCTCCATGTGAACTCCTACATCAAATCTATCGCATGTCTGATCAACTGTAACAGGCGGTCTGAAAATGGCAATATGCAATAACGGAAGGCATATGGTGCTCCATGAGGTACATCAACTGTAACAGGCGGTCTGAAAATGGCAATATGCTCCCACACCCAAACCATCAGAAGCGTGGTACCGCAGCTCATAGACTGTGCCTCTCTATAGGCAATGTCATGCAAGAGGAAGTATAACATCCCTAGCACACACGAACCCCAAGCAAATACAACTCGGTGCTCAAGCATGCCCACTAACATCTCCCCCCATCCCACAGGGAATCCATGTCCTCAATGGTCAGGCAGTACTATATCGCCTATCAAGGTCGCTACTAGACAATCTAACTGTCTATACCTCTGAGCCAATGTCCGCCATCTAATCTCATAATCATCCACCCCTAGCTGTCTAACATCAACGTGGGGGTAGTATCTGCACATCTCAGCTATACCCCTCTGGGTATCATAGACTACCCATGTGCCTCTAATCGACAGTCTCAGTATCCTATAAACATCCTCTAGAGTCACTGTAGCCTCTCCAGTCGGAAGATGGAACGATGATGTCTCTAAGTGCCACCGCTCACATAGTGCTGTTAGCAATCCCCGATGTGCCCTAATCTGGGGCATATCGGTCACGTGCAACAAACCCAAATGCCATAGAGTCCGTCACTCGGCCGGCCGTAGGCTGTCTCTGAATCGAAACGTCGTGGGTCTCGACTCACGTGTATAGATAGGGTCAAGTACAACCTGCATCAACATGCCTCATGTCAGCCTGAATCATCTATTCTAGTGAAAAATGACTATTTTAACATAAAATGCAAATGCGTCGTTATTTTGCAAATGCGTCATTTTTTTTTACACATGCGTCGCTTTTCCACAAATGCGGTTCACAAATTATATATGCGTCATTATTCATCAAATGCGGTTAATAATCATCACATGCGTCGTAAAAATGACATTTGCGCATCAAAATGACAAATGCGTGTCTAAATATTCCAATGCATCGCTAAACATGCAAATGCGTCTTAAAACAACAAATGCGTATTTACTGTTACATTTGCGTATCAAAATAAACACATGCATTGCAAAAGCTCAAATGCGTGACAAAATAAACACATGCGGTTATTTTCTAAACCCAATCTAATCAACCGGCGTTAAAATGCAAATGCGGCTTTTCGCAGTCACATGTGTCGTTCGCGCATACACATGCGGTGCAAAATTAAAAGGGACGCATAACTTAAAGTGCAATAAATATCATAAAATACACGCAAATTAAAAATTTTCAAAGGGTAAGTTTTAGGTCCATACCGGGGGGTCCGTGACGGCTGGTCTCTGGAACGTCCGGATCCTGTATGCACGATGATGGGTCGCTGGAACTGGAGACATCCTCGCTGAAAGTCAGAGCAAATTTTGAAATCTCTAAGCTAGGTGGGTGCAAATGGATAGTTTTTTACCCCAATTCCAATATATACCTAGGGCTTAGGTGGCATTTCTTTCCTACTGGCCATGTAAACTTCCATTTTCTATCATCCCGTACCCGTCCCTCCCATTTCTGAACCCAATTCCATCAACTACATTGCATTTCTGCCTATCTACTGGACTAATTGGGCGCATTTCCAAATTTTACTACACATTTCAGAAATTTGTCACTTTTCCTGAGGGGGCATACCTTCACCTGGGGCATATTTTCATCGACTTTCTTTGACACAACGCCTAAAAAACATTCTATCAAAGAGGGGCAAATGTAGACACCGAAATCTCGTTTAAGGCTGCGACTTCCATATTCTTCATACTTCATGGTCATGATTAAATAATGTCAATTATTTAATTAATTCATCTTCTATTAATTCTTCTATTGATTAAATAATCTTAATTATTTAATTAAGTCATCTTAACATTAATTCTTCTATTAATTAAATAATATTAATTATTTAATTAATTCACTTTTCTTTATTACACCTGATTAATTAAATAAACACTTTTTATTTAATTATGTTACTAATTAACCTTATCTTTCTTGTTAAATTAAATAAATCCTTATTTAATTTACTCTTTATCATATTTCAACTATAATTAAATAAATTATTTATTTAATTATTCATTTAAAATCCCCTTCGTCATTTAATTAAATAAATCTTATTTATTTAATTATCCTTCGAATATTGTCTCTTGAATTAAATGAGTTATTTAATTCATAAATTCTATTTTAACACATTCTTCTATATTTTAGATAATTATGTGAGTTATCTAAGTATTCACTTTTACTCAACTCGACATCTATTTTAATCGTTCAGTTAACTATTCATTTGATGTCTGAGTGGCATTCTCAAGTAATCTCCTCGTCTAATCATGCAATCCTCCAGTTCTAACTCAATTGCGTGCACATGCATATTAATTAAATATTATTATTTAATTAATTAAATGTTGTGCGTACATTCGAACAGAGAGTCGTTATAATCAATCTTTATCTTTGTCATGCAAAGATATTTCTAATGTTTTCGGATACCGAACTGAAGATTGAATCATTTATTTAATCGTTAATTCTATTTCTAATTCGAATCACTCATGTCATCACTATCAGTTAACAGAATGCATGACTAATCAGTCAATCTCAACCGTCCGTTAATCTTTCAATCTTGGCCTGTCATTCGAATAATCAATTTTCTATAAATTGATTTGTCATTCTTCATTCCAATCTCTCTCGCGAAATCTTATGACTTTTGAGAGCACCTTTATCTTGAATCTTCGATATTTTGCTAATCACTATTTTAGGCTATACTTGCACGAACTTGAAAATCTGAGGGCAATTATACTACACAAGAAAAATGGAGAAGGGCAATCGAGATGAATCATGGAAATACGTTTGGAATTGGTGAGATTGTTCTAGTTTTAATTACGTTTTACTTTCCCATGTTCTTTGTTGCTTAACGTATGAATTTGCATTCTAGATCTAGTATTGTATTGCATGTGTGCTTTTAATCTACTAATCTTCCTTGTTGTCTATTGTGCAAAAGCTTGTTTCATTTTCAGGCGTTATAGTTTGTGTAAAGACAACTGAAACTGTTATAACCATGTTGACTGGACATTGATTGTCAATTCTGGTTTTCTGATAATCAGATAGATGCGTTGCAGGATCTAACATATGTGGTCAAGTTTATCAGTTATAGTTTTTCAATAATCAATTGCGTTTCTCTGGTAAAGTTCAGTTTGACTCTGACAGATGCGATTAACCTTCTAATAGATGCGACTCATACTGACAGTTGCGACTCAGAATATAAGGCATGCAGTTTTTGCAAAGCAATTGTGAGCTAAACTGGTAGATGCGACTCTATACTAGACAGATGCGATGGATATTGATAGATGCGACTCAAATCTGAATAGATGCGACTCGAAATAACAGTTGTGACTCAGAATCTAATAGATGCAACCCAAGATTTAACAGATGCAACTCTAAAAATCAATTGCAAGTTTCTAGTGAACAGTTGCGACTCTCTGTGTATTTTCAGTGATGAAATTTAAACTGACTCCATTTTCCGTGATCAAATTCTGACAATCAAAGACAATCATAAGACAAAGTGTTTTTAGTTTTGATTTTGGACCCAAAGAACGTTTAAGTTGACAATAGACAAGCACATCCTAATAGGCCAAAGGCCTAGGGTTTGTATACTTGGTATAGCCCACCTAAATACCCCAGATTGGTGATAAACACCTTTCCTTCTCGAGAGCGGATAGCTTAGAAATTTGGTGGCATTGGCTCCCCTCAACGACTCATTAACGTCTTTCAAGCACACCAATTTCAAATTCTTTGGGCAATGACCTCCCAAGAACTGCTATCTCTATTGAAGAGGATCAATAGTGAGTAATCTTCGGGCATGATACTGTACCCTGCACTATGCCAAGCAATGGCCACAAATAGGTTGGTCTCTAAAACAAAAGGTATTTAGTACGGGCATTCCGTTCGTGGGGTGTGATCCATACGGCGCGAGTCCTCTTTAGGATCCATCTCGTCGGAACCACACTCGTGATTCTTGGGGTTTCCCCAAGAACCCACTTTTATATACCGGCTGGAAGTCCCTTGGGTTCAGGGTGCTACCGGTCTAAGTCATCCTGGGGTGAGTACTTTTTCCCACCAGAACAGGCCCAAATTCTAGAGTTGGTCACCATTTCTCTTACACCCAGGATCACACAGATGCACAAGGGGAGAGGATACTTCGATGTACCAAGTCGTAAGGGTAACCAAACTTGTGCTTTCACACCAAACATAGTAGACACTCGTTAATTTTAAACCAAATGAAAGATTTGTTATGCTACCAAACAATCTGTTTCAAAAAATTAACTAGGGTCTTCGACAAGCATCCTGCAGAAAAACTTGTTAGTGGTTTTCAATATCATCTTCGTCAATCATCCTGCAAAAGCTTGTTAACTCTAAAAGGCCACACTCTGAAAATAAGATATTAGTAACACACCAATCAATTGAAAATTTCAGATTTTTGAAAACAGAAATAAAGTTTTACCAGTCATTTGCGTCGCTGTGTTACCAGTCAAATGCGTCGTTTGTTCTATTAGATGCGGTTCAGGAAGTCAATTGCGGTTCAAGAAATTTCAGATGCGTCATATTTTTTTCAGATGCATCGTTTATTCTGTCAGATGCTATTCAAGAAGTCAATTGCGTTGCTTCGCCAAACTGATGCGTCGTTCCATACGGAAAACCTGCAAAAACCAAAAATAAAAGATTTATGGATCCACGAAGATGGTATCTTCACATTGGGTTCACCAAATGTAACACCAAGAAAGTGCACAAGACAACAAAGAAGATTAGAAGCAAACATGCAATACTAAAATCTAAGATGCAAGACCTAAGTGTTAAGCAACAAAGAACAAAGGAAAGTAAAAACGTGACTAAAACTGAAACAATCTCACCAATTTCGAATGTATTTCCATGATTCATCTTGATTGCCCTTCTCCATTTTTCTTTGTGTAGTATAATTGCCCTCAAATTTTTCAAAGATTCGTGCAAGTATAGCCTATGATAAAGATTAGCAAAATATCAAAGATTCAAGACAAAGTGCTCTCAAAAGTCATAAGATTTCACAGGTTTTTGAGAGAGAGATATGATTTCGAGTGATTGGAATGATGAAGGATAGATCAATTTATAGAAAATTGATTATTCGAACGACAGGCCAAGATCGAAAGATCAACGGACGGTTGAGATTGACTAATTAGACATGCATTCTGATAACAGTTAGTAACGACATGAGTGATATAAATTAGAAATAGAATTGAAGATTAAATAAATGATTTAATCTTCAAGTTTGGTATTCGAAAACAGAAGAAATAGCTTTGCATGACAAAGATAAATATAGATTAAAGCAACTCTTGTTCGAATGCATGCACAAGGTTTAATTAATTAAATAGGAATATTTAATTAATCTGCATGTACACACAAATGAGTTAGAACTGGATGATTGAATGATTTGATGAAGAGATTACTCGAGAAAGCCACTCAGACATTAAATCAAGAGTTAACTGAGCAATTTGAATATATCTTTGAGTCGAGTAAAAGTGAATACTTAGATAACTCACATAATTATCTAAATATAGAGGAATGCGTTAAAATAGAATTAATGAATTAAATAATTCATTTAATTCAAGATTTGATATTTGAAGAATATATAAATAAATAAAATTTATTTAATTAAGTGATGAAGGGATTTAAATGAATAATTAAATAAATAAAGAATTTATTTAATTATAGTTGAAGTATGATAAAGAGTAAATTAAATAAGAATTTATTTAATTTGACAAGAAGGATAAGGTTAATTAGTAACATAATTAAATAAAAATCATTTATTTAATTACTCGGATGGAATAAAGAAAAGTGGAATTAATTAAATAATTAAGATTATTTAATTAATAGAAGAAATAAAAGAAGATGAATTAATTAAATAATTAAGATTATTTAATCAATAGAAGAATTAATGTTAAGGTGAATTAATTAAATAATTGACATTATTTAATCATGACCATGAAGAATAGGAATTATGAAGAATATGGAAGTTGCAGGCTTAAACCAAATTTCGGTGTCTACAGGGACCACTGCCATCATTCAAAGGGGATGCATCTATTTTGAAAGCGACCATCTTCCATGGAGAAAAAATCTTACATTGCAACGACCCAAGGAAATCATTTCTCTAGGCATCATCACTCATGACGAGGGAATATTTTATGTTATTGACCCACAAGGCAGTGGAATCTTTATCTATATATACTGCTTCTTCCTTTCAAAAATTAGTTTGGAAGATACAGAAAAATTTGTGAAAGACACCATGAATTTTTGTATTATTTTTAGATTATTGTATAAGACTCTTAGACTATGCCATTGTTTAGCCTTTCTATTTTTCTTAAGCTATTTTTTAAAACATTATACTGTGCCATTATTGTCCTGAGTTGTGTTGACGGTCAAAATGGCACAACAACAGTTAAACAGAATATTGATATTTTTGTTTCTCCTGAAAGAGAAAGATAACACATGGATATCTTAGCTCCCAAGGTCTTTGTAGTTGGTTCTCAACTGTGTTGATGTTGCTCAATGGTCAATGTAAAGGTAATATTCAAGGGGCCTGCTGGTGTTGGGCTTGTGGATTGTTCCAAGATCAAGCATGAATTTAAACCTACTTTAATTGGAGTTTTTAAAGAAACATAAAAAGATAGATCAAGGTTTTGGTACTGAAAATAATGATATTTCATCTAACTTAACCAAACTTGTTACCTCTCAAGGAATTGCGAACTAAACTGAAGAACAAAATTAACTTGTGACTAACACACAGTTGCATTCATTCATAGTGCTGATTTCAACAACTGATTATAAATTACCATTTAAGAAAAACAAAAAATAAGATTTCATTCCTTGAAAGCTTTCAAAATCAAATGATTAACTCAAGATAAATACCATTTTGGAACATAATATGAAGTAGATTTGAATTTGGTTGCTTCTACTGTTGGTGAGACGGATAAACAACATTTACAAATCTGGCACAATCACCAGTGTAAAAAAAACTTGTGTCTTCAGACTGCTTTCATCTACACTAAGGAAACTTGAAAGATACATTACTTTTTATGCTGAATCTAACTCCTAACTAAGAAGAAAAAAGAGGCTTCCTTTACTAAGAAACAGGATGCAGTTCTATCTCCTCTATCCTTTGAAAAATCCCTACTCTTCTAAATCTATCTAGAACTGTCTACTCTATTCCTTTTCTATTTCTACTAAGTTTTCTTTCACTTCTAACCCTTTACAAAGAGGCAAGAATGCCATATATACACCACCTCCTGAAAAGAATGTCGGCCCCTATTTTTAGGGTTTACAAAATATATGTTGGCTGCAAGAGGGTTAGCATCCAGATCTTTTGAAGAAAGTTGGTTCTGCATTAAATGTTAATCCCTGCTATCCATGTCGGTAAAATATTATCCCACGGATGATCTCAGATCTTTTAAAGCTTACAACATTAACTCCTACACCTCCATGTCCATCTTTGAACTCCAACGGAGCAGCTTTGAATTCCCTAAAATATCACCATTAATGTCGAGCTACCCCTATCAGTAGACACCAGTTGTCACTATGACTCACGGTTTCACCCTCCTTCTTCCTTGGCCCTCTTCCCACTCTAGATTTGTCCTTCTACAAGTTGTCAACGAGACTAACTTCCTTCGTCGAGATACTACACTAAAGTCACATCCTTTCGCCGAGAGCTCATTTCATTTCAAGGAGGCTTTGCTTGGTTGGTGAGACATTACACTGTGCTCAACATAAAATTGGACCAGGACCGGGATGAGAGATAAAATTGGACGAATCCCAACAGAACTAGGATTGAGACAAAATACGACCCATAAATGACACCCCTCCTTTAAAACTGGTGGGGGTAGGGCCAAAAATAAATCAAAACCGGGACCAGAGTCAAGATGGGAACAAGCCATGGGAATGACCATCATTTCCCAGTTCATACCCCATCCTGATTCCACTCCTGCAAAAGAAACAAAACAAACACGGCAGAACCGGGGGCAGAACCAAACCAGAACCAAAAACTTTTTCAAGTTTTAGGTTCAGATCCCATTTTGAACACACCTCTGATGACACCAAAAAAGGGACAAGGAAAAGAAGGAGGAAGGGGAGGGAAAACCCACAACAAAACACAAAGAGAACAAAAAGAAAACGAACATGACATGCGGAACTGGGATCGGAACAAAACCCAAACCTGAAACTTGAAAAAGTTTCTAGGTTCAGTTCTAGTTCCGGTTCCGAGTCCGCTAGAACAAAATGAAAAGACATGTGAGGTAGAAAAACAAAAGAGGTAGAACCAGGACTAGGGAAGGAATAGAAAATAGAACCTAGAAGGAATTCCAAGTTTCGTTTCCGTTTCGGTTCTGGGTCGGCCAAAATAAAAAGAAAAATGCCTAAGGCCGAAAAGAAAACACCCAAGGCACAAGACACAAAAACCAAAAGAAAAAGACTAACAAAGAAGAGAGAGAGAGAAGTAGAGTCGGACCCAGGATGGAACCTGAACCAGAAACATCAAAAGAGTTCAAAGTTTAGATTCACCCCTGAACCCAGCTCCGACAGAACAAAAGGAAAACGCCTAAGGCAGAAAACCAAAGGCCAAAGGAAAAGAAAAGAACAAGGGGGACTCATTTTTTTTCCAGAATAAAATGGGGTGGTTATGTAAGGCATAACAAATGGCGACTAAATTGGGACAATGGTTTAACCATTTTTAAGAAACTGAAAGATTCAGCTACCTAGAACTCCTAGTTTATGAACATCGCTACTCTAGGTGGATTAGTTTTAACAACCAAGGTTGAGCTAGAATCTCAAATGTAAATCAACACTGGCTACCCTTGAATCTATGTGTGCGCTTGATTGTGCATTACTCTTTTATAAAGTTTTCTTCATCTCTCGGACAACAATGTGCAAGATTTGAGCTACATGAGTTGATCCCCTTTAGTTGTTGCACAATGATATCCTGGGCATTGCTCCACTGCTAGTTCAGGCATCTAGTTTTCTCACATCATTGCTCTACTGCCAGCCAAGTATCTATAGCCCTGATAGAGATACTAGAATCACCCATTCATATTGAGTCCGCTTTTCTCTTCAAATAGTTCTCTTTTTTTTCTTTTTCTTTTTTTCTCATAGAGTTTCAGATATTTCATTCAATTTTTTTTTTTTCAATATGTCAAATGTTTAACATCTATTCTGGGTTGAAAACTACCATGGACCTCGTAACAACACTTGGGAGATCAAAATTTTCACTCAAATCTTACAACATTATCACCCTAGGAAAAATATTCCATTACAAAAGGAGATGATTTTGATGATTTGTGAAAGATTCAGGGGGAGCTAATGAAGGTTATTTACTTTACACCTTGTTTTCAAGACCTTCCACAAATCTTATTGGCAATGGGCATAAAGGAAATAATTTAGGAAAAAATCACCCAATTAGCAAGCCTGAAAATATCTAAACCACTTCTGTCCTAATAACCAAAGCATACTTCAGATAACAACCCACCATTTCAAGATGGAAAGAAATAGACCAACCCCCAAGAACAAAGGAAACAAGAGGACAGAAAAAAGGAACAAGCAAACATAGACCCAAAACTATCCACAAATAGAAAAGAAAATTATTTACAACAGGAAACAAACAAATTATTTACATAAAGAACAAAAAACTACTTACATGCAAAACAGAAATAGCAAGCTTTATGACTCAAAATAATGCTTAAGAAACTGCCCATTGACAGGAAAGGGAACAGGTTCTTTAGTTAAACTACTCAGTCTGAAAACATTTTCTCCTAGGGTCTCAACAATCTGATAGGGACCTAACCAAAGCTTATCAAACTTCTGGTGACTACCCTTCTTTTCACTAACTTTATCCCATAACAACACAAGGTTTGATATCCCGAATGCCTTGATTTTGGCTCTTTTGTCAAGCCAACATTTGACAATAGCCTAATGTCTAAAGAATTGTTGCAACACGACATTCCTCTGCTCTTCTAATTTTAACAAGGCAGCTGATCTTACTTCTATCGTATCATCACTAGAATAGAATTTCTACATGAACTCAAGGATAAGTATTTGCAAATGGATAGGGAACACATGCTCTTTTCCATACACTAACTTGAATGGTGAATTCTTTAAAGCAGCCTTGATTCTAGTCCTATCAGCCCATAATGCAAACCTCAGCTGGGTATGCTAGTCCCTAGGGTTGTTTTCTAACAATTTTTTAATTGCCCTTAAGAGATTCTTATTGGTTGATTCCGCAACTCCATTTCCTTGTGCGTAATAGTTTGAAGAGTATTTCAAGACAATTTTGTGATCATATTCCCAAGAAATGAACTTAACAGAAGAAAAGGAAGAGCCATTGTCACATACCAATGTGAATGGTACTCCAAACCTAGTGGTGATGCATTTGGTGATGAACTTTATCACTACCTCTATTGTGCTATTCTTGCAAGGTATAGCCTCCGTCCATCTTGTGCAGTAATTAGTAGCAGTCAAAATAAACTTGTGTCCTATAGAAGAATTTGGGTTAATTACCCCAATAAAGTCTAGTGCCCATTGGGAAAATGGCCTTACCTCGTAGACAGGATGCAAGGGCATGGCTGAATGGCGTTCTTTTGATGCAGAGATCTAACATATGTGACATGTTCTTATATGCTGATAGGAATCTTTGAACACACAGAGCTAGTAATAACCAGATCTGAGGATCTAGTGTGCCAATGAGTCTATAGAACCATGACCTGTGCCATGTTTCCCATAGAATTGAGTGATCACATGTTTAGCCTCTTGCTGATCAAGGCTTTGTAGGTATACTCCTTCAAAATTCTTCTTGTATAGCAATCCTCCCTTGAGCATATAATGAGATATCTTCATTCTCAGCGCTCTCCTATGAGTTGCATTCATTTCTTGTGGGAACCAATTATTGAGCATGAAACAAATGATATCAGCATACCAAGGGTCGTTTGAGAAGGACTGAGTTGTGTATTGCTAACAAATGATGTTGTCACCAGCATCAGCCATAGATTTAGACAAACCCAAACCTCATAAAAATTTCATAGGGTGTATCTCTAGATCGAACTCTTGCAAGATGGCCATCCATTTCCCTCTTCTTTTTCCCAGCTCGCTCTGCATAAGTAGAGACTTCACAGTAGTGTCAGGAACTACAACAATGATTTGGCTTCAAAGAATGTAGTGCCTGAAATTTTTGACAACTCGAACTAGTGTAAAAGCTTGTTTTTCAAGAGGTAAGTACTTCACCTTAGCATTCTTGAATGGAAAACTCATGAAAGCGATTGGCCTCTCTTCCCCCTCTTCTCTTCATTGAGTTAGGACAGCTGCACAAGAATGTTCAGAGGCAAAAGAATAAATATAGAATAGCCTCAAGTAGTCAGGGCTGGTGAGGATTGGAGCTTCTGAAATGCATCGCTTGACTTTTGAAAATGCAGCCTTTGCCTCATCACCCCACTCTATTTTGGCATCTTTCTTCATCATTTCATTCAATAGTTTTACAATTTTTGCGAAGCCTGTGATAAACTTTCTCACGAAGTTGATCTTTCCAAAGAAGGATCTCATCTCTTTCTTACTTCTTGGCATGGCTATCTTCATAATGGACTCAACTCGGTATGGATCGATCGATATTCCTCTCTCGTAGATTATGTGTCCCAAAAGTTTCCCTTCAGAAACCCCAAACATACACTTTTTGGGATTCAAGGAGACTCCATATTGGATACATCTTTGAAGAACTTTGGCTAAGTCTGTGGCATGGTTCAGTCTATCTTTGGAGAACATTGTCAGGTCATCCATGTAAACAATAATACATTTACCGATTAAGTCCTTGAATGCTATGTCCATGGCACACTGAAAAGTTGCTCCAGCGTTTATTAAGCCAAATGGCATCCTTCTATAAGCATATGTTCCCCACTTTGTAGTGAAGGTTGTCTTCATCCTGTCTTCATAGTTAACCATCACCTGATTGTAGCTAGAGTAACCATCCAAGAATGATATCATCTGAGATCCATTGATAGTCTGCAAGACTTCGTCTAGAGAAGGAAGTGGGTAGTTATCTTTTTATGAAGCTCTATTTAGGTTTCTGAAGTCCACACATAGCTTGATCTCTCTGTTTTTCTTATGGACTGGAACTAAGTCAGCAACCCATGTTGAATGGTGTACAGGGAAGATTATCCTTGCAAAAAGCAATTTTTGAACTTATTTGAAGATTAAGGGTTCAATCAGGGCATTGGCAGGGCACTATTTTTGTTGAAATGGCTTGGCTTCAGGCTTCAGGGGAATAGTATGAGTCATTACAGTAGCATCAAATGTCTTTAGGTCTTCATATCCCCAAGCTATTGCAACAATATATTTCTTAAGTGCCACCAATATGTCTTTTCTGATTGCTTCAGGGCAGGCTTTCCCTATGTAGACATTCTTTTTAGGGCCAGAATTAGCTAAGTTAACAATTTTGTATTCACCTCCTTTATCTTTAGCTGATATCTTCTCTCGAGCCCTTGGGTCTGAATTAAAAATTCTTTCCAAGGCCACCATTCCCTTGGGAATGCTATTGCTTTTTAAATTGAGGACCCCTTCTGTATCACAATCTTTGGGGTTCCAATCTCCTTGATCCCTATTGGACTCATCAATTATCTACCCTTGGAAAAAATCTAAGCTTGCTGAAAGGAAAGAATATGTCGATCATCATCAAAAACCTAAAAATTCTAGACATTATCAGGAACAACAGGGGTGGAAATCAATTCCACTGAATTTTGTTTTAGCTTGGAGCCTTGCATAGATTCCAGGGTACTTGCAACAACAACTAACAAATCAACTATCTGATTCTCTTTTCTAGGGATTAAGCTAATCCCAAAGGCATCAAAGTCCTCAATCAGGTTCCATACCCTATTTCTATATGCTGCTAACCTTTTATTGTGACATGTATACTAGTTGCACACTTTCCTAATAACTATTTTCGAGTCTCCCTTGACCATCAAGGCTGTGACTTTCTTCTTATGTGCAAACATCAGTCCCTATGCTAGAGCTTCATATTCTGCTACGTTGTTAGTGCACCCGAGCTGCAACCTATAAGAAGCAAAGAAGGTTTTCCCTTTTGGGCTGGTTAGTTCAATCCCAACACCACATCCTGTCTTAGATTTGGATCCATCAAACGTGAGGGTCCATAGCTGATCATGAGCTGGGGTTGATCCTTTTGAGGTCATTGTGGGCACTTGGATAGAATGAGCCAGGGTGGGGTTACTTGATTTTTTGGATCAGATATAGGGAACGGGTGTTCAATAGGTTCCTCAAGAGTAATTCCCAATCCCTGCATAGATGTATTATGTGACCCAAGGTTATCCTTCTGACATTCACTTGCATCTTTGGTTAACCTCTTGGGTTTTGGTATATTCGTGAGTGCAGGGGTATCAAACAAACCTTTGGGTTACTCCTTATTAATATGCTAATTCGGAGATGTGTTTAGGGTAGGTTCAATTTGAGAAGGAAATTTTTTTGAAGGTATCCTATCCCTAGTTAAAATTATTTATTCCTTGGCTTCAAATGAGAAGTGATCTACAACGGTCTTGGGGTGACTTGAGCTAGCATCCTCAGCTTGGGAAACATGATCTAAAATGTCAATGCAGGGTTGGCAAGTCAATTCAGAATGATTTTGGTAATAAACCCTGCACCAATTAGGGAGTAGAAGATTCTTCAGATCGGTATCTTCCCCTAAGACCTGTTGATCCTGTTGTAGCTTATTGATCAATGCTTGTTGGTTTTCATTAATCATAGGATCAGAGAACTTTGGTATTAGCAGTTCTTTAGGATCAAGAACATAAAAGGTTAAAATATCATCTCTTTTGTAAACCCCTATCCCAGTTTCGAAATAGGCTACCTCATTGGGGAAATCATACTCAGTGATGATATGCTTGAGGTGGGATTCACTTTCAATCCTAATTTTTGTGGGAATTCCCCTCCATGGTAGTCACATATGTGAAAAGTCAAGGGAGAGGTATCCCCCTATACCCTTCATCAAATCTCTGCTCAGCAGCATACCATAGGTCTCGGGAATGTTTGCTACTTGAATATCTATGTTGGTTAGGATCCTAGGGTCAGATCCTACTTGCACATATATGTTTCTTAATTCCCCCACCACATTAACCTCCGTTTTGTCAATTTGGATGACCTTCTTGTTTGTATGAATGGGGTTTAATCCTAATTTCTTGCATATGGAAAATAGCATAACATTGCCTGAAGCCCTTGAATCTAACAGAAAATTGTGTAGGTTTTTCCCACAAATTCTTAGACTCAAAATAAATGGTGGAGTACCTACCTTGTTTTTGTACAAGGCTACGTTCACATCCCCAATAGGTGTCACCTTGTTTTTCCCTTTTGATTTATCAGCTTGCTCCAAGGCTTTCAGCACTATCTCCCATTGGGCAGGGCACCACTTTAGGTTGTCAAAATATGACAAAGAAGTTTTTTGTTTTTGCATCTTAGAAACAATGTCAAATTCTGTGTTACAACTTGCACTACCTTTAAAAACACCAGAGGGATTACCCTTGTTATGGAAGTTAGGCATGCCTTTTGCTGGAGGAGGGTTATTATCAGCACTTTGATTTGGAGGCACCATGTGATTAGGTGGTGCTGATGTAGTGAATGAACCCTTATTCTAATTTCTCAGGAAGTTTCCTCCTTTTTTCTGAAAGGCTTGGGCATCATATGAATCTTCCTCTGGTTCATTCTCCTCTTGCCTTGGGAATGAAGGTTCATCCTCAAAGAGGTCATAAGTCATTGTTGTATCTACTGAGCTGCCTTCTTTGTGAGGATTCCCTTGGAATGTTTGGGCATCTACCTGCACCATTTTGACAACTTTCTCCATTTCAGGGTAGTTCACCTCAGAATGGGTTGCAGTATCATGCAACCTGCACCAATTAGTCATAAAGTTGAGGTCAGCCACGTTTGCAATATGTGATCTCTCCTCATTATGGTGCTTGCAATATTCCCAAAGAAGTACCTTGGAGGCCTCATCGAGGTGGTGGCGAATGTTGTGTATAGTGTGGGAATTCAAACGATGAGCAACTTCTGTAAGCACATTAAAGAAGATGTCGTGGTACCATGGGTTCTGTTTCTGAGTGGGTTTTTCATTCAAACAAATGAAGAGCATTACTATGGGGTCACTCACGCATGTCATTTCCTATTGTGCTACTATAATGTAGTGCTTTTCTATTTCTTAGAGTGGTACACTGACTTCAAGGATTTTGTATATCCCCACCACTAGCTATTGCTCTTGTTGATGTTGCTACTGGTGTTGGTCCTATTGCCATTCCTAATTCCCCTGCTGATGATGATGATGCTCTCATTGCTCCTACTTGAGACTGAAAACCCTTTCATGTTTTAAGAAATCAACACTCTATTAATCCATTTTTTGTATATATGCTTGGAAAAGGGCTTTACCAGACATATATATGAAGAAGCTATAGAATATATAGATATACTTTTAAACGTATGGCCTCAAAGCCATTTTGAAAGCGTATTTATCAAATAATATATATATATATATAATGAATATACCACTTATATTAAACTTCTTGTCTCTTTTTCTAGTGGTTCTGCAATATGGGTTCTCTTCAATTTTGCATATGGGTGGAGTATAAATTTTCTGCATATATGTTTTCATTTCAATTTTTTGCATATGATCCGTAAAGCGGAAGGGATCTATGAAAAATGTTGTGAGTGATTACGAACAAAGGTGTAAAGACATCAACAATGAAGTAGCAGGAACATTAATCAGAGAGAATTCAAAACATAGAACCAAGAGAGAGATAAGAAGACACTGATTTGATTACGGAGTTCGTCCAAGTGGACTACGTCTCCGGGTTGAGCTCAATCGAGTGACCAATCTATTGAAATGTTCTAAAACGCAATACAATCTCCATGAGCCTCTTGTAACACTGCTTTACAATATCTTGTAGCCTTTCCACAAAGTCATACAAAAAGTCTCTCACTCACACCCCTCTCAAAAGCTCTCAAGGCTAGGGATGACTAACAAAGAGGAAGAAAACTAACTTTGCCTAATAGGATCTACTACAAGACTCAGAACATCAATACATCACAACTCAAATATTCTCCTAATTCCCTCTAAGAAATTCTCTCACAAAAAGCCTCTCAGAGACCAAGAGAAAGGGATACAATGGAGAATGATCAACTAATGGATGATTGATTGATGAAAAACACTCCAAGACTCCTCCCTTTTATACTTGAAGTTGGGCCTATGTGGTTAAAACCACCAAAACCACCTGACTTGGCATTGATAGATCCCTTCCACTTTGATCCGTAAAGCAGAAGGGATCTATGACAAACATTGCTTAAGTGATTATGAAGAAAAGTGTAAAGAAATCAATAATGAAGTAGCAGGAACATTAATTAGAGAGAATTCAAAACATAGAACCAAGAGAGAGATAAGAAGACACCGATTTGATTACGGAGTTCGTCTGAGTGGACTACATCTCCGGGTCGAGCTCAATTGAGTGACCAATCTATTAAAATGTTCTGAAATGCAGTACAATCTCCACGAGCCTCTTGTAACACTGCTTTACAATATCTTGTAGCCTTCCACAAAGTCATACAAAAATTATCTCACTCACACCCCTCTCAAAAGCTCTCAAGGCTAGGGATGACTAACAAAGAGGAAGAAAACTAACTTTTCCTAATAGGATCTACTACAAGACTCAGAACATCAATACATCACAACTCAAATATTCTCCTAATTCCCTCTAAGAAATTCTCTCACAAAAAGCCTCTCAGAAACCAAGAGAAAGGGATACAATGGAGAATGATCAACTAATGGATGATTGATTGATGAAAAACACTCCAAGACTCCTCCCTTTTATACTTGAAGTTGGGCCTATGTGGTTAAAACCACCAAAACCACCTGACTTGGCATTTTTCCCCTTAATGGAAAATTAAAAACCAATTCCCTTATTTTTACAAAATTGATTAACAAATCCCCCCTTAATAAAATATTTGTTTTAACAAGCCCTTGTTTATAGCATTTCGGGCTTGAGTTGTTTAGGGTGGTTTTCGTTTATACTCAAGTTTAGCACAAAACTAATAACCACATTGGTTATTTAGTTTATGTTTCGGGCCTTATTAAGGGTTATTACAAACCCAGCTCATATATATACTAAGCCACATTATGTGGCGCGCTGGCAAATATTCGTTTTGGTCGGCGGGTGGTTGGGAGTTCCAACCCCGCCGATGCTATTTTTGAAACCCGTTGAAAACTCAATACAAATCAAAACCAACCGACTGCCATTATCAATAGACTACGGACTACTTGCCGCAACAGCTGGGACGTTTGCTCTCTACCAGCGAGGTCGGGGTTCAAATCCCTTGACCATTACTTTTTCTAAACAAACGAACAACCCGCGCCGAAGGAGGAGATGAGGGGCCACGTGGCGCATCCTGGCTGTGCCACATGGCAGGATTTGATTCGATACCACCATCCACGCAGTTGCCCAGTCACCATGCCAGTGCTGCCACGTGTCAGAAAGCCATTCGCTGAACCGTCCACGTCACCCGCTGACTACATCTGCCACATCATCAGGAGGACATGTGTCATCTCCCAATTCACTGAATTTGATGACGTCATCAGCCATGTCACCACGCCACGTCATATGTATGGACTGTACGGACTACCACATGTCAAGACCCCATTGGTCCATGTCATCATCCATACGATGACCTATCCGCCAAGTCAGCAGGATGACATCATGCTGTCGTCAGCAACTGTACCACTTGTACCTTGGTCAACTGAAAACTTTGACTAGCTCTAACTCGTGCACCCGACATCCGATTTGCACGAAACGAACACCGTTGGAATCGTGACGACGAGCTCTTCGTGATGATGCCAAATTCAACCCATTTGGTGATGATGAATTTTCCACCTTTTTCTCGTCCCTAAAAGTTGAGTTGACCAGCCTTTGACTCAACTTTTACTGCATGTAACTCAGGAAAACAGACTCCTTTTTCACCCGTTCAAGTTGTGCTGGATTCAGAATTCTATGCTCTACGCGATGGCACTGCTTCCGAGAGAAACTGGAACACTTCAATTTCAGGTCCTGAAGATCCATCTGGATCAGCATATGAGTTCATTTTTTTGCCTCATGGGTTGTATTTATTTTCCTACTTCTTGTACAGATGAATTAAATAGAAAGCCCGACCAACAAAAACACGAAAGAAAAATAAGTACACTACTTACATATTTACACTGGCAAAATAATTGTGAAGCTTAATTAAACAATTTTAGGTAAATTTTGTTAACCAGAATTCCCAATGCTTCCTACTCCATATTTTCTAATTTAAATGCATTGTGTTACTTGCATTGAATTATTTTGAAAGGGCCTTCCCACAGACTATTGAACTTTCCATGTTGGCTTGGATTCGCCGCCCTTTCATTGAATTTTAATACTAGGTCTCTACATTTTAGACCTTGGTATGAAGCTCTCTTGTTGAACCATATCTTAACCACCTATTCGAAGTTGGACATGGATATCAGGGCCTTTTCCCTTTTTTCCTACACTTCCAGCAACTCCACCAATTGAACCTCCATGGCTCCATTTTCTTCAACTTCGAGAGATTTGAGCAACTGTAGTGCAAGAATCTACATAGAGATTGGAAATAGTGCTTCTTTCCCATACACTAGCTCGTACAATGAAATCTTGAGGACTTTATTGGGAGTTATGCGATCAACCCAGAGTGCTACCCAAAGGTTCTTATGCCATTCTCTTTGGTGTTTTGACACAATTCTTTTGATGAGTCAGTCTAATTTTTTGTTAGTCAACTCGGCCAGGCCATTCCGCTACAGGTAGTAATTTGATGACATTTTTAAGAATATGCCATGCACAAGTGGAAAGTGACATACCTTAGAACCTAGGAAAGCCTTGGATTTTTTGGAAATGATGGTCTTTGAAGGGTTGAATCTCATTACTAGCCCCTCCAAAAATCCTACAATCTTCGCCTCCATCGCATTCTTCAGGGGCATGGATTTGGTCCACTTGGTAAAGTAGTCTGTGGCCATTAGGATCCATTTGTGTCAAGTGTTGGAGGTGGAATTGATCATCCTAATGAAATCAAGGACCCATTGTGTGAAGGGCTCATCAGTTACTCTCAAATTGAGAGGCATTGCATAGTTTTCCTTCTTCCTGTGAAGAATTGGCATTCCTTGCATGATTTTACCAAGGAGTATGAGTCATTTAATAGTGTAGGCCAGAAGTACTCAACACACATGATTTTCATGGTTGTGGTCTCCGTAGAGAAGTTTCCACCTGCGAGACTGTTATGGAAAGTGTTGAGGATCTTCTTTGCTTGCTCCATGGCAATACACTACAATAGAATGTTGTTGAAGTTCCTTTTGAAAAGGACCCCTTCAATGAGTGCATATCCACTATTTCGTAGTCTATAGAATCTTCTTTTCTAAGAAGGAAGGTCCAACATATATTTTACAGTATGCATAAACCTTACTTTGTCTGCCAACCAACAACCTTCAGACTCAGACTCATTTATTAGAACCAGCTATGGTTGCTCTTCTTCAACTACCATTTCTCCATCATGTGCTAGATATTCGCACAATCCTCTTCATCGGATAGTCTTTGTAGGCTTAACCTCAATGTCATATTAAAGGATCTTAGTGATCCAACTGGCCCCTTTCTCGGTGATTTCTCCTTCCATGATGTATTCATACACACTAGAATGCATGACATAAACAATCACCTTGTTGCAAGATATAAGGTGTCAGAACTTCTTGAGTCCCTTAACAATAGCAAACGCTTGCCTCTCGACAAAGTTGTAGTTCATCTCATATTCCTTTAGGGTCTGGGAGGGAAATTTTATCAGATGTTCTACTTTTCCTTCATCTTTTTGGGTTAAGACAGTCGCAATGCTTGGCTTACTACTGAATACATACATTATAAAGTCCTTCGACAAGTCTAGATTTACCAGCACAGGAGCTAAAGAAATAGCATCCTTTACCTTCTCAAAGGCCTCTCTAGCTTCTTTTTTCCATTTGAATAATTGATCCTTTTTTAGCATTAGGGTTATTGGTCTAATTATTCCTACAAAATCTAAAATGAATTTTCTTACAAAATTTACCTTCCCTAAGAAAGATTGGACTCCTTTCTTGTCGACTAGTAGGGGAAGTTTCTTGATTTCCTTTACCCACTTAGGATCAATTGTAATTCCTTCTTTGGACACTACATGCCAATAATTTGTCTTGCAGTACTCTAAAAACATATTTTTTTGGGTTCAGGGATACCCCAAACTCCTAGAATTTTTTGAAAACCACCTCTAAGTGATCAAAATGATCATCCTTAGACTTAGAGAATACAATCAGATCATTGAAATACATTAAGATAATCTTGTTGATCAATTCACTGAAAGCAATATTCATTTCCCGCTAGAATGTGGCTCCCACTTTTGAGAGGCCGAAAGGAATTTTATCATATGCGAACGTTCCCCACTTAGTAGTGAATGTTATTTTGTGTCGGTCCTCTTCTTTGACCTGAATCTAGTTGTAACTAGAGAAGTTGTCCAGTAGAGAAAACACTTATGATCCTACCACTGTTTGCAAGATTGACTCCATAGAAGGCAACATGTAGTGGTCTTTTAGGGATGCTCTATTCAGGTCCCAAAATTTAACACATAGGCAGATATCTCTATTCTTCTTTTGAACTGGAACTAGGTTGGATACCCATGTGTTGTGCTTGATCAAGAAGATGATCTAGGATTGAATTAGCTTTGTCAGCTCTTGTGCCATCAAGGCTTCAATCTTTGGATTTATTAGCCTATACTTTTGGTGGACAAGTTTTGCACCTTCCATTAGTTCAATTATATGTTGGATGATGTTGGGATCTTATCCCTTGAGGTCATCATATGACCAGGACACTACTCCATAATTTCCATAGAAATGGATGATTCTTTCTTTATCATGTTGTGGAACATATTTTCCCACCTTAAGTTTCTTGTCATCTTTGACCTAAAGGTCTACATAGTCACTTTTTTCTACTACAAACTTCCTTTTATGATTTCTTACATCATCAGAATTGAATAGGTTTTCAAGAGTAACTAGTCCCTTTGGAAACTTGTTGGACTTTAGTTGAATGATTTTTTTTTTGTAAGACTCGACAATATTTAGTTGGATTTTCTCAACGAACTCCCCTGACTGTTGGATGAATAAGGAAATGTGTTCATCACTTTCAAACACTTTTTGGCTTTGATCATTGTTGGGAATTGTAGACCAGATGATCACTCACACAGAGTGTTTGTTATGAATTAAGTCAGAGGCAAGATCAAATTGAGATCTGATTGCTGCTAGGTAGTCTGCATAAGTATTTTGTTCTCAAGGCACTATCTAGATGTTGAAGTCTTCAAAACCTTTGATCAGGTCCCATACGTAATGTCTATAGGATCTCATGTGAACATTCTTTGCAACACATATCCCTCAGACTTGATTTACGACCAGCTCACAGTCTCTGAACACCATTATTTGCTTGATACCCATCCACTTTGTAAGGCTTAGACCTTGCACTAGGCCTTCATATTCAGCTTCATTGTTTGAACAAGTGAACTAGAAGTGGAATGATCTTAGTGTCTTTTCATTTAATGGGGATATCAAACATATCTCGGCTCCTACGCCAACTTTGCATCTTTCTCATTTGAAATGCATCATCCATAGCTTCAAGGTTTGGCCACTCTCTGGTTCCTTCATGACCTTCAGAAGCACTTGATCTTCATCATAGATGACATAGGTGCCTAACCCAATAACATGATAGTTTTTGAAAGGATCAACATTTATATATTAACTCAAGATAACTTTCTCTAAATTCATCTAGTCTCCAGTCACTTTTTCATCCTCTAGTAACTCAGTGCAATACATTTCCTCTTTGGTGAAAGAGGTATGGGAAGCCTCAAAGTTGATCATGGCCTCATCAGTCACATGTTCTGAATGCAGAGGTTTAGATATTATCTTCATTTTAGCTCTGTGCTTGGTCCTGAGGATCAAGTGTGACCAATCCAAAGAAAGATATCCACCTATCTTTGAAGTAAATTCTTGGGATAAGCAAAGGCTAAACATGGGGGAACATCTATGATCACAGTATCTTACAGAATTGAGATGCTAGGGTAGAAGAATAGAGTCAAGGGGAGGTCTTTGATGACACCTACGATTTTGACTTTGTTCCCATCAAGCTACATAACCCCATTTTTTAAAGGTTCATAGCTAAGTCCTAAGGCTTTAGCTATCTGTTTGGGCATGATTGTGGTGCTAGCACTAGAGTCAATCATGGAATTATACAGTAGTTTCTTCCCCACAATAAGAGTTAGGAAAAAGGGTTTCAATTTTAGCTTATATCTAACCTTGGTAGAGGCTTCCTCTATGCTATTTGTGAAAAATTTGGTAGGAGGTGATGGATCAATGGCCTTTCCCTTAAGTGATTATTCCATTGGCTCAATGATTGGATCTTCCTGGAGAGCCTTCTACAGCAATGTCTTCTGCTTCAGAATAGCTAAGATATCTCACAGGGACACATTAGTGGAGGATTGTTTTAATTGTTCCACCATGTTGAATGGTGGTGGATTTGAAAGCTTCTGCTCCTTAGCTCCAGTTATAACAATTTCCCTTCACAACTGAAGTTGTTTCACTATGGAGATACTAGGTGACTAGATGTAGGCACTTTTGGGTTGCAGGATGACTATTTCACTCATGAATCTCCTCTTTGAGCGAGTGTTGTAATCAGACTACACTTGCGGGGCTTTCAATGTGGATGCATCATTTACAAATACCTCTTCTTCTTCTTCCAACCATGAGAAGAGCACATGATCAGGAGCTATATCTTTTTCTTACTCCAGGGACATCCCTTTCATTTTTGTGGTGAGTACCGCATTTTTCATTTGCAAAGAGGCATATACATAACCTCTAGGGTTCAATGCCCTACCTTGGCTACACCGTTCTACCACCTTTTGTTGTATATTTTTATGCGGGTAGTTTCAGAGCATATGTGCGTTGCCACAGGAGAAGCACCAGGGGTTGATGTCATCGACTAAATTGTTTAGCCCTGCTGTCAGTTCTTTGCTCGAGCTTGGGTTAGCACTATGTAGTAGAGTAGGGACTGGTATTATTTGATTAGTTGTTTGCGCCAGCAGATTTGTGCGTGAGCCTCCTTGGAATTGGATTTTTTGTAAGAAGATCTTCCACCTTGATAATTTTGGTAGGTTGGCTTTGGAGGCGCAGACTAGTTCTGCTTAATGACAATTATTTTGTTGGTGATGGTCTGCAACATTTCCTTGATGTCGCTCATCTCATCCTTTGAAGATCCAAATGTAGAAGCAATTTTCTATGGTGTACCTGGATATGTGTACATGGATTGAGGAGGAGTGGGTGCACTGGTAGATGGCATTTCCTAGGTGGAAACTGATATCTCAGGAAATATAGGTATGATGGGCCAAGGTGACAACTTCCTAGTGTCTATCAGATTGTTCTCCACCTTAACTATGATGCTATATGCATCTGGTAGAGAGGTTCTACCAAGAGACTAAATCATTATCAAGATGTCGGCGTTGATGGATTTCAAGTAGAACATGAACACCAACTCAGCTGGTGGGTGGATAGCAACCTAAATTCTCTACCAAGTTATATGGAACCGAGCATTGAAGTCAGTCATGGATTCATATGGGGCCCACTTTATGACTGACAGCTGATGATATTGCAAAGACCTATCTCCATCATTCGAGAATCTTTCATAGAAAGGGTCTCTGAGTTGATCATAGGTATCGATAGTGTTAGCTTGCAGAGTGCGGTACTAGTCCAACACTTTACCCCTCAAAGAGGCTACGAGAAATCTTAGCATTATATTTTGGTCGATAACTCCATGCACCAAACACACATCTGCCACATCTTGCAAATCTTGCAGATCTTCCGATGGTGTTCTTGAGCCATTTCTGGTAAATTTAGGTATAAATTTTAAAGCAGAGACTAGGATAAGGGCCCAAATAGTGGGTGCTATTGGTGCTACATGGGGGCTTTCGACATCCCATGCCACATAACTTATGTTAGTGATTGACAACATGGCTAGCGGAGGGGGTGGAACATTCACTATATGGGTTTCGACTTGTACTGTTCCTAGTGGTGGCACTAACAAACCAGGGTTATTTGTTGTTTGGGATCTAATAACAGGTTGATGGATCATACACCCTCTTTAGATTTAAGTTCATTTAAGTGGTCCCACTAGGCATGCCAAAAAAAATAAAATCTTGATGCTAAAAATTGACAAGGTAACAACCTTATGGGAAACTCAGTTAATGGGGGGACCAATTGTACTAAACTAAGTGACCTCTAGGTTTTTAAAGAAGTCAGCTTCTTTTCTATTTGGAGTTTTGGAATGGGAAATGAAAGTAGATATAAAAAATAAAGATCTAACTAAGGAAATGCACCAAGATGTAGATATAGGAAAGATAAATCTATCTTTTGGGAAGTGATTTAAGGGCCTATTTAGCAATCTGCTAAGTCCCAAAATAATAGAAATCAAAGATGAAAACCTAAATAATTTATATTCAATAACATGAAATAACTCTCATACACATTCACTAAAAAGAAGAGTCAAAGACATGGTCTAAACAATCAAACTTGTATTTAAATCATAGAAGTTTTGTATATAAACAACTCAGGACAATAATGGCACAATATAATGTTTTATCAAATAGCTTAAGAAAAATAGAAAGGTCAAACAATGGCATAGTCTGAGAGTATTATACAATAATCTAAAAATAGTACAAAAAGGTTTGCTGTCTTTCACAAATTTTTCTGTCTTCTGAACTCAGTTTTTAGAAGGAAGAAGTAGTATATATAGATAAAAATTCCAATGCTTGGTGGGTCAATAACATAAAAGATTCCCCCATCATGAGTGATGATTCCTAGAGCAATTATTTCCCTTGGTCGTTGCAACAGAAAAGATTCAGACCATGAAACATGGTTGCTTTCAAAATAGATGCATCCCTTCAAATGATGGTAGTGGTCCCAATAAAAAATCCTACCGACATGTGTCACTTAGCCACGAAGGTAGTTAGAACATGTGGAAATCTAGCGGGGCTCATTGTTCATTCCTTCCTTCCTCTCCATAGAAACCCCACAGAAGAGACGTGGTGACAAGTCACTGCCCATTTATTGATTCCTCCTCCTTGTGATGAAAATCCCCCACAGTGAAGACATGTGGAAGCAGTCTCTACCACCAACGCTAATTGTGGGGTATGCCAAAAAGTATATGTAGATGGATGCTACATGGCACGCAGATGGGGCTCGATATGGAAGCAATGGGAAGTGGTTCTTAAAAGCTTGTATTGTTGACACATGGAATCATGGAGGGGGTTGGTAGCAGAGTAAAGGAAGAAGTCCCTATAAAGAGCACCTCGTGGATACGTGGTAGTAGCGGATGAATCTTTGCAAAAAGGAGCCAAGAATATATCTAGTGCGGGCCGAACTTAGCAAAATAATCCACCCAAAGGGAGCTAGAGGAAATTTATATCCACAAAACCAAAGGAATTTTATTTTCTTTTGGGGATCACTACCATAAAAATATATTCATTCACTTTTCTAGTCTAAAGAAAAGAAAATGTAATAAGGCAATAAACATAAAGATAAAGAAAATAGACATTACATTTTACTTTAAATACCCTGCTCCTTAGATAGAGTTAAAATTGAGTGCACCCTTGCTCTAGATTTGATATGGTGTCTCAAATGCTTGATTGAATACTACTAATGGAATGTATATTTCTCTTTAAACCAACATAATCTTGGTATAGTTAGCTGGTTTTTAATAGTAAAATGGTAGCACACACCTACTATAAAATGTATTGATGATAATGAAGGGTAAAGACTTGTATTTGTAGTCTCTTGTTGTGAGGAATGATGTAATTCAAAGATCAAGGGATCACAATATATGAGATATATCAAGAAAGAGGAACTAACCAAGTTTCAAGAGGAGGTTTATTGGAACGGGTGGCTAATGATATGGATTGGAAAAAGAAATGAGAGATCTTTGTAGGATTTCATAAAGAGGAAATATTTAACTTTTTGACTACTCACATTATTTGCAATGTTCGAAAACACACCGTCCCCTACCAGTTATTTTCGTATGAAAAGTTTTTGTTTCATATGCACCAAAAATTTAATGAAGTCCAACTTCAAATTTTAGAACAACCCTTTGGTACAATAAAAATTTCATTTCACTTTCTTCATTTGATTGGAACAAAATAATGCTCACATTATTTGGAGTGTTGGAGAACACACTATCCCTTGTCAATTATTTCCTTATGAAAAGTTTTTGTTTTGTACACACCAAAAATGTAATGAATTCCACCTTCAAATTTTAGAACTATTTGGTACAATAAAAATGGCATTTCACTTTTTTCATCTGATTGGAACATAAAATGCTCACATTATTTGTAGTGTTGGAAAACACATTGTCCCCTATCAATTATTTCCCTATGATTTTTTTTTGTTTTGTACGCACCAACAACGTAATGAATTCCACCTTAAAATTTTAGAACAAATCTTTGGTATAGTAAAAATGGCATTTCACTTTCTTCATTTGATTGGAACAAAAAAATACTCACATTATTTACAGTGTTGAAAAACACACTATCCATTGTCAGTTATTTCCTTATGATTTTTTTTTTTTTTGTATGCACCAAGAATGTAATGAAGTTTACCTTCAGATTTTAGAAAAAATCTTTGGTATAGTAAAAATGGCATTTTACTTTCTGCATATGATTGGAATAAAAAAATGCTCACATTATTTGCAATGTTGGAAAACACACTGTTCCTTGTCAATTATTTCCTTATGAAATTTTTTTGTTTCATACACACCAAGAATGTAATGAAGTCCACCTTCAAATTTTAGAAAAAACTCTTATGTACATTAAAAATGGCATACCACTTTCTTCACCTAATTGGAACAAAAAATGCTCACATTATTTGTAGTGTTGGAAAACACAATGTTCTCTGTCAGTTATTTCCTTAAGAAAAGTTATATAGTTTTTGAACATATGAAGAAATTGAAACACAATTTTTACTCTAAGAATTTTTATAAATTTTGAAGGTGAATTTTATTAAATTCCTACTATGTAAATATCAAAAGGTTTTTCATTACAGTCTTATTTTTTATAAAATTACAGGTTGAAATATACTATGTTATGAAACCTGCAACCCACGTACTATTGTAAAACCCTCTACAAGGAAAAACCCAATTGGTTATTCACCCCTCAAGTAAATTTGATTATTTTTATGTATCCCCCACCTAAAACTCCTGTGGGAGTAAATGGTGACTCCCCAACACCCCTAGGAATAGTGTCTAGACCAAAACAACTTCCACAAGAGAGAAAATGGAAAGAAAGCTCACTTCAACAATGCAAGATTTAATATTGGTTGAATATGCTTCAATAAGCTTGAATACAAATGTACATGAGATTCCTTACTTATAAAGGAAAGGTAGAGATGTAGGATTAAACAATATCGTGACAAGTGTCTTAATCATATGACATGTGACAACTAACAAACTAACTTTGTAGGAATCAAGCAATACTAGCTAGATAAGATAAGTTCTAGAAAATCCAACTAATACTTCTAGAAAGAATATTATATCCTAAGTAAACTTAACATGTGAATATGTCCCCTAATTACCTAGTGAATGAATTAGCTAGGTACAAGGAATTTATTCACACCAACACCCCCCTTAAGTGCAACTTAGGGAGAAGATTATTATGCACACTATGCAAAGATGAAGATGGAGATGGGTCCTAGCTACTAGGCCATGTTAGGTACCCATTTACAATCAAAATTCAATCAATCAATCAATCAATCTCTCACAAGCAGAGAAAAGGAGAAAACCCAGTGGGACAAAACTCCTCTCCAAAAGAGAGAAAACAAAAAAAAAGAACATGATGTATGGAGGACTGAATGATAACCCCCAAGGAATACATCCATCATGTATATAAAATCAATGACCGCCTATAAGGGGGAAAAAGAGAGATAATATATCCCCCCCACAATGAATAATCACCTACAAGTAAGGTTAATGTCTGAAGACAAAACATAATCCAATGCCTATAAATAATGTTTCTCCCCTTGGGAAGAAGATACACCAAGTACAAATGTAAGAATGCTTCCCATTCTAGATAGGAACTAGTATGAAGAGGAATCCATACGTGTGATTATTGTGTCTCTAAAATATTCCCATGTGTTTCCAAGTTCTTGGATGATGAATATGATGCCACAATCCAATCAGGTACATGCCCAATCACAAAAAATTGTGACAAACTAGGAACAAGTGGAAACTGATCTTTAACAAGCTCTAAAGACAAACATGAAGTGACAATAGTAAATCCATGATTATCATCAAATAAGAGAGATAACCCCTCATATTGGTCCTCAAAATCTACAATATAAGACTCCACAAACAAAGAAGCAATGTTTGTAAAATAGTAATCCCAATCAGGAAGACTCTCAGATACCTGTCGCAATGAATCAATTGAAGTACTCAATGACTCATCAACAAAAGATAAATGTGTGATCTCAAATGAAGAAGTAGGAGTTGTAGGAGAAGGCTCTAGATCATCAAGACACTCAAGTTCTGCATCATATTCAAACTCCTCTAAGGTTTCATCATCATACTGTATGTTGTCAACATCATCAAGTGGAATGAGGCAATCAAAAGAAGGCTCATCTAGTAATGGAGGCTTATGTATATCTCCAAATATCTCCCAAACTTTGGTCCAAACTATGCATGGGAATGACATGTCAAAGAAGACCTTATGATAGGTCTCACTGAAGATGCTTGTACTGAAAGTAGAACCAATAAATCCTATGATATGATCATTCTTATTATCCCAAATTGATTTCCTATATGTTGTTTCTAGTTTAGGAATAAGCCCATAAAAATGTGGAATTTTTTTTAGCCACTTACAATGTGTTATTGTGCTTTTTTTCCATGAATCATAATTATCCCTAGTCATAACTATTATAGAAGGATGAGTTGAATAACCCATGATTACAATGATAATACACTTCTAAAATGATACAGTATGATATCAACATATATAATATAGCTTAAATGAAGTATAATGATCAAAGCAACACTTTCCCAATTGCCAAAATATCCAAGTATGCTTCAATAGAACCACCAAGAAAAATATGAAATCATAATGTACCTAGAATATAATTAGGGGAAAGTGCATGAATGGCTAATTAGAGCTCCCCAATACCTTTCCAATGCCACAAGAATCGTGAAAATTGGAGATTGTGACAAGTTGTGAGCTCGGGAGCCAAAAATGAAGATTTGACTTCAATCAGCAAAAAAAGGGCACCAAACTACAAAATTTTTAAAAAATAACTTCACCACTAGAAAATTGAGCTTCTCAGCTTTCTGACGATATTTCATTTCAAAAATTTTGCCTTTGTATGTGAGATTTATGAGAATTTGAAAAAAAAAAAACTATGTTTTGGCACAAAGAGAGCAAAACCTAGGTAGGTCAAGACCTTGTCAATGCCACTAATAAACTTGGAATGAAACCCTATTTTGAGTTCACCCCATTTTTGTTCATCATAAAACTATGAGGAAATTGATTCTTCATTATCCATCAAAATTTTGAGGATGTCAAATCAATCAATTTGAAGCTTTGTTTTCAACATAATTAGGTGTAAAAGGAATAGAGGCACAAGTAGTGAATTTGAACCAAAGATGTGAAGGAGACTACTCATTTCATGTAAAATTAAAATACGTATAGATTTTATCTTTAATTTCCTATTGGCTTATCTCTTGAACCTCTTATAGGTACAAGTGCTAGTATTTATAAACGCAATTTGTCATAATGCTTGCATTATAAATGATGAAGCTTTAAAAAGCCGACATAAAACTTCTAAATAAGTTTTTAATAAAAATAACTTTGAATGAGTTGGATACAAATGATAGTCTACCAATAATTTTTTTTAAAACCAAATTTTATCAAGCTTCATACCATTCAATGAAGATTGATTTGACACCAATGCAGACCATGTCAAATATGCAAGAATTAAATCTATGAGGATGTACATGTTGGTGTAATTAATATTTAATTACACTTTGCATAAGTTTACTTAGGCATATTTAATTCCTAAGTTATAGGTTTTATCCTTATCTTGTTGAGCTATCTTTTTACTCAAGATAAGGTTAGGTTTATGCATCTTTGCTTTTATAAAGCAAACTATCTCTTGTAATTATTGAATTCTTGAATAATATTATGTTGCACATATTTTTGCAAATCTCTGCTTTTTCATTTTTCTCTTCTGTGGAAGGTGATTTTTATAGTTTGCAATCAGATCTTGGTTTCTAACATGGTATCAGAGCCTTGATTTTCAGCCCCTTCTCAGATTTCTAGAGAAAATCTTTGCATAGTTCGTTCGAGATTCCTTGAGTGTTTCAAACCTCAAGCTTGTCTCTTTTTTTGGGTGCTCTTGCATGGTCACTTTCGGCACATGTTGGAGGAAATTTGAGCTCATTTTAAATTCTAGGGCTATCGAAAAAGTCAAGATCGACTTTTGTTTTGCTTGAATCCGATATTTTATGCCAGAGTTATGAGGGTTTGAAGATTTCCTAGATTTGGGAGTTGCGAAGCTTTTGGTGCATTTTCAGGTAGATCGGATCTTGCCATCAGATCCAGAGCATCCGAGAGATGAAAAATGACATATAACATGCCTATATTCAGCGTCAGCTGTTCGTGAGGGAAACAAAATTGTTCGTGCGGCCCCTACAGCCGTCTGCACGAATATCGAAAAAAATTACATAATGTGGTAATTTTTTTAGTTTTTTTCTGTCTTTTGTATTTCTCTCAATTTTTTTTTTTAAAACTTTATTATTGAAAAGTTTTGGCTTTTAAAAAAAAAAAATCCAAATCAAATTTTTTGGGGGTCAGAAGTTTTGCAAGGTACCACAGGGTACCTACGCATGGTAGGTCCCTACGGGCCCCATCCTTCACAGTCTACAGCGACAGTTCCTTTGTCCGGCTATTATACTCCTCTGTCGGCTCCTTTCCTTTCCCCGATGACCGACAGTTTCCTCCGGCACCCACCCTTGGCGGCGACCCATCCCACCAAATCCCAAGTGTTTCTAGAAAACCCCTGCAACCAGTGGAGAGGCATCCTCAAGGAATATTCCCTCTGAAAATCTGCTGACAGATTCCCTAGCACCAAGAATATTTCGGCAAACAAGATATCACCAGACAGCTGGTTCCAAGCACTTTCCAGTGGTGCTCTTTATTTTTCAGTAATTTGTTGTTTACTTGCATTTATATCTGTTTGAAGTCAGATTTTTGTTTTGGGCTTCTGAGCTCATAACTTTTTGCCACGATGTCCGATTTATGTCTTGTTTAAGGCATTGGAAAGGTATTGAGGAGCTCTATCTTGTTTTCCATGCACTTTTTTTTGTATCTATCCCAAGTTTATTGTTATTCTATATTTTTCCCGATGGGTTTTTTGGAGATTACTTGAATGTTTTGGTAGTTGGAAAAGTGAAACTTGAACATTTTCACTTCATTTCAGTACCACATGATGTTATTTTCTATTTATGCATGTTTAGGACTCTCTCCTTTTACAATCATTGGGTTATTGTAATAAATGAACTGAGATAAAGTTCCAACAGGGGGTTTCTTGCATAATAATCTGATGATAGTGTGCATGCACTTTGCTCTCCATATCCATTTTAATTTGTTGGAAGCTCACATGGGTTATTTATTTTCCTAGTTTATTTTGGCCACATTTTTTGCTATAGCTTGACACATATCAGATTCATCGGTTCAATCTTCAGTTGAGAGATTATGTTTCTTGATTCTCATTGGTTTAGATTCTTCTTAGTTTGAGGGCCATGTTTTTATGGTTATTGTTCCAGAGTCTTTTTTGGTACTCCTTACCATGGAAGAGTTTCAGTCACAGTTTGGCATTGGCATCGAGATACACAGTTTTTAGATTCTATCATCATTTCATCTACTATTGCTTCACAAATTCTAGGGTTGTTCTAGTTTGTGATTTTTCCAGTGTTCTGTGGCATTGGTTCTGTTGTCACATTATTATGATTCCAGTTTTGGTTTCAGTTGTAGACAGAAGTATCTTTTCTTGCTTGTCAAATTACAGTTCCAGTGTTACTCCATAGTGTTCTTCCAGTGCTTCTTTGCAGTAGTCATCTCATTGTAGGGGGGTTTTGTCCCACTGGGTTTTCCTTCTCTACCTCATCATTGCATTTGTAAATGAGTACCTAATCAGGCATTGTTGTCAGGACTCATATTTGCATAATAATTTTCTTCTCCCTAAGTTGCACTTATGGGGGGTTATTGGTGTAATTAATATTTAATTACACTTTGCATAAGTTTACTTAGGAATATTTAATTCCTAAGTTATAGGTTTTATCCTTATCTTGTTGAGCTATCCTGTTGCTCAAGATAAGATTAGGTTTATGCATCTTTTCTTTTATAAAGAAAATTATCTCTTGTAATTATTGAATTCTTGAATAATATTATGTTGCACATTCTTTTGCAACCTCTCTGCTTTTTTTTATTTTCTCTTCTGTGGAAGATCTTTCTGGTTTGCAAATCTGATCTTGGTTTCTAATAGTACACTGATCTAGTGATGATGCAAGGGTGATTTGACTGGTCCACTTGCCAATAAAATTTGTAGATTGATCAGACCCACGATGTGACAAGATGGGATGAACATTTTGCTACCAAAATATGCCTTCACAGATAAGTATAGATAATGATGTGAATAATTAGAATATCTTGATCATAAAACCTCATAATATTGACCCAAAAATTTAATAATATTTTCCTTAAAATAACAAAAAAAATTTCCTGATGAAATATAAATACCTCAGAAAATATTATATTTTCAATAAAAAAAATTTGCGAATAAATATGTCGACATGGGGGCCATAAAGCCTACCTAGGCATTTTTTTTTCCTTAGAAACAAATTTTACTAAAAATGGATGAATTGGTAGTCAAAATTTGTCTACGTAGCCTTCTGAGTGCAATAATGATGTCAATTTGGGCCCAAAGTTCTCAAAAAAATCAATGATCTCCTAGATCAGCTACTCTTCACACTTTTCCAAACCCTTCATAGATCAGCCAAAACATATCCAAATTTGATGAAACAAAAGGAAAACCTAACTTTCTTCAATGCCTTAGATTCAACTGTGAGGTCCTTGAAACCCCGAAATTCACCCAACAAAAAAATTCAAGCCAACATGGAACTTTCAGATCTAAGAAGGAATCTGCAACACCTAGAGCTTTGATACCATGTGGGAGTAAGTGGTGAATCCCCAACACCCCCAGGAATAGTTGCTAGACCAAAAAAACTTCCGCAAGAGAAAATGGAAAGAAAGCTTGCTTCAACAATGTAAGATTGAATATTGGTTGAATATGCTTCAATAAGCTTGAATGAAAATGTACATGAGATTCCTTGTTTATAAAGGCAAGGTAGAGATGTAGGATTAGACAAGATCATGACAAGTGTCTTAATCCTATGACATGTGACAACTAACAAACTAATTACCTAGGAATCAAGCAATACTAGCTAGATAAGATAAGTTCTAGAAAATCCAACTAAGACTTCTTGAAAGAATCTTATATCCTAAGTAAACTTAACATGTGAATATGTCCCCTAATTACCTAGTGAATTAATTAGCTAAGTACAAGAAATTTATTCACACCAACTCCTCCCTAAGCTCTACACCCTTGATCTTAGGACAAGCACAATCATATCACTCACAACCCACTATGTTTTTCCAACCTGCAATTATTTTGTGCATTTATTTTTTCATCATAAGAGAAAATTAAAACAATTTTTTTAGCTAAGTAAAATTTTTGGTAAATTTTGAAGGTGCCTTTCATTAAATTTGTACTCTATAAATAGAAAAAATGTTTTCATTACAATAATTTCAAGTTGGAAAACATTGGGTGTTATGAAACCTACAACCCACATATTGTTGTAAAACCCTCTACACGTAACAACCCAATTGTTTAGTCACCTCTTAGGTCAATTTGATTATTTTTATGTATCCCTCACTTGCAAATCCTTCCAAATCTCTCCACCCTTGAGCTTAGAACAAGCACAATCATATCTCTCTCAACCCCACCATGTTTTCCAATCATATCATATGGTTAACTAATTTCTATTTTCTAATTTTAGGCTTTCACTTTATATCTTTGAACCCAATGTTTCATTGATAAAATTATATTTGCATACTTCTTGGAGCATTAGAATTTTTAATATTTCACCTTATTTTAACAATATATAATTCAACCCTATATTCCCCCTATAAATTATCCACCCCTTATTGACAAAAATCCTCACCATTTCATTGCTCCACCTTCTTTACTCACTATCCCTTTGGTACCATTTCCACTTTGAAAATAATAACTTCTATTTCTTGCAAGCCCCTATCAAGTAACCAACCTTATTTCATTTCAAACAAACATAACCAATTATCCTATACACATCATGGTGATTTCCCTAAACATGTCCTATCCATTATTTTATAATCTCAATTGATCATCCTACTTCCTCATGCAAATAAGAAAGGTCCTAAGCATTTTCATTCAACACCTCTCTCTTGTGTATATCATTAGGTGCTAGTTCATTTTTTTAATCAAGAAAAAGCTCTAAAACATATATACAACACCTAATTGATATAGGTTCCATCACTATCTTCTAATAATGTACCCCTTCCTTGTTCATATGGTGATGACATTAATTTGGTAGATGAACCCAAAAAAAATTGTGGCACATCTTTTGTCAATAATATAAATGTTATTGCCTACATGTTACATAGAATGTGTGTTAGTATACACATATTTTTTCCTTCACCCTCTCTCTTTCCCTCCATATCTCCCTCAAACACATTCAACATCTCTCCACCTATCCCTCCCTTCATCCATCCCTAACCCATTCAAAAGTCTCTACCTTTAGGATATAGTGATTATCATAGAATAAATGACCTAACTAATCTTCCTTTATCTCTTTCTAATCCTTCAATAGCTATCTCATTTGATAGTATATTCTCTATTTTTTAGCATAATTTAATCTTATTCTATCTTATCCTTTAAAAAATTATATTTTTATTTCCACAATATTTCTAAAAGAAGTTTTTGCTATCGTTTTGGGATCGCCAAGGCTATGGAATCCCTCTAACACCACTTGTGTAAACCTCAATTATTATTTTGGGTAAGGAAATCAACTACCTTAGATCAACATATTTCTTTTTTACTCTATTGCATAATTTTTAGTTTTCAATTTCTATCTAGAAATGGGAATCCATTTTATGAATCCTCCCAAAAATGATTAAATTTCCCATTTTTTATATCCTACATTAGGTGGTTGGTTTTGAATTTCCTACTTGATCCTTTTAGAGGGTGGGAGATTATTAATTTTCTTGTTGAGTATTGCATGCATAGATATTTATTTTGGAGGATTTTAGCCCATGTAAGATGCACATTTTTGCATAGGTACCAAATAATCTTGAATCCAAAAGCTTTATTTTTGATGGAAATGATTTTTGTACCTATTCAACCATTTGACCTACATACATTTTCACATGGAACCAAAGGTATTTTATTTTATTTTTGGGATCACTACCATACAAAAATATTCATTAATGTTTCTAGTCTAAAGACAAAAATGAAATAAGGCAATAAAAGTAAAGATAATGAAAATAGACAATAAATTTTACTTTAAATACCATTTCTCCTTAGATAGAGTTAAAATGGAGTGCACCCTTGCTCTATTTGATATGGTCTCTCAAATTCTTTATTGAATACTATGAATGTAATGTAGATTTCTCTTTAAACGAACATAGTCTAGGTATAGTTGAATGATTTTTAATAGAAAAATGGTAGCACACACCTACTAGAAAATGTGTCAATGATAATGAAGGGTAAAGGCTTCTATTTGTAGACTCTTATTGTGAGGAATGATGCAATTCAAGGATAAAGAGATCATAATATATGAGAGATATCAAGAAACAAGAAATAACCAAGTGTCAAGAGGAAGTTTATTGGAAAGGGTGTCTAACGATATGGATTGGACAAAGAAAGGGGGGATATTTGTAGAATTTCCAAAAGAGGAAATATTTAAATTTTTGACTACTCCAAGGGAGGTGGGAGATTTAAATTTTAGACTAAATGGAAAGAGGAAGATTTCCTCATGTATGGCCAAACCTTAAAGCACCATTTGCCTCAAGTGGATTTAGGAGGGATGAGGTGGAGAATAATTGGAAGATTGTGCACACTTGCACATGTAAAGAGAAATGACACATGTCACATGATGAAACATCTAAAAATTGGAGGAATATTAAATTATAAAAAATGTTAATGAAAGATTAAGGTGGATTAATTAATTAATTTTGTTTAGTAAAATTATTGAGTGGGAGCTCATATGCAGTCATTTTCATCCACACCTTTTTGATATTAGATCAAACCTTGTGTAACATGACCTAGTCAGCATGATGCAAAAAATTAATCTAAGAGTTGATAAATATCAAAGAGGTGTCCAATTAGTCAAAATATTGAAAGACCAAGTACTTATAAAACCCACATTTAAGGGGCATAAAATAAATACTAAGGATGTAGGGTATGCATTTTCTATAATTATATTTTTTTCTCATTTTAGTACATGTTGCAATGTGGGTTGTTAGTTTTTTCATTCTTCATGTTGAAAGTTAAAGGGTGGAGAGAACGAGGAGTTGTAGTTGGGGGTTACATAATCGTAGGTTGGAAAAACATAGTGGGTTGTGAGTGATTGCATTATGCTTGTTCTAAGCTCAAGGGTGGAGAGCTTGGGGAGGATTTATAGGTGGGGGATATATAAAACTAATCAAATTGACTTGAGAGATGACTAACCAATTGGCTTGTTATGTGTAGAGAGTTTTACAAAAGTATGTGGGTTGTAAGTTTCATAACACCCAATATTTTTGAACCTACAATTATTGTAACGAAAACATTTTCTTATTTAGAGAGTATGAATGTAATGAAAGACAACTTTAAAATTTACCACAATTGTTACTTAGAGTAAAAATTGCATTTCAATTTCCTCATGTGATGTAAAAATAATTGCATCAAAGTAATTGCAAGTTGGATAAACATAATGGGTTGTGAGTGATTGCATTCTTCTTGTTCTAAGCTTAAGGGTGGAGAGCTTGGAGAGGATTTGCAGGTGGGGGATACATAAAACTAATAAAATTGACCTAAGGGATGACAAACCAATTGGTTTGTTACATGTAGAGTGTTTTACAACACTATGTGGGTTGCAGGTTTCATAACACCTAGTTTTTTCCAACCTAAAATTATTTTAAAGAAAACCTTTTCTTATTTAGAGCTTTATGAATGTAAATGAAAGGAACTTTCAACATTTACCACGACTATTACTTAGAGTAAAAATTGTATTTTAATTTCCTCATGTGATGAAAAAAGAAAGGAACAAACTAAATGTAGGTTGGAAAATCATAGTGGGTTGTGAGTGATTGCATTTTATTTGTTCTAAGCTCAAAGGTAGAGAGGTTGGGGAGGAAGTGATACAGGGGCATCATAATTTTAAAAAATATCTTTTATACTTTTCCTCAACTAATGCCACCATATCTGGAGCCAAAAGTTTTAAAATTTAAAATATGAATTTTGATTTTGTTTTGGGGAAACTTAACTTACCCACATGCTCATTTATTGAGAACCAACATGAAAAAAAGGATTATCAAAAACTCGAGCAGGAGTTTTGAGTTTAAAATGAGGTAGTTGGGAGAATTTATGTAGGTTTTTCAACATTCCAGTAGATTTAGCTAGGATTTTTGAAGTTTTTTGAAAGAAGCTTCTAGATTTTGGGTAGTTTGGAGAAAAAGAATATAAAGAAAAAAAATAGAGGGAGAACAAAAATAAAGAGGGTTAGAACAACAAAAAATAGAGGATAGACGAGGACAATAGAGAATATTGAAGGATAGTAGAAGAATATTTGGAAATAGTCAGAGAGGCATGTAGCAAACAATAGGAGGACAAATAGAAGAAAGAGGATTGACAAAGGGAAATTTGTTTTGTAGATATTTATCTAAATACATGTTTAAGTGTGAAAATTTTGATCATTAAAAGTAATTTAATACTTTCCTCTTCATAGATGTCATCTCTATGCATGTGTCTATGAGTTATATTGGTTATGAGTTTCCTATTCTGAAAGTGTAAAATGTTGTGTGCATGTTTTGAGTATTTTATTTTGCTGAAATTTTGAATAGTCACCTACAACTAGCACTGCGGGTACCTGTAGCAATAGTCTATTTTTTATACAACTTAGTTTGTACCTCTAGAGTTGTTTTTATGCTTCCAAAATAAATTGTTGGACCTGCAACTTGTGTGTAAACCTCTGTAAAGGTTTTGTGAGGTTTCTTACAATAATACAACCTTCCTTTTCTACCTGTTTGCTTGTTTTAGTAGGTTTTTAGGCACCTACAAGGGGGTGGGTTCCATTAGCATGGTATCAAAGCATAACTACAAATTTGGGAAGAATGATAGTGGCTTGAGATTGGGGTTAGAGTAAACCCTTTTGAGTGTGAATTGTGGGTGTGTCCCTATAGCAAAGCATATTGTAGCTAGAAGACTGTAGTAAGAAGGAAAAGGACAAGAAGGTGAGTTAAAGCAGCAGGATGCCACCAAGGAGAAGGATGGCAGAGGTTGCAGCTACAGAAGTAGTAGGAAGAATAGATGATGTGTTAAAAACTTTGAGAGGAATGCAAGAAAGAATGAATGCAATTCCCTTGCATGTCAATGGGCAGTTTCTCAAGCACTATTTTGAGTCATAAAGCTTGTTAATTTCTATTATGTATGTAAGTAATTTTTTGTTCTTTATGTAAATATTTTATTTGTCTCTTGTTTGTAAATAATTTTTATTTATGGAAACAGTTTATGTGTTTCTCCTTTATGTAAATAATTTTCTGCTCTTTGTGTAAGTAATTCACTCTTTGTTTGTAAATATTTTGCTGACTATTTGTTTGTCTTTCCTTTTTTGTCTTTCTATTTCCCTTGTTCTGTGGTTTGTGTTGTTTTTTGTTCTTTGGGGTTGATCTGTCATTTCCATATGAAAATATGGGTTGTTATCTAAAGTATACTATGGTCACAAGGAGAAAAATGGTTTAGGTATTTTTAGGCTTTCTGATTGGATGATTTTGTCCTAAACTCTTTGTTTCATGTCCATTGTCAATAAAGGTTGTGGACAGTCTTGAAAACAAGGTGCCAAGTAAATAACTTTCATTAGCTCCTTTGAATCTGCCACAAGTCATTAAGGTCATCTCCTTTGTATCGGTATATTTATCCTAGGGTGATAGTTTTTCAAGATTTGAGTGAAAAATCCAATCTCCCAAGTGTTGTTATGAGGTCCATGGTAGTTTTCAATCCAGATCAGATGTTAAACATCTGGCATATTGAAAAAGAACTAAATGAAATACTTGAAACTCTATGAGAAAACAAAAAAAAAGAAAGGAAAAGAATTATCTAAAGAGAAAAATGATTCAATATGAATGGGTGATTCCAGTATCTCTACCGGAGCTATAGATGCCTAGCTAGTAGTAGAGCAATGCTGTGAGAAAACTAGAGGTATCTCCGTCAGGGCTATAGATGCCTGACTCGTAGCAGACCAATGCCTGAGATATCATTGCACAAAAGGAAATCAACTCATGTAGCTCAAATCTTGCACATTGTTGTTCGAAAGATCGAGAAAACTTTACAAAAGAGTGATGCACAATCAAGCACACACATAGATTCATGAGTCGCTAGTGTTGATTTACATTTGAGATTCCAGCTCAACCTTGCTTGTTATAACTGACCCAACTAGAGTTGTGATATTCATCAACCAAGAGTTCTGGGTAGCTGAATCTTTCAGCTTCTTGAAAATGGTTAAACCATTTTCCCAACCAAGTTGCCATTTTTTATGCCTTCCATAACCACCCCATTTTATTCTAGAACAAAATGGGTCCCCCTTTCCTTTTTTTTTCCTAACTTTGTTATTTGTTTTGCTTCTAGGGGTTCTTCTATTTCTCCATGTTTTATCTTTTGTTCTGTCTGATATGATTTTAGTCCTGTCCCAGCTTAAGTTGATTTTCTTCTTGCTAGGAATTCAATGAAATAATTATAGGTAATGGTGTATTTTATTATAATGTGTTTTATTTTCCCCTGAGTGCTAATGCAGACCTTTCTTTTGCAGGATTAAATCACACACATGATGATATTTTCCAAGGGAACTCAGTTGGAAAGCATTCTTCAATCTAGTTGATCATAAATTTCCTCTACGGAGAAAGTCGACAAGACTCTGTAGTTGTCATGCTGACTAGCTGTGTGTTCTATCCATAAAAAAGGCTTATTAGTCACCCAAACTTCATGTTGCCAAGAGTCTTTATGTGTCTCACCGACCGAAGGAGCCCCCCCAAAAGATTCTAAGTTTGGCATAATGTCTTGCTAAAAGGAGTAAGTCTCTGCGATAGGGGTGTGCTGTCCGCAGGAAGTCTTGTTCATCAAATGAGCTCTCCCCGAATTCAAATGAACTCTCAACTAAGTAGGGAGACTTTGGTATAGGGTCTTAGTGAAGGAGTAAGTCTCGGTGATAATTTTGCCTTCGGCAGGAGGTCTGGCCGATTAGCATGTGTCTCACCGAAAAGGTTGGAGGAGCCCAGAGAAAGTTTGCACTCAACGAAAGGAAGCCTCGGTCAGTGTAAAGTCTCACCGATTGAGGGAAGTCTTAGTGACATGAAGGAATCTCACCGAGAGAAAGGTGGCTTCAGCAAGATGTTTCACCAATGGGGTGAACTCTTGCCGAAGAAAAGAAGTATCGACAAAACAGAGCAGCTTCGGCAAGAGGTTTCGTTGATGGGGATGTCTTGGTGAAAGGAAACGAGTTCGGTGAAAGCTCTCACCGATGATCCCTAGTCTAGGTGACAGATGAATGGTTATGATGAAGGATGACAGCATCACCGAGAGGTCTCCCCGACCACAGAAAGTCATGCCGACATGAAGGGAGGTCCCACTGAAGGACATTGAGCTCGGTAAATTTTCTTGCCTTTGCCATAAGGTCTAGGTGACTACGAAGAGTCACCGAAACAGAATGGGCTCGGGGAGAAAACAAAAGGGTCGCTATGAAGTCTCCCTGACCATACAATGTCCTACCGACAGAAAGGGGACCCCACTGAAAGAAATGGAGCTCGGCAAAGGATCATGCCTTCCCTAAAAGGTCTTGGTGAAGAAAGAAAGTCACACCGAAGCAAAAGGGACTCAGGCTTGGGGGAGTAAGGATGGACTCAGGGAGATGTCTTCCTGAGTGCATTCGTCTTGCCAATAACAAAGAGGGCCTCGATAAGAAAAGTGGAATTTGGGGTAAGATCTCCCTAAAGCAATGAGATCTCCTTGACATGAGAATGGGCCCGCTGGGAGATAAAGAAGACTTCACCATGAGGTCACAGCAACAAGTGATAGTCCCCCCGACATGGAAAATGTGATCGCTGAAGGATCCTGAGGTTCGCTATGATGTCCCATCGACTAGCGACTCTCTTGCTGATGGTTTTCACGAGCTTGATGTGACTTCTATAGCTCGCCCAAATGTCTTTTCGACTGTCTAATGTCATGCTGATGGTTGCTAAAAGTGATATAATTGCATCGGGGAGACACGATATGTATCTCACCTACATGCAATTCCATTCAAACCCCCTTTGACTGCCCGAGAAGCTCGCTAGGCATATGTCTGACCAATCAGAGGAGGCTAAGAGGACTAGTTGGCGATAGTTTGACCAGTTAACTGTTCCTGCGAGGGAAGACCAACAAAATGCAGGCGAAATGGATTCCTTCTGAGATCCAAAGGAAATGGGTCAACTCGGGTGAAATGTTCAAATCTACAGGGAGGTCTGATGATTCTTCCAGAGGATGGTCAATGAGCAGAGAAGTCTAAAACATGAATAAGAACATGAAGAAGGGCGAAGAAACTGTGAGTCACAGGGACAACTGTAGTGACCACTAGCCAAGGCTAGCTAGTATTAATGGTGATACTTTGGAGCATTCAAAGGCGACTTTGTAAAGGAGTTCAAAGATGGACATGGAGATAGAAGAGTTAATGTTGCAGCCACAAAAGATCTACAGATCATTCCCAGAACAAGCCGTCATCAACATGGATAGTAGGGTTTCACATTGAATGCAACTTTGACTCTTCAAAAAGATCTAAGAGCCGACCCTCCTGCAGGTAGTAGATATTTTGTAAAAAAACCCTAGAGTAGTAGCCAACGCATTCCTTTTTAACATTCTATATATATGCCATTCTGGCCTCTTTGTAAAGGTTAGACAGTTAGAGATAGAGAAAAACGAAGGAAGAAAAGGAGAAGATACAATGTTAGAATATCAAGTTAGGAGAAAATCTAGGAGTTAGTTAGTTAATAGAAGGAGATAGAGTTGCATCCTAGTTCTTAGTGATGGAAGCCCTTTTGTCTTCTTGTTTAGTAGTTAGATTCAATACAGACTGTAATTATTTTCCAAGTTCTCTTAGTGTAGTTGGCAACAATCTGGAGACACAGATTCTCTGTACACTGGTGATTGTGCCAGCTTTGTAAATATTGCTTATCTATTTTACTGACAATAGAAGCAATTAGAATTTAATCTACTTCATATTGCGTTCCTGAATGATATTTTTCTTAAGTTGATCATTTGATTTGTGAAGTCTTTGAGGAGTGAAATGTTATTTTGTGTTTTATTTAAATGGTAACTTCAAATTTGTTATTTGAATTAGCACTGTGAATGAAAGAGGTTGTGTGTCAATCACAAGTTTACTTTGTTATGCAGTTTTAGTTTACAATTCCTTGAAGCTAACAAATCTGGTTAAAATTGGATGAATTATTGTTCTTTTCTATCCCAAAACCCTAATCTATCTTTTGTTGTTTCTTTAAAAACCCCAATTAAATTAGGTTTTATTTCATGCTTGATTGTAGAACAGTCCAAAAGCTCAACACCAGCAGGCCCCTTGAACATTATTGTTACATTGACCACTGAGCAACATTAGCATAGTTGAGAACCAACTACAAAGACCTTGGGAGCTGAGATATCCATGTGATCATCTTTCTCTTTTAGGAGAAATAGAGTAGCAATATTATGTTTGCATGTTGTGCCAAAACACCGTCAACAATCTTGTGATAGTACTATCTATTGTTTGGTTTGGCTAGTTAGACTTTTGGTGATGATGTTATTTCATTAGTGGACATGGTTCTTTGATATGACATTATGGTTTGATGATGTTAGTTGATTTTAGTAATATATTATGATGTAGTGATTTAGTAATTTATTTTATAATGTGATCAATTAATTAGAAATGTTATTTCATCATTGATATTATAATTGTTAGAATAGATGTGATGAGAGGACAGTGAAGCATCACTCATTTGCGAGTGCCTTGCTACACTCCAATTCCTTCTCACAATGTAATGCTTTGGATTATATATATATGTACATGTGCACAACCTTGTTTGTATACAGGGATTGCAGGTACAGAGTCTTGATTCCACCTGCTTCAGTAGGACAGGGTGAGCACCAATAACCCAACGGCATAATGTTGAAATGGAGATGATAAGGAAGACATCCTGTCCCATGTTGTCAAACTGTCATGATTGAATGGTATCGTGCGTCCTTGTTTTGTCATTTCTGTATTTTATTATTGTGGTTTGTGGGAGTGTCTTGTTCGTATTTATTTTACGTTGGTATTTTTGTATGATGTGATTTATTTAATTAAATAAATGTTTATTAAAGTGTTAGAGTAAATTTGTACTAAAATATAAAAGTGCTATTTTAAAAGTCATTTGATTTATTTAAATGTGGAAATTAAATATTTAAATTAGTGTTTTGTTAATTTAATTAAATTATATTGTTGAGGATAATTATGAAATAAATTAAATTGTGTGCATTGCAAGTAAAGCTTGCAAAATCGGAATTAAAACATAAAGTATTGAAAAGTGGGAAAAAAATCAATAAAAGAATAGAAAAGATAAAAGGACGAATGAGAATTAAGTGTTGACTGAAAAGCTGGAATTTAAAATAGAAAATTTCTTTTGAGTTGGATTTTTAGAGCTTTTGAAAAAGAAGAGTAATATCTTTTATTTAATGGAAATTTTGAGACTTTTGATTCACGGGAGGATTTGGACAAAAGTGGCACAAAAAAATAATGTTTCTGAATTATTAGTTCTTCTGAAGTTTTATGGGAAGTTATTGCATTCTTTTGCTTTCATTATTCTGACAAGGTTCTGCTGAATGGAATAGTAGATTAGAAATCTGAGTGAGGAAAGCTGGAGACGAAATTCTGAAGGAAGGAACGAAAGTAATTCAAAGAGCTATCTGGATCAAGCTAAGCTTCATCGAAAATTTCAACAGCGCAAGACTATAGGTTCCAATTTCTTGTTCTTAAATTTTATGATTCAAAGAAAAGTAAAAATAGTTAAATATGATTTCTATGAGAAAAGAAATGATATGAGATTTTAGAAAAAACTCTTTCAGGAAATAACTGAAAACAATAGTCATTTTATGACGATACACAATCTGTCTATGATTTGATTTGAAAGAAAACATCGTATTTTTCCTCTGAAACAAATAAATGTTAGTTATATACTCTTATGTATATATATACATATTTAGAATATAATATATTTACGTGTGTGTTAGATAAACAATTTTTCTACAGAAATGAGTTTTAAGAAATATATATATATATATATATATAATTTTCATAACAGTCAAATTGTGTCCTTTATCTTGATTTCCAAGCCGAGATAGAGTGAGGGTGGCGAATTTTCATTTAATGAAAAGTTTTAAAAATAAAATATTTGTATAAGGGTTGGGGGGGGGGGACAGCTGGGCGTACCCTCCCGTCACCCTTCGATCACCGACGGCACAGCAGACGGCTTGCACCCATTCTAAATGACTTTTGTTTATTTTAAAATTATATATATATATATATATATATATATATATACTTTATATATATATATATATATATATATATATATATATATATATTTATATATATATATACTTTGAGTTTTATTTGTATTAATATGTTATATATATATATATAAAAATATATTTATACATATATGTGTATATATATATATATGTATGCAACAATGTATATATATGTGTCTATATATATATTTATATATATATATGTGTATATTTATATATATATATATGTATGCAACAATGTATATATATGTGTCTATATATAATATATGTTATGTATATATATTTATATATGTATATATGTGTGTGTGTGTGTGTGTGTTGAGTATAAATGTAAGTTATAATGTTTTTTTTTATGTTGAAATTATGAATTTAGATAAATTGATTTATGGGAAAAGATAAGGTTGATATCATTGATTGGTTATTTCAAGATTTCATCATGTGAATAGCGCTATTTAATAGAAAATAATGTATTGTTGATTATGCTGATTTGAATTTAAAACCTTATGAAATTGTTCACTTTGCCATTTTGATATTGCTGAATTTTCTTCGATGTGGGAACCCTGTTGTAGTTGTGAACCCCAATTATAGTTGTTGTAAACCTTAGTCTGTTCCAAAGGCGTGTTTTACCCTTGGATGTTTATCCTCATATTATGTGCTCATTATGTTCCATGATTTTAGCAATATTATTTTGGAAGGGTTGTACGAGATTGTAGTGACTTTGATTAGGAGTTATCACGAGATGGATAATGCCTCGCATGTCTTTGTTTTGAGATATATGATTTATTATTTATGGTACAACCCTTGCCTTGTTTTGGTTTATGTTAGGGGTCTTAGGGAGAGTGGCTCTTCGTGGGAGTCGTTGCCTCGAAATGAGGAAGGGCTCAGGATAACCCACGTAAGAGTAGTGTAACAAGTGAAAACCTAATAATAGAACTTAGGGGGAAGGGTAGTAAAACACATAAGATAATAATATTGGATACCTCATCTATGCATTAGGGATATCGCAGACTAATGATAGACTAAGAGGGTCGTGGTCAGAAAAGTCATAGCCTCGTCCTTATGAGAGGTTAATGGCTCCGCATGAGCTACCCTATGGGGCCGGTGCCTCAAGTAGGAGGAAGGGCCAGGATAACCATAGATGGGGGCCAACGCCTCAATTTTGGAGGAAGGGCCAAGATAACCCATGTAGGCTATGTGATGACACTCTCCATTAGACACCCTTGTGCTTTGTTTCTTGTTGGCCTCTGGAATTGTATTCGATTTGTTGTTTTAGTTTCATTTGGAAATGTTTCATGATTGTTCTTTGGTGACTTGGCTAGTGGTTATTGCCTTGTTTTGATGTGATGAGATTTATGGTTTTAAGTTATTATGTTGTCTCATGAATGTTGTAATTTATGTCCTTTGTAATCCTTGATGTTGTTTTGGAATTATTGTATATGTTGTCTTTTATTGGGATTGGTTTTGGCATTCATGGTCGTGATTTCTTCCTTGTCACCTCTGAGCACGGGGGGTGGGTTATTTATAACCCATGTGGTTAGGTGGAACGTGCTCCGCACCCGTTGGGTTCCCCATCAACATTCTTTTCCCCATTAGTATCCTTTCTTCTCAGCATTCTTCGGTTGGAGCGTGTACCAGTTGTTCACTTTGTAATTCAGATGTTACTGTACTATATATTATCCCACATGTATGGGAGATTTATTGTAATTCATTTATCAAGATCGTGTAATGTAATGTTTAAACGATGATGGATTATTTAGGAACCTTTGTAAACATTATTGTTTGAGATTCATTATGATTGTAATATGCGATGTAATAATACTTTTACTTATGGTTCATGGACGTACTCCTGTAAATGGATATTATAATATTATGATGAATGTAATTTTAATAAGTTATTCAATTGCATCTTTTACCTTTTTGTTAATAATTGTTATGCGATGTGACCTCACGTGCCCCAGAGAACTAGACATGATAATGTTAATGTGCAATGAGAATATGATTTAATGTTAGTTGCATGTTTACTTTGTATTTAAAAAAAATAAAATGTTTGCAATGTTTGTTCTTGAGGGTTTGCACGACGGGCGCTACATCTTATAATTAATGTTTACCCTTTTGATGGATCTTTTATAATGCTAAATCTAGCAGAAAATACTTAGCACCTAATAACAAGCTCATGAAAAGTGATTTAAGGTTACAGCTAAGTGGGTGTCAATCGTTGCAGAACTTTCTGGGAAATCAATCCTAGAAAGGGTTGCATACCCACTATCCTTCAACTCTTTCTTTTCTTTTGACTATCATTAATAAGCTAAGTTAGAGATAGTTCCTTTCTTGCTCGGGGGTTTGGCTAGGGCCCAGGTGGCTTCATGATGCCAATATGGTTAGGTGGTGAGCAAGCCTTATTTATGCATCATTACATTTGCTTGTATAAGATAAATAAGTTCAATTTTATTGGCATTTGCATTATTGTACCTATTAATTGGTTGTAAAGTTACAATGGCCCTAGTATTAACTATTGACATCATGGGTCACTTATTATTTTTATGAGTTATATTTCTTCTTAGAAATTATTGTAGAAATTTTTAAAGATTATCTTATGGTGTCATTACATTCTAACCCTGGAACTATATCTATAGAGAAGTTCAATATTCTTTTTGGAGGAAACCCTAGTAACTCCTCTGGAAACACATCCAAAAATTTCCTCAATATTGGATACTTCTCCATATCTGATTTTCTAGTTTCATCTATTTCACCATCTTCTATTTCTTGTAAACTTTGGAACTCCGAATCATCATTATCCTTTCTAAGTTCTTCAATCTTTACAGTGAAGAGTTTACACCATTTCTTCTTAGCTCTTATAAGTTGCATTGTCGTAATTTGTCAAATCCTAACCTCTCTAGGTATCCCTTGGAATTTAATTTCATTTCCAAAATCATCTAGGAATTCTATAGTCTTAGCATGGAAGTCTATCTTAGCCCTATGTTTCCACAACCAATTCATACCTAGGATAACATCATATGATCCTAGAGGTGTGACATAAAGGTTAACTTTTGTAGAGAAACTAGGTAGTTCTATCCTAGCCTCGAATAGACATTGATCCACCTTTTCTCTTGTCTGTTTTGTATACTCTACATCCCAAGACTTTTCCATGTGCCCCGCCTTTCTAGATAGTTGTTTAGCTATTCTAGGTGAAATGAAATTCTTAGTTGCGCTAGTATCAATAAGAACAGAAATAGGTAAGCCAAACAAAATACTTGGCATTTTAGCTGGAGTTACTTGGTATTTTGCTTGACGATCGTCCACTGCTACATGTATCTTATGTTGAAACATTACTTGTTAAGTGGGTAATGGATTACCATATGGTCATGATCTAGAAGTTTTATTGGGACACTCATTAGCAAAGTGATCCCCTCTACATATAAAACATCTTGTAGGTAGTCCTCTTTTCCCTATGGTTTCTCCAGACTTATTGGTATTATTATTATTGGTATTACCCATGCTAGAATCATTCCTTTTCTGCTCTCTCCTAATCTCTTTTCCATTATTGTAGAATCTTTTCCCCTTTTTCCTTGGAGCATTTTACACAAATTCCTCCCTCTTTGGAACTATCTTGTTAGGAGCTTGCACATCTTTATTTTGCTCTTTTCTCTCTTGATGAGTGGAATTAGCTCTAAGCTTTTGCTCCTAAATAATTGCTTTCTCATATACAAGATCCATTGTTGTTAAACCATACATATCCACTACTCCTCCAATTTGAATATTAAGTCCCATTATAAACTTCCTAATATGGAATCAATCATCCTTATGATATATGGGAACATAGCGCAAAAGTCAAGTGAACTTCCTCCAATATTCATGGATCATCATGTTTCCTTATTTCAAACCTTGGAAATCTGAATTTTTTTGGTCATAGTAAAGTTGTGGTAACCATCTTTTGCGAAAAATCTCCACAAATTCTCCCCATGTCAGCTTCCTTGAGTTGATACTAAGTTCCAACTTCTTGTTCATCCACCAATTAGAGGCTTCCCTTGCTAACTGATAAACACCCCATGCGGCTTTAGTGACCTCATCATAGTTGAACATATTTCAAAATACTTTTCCATTTGAACAAGCCACACCTCAACCTCATCACCTCCAACACTACCATCAAACTTGGGTGGGATTATCTTCTTCATGTCCTTGGAATGTTTGAAAGCCACAAGCTTCTTATTCCTTTCCACAAAGGGCGTAGGTGATTTTTCCTTCTCATGTTTATGGGTTTCATTATGCCTATGGGAAGAGTTTTCCCCCTCATTCTCAGTAATGGGTACTTCCTTTTCTATCCTATCCTTAGCTCTTTCTTGTTCAAGGTTAGTCAACCCTGACAAGATTTGGTCAATCCTAGCCTCTACTCTAGTGGTTCCTTGTCCAACCTCTTAACTTCCATCGAGATTAGTTCATGTCCTCACCATCCTTATGACATTGGTTTTTTCCTAAATTTTTATCCATGTTAGATTAAATTATGTTATCAATTATCTTATGGAAAACATAAAAATAAACATTCATATGTACACAAGAATTCCACATAAGATTAAGAATATGCTTCTTCTGATTAACACATAATTTTATTTATTTCATGAGGATTTCAATATCCTTTGGATTACATGGAGTGACTATTTAGATAGTCAAGTAGAGAGTATCCTTCAAATTCACTCTTAGACACATAACTTAAAGGAGTATAACAAACAGATTGAGATAGTTGTTGTTCCCTATCTTTATGTTCATCTCTCATTTGTTTGTACCTATCCCAAAAAGGATAATAACCTTTGAATTTATCATATGATACATAGTTATGAGAAGCAACAGTCAATATGGCATTCATCAATAATGTAGTCTACCCTTTTTGCAAACATTTTTTCATGAGACCATTTCTCGTCAGGCGGTGTCTGTGATACATATCCCTCAAACTCGTTACTTGAAGAAATTGTTATTACTTCAGCTAGTGGTAGAACTATGGGATCCCTAAAGATGAATGCTAGACTAACACTTTATTTTGAAAGAATATCCTTGGAAAGTGGTAATGACTCAAACTTTTCTAGTGTGATGGTTGGTAGGTAATTGTACATAGCCTCCATCTTCATCTTCCTCTTCACATCATTGATCCAAGAAAGTGCATGACTAAAAGTTTTAGTGTCACTCAACTAGATTGCATTGTCGTAGTTGGTTCCCTCTATTGTTCTAATGATGGATTCCCTTTCCTTCTTGGTCTTCAAGTAGCACTCATTTCCGATTACTAACTTTCAATCCGTTCATCTGAGATGTACCATCCTGGCACAAGAATTCACAACATTAGATAACATTGGATAGAAAGAATGATGAGAGCACATAGGTTCTAGAGTTAAACATGGTAGCTCTAATACCACGTGTAATGTACTAACCCTTCAATGAAGTAAAAATTTATAAATTTACACCTTACAAGTAAATTAACTAAGTAACAAACCATTACAATAATTTTTTTCCTTCTTTATTGATATCATTCAACCAAGATGCATGACATGATACAACATGAATTCCTTTTCTTTTCATTTAATACATCAATACAAGAAAGCATACATTTACAAACATAGCTCAAAGAGCTTTAGAACAAATAGCTATAAGATGGTCCAGGATCCTTAATTTCAAATATTGGTTCTTTTGTCACTTGTTGTGGAGGAGAAGCATCACTCAGACACTTTTCCACCAACCACAGACTCATAATACAGTCCCCCGCACATCTATCATTTGAGAGATGACCCTTCCCTTCGACAAAGAGATTGGTAGAGTAACTGATAACGACAACCAACTAAGCATAGTGTTGTGTCCTACATAACTAGAACTTGTAATCCCACAAACTCTATCTAGCATGTAATATTGGATCATGGTGAACTAACAATGTAGTCTCGGCAATCATACAATCGATAGTGGAGTCTCGAACATTACACTACTTTGGCCAAAGTGTTACATTCAATATTCCTACTAAGAGTCATCTATCACATACACTACTCAAGGCCTATTTGGCTTAAGGTTATCTTAAGCTATGCATATAGGTATTTCCTTCAATGGATAGTCCTTCATCCCAGATAACCTACAACCATATTAATCTACTTGGAATAAACCTACTTAACTATTAAGTACACAAGTTAGGTGTTTCCTTCTATGGATAGTCCATCATTCCAAAGATAACCTATATAATTAGATATCCCTACTTACATGTAAGTACTTAAACTCTCGGCTCCCATATTGGATTGTCTATAAATCAATAACTTAACTAAATGCACCATATGTGCTTTTCATGTTCAATCATACCTAGTATATAATACTTATGATAAACACCCATCTCCTACTATGGAGTACATAAAAACACATTATGAAAATAACATAATAGCTTCACTTTCCTTTTCAAAGTAATCTAAATTCTCTAATGCATATACTGGAAAAGACATCTCAACCATGCATGCAAGATAAACCATTCAAAGTAAAATAACAAAGAAGAAGAGATTTGTGTGCCTGTTATCACTTATCCAAACTAGAGACAACAATGCAACCTTTTCCACAACAACAAGCTTGATAAAGCGCTCCTCAAGAATGACACTATAGCTTTCCCTCACAAGTTGATAGCTTACTCCTCTCAAAATATAACCTCCTCACAACTATTTGAACTTACTTCCTTTCACTCTCTCAATGCAAAGAAAAGTATGACTAGGAAAATACAGAATTATGAATTACAAAATATGTGTAATCTCTTGTAAGAAATGTGTCCCTCACAAATTAAATGGTTCAGCTATTTATAGAGCAACCAAGCAACCTCAAAGCCTATAGTTTAGGAATTCAAAAGGACAACAAGCTTCATGCAAAGCAACACATGAAACTCAACAATAAGGTGGCAATCAAATAAGGTAAGACTCAACAAAACCTCCTACAAATTGACTTGTTTCCTTGACAGCAATCCAAAGACTTATTCAAAAAGCACATGGAGAATTTGAATTATACTCGAGAAAATAAATCAATAGAAAAATGTTTCAAGAGGTGGTGCCAAAGCCTCTATTCTCTTATCAAGTTGGCACAGTTTCTTATGGAGAGAAGAAATCAACATTAAATTTGTAACACTTAGTACATATCAACTGAATTTAAGGAATGAGTCGATTAAACATTTAAAGGTGTTTAGACAAAGTCAAAGTTGTTCTTTATCATAGCGTAGACTAAGTCTAAGCTTGCATCGATGATAAATAGCAGTTAAAAATACATTTATATGTTTCCACATATGTGACATGGTGAGTGGAACTCAGCTTCACGACACAGTATAAGCATTTCCAAATCGACTTTCAAACTCATAGTCATTGATGACTATTATCGGCCTCCTTTATCATAGTCTGTCAACTATTACAGCCTTTGTAAATCGGCTTCAATAGAATAAGAGATAGTTGAATTCTAATATCATTTATATTATGTTAAATATATAATATATATTATATATATCTATATATTCTTAAATACTATCTTGTATATACATATATAAATATAAACATATATAAATATAAACATATATAAATATAAACATATATAAATATAAACATATATATGTATATATACATATATATATATACATATATGTATATATACATATATGTATATATACATATATATATATGTATATATACATATATATGTTTATATGTATATATGTATATATGTATAACCATTATTATATATATATATATTTACTTCAAAATTTAGTTAATCTTGTAATAAATTGAGATTTTAAGATGTTAGGTAATGATATTATGTAAGTGAGCAAAGTAATCATATTTCTTTCAAAGCAAAGGATAAGATATGTTGAGAATTTAATATAGATTGCATGGTTCTAAGAGTTGAATTGTAGGAAGTGAATTAAGGGAATATGAGAATATCCCTCAAGTGTAGATTTATTGGTTACTTTTAATTATTAAGGGTTGGGTTGCATGAAGAATGAATGGTTACTTATTAAGGGTAGATTTGCATGGGTGTATCATCTAAAGTATGGATTGAATGATTACCTAATGTAGAGATTTAATGAAATTTATATTCATAAGATAAATAGATGTCCAAGTCATTGACATGATAAGTAATGGTTACAATGTAGATAGAGTATAAAATGAAATGAAGTATGTAGATTAAACATATCTTCTATTTAGGAAAACTATGTATTTCATGTATTTGAGTGTATTTATGTCTAAAACCTTTGGAAGGTTTCTTATATATCAATATTATTTTAGATCTTACAATTAATGTTTACCCTTTTGATGGATCCTTTATAATACTAAATCTAGAAGAAAACCCTTATAACCAAATAACAAGCTCATGAATAGTGATTTAAGGTTGCACCTAAGTGGGTGTCAACCATTGAGGAACTTTCTGGGAAATCAGTCCTAGAAAGGGTTGGATACCCACTATCCTTCAACTCTTAGTTTACTTTTGACTATCATTAATAAGCTAAGTTAGAGATAGTTCCTTTCTTTCTCGGGGGTTTGGCTAGGGCCTAGGTGGCTTCATGATGCCAATATGGTTAGGTGGTGAGCAAGCCTTATTTATGCATCATTACATTTGCTTGTATAAGATAAATAAGATCAATTTTATTAGCATTTGCATTATTGTACCTATTACTTGGTTGTAAAGTTACAATGGGTCTAGTATTAACTATTGACATCATGGGTCACTTATTACTTTTATGAGTTATATTTCTTCTCAGAAATTATTGTAGAAATTTTTAAAGATTATCTTATGGCGTTGTTACATTCTAACCCTAGAACTATATCTATAGAGAAGTTAAATATTCTTTTCGGAGGCAACCCTGGTAACTCCTTTGGAAACACATCCAAAAATTTCCTCAATATTGGATACTTCTCCATATCTGATTTTCTAGTTTCATCTATTTCACCATCTTCTAGTTCCTATAAATTTTGGAACTCCGAAACATCATTATCCTTTCTAAGTTCTTCAATCTTTACGGCGAAGAGTTTACACCCTTTCTTCTTAGCTCTTATAAGTTGCATTATCACAATTTGTTGAATCCTAACCTCTCTTGGTATCCCTTGGAATTTAACTTGTTTTCTAAAATCATCTAGTCATTCTACAGTCTTAGCATGGAAGTCTACCTTAGCTCTATGTTTCCACAACCAATTCATACCTAGGATAACATCATATGATTCTAGAGGTGTGACATAAAGTTTAACTTTTGTCGAGAAACTAGGTAGTTCTATCCTAGCCTCAAATAGACATCGATCCACCTTTTCTCTTGTCTATTTTGTATACTCTGCATCCCAAGACATTGCCATGTGCCTCGCCTTTCTAGATAGTTGTTTAGCTATTCTAGGTGAAATGAAATTCTCAGTTGCACTAGTATCAATAAGAACATAAATAGGTAAGCCAAATAAAATACTTGGCATTTCAGCCGGAGTTACTTGGTATTTTGGTTGACGATCATACACTGCTACATGTATCTTATGTTGAAACATTGCTTGTTGAGTGGGTAATGGATTACCATATGGTCATGATCTAGAAGCTTTGTTGGGACACTCATTAGCAAAGTGATCCCCTCTGCATATAAAACATCCTGTAGGTGGTTCTCTTTTCCCTATGGTTTCTCCAGACTTATTGGTATTACCCATGCTAGAATCATTCCTTTTCTGCTCTCTCCTAATCTCTTTTGCATTATTGTAGAATCTTTTCCCCTTTTTCCTTGGAGCATTTTGCACAAATTCCTCCTTCTTTGGAAGTATCTTGTTAGGAACTTCCACATCCTTCTTTTGCTCTTTTCTCTCTTGATGAGTGGAATTAGCTCTAAGCTTTTGCTCCTAAATATTTTATTTCTCATATACAAGATCCATTGTTGTTAAACCATGCATATCCACTTCTCCTCCAATCTGAATATTAAGTCCCATTATAAATTTCCTAATATGGAAGCACTCATCCTTATGATATATGGGAACATAGAGGAGAAGTCAGGTGAACTTCCTCCAATATTTGTTGATCATCATGTTTCCTTGTTTCAAACCCTAGAAATCTGAAAGTTTTTGGTCATAGTAAAGTTGTGGTAACCATCTTTTGCAGAAAATATCCACAAATTCTCCCCATGTCAACTTCCCTAAGTTGATACTAAGTTCCAACTTCTTGTTCATCCACCAATTAGAGGCTTCCCCTGCTACCTGATACACACCCCGTGTGGCTTTAGTGACCTCATCATAGTTGAACATATTTTAAAATAGTTTTCCATTTGGACAAGCCACACCTCAGCCTCAACACCTCCAACACTACCATCAAACTTGGGTGGGATTATCTTCTTCATGTCCTTGGAAAGTTCAAAAGCCACAAGCTTCTTATTCCTTTCCATAGAGAGCGTAGGTGATTTTTCCTTCTCATGATTATGGGTTTCATTATGCCTATGGGAAGGTTTTTCCCCCTCATACTCATTAATGGGTACTTCCTTTTCTACCCAATCCTTAGCTCTTTCTTGTTCAAGGTTAGTCAACCCTGAGAAGATTTGGTCAAGCCTGGCCTCTACTCCAGTGATTCCTTTTCCAACCTCCTAACTTCCACCGGGATTAGTTCATGTCCTCACCATCCTTATGACATTGGTTTTTTCCTGAATGTTTATCCATGTTAGATTAAATTATGTTATCAATGATCTTATGAAAAACATAAAAATAAATATTCATATGTACACAATAATTTCACATAAGATTAAGAATACGCTTCTTTTGATAAACACATAATTTTGTTCATTTCATGAGTATTTCAATATCCTTTCGATTACATGGATTGACTATTTAGATAGTCAAGTAGAGAGTATCCTTTGAATTCACTCCCATACACATAACTTAAAGGAGTATAACAAATAAACTGAGATAGTTGTTGTTCCCTATCTTTTTGTTCATACCTGTCCCAAAAAGGATAATAACCTTTGGATTTGTCATCTGATACATAGTTATGAGAAGCAACAGTCAATATGGCATTCATCAATAATGTAGTCTACCCTTTTCACAAACATTTGTTCATGAGACCATTTCTCATCAGGCGGTGTTTGTGATACATATCCCTCAGACTCGATACTTGAAGAAATTGTTATTACTTCAACCAATGGTAGAACTATGGGATCCCTAAAGATGAATGCCAGACTAGCACTTTCTTCTGAAGGGATATCCTGGAAAGTGGTAATGACTCAAACTTTTCTAGTGAGATGGTTGGTAGGTAATTGTACATAGCCTCCATCTTCATCTTCCTCTTCACATCACTAATCCAAGAAAGTGTGTGACTAAAATTTTGAGTGTCACTCAACTAGATGGCATTGTCGTAGTTGGTTCCCTCTATTGTTCTAATGATGGATTCCCTTTCCTTCTTGGTCTTTAGGTAACACTCATTTTCGATTACTGAATTTCAAGCTGTTAATCTGAGATGCACCATCCTGGCACAAGAATTCACAACATTAGATAAAATTGGATAGAAAGAATGGAAAGAGCTCATAGGTTCCAGAGTTAAACATGGTAGCTTCGATGCCATGTGTAACATACTAACCCTTCAATAAAGTAAAAATTTATAAATTTACACCTTACAAGTAAATTAACTAAGTAACAAACCATTGCAATAATTTTTTTCCTTCTTTATTGATATCATTCAACCAAGATGCATAACATGATACAACATGAATTCCTTTTCTTTTCATTTAATACATCAATACAAGAAATCATACATTTACAAGCATAACTCAAAGAGCTTTAGAACAAATAGCTATAAGATGGTACAAGATCCTTCGTTTCAAATCTTGGTTCTTTTGTCACTTACTATGGAGGAGAAGCATCACTCAGGCACTTTTCCATGAACCACAGACTCATAATGCGGTCCCCCATACATCTATCATTTGAGAGATGGCCCTTCCCTTTGACGAAGAGATTGGTAGAGTATCTAATAACGACAACTAACTGAGCATAGTGTTGTGTCCTACATAACTAGAACTTGTAATCCCACAAACTCTATCTAGCATGTAATATTGGATCACAGTGAACTAACAATGTAGTCTCAACAGTCACACAATCCATAGTGGAGTCTCAAACATTACACTACTTTGGGAAAAGTGTTACATTCACTATTCCTACTAAGAGTCAACTATCACATACACTACTTAAGGTTGATTTTCCTTAAGGCTATCTTAAGCTACGCATATAGGTATTTCCTTCAATGGATAGTCCTTCATCCCAGATAACCTACAACCATATTAATCTACTTGGAATAAACCTACTTAACTATTAAGTACACAAGTTAGGTATTTCCTTCTATGGATAGTCCATAATTCCAAAGATAACCTATATACTTGGATAACCCTACTTACATGTAAGTACTTAAACTCCCTCCCATATTGGATTGTCTATCGTAGGAGTAAACACAAGCTTTCCTAGTTAAATAAATAGGTTAACAAAATTCATCGTATGTGATTTTCATGTTCAATCATAACTAGTATATAATACCTGTGATAAACACCCATCTCCTACTATGGAGTACATAAAAACACATTATGAAAATAACACAATAGCTTCACTTTCCTTTTCAAAGTAATCTAAATTCTCTAATGCATATACTAAAAAAGACAACTCAACCATGCATGCAAGACACAGTAAAATAACAAAGAAGAAGAGATCCCCGTTCCCGTTATTGCTTATCCAAACTAGAGACAATGATGCAGCCTTTTCTACAGTATCAAGCTTTATAAAGAGCTTCTCAAGAATGACACTATAGCTCTCCCTCACAAGTTGATAGCTTACTCCTCTCAAAATATAACCTCCTCACAACTATTTGAACTTACTTCCTTTCACTCTCTCAATGCAAAGAAAAGTATGCCTAGGAATATACAAAATTATGAATTGCAAAAGATGTGTAATCTCTTGAAAGAAATACGTCCCTCACAAATGAAATGGTTAAGCTCTTTATAGAGCAACCAAGCAACCTCAAAGCCTTCAATTTAGGCATTTAAAATGACAACAAGCTTCATGCAAAGCAACACATGAAACTCAATAATAAGGTGGCAATCAAATAAGCTCTGACTTAGAAAAACCTCCTATAGATTGGGGTGCTGCCACAATAGTGGTTTACACTTTCTGGGAGATCCTATTTTTTGCTGAAATCACATATTTTTAGAAAATATAATGATTTAAGCCTTGAAAATTTCTATTTAAAGGATTCTAATTGAAGAGGGTTTGATCAAACCACCTTAGACCAAGCCCCCTTGGATAGAACCCCGCTAGTTTTAAACCATACCTATAACAGAATCTCCTTTACACCTATCAAAATGCTGACAAAAAACCGTTTTTGATTCACCTTTTGGGGGATCAAATGAATTCATTTAAAATTTATTTTTTGTAAGTATGTAGTCCTTATTATAAGCTTCCAAAAAATTATAATTTTAATTAAATTTAATTTGATTATTATATTTATTTTTTATTTCTTGTGAATGTAGGTTTTCATAAAAAATCAAGCTCTTTGTTTTGTACATGTGGAAAAATAGAAGATTATCAATTTATTTTTTTTGAAAAATACGAGTGCACCAGATATTGAAGTCCTTGATCAAACAAAAAAAATAAATTGAATTTTGATACATACAAAAAAAGTTGTGTTATACGATCCGCCTATGTCTGAATTGTAGTTGGTTTGACTTTGAAACTTGATTAACAAAAAAAATATTCAATAAAACACTATGAAATCAATTGGAAACACTAGATATCATATTTACAAATCTAAATTCAAAAAAAATATAATTTTATCCTTCATGGAAAAAAAATTATGTGTTATACGGTGAGTGTCACTCCTTAAAAATGGTGTTTACTGAAAAAAACTAGTTTTCAAAGGAGATGGAAAAAGAAGTGCAATCTGATTCCAAAAATGTTGAAGGAAAAAAAAAATTAGAATCTACAGATAAAATGTCACAAATCACTAGTTTGCATCATCTTCAAATTCCTCACGGTTTAGTCGCTATAGGTATCCGAATGTGAAGATTTAGTTAGAAAAAATCAATTCAGTGTCCAATTTGGCCAAAAATTGTAAACCAGTATTGTGGGAACACCCATCGACTTGTTTCCTTAACAACAATCCAAAGACTTATTCAAAAAGCACATGGAGAATTCGAATTATACTCCAACAAAGACATCAACAAAAAAACAATTTAATAGATGGCGTCAAAGCCTCTATTCTCTTATCAAGTTGGTGTGATTTCTTATGGAGAGAAAGAGTCAACATTAAATCTATAACACTTAGCACATATCAACTGAATTTAAGGAATGAGTCGATTAAACATTTAAAGGCGTTTAGACAAATTCAAAGTTGCTCTTTATCATAGCGTTGACCAAGTCTAAGCTTGCATCAATGATAGACAACAATTAAAAATGCATTTATATGTTTCCACATATTTGACATGGTGAGTGGAACTTGGCTTCAATACATAGTCTTAAGCATTTCCAAATCGACTTTCAAACTCATAGTCATTGATGACTATTATTAGCCTCCTTTATCATAGTCTCTATCAACTAAATTATAGCCTTTGTAAGTCAGCTTCAATAGAATAAGAGATAGTCAAATTCTAATATCATTTATATTATGTTAAATATATAATATTATATATATATATATACATATATATATATATATACATATATATATATATATATATACATATATATATATATATACATGCAAGAGAGTATATAATAAACACATTATAATGAATGTATGCATATATATGTATAAAAGTATATGCCTCTATGTACATATATGTGTAGTTATATCTATATTGATGCATTTGTATGAGCATGTCCATTCACCAACATACACATGTATTGATATACATATACATATGGATACATGTATATACTATACATATATATATGTTCACATTTGTTTTACATATAGCCATTCACGATTACCATCATATTGATGAGTGTTTATGTGTGGTACATCTATACATATGCATACACATGTCGTTAGATCCCATTGACATGCATGTGCATATATATACACAAACTTCCACGTACGTCCCACTTGTCAATATAATCGTAATAGTACAAGAAAGATCACCAAAGCTCAAATAGATAA
>VDFB02058242.1:642503085-642527531 GCA_007258455.2 Sequoia sempervirens | reverse complement strand
TGAGCTATCTTTTTACTCAAGATAAGGTTAGGTTTATGCATCTTTGCTTTTATAAAGCAAACTATCTCTTGTAATTATTGAATTCTTGAATAATATTATGTTGCACATATTTTTGCAAATCTCTGCTTTTTCATTTTTCTCTTCTGTGGAAGGTGATTTTTATAGTTTGCAATCAGATCTTGGTTTCTAACATGGTATCAGAGCCTTGATTTTCAGCCCCTTCTCAGATTTCTAGAGAAAATCTTTGCATAGTTCGTTCGAGATTCCTTGAGTGTTTCAAACCTCAAGCTTGTCTCTTTTTTTGGGTGCTCTTGCATGGTCACTTTCGGCACATGTTGGAGGAAATTTGAGCTCATTTTAAATTCTAGGGCTATCGAAAAAGTCAAGATCGACTTTTGTTTTGCTTGAATCCGATATTTTATGCCAGAGTTATGAGGGTTTGAAGATTTCCTAGATTTGGGAGTTGCGAAGCTTTTGGTGCATTTTCAGGTAGATCGGATCTTGCCATCAGATCCAGAGCATCCGAGAGATGAAAAATGACATATAACATGCCTATATTCAGCGTCAGCTGTTCGTGAGGGAAACAAAATTGTTCGTGCGGCCCCTACAGCCGTCTGCACGAATATCGAAAAAAATTACATAATGTGGTAATTTTTTTAGTTTTTTTCTGTCTTTTGTATTTCTCTCAATTTTTTTTTTTAAAACTTTATTATTGAAAAGTTTTGGCTTTTAAAAAAAAAAAATCCAAATCAAATTTTTTGGGGGTCAGAAGTTTTGCAAGGTACCACAGGGTACCTACGCATGGTAGGTCCCTACGGGCCCCATCCTTCACAGTCTACAGCGACAGTTCCTTTGTCCGGCTATTATACTCCTCTGTCGGCTCCTTTCCTTTCCCCGATGACCGACAGTTTCCTCCGGCACCCACCCTTGGCGGCGACCCATCCCACCAAATCCCAAGTGTTTCTAGAAAACCCCTGCAACCAGTGGAGAGGCATCCTCAAGGAATATTCCCTCTGAAAATCTGCTGACAGATTCCCTAGCACCAAGAATATTTCGGCAAACAAGATATCACCAGACAGCTGGTTCCAAGCACTTTCCAGTGGTGCTCTTTATTTTTCAGTAATTTGTTGTTTACTTGCATTTATATCTGTTTGAAGTCAGATTTTTGTTTTGGGCTTCTGAGCTCATAACTTTTTGCCACGATGTCCGATTTATGTCTTGTTTAAGGCATTGGAAAGGTATTGAGGAGCTCTATCTTGTTTTCCATGCACTTTTTTTTGTATCTATCCCAAGTTTATTGTTATTCTATATTTTTCCCGATGGGTTTTTTGGAGATTACTTGAATGTTTTGGTAGTTGGAAAAGTGAAACTTGAACATTTTCACTTCATTTCAGTACCACATGATGTTATTTTCTATTTATGCATGTTTAGGACTCTCTCCTTTTACAATCATTGGGTTATTGTAATAAATGAACTGAGATAAAGTTCCAACAGGGGGTTTCTTGCATAATAATCTGATGATAGTGTGCATGCACTTTGCTCTCCATATCCATTTTAATTTGTTGGAAGCTCACATGGGTTATTTATTTTCCTAGTTTATTTTGGCCACATTTTTTGCTATAGCTTGACACATATCAGATTCATCGGTTCAATCTTCAGTTGAGAGATTATGTTTCTTGATTCTCATTGGTTTAGATTCTTCTTAGTTTGAGGGCCATGTTTTTATGGTTATTGTTCCAGAGTCTTTTTTGGTACTCCTTACCATGGAAGAGTTTCAGTCACAGTTTGGCATTGGCATCGAGATACACAGTTTTTAGATTCTATCATCATTTCATCTACTATTGCTTCACAAATTCTAGGGTTGTTCTAGTTTGTGATTTTTCCAGTGTTCTGTGGCATTGGTTCTGTTGTCACATTATTATGATTCCAGTTTTGGTTTCAGTTGTAGACAGAAGTATCTTTTCTTGCTTGTCAAATTACAGTTCCAGTGTTACTCCATAGTGTTCTTCCAGTGCTTCTTTGCAGTAGTCATCTCATTGTAGGGGGGTTTTGTCCCACTGGGTTTTCCTTCTCTACCTCATCATTGCATTTGTAAATGAGTACCTAATCAGGCATTGTTGTCAGGACTCATATTTGCATAATAATTTTCTTCTCCCTAAGTTGCACTTATGGGGGGTTATTGGTGTAATTAATATTTAATTACACTTTGCATAAGTTTACTTAGGAATATTTAATTCCTAAGTTATAGGTTTTATCCTTATCTTGTTGAGCTATCCTGTTGCTCAAGATAAGATTAGGTTTATGCATCTTTTCTTTTATAAAGAAAATTATCTCTTGTAATTATTGAATTCTTGAATAATATTATGTTGCACATTCTTTTGCAACCTCTCTGCTTTTTTTTATTTTCTCTTCTGTGGAAGATCTTTCTGGTTTGCAAATCTGATCTTGGTTTCTAATAGTACACTGATCTAGTGATGATGCAAGGGTGATTTGACTGGTCCACTTGCCAATAAAATTTGTAGATTGATCAGACCCACGATGTGACAAGATGGGATGAACATTTTGCTACCAAAATATGCCTTCACAGATAAGTATAGATAATGATGTGAATAATTAGAATATCTTGATCATAAAACCTCATAATATTGACCCAAAAATTTAATAATATTTTCCTTAAAATAACAAAAAAAATTTCCTGATGAAATATAAATACCTCAGAAAATATTATATTTTCAATAAAAAAAATTTGCGAATAAATATGTCGACATGGGGGCCATAAAGCCTACCTAGGCATTTTTTTTTCCTTAGAAACAAATTTTACTAAAAATGGATGAATTGGTAGTCAAAATTTGTCTACGTAGCCTTCTGAGTGCAATAATGATGTCAATTTGGGCCCAAAGTTCTCAAAAAAATCAATGATCTCCTAGATCAGCTACTCTTCACACTTTTCCAAACCCTTCATAGATCAGCCAAAACATATCCAAATTTGATGAAACAAAAGGAAAACCTAACTTTCTTCAATGCCTTAGATTCAACTGTGAGGTCCTTGAAACCCCGAAATTCACCCAACAAAAAAATTCAAGCCAACATGGAACTTTCAGATCTAAGAAGGAATCTGCAACACCTAGAGCTTTGATACCATGTGGGAGTAAGTGGTGAATCCCCAACACCCCCAGGAATAGTTGCTAGACCAAAAAAACTTCCGCAAGAGAAAATGGAAAGAAAGCTTGCTTCAACAATGTAAGATTGAATATTGGTTGAATATGCTTCAATAAGCTTGAATGAAAATGTACATGAGATTCCTTGTTTATAAAGGCAAGGTAGAGATGTAGGATTAGACAAGATCATGACAAGTGTCTTAATCCTATGACATGTGACAACTAACAAACTAATTACCTAGGAATCAAGCAATACTAGCTAGATAAGATAAGTTCTAGAAAATCCAACTAAGACTTCTTGAAAGAATCTTATATCCTAAGTAAACTTAACATGTGAATATGTCCCCTAATTACCTAGTGAATTAATTAGCTAAGTACAAGAAATTTATTCACACCAACTCCTCCCTAAGCTCTACACCCTTGATCTTAGGACAAGCACAATCATATCACTCACAACCCACTATGTTTTTCCAACCTGCAATTATTTTGTGCATTTATTTTTTCATCATAAGAGAAAATTAAAACAATTTTTTTAGCTAAGTAAAATTTTTGGTAAATTTTGAAGGTGCCTTTCATTAAATTTGTACTCTATAAATAGAAAAAATGTTTTCATTACAATAATTTCAAGTTGGAAAACATTGGGTGTTATGAAACCTACAACCCACATATTGTTGTAAAACCCTCTACACGTAACAACCCAATTGTTTAGTCACCTCTTAGGTCAATTTGATTATTTTTATGTATCCCTCACTTGCAAATCCTTCCAAATCTCTCCACCCTTGAGCTTAGAACAAGCACAATCATATCTCTCTCAACCCCACCATGTTTTCCAATCATATCATATGGTTAACTAATTTCTATTTTCTAATTTTAGGCTTTCACTTTATATCTTTGAACCCAATGTTTCATTGATAAAATTATATTTGCATACTTCTTGGAGCATTAGAATTTTTAATATTTCACCTTATTTTAACAATATATAATTCAACCCTATATTCCCCCTATAAATTATCCACCCCTTATTGACAAAAATCCTCACCATTTCATTGCTCCACCTTCTTTACTCACTATCCCTTTGGTACCATTTCCACTTTGAAAATAATAACTTCTATTTCTTGCAAGCCCCTATCAAGTAACCAACCTTATTTCATTTCAAACAAACATAACCAATTATCCTATACACATCATGGTGATTTCCCTAAACATGTCCTATCCATTATTTTATAATCTCAATTGATCATCCTACTTCCTCATGCAAATAAGAAAGGTCCTAAGCATTTTCATTCAACACCTCTCTCTTGTGTATATCATTAGGTGCTAGTTCATTTTTTTAATCAAGAAAAAGCTCTAAAACATATATACAACACCTAATTGATATAGGTTCCATCACTATCTTCTAATAATGTACCCCTTCCTTGTTCATATGGTGATGACATTAATTTGGTAGATGAACCCAAAAAAAATTGTGGCACATCTTTTGTCAATAATATAAATGTTATTGCCTACATGTTACATAGAATGTGTGTTAGTATACACATATTTTTTCCTTCACCCTCTCTCTTTCCCTCCATATCTCCCTCAAACACATTCAACATCTCTCCACCTATCCCTCCCTTCATCCATCCCTAACCCATTCAAAAGTCTCTACCTTTAGGATATAGTGATTATCATAGAATAAATGACCTAACTAATCTTCCTTTATCTCTTTCTAATCCTTCAATAGCTATCTCATTTGATAGTATATTCTCTATTTTTTAGCATAATTTAATCTTATTCTATCTTATCCTTTAAAAAATTATATTTTTATTTCCACAATATTTCTAAAAGAAGTTTTTGCTATCGTTTTGGGATCGCCAAGGCTATGGAATCCCTCTAACACCACTTGTGTAAACCTCAATTATTATTTTGGGTAAGGAAATCAACTACCTTAGATCAACATATTTCTTTTTTACTCTATTGCATAATTTTTAGTTTTCAATTTCTATCTAGAAATGGGAATCCATTTTATGAATCCTCCCAAAAATGATTAAATTTCCCATTTTTTATATCCTACATTAGGTGGTTGGTTTTGAATTTCCTACTTGATCCTTTTAGAGGGTGGGAGATTATTAATTTTCTTGTTGAGTATTGCATGCATAGATATTTATTTTGGAGGATTTTAGCCCATGTAAGATGCACATTTTTGCATAGGTACCAAATAATCTTGAATCCAAAAGCTTTATTTTTGATGGAAATGATTTTTGTACCTATTCAACCATTTGACCTACATACATTTTCACATGGAACCAAAGGTATTTTATTTTATTTTTGGGATCACTACCATACAAAAATATTCATTAATGTTTCTAGTCTAAAGACAAAAATGAAATAAGGCAATAAAAGTAAAGATAATGAAAATAGACAATAAATTTTACTTTAAATACCATTTCTCCTTAGATAGAGTTAAAATGGAGTGCACCCTTGCTCTATTTGATATGGTCTCTCAAATTCTTTATTGAATACTATGAATGTAATGTAGATTTCTCTTTAAACGAACATAGTCTAGGTATAGTTGAATGATTTTTAATAGAAAAATGGTAGCACACACCTACTAGAAAATGTGTCAATGATAATGAAGGGTAAAGGCTTCTATTTGTAGACTCTTATTGTGAGGAATGATGCAATTCAAGGATAAAGAGATCATAATATATGAGAGATATCAAGAAACAAGAAATAACCAAGTGTCAAGAGGAAGTTTATTGGAAAGGGTGTCTAACGATATGGATTGGACAAAGAAAGGGGGGATATTTGTAGAATTTCCAAAAGAGGAAATATTTAAATTTTTGACTACTCCAAGGGAGGTGGGAGATTTAAATTTTAGACTAAATGGAAAGAGGAAGATTTCCTCATGTATGGCCAAACCTTAAAGCACCATTTGCCTCAAGTGGATTTAGGAGGGATGAGGTGGAGAATAATTGGAAGATTGTGCACACTTGCACATGTAAAGAGAAATGACACATGTCACATGATGAAACATCTAAAAATTGGAGGAATATTAAATTATAAAAAATGTTAATGAAAGATTAAGGTGGATTAATTAATTAATTTTGTTTAGTAAAATTATTGAGTGGGAGCTCATATGCAGTCATTTTCATCCACACCTTTTTGATATTAGATCAAACCTTGTGTAACATGACCTAGTCAGCATGATGCAAAAAATTAATCTAAGAGTTGATAAATATCAAAGAGGTGTCCAATTAGTCAAAATATTGAAAGACCAAGTACTTATAAAACCCACATTTAAGGGGCATAAAATAAATACTAAGGATGTAGGGTATGCATTTTCTATAATTATATTTTTTTCTCATTTTAGTACATGTTGCAATGTGGGTTGTTAGTTTTTTCATTCTTCATGTTGAAAGTTAAAGGGTGGAGAGAACGAGGAGTTGTAGTTGGGGGTTACATAATCGTAGGTTGGAAAAACATAGTGGGTTGTGAGTGATTGCATTATGCTTGTTCTAAGCTCAAGGGTGGAGAGCTTGGGGAGGATTTATAGGTGGGGGATATATAAAACTAATCAAATTGACTTGAGAGATGACTAACCAATTGGCTTGTTATGTGTAGAGAGTTTTACAAAAGTATGTGGGTTGTAAGTTTCATAACACCCAATATTTTTGAACCTACAATTATTGTAACGAAAACATTTTCTTATTTAGAGAGTATGAATGTAATGAAAGACAACTTTAAAATTTACCACAATTGTTACTTAGAGTAAAAATTGCATTTCAATTTCCTCATGTGATGTAAAAATAATTGCATCAAAGTAATTGCAAGTTGGATAAACATAATGGGTTGTGAGTGATTGCATTCTTCTTGTTCTAAGCTTAAGGGTGGAGAGCTTGGAGAGGATTTGCAGGTGGGGGATACATAAAACTAATAAAATTGACCTAAGGGATGACAAACCAATTGGTTTGTTACATGTAGAGTGTTTTACAACACTATGTGGGTTGCAGGTTTCATAACACCTAGTTTTTTCCAACCTAAAATTATTTTAAAGAAAACCTTTTCTTATTTAGAGCTTTATGAATGTAAATGAAAGGAACTTTCAACATTTACCACGACTATTACTTAGAGTAAAAATTGTATTTTAATTTCCTCATGTGATGAAAAAAGAAAGGAACAAACTAAATGTAGGTTGGAAAATCATAGTGGGTTGTGAGTGATTGCATTTTATTTGTTCTAAGCTCAAAGGTAGAGAGGTTGGGGAGGAAGTGATACAGGGGCATCATAATTTTAAAAAATATCTTTTATACTTTTCCTCAACTAATGCCACCATATCTGGAGCCAAAAGTTTTAAAATTTAAAATATGAATTTTGATTTTGTTTTGGGGAAACTTAACTTACCCACATGCTCATTTATTGAGAACCAACATGAAAAAAAGGATTATCAAAAACTCGAGCAGGAGTTTTGAGTTTAAAATGAGGTAGTTGGGAGAATTTATGTAGGTTTTTCAACATTCCAGTAGATTTAGCTAGGATTTTTGAAGTTTTTTGAAAGAAGCTTCTAGATTTTGGGTAGTTTGGAGAAAAAGAATATAAAGAAAAAAAATAGAGGGAGAACAAAAATAAAGAGGGTTAGAACAACAAAAAATAGAGGATAGACGAGGACAATAGAGAATATTGAAGGATAGTAGAAGAATATTTGGAAATAGTCAGAGAGGCATGTAGCAAACAATAGGAGGACAAATAGAAGAAAGAGGATTGACAAAGGGAAATTTGTTTTGTAGATATTTATCTAAATACATGTTTAAGTGTGAAAATTTTGATCATTAAAAGTAATTTAATACTTTCCTCTTCATAGATGTCATCTCTATGCATGTGTCTATGAGTTATATTGGTTATGAGTTTCCTATTCTGAAAGTGTAAAATGTTGTGTGCATGTTTTGAGTATTTTATTTTGCTGAAATTTTGAATAGTCACCTACAACTAGCACTGCGGGTACCTGTAGCAATAGTCTATTTTTTATACAACTTAGTTTGTACCTCTAGAGTTGTTTTTATGCTTCCAAAATAAATTGTTGGACCTGCAACTTGTGTGTAAACCTCTGTAAAGGTTTTGTGAGGTTTCTTACAATAATACAACCTTCCTTTTCTACCTGTTTGCTTGTTTTAGTAGGTTTTTAGGCACCTACAAGGGGGTGGGTTCCATTAGCATGGTATCAAAGCATAACTACAAATTTGGGAAGAATGATAGTGGCTTGAGATTGGGGTTAGAGTAAACCCTTTTGAGTGTGAATTGTGGGTGTGTCCCTATAGCAAAGCATATTGTAGCTAGAAGACTGTAGTAAGAAGGAAAAGGACAAGAAGGTGAGTTAAAGCAGCAGGATGCCACCAAGGAGAAGGATGGCAGAGGTTGCAGCTACAGAAGTAGTAGGAAGAATAGATGATGTGTTAAAAACTTTGAGAGGAATGCAAGAAAGAATGAATGCAATTCCCTTGCATGTCAATGGGCAGTTTCTCAAGCACTATTTTGAGTCATAAAGCTTGTTAATTTCTATTATGTATGTAAGTAATTTTTTGTTCTTTATGTAAATATTTTATTTGTCTCTTGTTTGTAAATAATTTTTATTTATGGAAACAGTTTATGTGTTTCTCCTTTATGTAAATAATTTTCTGCTCTTTGTGTAAGTAATTCACTCTTTGTTTGTAAATATTTTGCTGACTATTTGTTTGTCTTTCCTTTTTTGTCTTTCTATTTCCCTTGTTCTGTGGTTTGTGTTGTTTTTTGTTCTTTGGGGTTGATCTGTCATTTCCATATGAAAATATGGGTTGTTATCTAAAGTATACTATGGTCACAAGGAGAAAAATGGTTTAGGTATTTTTAGGCTTTCTGATTGGATGATTTTGTCCTAAACTCTTTGTTTCATGTCCATTGTCAATAAAGGTTGTGGACAGTCTTGAAAACAAGGTGCCAAGTAAATAACTTTCATTAGCTCCTTTGAATCTGCCACAAGTCATTAAGGTCATCTCCTTTGTATCGGTATATTTATCCTAGGGTGATAGTTTTTCAAGATTTGAGTGAAAAATCCAATCTCCCAAGTGTTGTTATGAGGTCCATGGTAGTTTTCAATCCAGATCAGATGTTAAACATCTGGCATATTGAAAAAGAACTAAATGAAATACTTGAAACTCTATGAGAAAACAAAAAAAAAGAAAGGAAAAGAATTATCTAAAGAGAAAAATGATTCAATATGAATGGGTGATTCCAGTATCTCTACCGGAGCTATAGATGCCTAGCTAGTAGTAGAGCAATGCTGTGAGAAAACTAGAGGTATCTCCGTCAGGGCTATAGATGCCTGACTCGTAGCAGACCAATGCCTGAGATATCATTGCACAAAAGGAAATCAACTCATGTAGCTCAAATCTTGCACATTGTTGTTCGAAAGATCGAGAAAACTTTACAAAAGAGTGATGCACAATCAAGCACACACATAGATTCATGAGTCGCTAGTGTTGATTTACATTTGAGATTCCAGCTCAACCTTGCTTGTTATAACTGACCCAACTAGAGTTGTGATATTCATCAACCAAGAGTTCTGGGTAGCTGAATCTTTCAGCTTCTTGAAAATGGTTAAACCATTTTCCCAACCAAGTTGCCATTTTTTATGCCTTCCATAACCACCCCATTTTATTCTAGAACAAAATGGGTCCCCCTTTCCTTTTTTTTTCCTAACTTTGTTATTTGTTTTGCTTCTAGGGGTTCTTCTATTTCTCCATGTTTTATCTTTTGTTCTGTCTGATATGATTTTAGTCCTGTCCCAGCTTAAGTTGATTTTCTTCTTGCTAGGAATTCAATGAAATAATTATAGGTAATGGTGTATTTTATTATAATGTGTTTTATTTTCCCCTGAGTGCTAATGCAGACCTTTCTTTTGCAGGATTAAATCACACACATGATGATATTTTCCAAGGGAACTCAGTTGGAAAGCATTCTTCAATCTAGTTGATCATAAATTTCCTCTACGGAGAAAGTCGACAAGACTCTGTAGTTGTCATGCTGACTAGCTGTGTGTTCTATCCATAAAAAAGGCTTATTAGTCACCCAAACTTCATGTTGCCAAGAGTCTTTATGTGTCTCACCGACCGAAGGAGCCCCCCCAAAAGATTCTAAGTTTGGCATAATGTCTTGCTAAAAGGAGTAAGTCTCTGCGATAGGGGTGTGCTGTCCGCAGGAAGTCTTGTTCATCAAATGAGCTCTCCCCGAATTCAAATGAACTCTCAACTAAGTAGGGAGACTTTGGTATAGGGTCTTAGTGAAGGAGTAAGTCTCGGTGATAATTTTGCCTTCGGCAGGAGGTCTGGCCGATTAGCATGTGTCTCACCGAAAAGGTTGGAGGAGCCCAGAGAAAGTTTGCACTCAACGAAAGGAAGCCTCGGTCAGTGTAAAGTCTCACCGATTGAGGGAAGTCTTAGTGACATGAAGGAATCTCACCGAGAGAAAGGTGGCTTCAGCAAGATGTTTCACCAATGGGGTGAACTCTTGCCGAAGAAAAGAAGTATCGACAAAACAGAGCAGCTTCGGCAAGAGGTTTCGTTGATGGGGATGTCTTGGTGAAAGGAAACGAGTTCGGTGAAAGCTCTCACCGATGATCCCTAGTCTAGGTGACAGATGAATGGTTATGATGAAGGATGACAGCATCACCGAGAGGTCTCCCCGACCACAGAAAGTCATGCCGACATGAAGGGAGGTCCCACTGAAGGACATTGAGCTCGGTAAATTTTCTTGCCTTTGCCATAAGGTCTAGGTGACTACGAAGAGTCACCGAAACAGAATGGGCTCGGGGAGAAAACAAAAGGGTCGCTATGAAGTCTCCCTGACCATACAATGTCCTACCGACAGAAAGGGGACCCCACTGAAAGAAATGGAGCTCGGCAAAGGATCATGCCTTCCCTAAAAGGTCTTGGTGAAGAAAGAAAGTCACACCGAAGCAAAAGGGACTCAGGCTTGGGGGAGTAAGGATGGACTCAGGGAGATGTCTTCCTGAGTGCATTCGTCTTGCCAATAACAAAGAGGGCCTCGATAAGAAAAGTGGAATTTGGGGTAAGATCTCCCTAAAGCAATGAGATCTCCTTGACATGAGAATGGGCCCGCTGGGAGATAAAGAAGACTTCACCATGAGGTCACAGCAACAAGTGATAGTCCCCCCGACATGGAAAATGTGATCGCTGAAGGATCCTGAGGTTCGCTATGATGTCCCATCGACTAGCGACTCTCTTGCTGATGGTTTTCACGAGCTTGATGTGACTTCTATAGCTCGCCCAAATGTCTTTTCGACTGTCTAATGTCATGCTGATGGTTGCTAAAAGTGATATAATTGCATCGGGGAGACACGATATGTATCTCACCTACATGCAATTCCATTCAAACCCCCTTTGACTGCCCGAGAAGCTCGCTAGGCATATGTCTGACCAATCAGAGGAGGCTAAGAGGACTAGTTGGCGATAGTTTGACCAGTTAACTGTTCCTGCGAGGGAAGACCAACAAAATGCAGGCGAAATGGATTCCTTCTGAGATCCAAAGGAAATGGGTCAACTCGGGTGAAATGTTCAAATCTACAGGGAGGTCTGATGATTCTTCCAGAGGATGGTCAATGAGCAGAGAAGTCTAAAACATGAATAAGAACATGAAGAAGGGCGAAGAAACTGTGAGTCACAGGGACAACTGTAGTGACCACTAGCCAAGGCTAGCTAGTATTAATGGTGATACTTTGGAGCATTCAAAGGCGACTTTGTAAAGGAGTTCAAAGATGGACATGGAGATAGAAGAGTTAATGTTGCAGCCACAAAAGATCTACAGATCATTCCCAGAACAAGCCGTCATCAACATGGATAGTAGGGTTTCACATTGAATGCAACTTTGACTCTTCAAAAAGATCTAAGAGCCGACCCTCCTGCAGGTAGTAGATATTTTGTAAAAAAACCCTAGAGTAGTAGCCAACGCATTCCTTTTTAACATTCTATATATATGCCATTCTGGCCTCTTTGTAAAGGTTAGACAGTTAGAGATAGAGAAAAACGAAGGAAGAAAAGGAGAAGATACAATGTTAGAATATCAAGTTAGGAGAAAATCTAGGAGTTAGTTAGTTAATAGAAGGAGATAGAGTTGCATCCTAGTTCTTAGTGATGGAAGCCCTTTTGTCTTCTTGTTTAGTAGTTAGATTCAATACAGACTGTAATTATTTTCCAAGTTCTCTTAGTGTAGTTGGCAACAATCTGGAGACACAGATTCTCTGTACACTGGTGATTGTGCCAGCTTTGTAAATATTGCTTATCTATTTTACTGACAATAGAAGCAATTAGAATTTAATCTACTTCATATTGCGTTCCTGAATGATATTTTTCTTAAGTTGATCATTTGATTTGTGAAGTCTTCGAGGAGTGAAATGTTATTTTGTGTTTTATTTAAATGGTAACTTAAAATTTATTATTTGAATTAGCACTGCGAATGAAGGAGGTTGTGTGTCAATCACAAGTTTACTTTGTTCTGCAGTTTTAGTTTAAAACTACTTGAAGCTAACAAATCTTGTTAAAATTGGATGAACTATTGTTCTTTTCTATCCCAAAACCCTGATCTATCTTTTGTTGTTTCTTTAAAAAACCCCAGTTAAATTAGGTTTTATTTCATGTTTGATCTTAGAACAATCCAAAAGCTCAACACCAGTAGGCCCCTTGAATATTACTGTTACATTGACCAATTGAGCAACATTAGCACAGTTGAGAACCAACTACAAAGACCTTGGGAGTTGAGATATCCATGTGATCATCTTTCTCTTTTAGGAGAAACAAAGTAGCAATATTATGTTTGCATGTTGATGTGCCAAAACACATGTCAACATAAACTTCCTAAGAATCTTGGTAATTCTACCCTTGTTGCTTTCCCAATGTTGGAAATAGCTCATATAAGCCTCTTTTCACCTGCATCCATATCTCCATTTTCATTGTGACCTTGTTCAACCATCCCTGCTCCTCCATCATCTTCACTATCATTTTTCCCCTAGGATCTCAGCAACCTGATAAGGACCTAGCCACAGTTTGTCAAATTTCTGGTGACTGCCCTTCTTTTCACTGGCTTTATCCCATAACAATACAAGGTCAAATATCCTAAAAGCTTTGATTTTGGCTCTTCTGTCAAACCAAAATTTGAAAACAGCCTGGTGCTTAAAGAATTGTTGCAAGGTAGCATCCCTCTCTTCCTCTAATTTCAACAAAGCAGCTAGTCTCACTTCTATCTTATTGTCACTAGAGTAGAATCTTTGCATGAACTCAAGGATATGTATTGCAGATGGATAGGGAACACAAGTTCTTGGCCATATACTAGCTTGAATGGTGAAGTTTTTAAAGCAGCCTTGATCCTAGTCCTATCTGCCCATAATGCAAATCTCAGCTAAGTATGCCAGTCCCTAGGGTTGTGTTCTAACAATCTTTTTATTACCCCTAGAAGATTCTTATTTGTTGATTCGGCCACTCCATTGCCTCGTGGGTAATAATTTGAAGAGTATTTTAAAACAACTTTGTGATCATATGCCCATGAAATGAATTTAGCAGAAGAAAAAGCAGAGCCATTATCACATACCAATGCGAAGGGTACCCCAAACCTTGTAGTGATGCACTTGGTGAGGAACTTGATCACCACCTCTGTTGTGTTGTTCTTGTAGGGTATAGCTTCTGTCCACCTTGTGCAGTAATCAATGGTAGGCAAAATGAACTTGTGTCCTACAGAAGAGTTTGGGTTAATTACCCCAATGAAATCCAGTGCCCATTGGGCAAATGGCCTTACCTCATAAACAAGCTGCAATGGCATGGCTGTCTGGCATTCTTTTGATGCATAAATCTAACATATGTGAAATGTTCTAACATGCTGATGGGAATCCTTGAATACACATGGCCAGTAATAACTAGACCTGAGGATCTGGTGTGCCAATGAATCTACAGAACCATGACCTGTGCCATGTTTCCCATGAAACTCAGAGATCACATGTTTAGCCTCTTGCTAATCAAGGCATCTTAGGTAAACTCCTTCAAAATTATTCATGTATAGCAACCATCCTTTGAGCATGTAATGAGAACTCTTCATCCTTAGTGCTCTCCTTTGAGTTAAATTCATCCCCTCTAGACATTGATTATTTAGCATAAAATAGACAATATCAACATACCAGGGGTCATTGGAGAAAGACTGGGTCATATAATGCTGACAAATGTTGTTGTCACCAACATTCCCCATGAACTTGGACAAGCCTGTACCTCTGACAAGTCTCATAGGGTATATCTCAAGGTCAAACTCTTGCAAGATGGCCATCCATTCACCTTTCCTTTCTCCCAGCTTGTTCTACATGAGTAGGGACTTCACAGCAATGTCAAGAACTACAACGACGACTGGCTTCAGAGGATATAATATCAGAACTTCTTGATAGATGAACTAGCACAAAAGCTTGCTTCTCCAAAGGTGGGTTTTTTATTTCCATGTTTTTAAATGGAGAGCTCATGAAAGCAATCGGTCTCTCCTCTACCTCTTCTCTTCGTTGGGTTAGTATAGCTACGCAGGAATGATCAAAGGCAAAAGAGTAGATGTAAAGCGGTCTCAGATAGTCAGGGTTAGTGAGCATGGGTTCTTCTGAAATGGATCACTTGACTTGCAGAAATGCGGCCTTTTCCTCCTCAGTCCACTCTGTTCTGGTGTCCTTCTTCATCATTTCATTTAGTGGCTTTACAATCTCTGCAAAGCCTATGATAAATTTGCTTATGAAATTGATCTTCCCAAAGAAAGACCTCATTTCTTTCTTGCTTCCTAGCCTGGTGATCTTCAAAATGGACTTGACTCAGTTTGGATCAATTGATTTTCCTCTTTTAGAGATCACGTGTCCCAAAAGCTTGCCCTCTGAAACTCCGAACATGCACTTTCTAGGATTCAGGGAGACGCCATATCAGATGCATCTTTCAAGAACTTTGGCCAAGTCTGCGGCATGATTCAGTCGATCCATAAAAAACACCATGAGGTCGTCCATGTAGATGATGATGCACTTTCCAATCAGATCCTTGAATGCCACATCCATGGCACACTGAAAGGTTGCCCTGACGTTTATCAGACCGAATGGCATCCTTCTGTATGCAAATGTTCCCCACTTTGTGGTGAAAGTTGTCTTCATTCTGTCTTCACAGTTGACCATTACCTAATTATATCCAGAGTAACTATCCAGGAATGATATCATTTGAGATCCGTTGACAGTCTGCAAGACCTCATCCAGTGAAGGGAGCAGATAATTATCTTTTTCTGAAGCTCTGTTCAAATTCCTAAAGTCCACACATAACCTGATTTCTCCATTTTTATTATGGACTGGGACTAAGTTGGCCACCCATGTTGAATGGTGTACAGGGAAAATTATCCTTGCAGAAAGCAAATTTTGAAATTCCTTCAGGATTAATGGCTCAATCAAGGCATTGACAGGGCGTTGTTTTTGTCAAAATGGCTTGGCTTCGGGCTTCAGGGGGATAGTATGAGTCATTACAGAAGCATCGAATCTCTTTAGGTCTTCATATCCCCAGGCTATCACAACAATATCCTTCTTTAATGCCTTCAGTATATCCTTTCTAATTGCTTTAGGGTAGGCTTTCCCTATGTAGACATTCCTTTCAGGTCCTGAATCAGCTAGGTTAACCATTTCATATTCGTCGCCTTTGTCTTCAACTGGTATCTTCTCTCGATCCCTTGGGTCTGAATCAAAGATTCTTTCCAATGCCACCATTCCCTTGGGAATGTTATTACCTTTTAGATTAAGAACTTCTATATCACATTCTTTAGGGTTCCAATCCCCTTGATCTCTATTGGACTCATCAATAATTTTCCCCTCAAAAACATCTAAGCTTGCTAAGAAAGCCAAAATATGTCGATCATCATCAAAGACTTGAAAGTTCATGATGTTGTCATGAACTGTAGGGGTGGAAATTAATTCCACTGAGAATTTCTTGAGGTTAGAGCCTTGCATAGGTTCCAAGGTGCTTGCAGCAACAACCAATGAATCAGCTATCTGATTTTCTTCTCTAGGGATTAAGCTAATCCCAAAGGCATCAAAGTCTTCAATCAAATTCCATACCCTATTTCTATATGCTGCCAGCCTTTTATTGTGACACATGTACTGGATGTGTACTTGCTTAATGACAAATTTTGAATCTCCTTTGAACATCAAGGCAATGACTTTCTTCTAATGTGCAAACATTAGTCTCTGTGCCAGAGCTTCATACTCTACTATGTTGTTAGTACATCCAAATTGCAACCTGTAAGAAGCAAAAAAGGTTTTCCCTTTAGGGCTGGTTAGTACAATTCCAACACCACTGCCTGTCTTAGATTTGGATCCATCAAATGTGAGGGTCCACAGTTGATCATGGGTTGGAGTTGATTCTTTTGAAGTTGTTATGGGTGCTTGAGTTAAATGAGTCACAATTGGGGTTGCTTGATCTTTTCCATTAGGTATAGGGAAAGGATGCTCTGCAAGTTCTTTAGATACACTCTCCAATTCCTGCTAAGTTATATCATCTAACTTGTGGCTATCCTTCTAACAACCACTTGTGTCTTTGATGGGTCCATAAGGTCTTGGCATACTTGTGAGTGCAGGGGTATCGAGAAAATCTCAGAGTTGTTCCACATAAACATGTTGGTTTGGAAATGTAACTGAGTCAAGCTCGATTTGAGAAGGAAACTCCTTTGAAAGTATTCTATCCTTGGTTAACATGGTTGCTTCCTTGGCTTCAAATGAGAAGTGTTATGCAATGGTCTCAGGGTGACTTGATCTAGCTTCCTCAACTTGGGAAATATGATTTAAAATGTCAATGTAGGGTTGACAAGCCAATTCATAGTGGCTTTGGTAATGTACCCTGCACCAATTAGGGAGTAGCAGACTCTACAGATCAGTATCTTCCCCTAAGACCAATTGGTATTGTTGCAGCTTTCTAATCAAGGCCTGTTGATTTTCATTAATCGTGGGGTTAGGAAGTTTTTGTATTGACATGTCTTTAGAATTGAGAACTGAGAAGGTTAGAATTTCTTCTCTTTTATAAACCCCCATCTCAGTCTCGAAGTAAGCTACCTCATTGGGACAATCATACTCAATGATGATATGCTTGAGGTGGGGCTCACTTTCAATCCTAATTTGAGTAGGAATCCCTCTCCATGGCAGCCACATATGTGAAAATTCAAGGGAAAGATATCCCCCTAGAATTTTCATCAAATCCCTGCTCAGTAGCATACCATAGGTCTCGAGAATGTCTGCTACTTGGATGTCTATGTTGGTTTGAACCCTAAGGTTTGATCCTACTTGCACATGTACGTTTCTTAATTCTCCTACCACATTAACCTCTGTATTGTCAAGTTGAATGACCTTCTTATTCATCTGAATGGGGTTTAATCCCAACTTCTTACATATGGAAAATGGCATAACATTGCCTGAAGCCCCTGAATCCAACAAAAAATTATGCAGTTTCTTCCCACAAATTCTTAAACTCAAAAGAAATGGTGGAGTACCTACCTTGTTTCTATACAAGGTTGCATTCATGTCTGTAGCAGGTGCCACCTTTTTTTCCCTTTTGATCTGTCAGCTTGTTCCAAAGCTTTCAACACTATCTCCCTTTGGGCAGGGCACCACTTTAAGATGTCAAAATATGACAAAGAAGTTTTTTGTTTCAGCATCTCAGAAATAATATCAAATTATGTATTATAACTAGCAGTACCTTTGAAAGCACCAAAGGAATTACCCTTGTTATGGAAGTCAGGCGGGCCTTTTGGTGGAAGAGGGTTATTATCAGCACTTTGATTTGGAGGCACCATGTGATTAGGAGGTGTTGATGTAGTGAATGGGCCCTTACTTTGATTTCTTAGGAAGTGTCCTCCTTTTGACTAAAAGGCTTGGGCATTATATGAATCTTCTGCTAGTTCATTCTCCTCTTGGTTTGGGAATGAAGGTTCCTCCTCAAAGAGGTCATAAGTCATTACTATGTCTATCGAGCCACCTTCTTTGTGAGGATTCCCTTGGAATGTTTGGGCATCTGCATGTGCCATCTTGACAAATTTCTCCATTTCAGGGCAATTCACCTCAGAATGGGTTGCAATATCATGCAGCCTGCACTAATTGGTCATAAAGTTGAGGTCAACCTCGTTTGCAGTATGTGCTCTCTCCTCATTTGCTTGATAGTTGTGAGAGACTCCACCATTATTGGGTCTTGTATTCCATTGCCTATTGTTATTTGGCCTTTGGTTATACCCTCTATTTTGATTTTTATATCCTTGATTAGAGGAGTGTTGGCCCTGATAACCTCTTTGGCTGTAATTGTTATGATTCTGATAGTTACCCTGATTATTGTTGTTTTGACTGGGGTAGCTACCTTGTCTTTGGGAGGGGTTCAACCGAAGTTGAGCCATGTCATTTGTAACTTGAGACAGTGTTTTCTTCAAAGTTTCTACCTCATTTGTAAGTTGAGTTTCCTTTTCACTTTCCACACTCTTAGCAATAGGTGGCTAACCACCATGATTTAGTGTCCCAATTTGGTTCTGACGACCATGGGAACTTTGAGGAAGCTGTGATTGTGGAAAGGGATCAAAAGTTCCAGTAGCAAAGAATGGGACAAGTGGTTGAGTTTGCAATTCATACATAGGCCCATAATGGGAGGGAGACACTCCTGGGATAGTGTTGAATAGAGGAGTCGGGCTATGCATTTGATATCCTATCGAAGGGAAACCTCCTCCCAAGCCTCCTTGTTGAGAACTGATTTGTTGTTGTAGCTTGATAGCTAGATGATAGACTTTGCATAGAGAATCAATATTAGCTGGTTAATAAGTCCTTTGCAAGAACAAGCCAAGCAGGGGGTCTATAACTCTAAAGTAAGCTTGAATGGCACTATTCTCAGTGACTAGATAGGGATCTTGCAATCTCCTATACATTCGTTGGAATCTGGTATTGAACAGGGGCAAGGATTCACATGGCTCTTTCCTGATGGTGGAAAATTGGTGGTATAAAAGAGCTGGATCCACATAAACCCTAAACTGATTGATAAATGCATTTTCCAAATGTGTCCAGGTCAGAATGGAACCTTGAGGAAGATTAAGGTACCAATTGTATGCCATGTTCCCTAAGGAGTAAGAGAACAACCTACAAACTACATCATGGTGAGCTATTTGAGCTTTGGTACAAGTATCCTTGAAAGCCTGAATGTGCTCTTCAGAACTCCTTGATTCACCATGGATGTACTTGGGGCAAAATTTCTCAGGGTTCTTGGGTATATCATGAAAACCTCCAGGGATAGCCCCCAATAGAGAGGGATTATTCTGAAAGAATGCCATTGGTGGGGGTAGTGGTGGTTGAGCCAGCTGTTGTATGGGTTGAACCAGCTGTGATGACAATTGAGATGGACATGATGGTGGATTGATAGGTATCCACTGGGGTACTAGTGAAAATCCTGGTAAAGTGAGCAGAGTTGATAAGGGTGGTATGATAGTTGCCCCAGTCTTATGACTCTTGTGTCTTGTTGGGGTCTTAACTTCTATCAAAGGTGGTGGATTTTCAGCTGATCGAAGAACTCTACGAGACCTTTCTAGTGAGAAAAACCCAATATTATCCACCTTGCCCTTCTAGGCCCTCCTTCTAGCGCTAGTTCCTATTGACGTGTGTTTTGGCACAACAGCATGCAAACAAAATATTACTACTCTATTTCTCCTGAAAGAGAAAGATCACATGGATATCTCAACTCCCAAGGTCTTTGTAGTTGGTTCTCAACTATGCTAATGTTGCTCAATTGGTCAATGTAACTGTAATATTCAAGGGGCCTATTGGTTTTGAGCTTCTGGATTGTTCTAAGATCAAACATAAAATAAAACCTAGTTTAACTGGGGTTTTTAAAGAAGATAGATTAGGGTTTTGGGATAGAAAGGAACAATAATTCATCCAATTTTAACTAGATTTTTTAGCTTCAAGTAGTTGTAAACTAAAACTGTAGAACAAAGTAAACTTGTGATTGACACACAACCTCCTTCATTCGCAGTGCTAATTCAAATAACAAATTTTAAGTTACTATTTAAATAAAACACAAAATAACATTTCACTCCTCGAAGACTTCACAAATCAAATGATCAACTTAAGACAAATATCATTTAGGAACGCAATATGAAGTAGATTAAACTATAATTGCTTCTACTGTCAGTAAAATAGATAAGCAATATTTACAAAGCTGGCACAATCACTAGTGTACATAGAATCTGTGTCTCTAGATTGTTACCAACTACACTAAGAGAACTTGGAAAATACATTACAGTCCGTACTAAATCTAACTACTAAACAAGAAGACAAAAGTGCTCCCATCACTAAGAACTAGGATGCAACTCTATTTCCTTCTGTTAACTAACTAACTCCTAGATTTTCTTCTAACTCCCTATTCTAACACTGTATCTTCTCCTTTTCTTCCTTCATTTTTCTCTATCTCTAACTGTTTAACCTTTACAAAGAGGCCAGAATGGCATATATATAGAATGTTAAAAAGGAATGCGCTGGCTACTGCTTTAGGGTTTTTTACAAAATATCTACTGCCTGGAGGAGGGTTGACTCTCAAATCTTTTTGAAGAGAGTCAAAGCTGCATTGAATGTGAAACCCTACTGTCCATGCTGATGACGACTTGTTCTAGGAATGATCTATAGATCTTTTGTGGCTACAACATTAAATCTTTTGTCTCCGTGTCCATCTTTGAACTTCTTTACAGAGCCACCTTGAATGCTCCAAAGTATCACCATTAATACTGGCCAGCCTCGGCTAGCGATCACTACAGCTATCCCTATGACTCACAGTTTCTTCACCCTTCTTCATGTTCTTATTCATGTTTTATACTTCTCTGCTCGATGACCATCCTCTGGAAGAATCATTGGGCCTCCCTGTAGATTTGAACATTTCACCCGAGTCGACCCATTGCCTTTGGATCTCAAAAGGAATCCATTTCGCCTGCATTCTGTTGGTCTTCCCTCGTGGGAACAGTTAATTGGTCAAACTGTCACCAATAAGTCCTCTTAGCCTCCTCTTATTGGTCAGACATACGCCACACGAGCTTCTCAGATGGTGAAAGAGGGTTTGAATGGCATCGCATGTTGGTGAGACACATAACGTGTCTCCCCAATGTGATTATATCACTTTTAGCAACTATCGGCATGACATTAGATAGTCGGCAAGACGTTTGGGTGAGCTATAGAAGTCACATCTATCTCGTGAAAAGCAAGAGAGTCGCTAGTTGGTGGGACATCACTGCGAACCTCAGGATCCTTCAGCGATCACATTTTCCATGTCAAGGGGACTATCGCTTGTCATTGTGACCTCATGGAAAAGTCTTCTTTATCTCTCGGCGGACCCATTCTCATGTCGGGGAGACCTCATCACTTCGGGGATATCTTACCAGGAATTTTTCTTTTCTTACTGAGCCCCTCTTTGTTATCGGGAAGACGAATGCACTCAGAAAGACATCTCCCTGAGTCCATCCTTACTCCCCCAAGCCTGAGTCCCTTTTGCTTCGGTGTGACTTTCTTTCTTCGCCAAGATCTTTTGGCGAAGGCATAATCCTTTTCCGAGCTCCATTTCTTTCGGTGGGGTCCCCTTTCTGTCGGCAGGACATTCTATGGTCGGGGAGACTTCATAGCGACCCTTTTGTTTTCTCCTCGAGCCCATTCTATTTTGGTGAGACTCTCCGTAGTTGCCTAGACCTTATGGCGAAGGCAAGAAAATTTACTGAGCTAAATGTCCTTCAGTGGGACCTCCCTTCATGTCTGCATGACTTTCCATGGTCAGGGAGACCTCTCGGCGATGCTATCATCCTTCGTCACAACCATTCATCTGTTGCCCAGACTAGGGATCATCAACAAGAGCTTTCACTGAACTCATTTCCTTTCGCCAAGACATCCCCATTGGTGAGACCTCTTGCCGAAGCTGCTTCGTTTTGCCGATACCGCTTTACTTCGGCAAGAGTTCACCCCATCGGTGAAACATCTTGCCGAAGCCACCTTTCTCTTGGCAAGCTTCCTTCATGTCATTAAGACTCCCCTTGGTCGGTGAGACTTTACACCAACCGAGGCTTCCTTTCACTGAGCGCAAACTTTCTCCGGGCTCCTCCTACCTTTTCGGCAAGACACATGCTAATTGGCCAGATCTCCTGCTGATGAGGGCGCAACCCGAGACACAAAAAATAACTCACAAACAAGAGAATAATTTTATTATTCAGAAAATGGAGCTTCTTACATGCAGAGGATCTCAATCCCCAAGTTCTACAACACATGCAAGTTACAGAAAGCTACAGAATAACCCTTTCGCAATATGTGAGCTTGTCCCCAAAAAGTTACCCAAAAAATTAGAAACCCGCCCATAAATAGAGATCCCCTTTAGTTTGGAGCCAAAACAACATTAAAATTTGAGTTTAGGCAGTTTGGCACTGAAAATTACAACTTGAAATTCTAATTTCAAAAGAACATTTGCAATTGTATCTTCTAGAAAGTGCGCCAACTTCTCGGGGCCATAACTTTTGATCTGGGGCTCCGATTCGCGAACCATTTGAACCGTTGGAAACATCTCGAAGTCAAGAAAACGCTCAAAATATGCTACATTGATTTTGGCAAGTTTCAGGGCCATTCCGGAAGATCTAAGTGCCTCAAATCCAACTTGGAAGATTTTCAGGTGCAAATCTGGGAAACTAAAACTGCAATATCTTTGAACCCAGGAATAGAAAATAAAAATCATAAATTGGGAATTTCATTATGACGAAAGGGTATCCAAAAATGTAAAAACATCTAAAAACTGAGAAACTTGAAATTTAACTATTTTTGGGTGATGCAAGTTTGCCCTTACACCATTGGATGCTCCTGCATCAGACACCCAGGGTAATTTGAGAAGTGACCCCGTCACGTCTCAGATGGTTGAGGAAAACCCAATCAGTCAACCACTGCCTTAGATAGCTAGGATGAATCTTCCACAAGCCTTCCTCTCCATTTCACCAGATATTCTTCATATTGCCTATTTCTGGTACTCCTTCCCACATGACTATCCAAGATTGCTTCAATCTCCTCCCTTTCTGAAGTAGGTGCTGGAATGTCATACTGCCCTACTACTGGTGCTTCCTCTGTTCCACCTTCATAATACTCTGTCAAATCTAAAATGTTGAACACGGGGGAAATGTTGATTCCATCAGGAAACTCTACCTCATATGCATTCCCTGAATCATGCTTCTTCAAAATCTTAAAGGGACCGAATTTCTTCATCTTCAATTTATTATAGGTTCCCACGAGAAACCTTTCTTTCCTCAAGTGGACCATTACTTCATTGCCAATCTCAAACTCCTTATACCTCATCTTCTGATCTGCCTTAGCCTTATACTGCATATTCATCTTGTTAATATGTTCTCTCACCTTCTCATGTATATCCTTGATGTGTTCTGCAAAATCTTCGGCTTCAACACTTATTTTCTTCTTTTGGTCCATCTTCCTTAATTCTGAAGCTGTTATAGGGCTACCTCCATACACAATCTAGAATGGTGATCTACCAGTGCTTCTGTTGACAGAATTGTTGTAAGAAAATTATGCTTGGGGTAAGATCAAGTCCCATCCCTTGGGTTTATCTCCTACCAAACATCTTAGTAGGTTACCCGAACTCCTGTTAACAACCTCTGTCTGCCCATCTATTTGTGGATGGTGTGTAGAACTGAACTTCAACTCTATCTTCAACTTCTTCCACAAGGTCCTCCAAAAGTACCCCACAAATTTGGTGTCACGATCTGAAACAATACTCTTCGGCAGACCATGTAACCTCACCACCTCTTTGAAGAACAAATCAGCAATGTGGATTGCATCATGGGTCTTCTGACATGGAATGAAATGTGCCATCTTCGAAAACCTATCAACCACCACAAAGACTGAATCATTCCCTCGTTGTGTCCTTGGAAAACCAAGAACAAAGTCCATACTTATATCCTCCCATGGCCTCTACGAATGCAATTGGGGCTGATAAACCCTATATTGGCTCCACTCCTTTAGCCATCCCGACATACCACAGCCAGCTTTGTACAGCTGTACATCACCTTGTGATATGGCCGGGGCCAATAATAATGCTCGCTGATAATGGCAATGGTCTTATCCCGACCAACATGTCCTGCCATTCCTCCACTATGCTTCTCCTTTATCAGGTTCTCCCTCATGGAACTCCTCGGGATACACACCTAACTTCCCTTAAATAACATGCCATCCTAGAT
>VDFB02058242.1:642378536-642500359 GCA_007258455.2 Sequoia sempervirens | reverse complement strand
TCCTCATACTCAAAATATTCTTCTAGTTCATTGATCCAGTTGATCAACTCTTTTGGGTTCAGACTTCTGAAATAACTGGGGACTTCTGCTCTGGGTCTTTTCCTGATCTTTGAAATGGCCCTTATTAGCCGCATTTGGTCTTGATCAATTGCTTCTTCTTCCTCTTCTACATCTGAACCTTCTTCCTCTCCTTCATCCTCACTTTCCTCCCTTGGGTTTAACCCTCTTCTCAATTGCTCTTGTAACGCATCAATATGTCTCTGGAGGGCTGCCAGTGCATCTCTTCTACCAGCATTTCTACCACCTCGACCACCTCTGGCACCACCACACCTTCCAGGCACCACTCTTAGAGGCATCTTTCTTGACCTCGACCCACAACCATGGTCCTGGTGTGAACTGCCTCACAATCGGCGATTTGTCCACACGCTCAAGAAAACACACTCTTATACCATTTGATGAGGGTGTAGCCCGAGACACAGAAAATAACCCACAAATAAGAGAATAATTTTATTATTCAGAAAATGGAGCTTCTTACATGCAGAGGATCTCAATCCCCAAGTTCTACAACACATGCAAGTTACAGAAAGCTACAGAATAACCCTTTCACAATATGTGAGCTTGTTCCCAAAAAGTTACCCAAAAAATTAGAAACCCACCCATAAATAGAGCTCCCCTTTAGTTTGGAGCCAAAACAACATTAAATTTGAGTTTAGGCGGTTTGGTGCCAAAAATTACAACTTGAAATTCAAATTTCAAAAGAACATTTGCAATTGTATCTTCTAGAAAGTGCGCCAACTTCCCGGGGCCATAACTTTTGATCCAGGGCTCTGATTCGTGAACCGTTGGAAAGGTCTCGAAGTCAAGAACGCGTTCAAAATCTGCTACGGCAATTTTGGCAAGTTTCGGGGCCATTCCGGAAGCTCTAAGTGCCTCAAATCTAACTCAGAAGATTTTTAGGTGCAAATCTGGGAAACTAAAACTGCAATATCTTTCAACCCAAGAATAGAAAATAAAAACCATAAATTGGAAATTTCATTATGACGAAAAGGGTATCCAAAAATGTAAAAACATCTAAAAACTGAGAAAATTGAAATTTAACTATTTTTGCGTGATGCAAGATTGCCCTTACACCACTGGATGCTCCTGCATCACCTTCCGAAGGAAAAATTATTGCTGAGACCCTATACCGAAGTCTCCCTACTTAGTTGAGAGTTCATTTGAAGTTGGGGAGAGCTCGTTTGATCGGCAAGACTTCCTTCTGACACCACACCCCTATCACCGAGACTTACTCCTTTCGGCAAGACATTATGTCAAACTTAGAATCTTTTGGTGAGGGATCCTTCGGTCAGTGAGACACATAAAGACTCTCGGTGACATGAAGTTTGGGCGGCTGATAAGCCTTTTTTCTTTGGATAGAACACACAGCTAGTCAGAAAGAAAACTGTAGAGTCTTGCTGACTTTCTCCTTAGAGGAAATTTATGATCAACTAGATTGAAGAATTCTTTCCAACTGAGTTCCCTTGGAGAATATCATCTTGTGTGTGATTTAATCCTACAAAAGAAAGGAATGCATTAGCACTTAGGGGAAAATAAAACACATTATAATAAAATACACCATTACCTATAATTATTTCATTGAATTCCTAGCAAGAAGAAAATCAACTCAAGCTGGGACAAGACTAAAATCAGATCAGACAGAACAAAAGATAAAACATGGAGAAATAGAAGAACCCCCAGAAGCAAACCAAATAACAAAAGTAAGAAAAGCAAAAGAAAGGGGGACCCATTTTGTTCCAGAATAAAATGGGGTGGTTATGCAAGGCATAACAATTTAGAACTAGATGAGATAATTTATTGGATAAAAGAGATAGAGGAATACTTTGAGTATGATGAAGTAGAGGACCCAAACAAAGTAAAGGTTGCTCAAATGAGGTTGAAAGGTCATGCAACACTTTGGTGGAAATAGGTAGAATGAGAGAAGAAGAAATGGGAGAGATAAGACCACAAGATGGGATTGAATGGTAAGAAAAATGAAGGCTAAATTTCTACCTGGTGATTATCAAATTGAGCTTCTCAAGAAGTTGCAAAATTTAAAACAAAGAGAGTTGAGTGTGAAGGCTTATACTAAGGAGTTTTATAAAATTTCCATTAGATATGGTCATAATAAATTGGACAATGAAAAAGTGGCAAGATATATTAATGGATTAAGGTTGACTATTCAAGATGAATTAAGCATGATAAGGCTATGAAATGTGGAAGAATCATATCAATATGCTCTAAAAGCTGAAGAGAAGTTGGAAAGGAAGTAAGGAGCAAACAAAAGAAAATTTGTATTCAACAAAGGAAAAGTGCAACAGCAAAAAAACTATAGTCATGGCAAGGAGGCTAGTCCTTTAAAGAGTCAAAAAGAGAAAGATGAAATAAGATCAAGACCCTACCAAATGAGAGGTAGAGGTTGATATGGAAGAGGCCAAGGTAGAGGCTTCCAAGGCACATGTTTTAACTATGGATAATCAGGCCATAGATTTATGAATTCCCACAACATAGACTAGAAGGATCAAAGAGAATAGGGGAAGCAATTGCACATGTACCAAAAGGTGATAATGAATATACAGGGTCTATTAGTGAACCAAATGAACTTGAGAAAGGACAATCCCTTATGATGAAGAGGACATTGTTGAAGCCAACCAAAAAAGAAGATGAACCTGCGCAAAGAAAAAAATCATTTAGAACAATATGTAAATTAGGTGGAAAATGTTGCAAAGTCATAATAGATAGTGGAAACACTGATAACTTAGTTTCAGTTGAAATGGTGGAAAATTTGGGGTTAAAAAGGATAGCTCATCCAACCCCTTACAAGGTGTCATGGTTGCAAAAAGAGAACCAAGTCGTGGTCGATCAACAATGCCTTTTGAATTTTTGAATAGGCACTTATGAAGATGAGGTGTGGTGTGATATCATGCCCATGGATGTATGCCACTTACTCTTAGGGAGGGCGTGACAGTTTAATAGGAAGAAAATCCATAATGGGAGAGAAAATATCTATAATTTGGAGAAAAATGAAAGAAAAAATACTCTTACACCATTGAAAACTAAGGAGGAAGAGGTGGAAAGTGGTCCAAGAATGCTACTAGTGATAGGGAAGAAATTCTTGAAAGAGGTTCAAGGGGAGAAACTATTGTGTGGTCGATTTTTTATGCATGTTAAATATGTAAAAACAAATGAATCAAACACACCAATAAGACATTATATCAAAAATAGAACATTAAAATAATAGAGATGCAAACTCAGTATTTTGTTATTGATGTCATCCTATCGCCCCCTATCTCCAGTATTTTCATTGATTCCAACTGGCTCTCAGATAGTGTGCTAGGCTCAATGAACAGTCTTCCTAGAGAATGAGATTGAATATGAAATGCATACAATGTTAAGACATGATTATTCTAATGCTAAACATGATTGCTAAAATGAAAGATTATGATGATGCTATGAAATACTAAGATTCAATAATGACAATGCTAAAATGCTAGAATTCTAGAATGCAAGTAATCTCTAATTCATCTATTGTGTGTTGTAACCATTGCTTAGATTTGCAGTGTTATTTATAGAGTTTTCGAAAGCTTCTGATTGGCTGATATGATCAACGATTGTGAAAATTCTTAGAAAATTGAACGGTTGAGGATGGACAAGATTGAAGAAAAACAAAAGAAAATAGAAAGCAAGATTTGTTTTCTTTTCTGTAAAAAGAGATAAGATGAGATGATAAAGATGATTTGTAAAAAAAATCATCTTTTTGTGAGATTATGGAAAGATCTTGAAGAAGATACATAATGAATTATTAAATTCAATTATTCATTTATAGGTGACATGGAGATTTTTCTTAAAATAGAATATTTACCCCAAATTTGAAGAATAATGGAAGATTTCATAATTAAATAAAATATTTAATTATGATTTTGAAAAGATATGGAAGATATTTAATTAAATAAAGATATTTAATTAAACTTTTCAAGAAATGGCATGTAAACGAAATTAATTAAATAAGATATTTAATTAACTAGAAGAAGAATTCGAAAAGAAATATCTAAATTTAATTAAATAAAAAAGACTTAAATAAATTCAAAAAGTAATAATTAATTAAAATAAATAGTGTATTTATTTAATTAATCAAGTGGACATATGAATGTGAAATAATTAAATAAAAATTGATTTATTTAATCATGATAGAAGAATAAATTGAATGAACAATATAAGTAAATTAATTAAATTTAATCATATGTAGAAGACTTTAGAGAAATTAATTAAATAATAAATATTTAGTTAAATGTCAGGATTAATCAAACATGACCAATTTTATGCATATACATTTTTCCCCTCTTTGAAGTGATGTGTGAAACACATTGCTTCAAAGAAAATATTCCTGCTTTCGAAATTTATTGTGTTTGATTTTTCCTCTTGATCGAAAAAAAATAAAAAAAAATAAAAAATAAAAAATTAACTAATATGCCCCTGATTTGATTCTGATATGTTTCCGATTGGAAGATGTTTTTGGTGTTCATGATGCCCCCTAGGGAGGTAAATCACTGATGATGATATGAGTTGTTGATAATGTTTGAAATTTTTTGATTTGATGATGAGATTTTGATTTTGATATGAATACAGTGATTTAGCTCTTGAAAAATGATGTATAAGGATGCCCCAGTTTGAAAATAAGGTCAAAGTGAGATAAAAGATAAAAATAAAATAACATGCCACAAAAACCCACCTTTGTTTGACCTTTAAAAGGTAAAAGGGAAGAAAATGACAAGTCATTTTCACCTTTTGACTTTGAGAAACCTTGTGCTCTGATAGTAATGTGGCAAGATGGAGATTCCTTACCACAAACATAGATTTGAGCGGTCCCGCCGATACCAGAGATGAGTTGCATATGGACAATCGATGAGTCGATCCAACCCCTTTTTTCTTTGAAATGTTCTATTTTGAATCAATTTTTTTATGTTTTTCTTGTAGATTTAAATTGTTATGGGCCGTTTTAGTGCTTTTAGGAAGTGTATTAGCACTTTCGATGTTTTCTGTAGTGCATATAGGATTTGATTTTTTTGCATTTTCATTGTAAAAAATAGTTTAGCACATCCGATAGATAGAGTAGTGCTTATAGGATGTCATAGAAAAAGTAGTACTTTAGCGCATCTAGGAAACAATTGAGTGCTTTTAGGGTTGTCGTGCATCTAGTGAATAAAGTGGCACTTTTGATTAGACTTTTAATGTTTTAGGGAAATAGCACATAGAGGAAATGATTTAGCACATCTAGGGCACAAAATGGCACATCTAAGTTTGAGCACATCTAGGGGAAACTTCAGCACATACAGGATTTTAGCGCATCTAGGGAAAACTTCAGCGCATACAGGGTTTTAGCACATAGAGGCAACAAAGTAGCGCTTTTAGGAAATGTGTATGTTTGATGAAAATGATGATGTTTATTGATTTTTTGGTCAATAGATAGAAAAATGGGATTATCATCATGTTGATATGGATAGAAAATCTAATAAAGAATGGATAACATTGTTTCCAAAAATAGAAATCAAAGAGTAGATAGCTAATAACTTTGTCTCCCCTGAATGAAAAACAAAGAGTAGATGATTGATATATCTTCTGATAATTTTTTTTTTTGCAATAGAAAACAAATAGTAGATGATTGATTGAAAAAATATTTGCATTTGTGATGAAAATATAAATAGAATGATGTTTTGATTATTGATAAATTTGCATTCTTAAAAAAAGAAAACAAATAGTAATTGATGATAGAGCAGATTGATGTGATATTTAGATAGATAGATTGTACATTGATTGCACGATATGGGTCACCTAGATAGAACACTTGATATGGGTCACTGGATATGGGTCACTGATATGGGTCATTGATAGATAGACATGAGTCAGATTGATTTTCTTTATTGAGATTGAATCATTGATAAGATGTTGATTGATTGTCCTTGTGATAACCAAAAATAGGAAGTTTTCAAAAACCTCCAGATTGGGTAGCATCACTCAGTGGGGTGGAATCAGATACCAAAGCTAACACCAGATGATATAGAGCTAATAGGGGTATGTGGATTGGGATCTTTGTTGTCCATGCCTCCAATTCAGGTCAATAGGGGACTGCTGACCATGTTAGCAAAGAGGTGGCATTCGGAGCATAACACCTTTCATTTTCCAACGGGTGAGTTGGTTGTGACTCCTGAGGATGTTTACAGGATTCTGGGTATTCCAATGATAGGCACCCTTGTGTTCTATGATCACAAGGAGCTAGGTGGTACAAAAGAACTGAGGAGATTATATGGTGATGTAGATATAGAAGGGTATTGGGTGCCATGGGCAGACTTCAGGGGGTATCCAGCCTTACCAATAGTTTTGGGTGCATTTATTTGACTGGCGGTGGGATGGGGGAGGATCCTTGAGTAGATGCTGGTACAACCAGAGAGATATTCCTAGGGGAGCTACATGTTGGCTCACCTATATTATGACTTACATCAGGTGGTGTTACATTGCTCCAGATTTGGGCATGGGAGCATATTGTTGTGACGAGACCAGCTTGTCCCAGAGTGAGGCCACCAGGCATATCATATGTGTATGCATATTCTATGTTCCTTGTCTAGCCTAAGCTAGGCAAGTTGGATTACTGGAGATGGTGCCTTGATGATATGGCGGCCATACATAGATTGCAAGCCATGGGATACAGATCATTTATAGATGTCGTTTATAGGTATACCCTATTTTTTGATAGGGAGGACCCCATTCATCATAGAGAGATTTTTGGCATTGCGGGTGCAACGACAGTTGAAATTTACACAAGGGATGCCTTAGGGTGTTGCTCACTATGCATGGAGCAAGGATGAGGCGGGATGGGAACATTGCATTTCATATCAGATAGCATATATAGAGTATACGTCTTTAGCGCCCAAGGCATGGGATGATATGCGGGATATTGTGGATGCTGGTATGTACGATGAGTACTCAGTTTATTATCATACGCATCAATTTCCATGGTTGACATGTCCAGATGAGCTAACACCCATTTTGGTGGCACCACCAGGGGGTAGGAGATAGGAGGATGCAACATGGGGTGAGCAAGAAGTTGAAGGAGGAGAGCTCAAATGGGGATGATGGGGATGATGGTGGAGATGAGGGGCAGGTGCCAGTGAGACCGAGGCCAGACTTTTTGGGTGGCATTCAAATCATGTGGAGGCTAAGGACTGGGATTGGGTAGAGGACAATGATCATGGTTGCCTCCATATCATAGTAGGGATAGATAGATAGTCTGCAGGCCCAGGTATAGACACTGCAGGGACAACAGGCACAGTTGTAGAGAAAGTTGGCTCAGGCACAAAGTATGGCAATATAGTTACATGAACAAATTACATAGGCACATGCACAGGCACATACACAGGTATAAACACATGTACCTCAGCTTGCCCCAGACCCACAGGTAGCCTAGTTGATAGCAAAGAGAGATTCCCTTAGACAGAGGGCATCTGAGGTAAAGGGTGTTGCATAGAGACTCATGGGCACTGTGGAGAGTGCATCGTTGCGAGAGGCCATTGTAGAGCACTTTGAGATGGCCAGAGAGGCTGAGTACTATCGATTCCAATATGAGGAGTTGTGTCCTCCTAAGCATAGAGAGCCTTTCCCATGGTCCCACAGTAGGACCAGGAGTAGAACATAGATAGGCACACAACGCCTGGGGGTTACCGGGCCTCGACAGGATCCAAATGCAGGGACTAGTGGTAGGCCACCATCCTTGAGACCAAATCCATCAGGGGGTTCCACCAGCCAGCCTTGATTGATGGATGCAAGATTATTTCATGTATATCATATTCTTAGAGCATGTATATTTGATGATGATCATTACTCATATATATGTCTAGACTTTTCAGTTTCATTGGACTGTTGGATATTTGTATGTATTTTTTATGAGAAATGATATGCAGTGGCAATGAGTTTGGATGATGTGTTGCATTTGCTATTATGATATGAGATGGATATGCATTTATTTCCTTATTATGTGATATGGATTTTGATTTATAGTTTTGATGATTTACTGACTAATCATGATTTGCAGGATGATTTGATATGATAATGATATGATGATGATGAAATATGATGTGTACTAATGATCTTATGTAGGTGGATGATGATGATAATGAAAAATTCCATGTGTTGAAATGATGTATGTCTTGCTAATGATGTGGAAATGTAATTTTTTGTATGAAATATTTTTGTGTTTTGATTTTGTAAATGCCATAAATGATGATGATGTGATGGATTTTTTGTTTATGAAATGCATCATGAATTTGTAGTATGATATGTGATATGAATCCAATGTTGTATGAAAAATTACAAATGAAATAATATGGAAAATGAGAAATGATAAAAGATGTAAATGATAAATGATATGAATGGATCAATAATGATGAAATGTATGATAAGATGATAATAAATGATATGAAATATAATGAAATGAATAAGAAATGAATGATGAGATGATAAAATGAACGGAAATGAGATGAAAGGATAAAATGAAAATGTAATGTAATATGATAAATTATGAAATGAGATGAGATGATAAAATGAAATGAAACGTAATTATGAAATGTAGTGGTAAAATAAATTATGAAATGAAATGAGGAAATGATATGATATGATGATAAATGATAAATGATAATGGTATGAATAACATGATAATGATGATAAAATGATATGATGCAAATGAGTAAATAATAATATGATAAAATGTAATGATATGGAGCGTAATGAAATGTAATGATGAAATGTGATGAAATGAGATGATGAAATGAAATGAAATGAGACAAGAAAATGAAAATGTAGTAATATGATAAGATGAAAATGGAATACAACTATGCAAAATGAAAATGACATGGATATAAAAATGATGGATAAGATGATAATGAAAGTGATATGAAAATTCCTAATGAATGTTATGAAATGATAAAGGATCGAAATGATATGAGAATGAAACAAAGATGATCAAAATGAGAATGATCAATGATATGCAATGAAATGATATGAAATATGATAAATGAAATGATAATACATCACGAAGGATAAGTAAATGAGAAAGGATTTAAATTATATGAAAATGAAGGATGATGAAATGATAATGAAATGATAATGAAATGAGGATGAAACAAATGTCTGAGTGCCCTCCACAAATAGTCCAAAGAGACATGACAACTATTGATGTGTCTGTTCAGCCTTTCAAAACTCTAATGTGAATCCAATATGTAGATATGTACATTGATTTAAATGAAATGCAACTAAATAAAACCAATTGTTTGTTGAGCCTTTGGGTAGCTTTCTTGAATCATCATAGAGCCTTATAAAATGTTGAAAGTATGTACAAGCATCAAAGGGGAAATTAGCACCAATGATGACTTGAGTACAACTTTCACGATTTTTGATATAGGAAGCGAACACAAGCATCGAGGTATAATTGAACTGAGATGACCTGATCATTTCTTGCATAAACAGACAAAGACTAACCACTTTCTAATGCAAATGTGGAACTATCATCAATGATATGCTTTTTGGAAATCATGTCTCACAACATATTTGCACCAAATCGATAGTTAACATCAAGATAGCAAACAAAGAAAAATCATCTTCTTTCCTTGCCACTCTAGTTTAGTACATCATTGAGTGTGCTCCAGAGAGATGATATCAAAAAATCAAACAACCATTGTTCAAAATATAAAACTGATATTCCAATCATTATTTAGATTTTAGATCATCCAGATATGAGTTATAATATGGTATTTTTCTGAAAAACTATTTTGATATGGATCAGTGGTTGGATAGTTGTTTATGTGATTCAATTGTTTGTTCGTATGATTGGGTTCTATATCATTGTCGAGTTGTTTTGGTAGAACCTGAAAGTTGATTGCCCCAGAGAATGTCAACATTTTCCCCCAGTATTGACACAACTTGCTGAAAGGAATATGTATGATGATCAAGTCACAGTAAGACGTTATTACTCTAGGAAAATGATGGCAACATGATGTGGGTATGACCCTAAAATGATAGAAAGATGTGCAAAAATGAAGGCTGAAAAGCTAAGTGCAAAATATGAACTAATAGATGGAGAGCTACAAATAGCATTTGTTTGCCAGATTTTCACTATTTTTTTATTGCATTTTTTTATTTTTTATTTTTTTTGTCATTACCGAGATGCCTATTTTCCAGGCTTTCACCAGGGTAACCATTTTTTCAGGACTCTTTCTGTTGTTTTTGTATTTCTTCAGGACTTTTTCTAATGTTTTTATATTTTTTCAGGACTTTTTTTGATGTTTTTGTATTTTTGTAGAACTTTTTCTTATGTTTTTGTATTTTTTCAAGACTTTTTCTGATGTTTTTGTATTTTTTCAGGACTCTTTCTAATGTTTTTTAATTTTTTTAGTACTTTTTCTAATTTTTTTGTATTACTCTTTCTGATGTTTTTGTATTTTTTCAGGACTCTTTCAGATGTTTTTGTATTTTTTTCAAGACTCTTTATGATGTTTTTGTATTTTTTCAGGACTCTTTCAAATGTTTTTTGTATTTTTTCAAGACTCTTTATGATGTTTTTGTATTTTTTCAGGACTCTTTCGGATGATGATAACTACTTTAGACATAATACCTTTTCAGGTGCATGTTGTTGATGGGTTCATCAAACAGGTCCCCTTTTGGCATTGACAACTTGTATGCTCTTGAACCATATACTGCTATGACCACGTAAGGACCCAACCAATTTGATTCAAACTTTCCTTTCTTCTCTCTATCTTGCTAATTGCATGGGTTCTCTTTTAGAACAAGATCACCAACCTAAAAGGTGTGCGGTATGACTCAGTGATTATAGCTGCGAGACATCATTTGTTGGTATGCTTTCAAATGATCAGCTGCTCGTTGTCTCTTTTCATCAAGAAGTTCTAGTTCTTGCAGTTGGGAAACTCTGTATTCATCATCTGTGATTAGGCCTTTCAAAGATACTCTGAGTGATGGAATCTCAACCTCTAAAGGTAGGATGGTTTCTACTCCATAGACAAGAGCAAACGGTGTTGCTCATGTTGGTGTTTAGATACTAGTTCTGTAGGCCCATAATGTGGGATTAAGTTGAATGTGCCAATCTTTCCCTACATCATTCACAATTTTCTTCAAAATTTTCAATATTGCTTTATTTGGGGCCTCTGCTTGGTCGTTCCCTTGTGGATAGTAGGGTGTTGAATATCTGTGTTGAATATGGAATCTCTCACAAATTTCATCATCATTTTGATTCTTGAATGGTCATCCATTATCTGTAATAATGGAGTTGGGAATGGCATACCGACAAATGAGATAGTTGAGTATGAATGAGGAGATTTGTTTGTCGGTGACTTTAGTGAGAGGTACTACCTCAATCCACTTGGTAAAATACACTATCATTGTGATGATGAACTTGTGTCCATTTGATGATGAAGGATGAATCTTGCCAACTAGATCCAACCCCCATTAAGAAAATGGCCATGTTGGCATGAACGGTTGTAGTTCCTGTGCTGGTGCATGCATAAGATTTCCATGTATCTGACATTTAGAGAACTTTTTTGTGAAAGTGAATGATTCCCTTTCCATTGTTGGCTAGTAATAACCCATTCTAATCAATTTCTTGGATAAGGTTAGTCCACTTGAATGAGTACCACAAATGCCAAAATGAACTTCTTGTAAAACCTTGTCAGAGTCACCACGTTCAAGACATCAAAGTAAAGTACCATCAAGACTGGGGCGATAGAGGGTGTTAGCGACGAGGCTATAGTGAGAGGATTGGCGGATAAAATTATGCTTTTAGTTATGGGATAATTCAAGTGGTAAGGTGTCATCTTTTAGGTAGGTATAAGTCTTGTCGTACCAAGGTGAATCTGATCCTACTAAGTGGCAAATGATTTGGCTTTCAGGTGTGTCATAGGTAGGCATAAATGATTGTTCCACCAGAATTTCGTATCGAGCCTAATTTTCTGGGAGTTATAACAATGAAGCGATTGTGGCCATAGCATCAACCGCCTTGTTATTAAGCCTTAGAATTTGTATGAACTTGATATCTACAAAGTATTTATTGAAATCATCAACCATTTTCTTATATGGCAAAAATTTGTCGTCTTTAGTCTAATAATCATCCTTGATCTAGTTAATGAATAACTGTGAGTCACCGTAGACTTGTAATTTTGTGATTCTCCATTCTAATGTTATTTTGAGTCTAGTGATTAGAGCTTCATATTCGGCTATGTTATTAGTGCATGGAAACCTTAGCTAATACAACTGAGGAATGGTATTTCCTTGAGGGGTGACAAAGAGTATGTCTGCCTCCAATCCATGTTGGGTAAATGAACCATCAAAATATAATGACCAAGGTTTCTTTGATTCTGTCGTGAAGAAATCAGCATCTGGAAATTCAATGTGCATGGGATGCACCGCTTGTAGGGGTGCTTCAGCCAGTTGATCAACAATAACTTGTCCTTTAATTGCTTTGCGATCAATATAATGGATATCAAACTCACTTAAGATCATGACCCATTTTTCTATCCTTCCTATCAATATAGCTTTTCTTAATAGATACTTGAGTGGATCAATTTTGGCAATAAGATTGATTGTATGAGTTAACATGTAGTGTGAAAACTTCTACAAGGCAAAGAACACTGTTAAGCAAGCTTTCTTGATGAAAGTGTAGTTGAGTTCATGACCTGTTAATGTTCAACTGATATAATAGATTGCATGTTCTTTTCCTATAGAGTCTTCTTGTGCTAACAATGCCCCCAAAGATGTCTTTGTTGCAACAATGTATAAGATAAGATGTTTGTATGGATTTGGTGGTACTAGAACTGGTGGGTTCATTAGATACTACTTGATTTGTTGAAAGGCCATTTCACACTTATCATCCCATTTGAAAGGAACATTCTTATACAATAGATGTGTGAAGGGTAGGCTTTTATTTGCTAGTTGTGCAATGAACCTTCGTATAGATTGGAGTCATTCCTGTAGTGACCTCAACTGACTGATATTCCTTGGTGGAGGAATTTCCATGATTGCTTGTACTTTGGCGGGATCTACTTCAATCCCTTTTGCTAAAACTATGTATCCCAAGAGCTTTCCAGATGTGACTCTGAAAACACATTTCTTAGGGTTGAGGCAAACTTTGAACTTTTACAACCTTACAAATATTTTGGATAATATCTCGAGATATCCTTCTCTTGTGTATGATTTTTCCAATATGTCATTGACATAATCTTCCATGAATGTGTGCATCATGTCATGAAAAATTGTAGTCATAGCTCTTTGATATGTAGCCCCAACATTCTTTAAACCAAAAGGCATGATGTTCCAATAGTAAGTCCCCCATAGACATGTGAAAGTTGTTTTTTCCTGGTCTTCAGGTGCAATCTTGATTTGGTTATAACTAGAAAAACCATCCATTAGTGAATACATGGAATGGCCAGCCATCAAATCCATTATGGTATCAATGCTTGGAAAAGGGAATTCATCCTTAGGACATGCCTTATTAAGACTCTAAAATCTGTGCATACTCTAACACTTTTTTCAGGCTTGGATACATGAATAGTGTTGGAGATCCATTATGCATAGTCAATTGATCTTATAAATCCCACATCGAGGAGTTTCTTAAGTTCTTCCTTAACTAGTAAGGCAACATGAGGATGCATCTTTCTAAGTTTTTGTTTCATAGGTTTTACTCTTGGTTTAATGGACAAGTGATGCATTATAAGATCAAGATCAAGACCTGGCAAGTCTACATAAGACTAGGAAAAGTTGAATTGATTTGTTCTGAGAAATTCCATGAAATTAGGTACTTCTTTATCTGTCATTGATGCAGCTAGTTGTAGAATCCTTGGTTTTTCTATAGTTTCAAGATTGAATGCTTTTGTAGGCTCAATCAAGATGAGAAATCGCTCATGATAGTGCTTCGAGAGAGTTTCAAGCATCCCATCATCTGGTTCCTTAAAAAGGTTTTCACCATCTGATATGCTTTTTGTTTTAACTTTTGCTTGATCTAACACTACCAGGTTCTAGTTTTCACCATTAGATCTTTTTCTTTTTTTTTTACAACTAGGAGACTTGACACTCTCCCGAATAAGGATCTTATGCTGAAAATCACCAGTGGAACAATCATTTACGTCTTTCGTGGAAAGGAAGTTCATGATAAATTTGTCAGTTGGAAACATAGGTATATCAAGAGGCTCAAATAGATCCCAATCAATGAGATCAGGATGTATTAGTGGTAGCGGGTCATTAAGCTGTGAGAAATCAGCTATGGTTATGGTCATAACTGAGGTCTCTATAGGATCTGAGGTATGAGGTAGGTCAATGATGGTATTGTCCTCACGATAGAGTTGTTCGATTAAATCTGACTCGATATCACTATAATCATAGTCGCATTGTAATTCAGATTTGTGTGGTTGGGTCCCTGAGCCTTCTTCTTTGATTAGAGATGGGGTATACTTGTGTATCACATCAACCTATTTGTCCCTCTAGAATTCATCATTATGGATGGTATCCCATTCGTATTATCTAGAGTCTGTGTTAGAGTTATTATCGATGAAATTTTGAATTGTAATCAAGCATGCTTCCCTTGGATCATAACTTTCTTGCAATGTGAGTACAGTATCATTCAATTGTTTGTATGTTATTTTTTTTGAGCTAGTATCATAGCCTAGTCCTGTTTTATCTTTTGCAGCAAGTCTTGGTAGGTGAATAGGCTCAACTACTTCTTTTCTCTTTTTGATAGGACCATTACCATCATAGCCCATCTTTTGCATGATTGATTATCCTTTACCATATTGATTTGTTGGTAGCTTGACATTTAGAACTGCTTCATCTTCATCTTCATGTTCATTTCTATAGATCCATTTTAGCATTTCACTATCCTCAGGTTCTTCCATTGGGAATTTCTCCTTGATAAATTGTCCATTAAACTTTGTGATTGGTTTTGTCGGTGATTGTGTTGATGTTGATGCTACAAATATCTGATTTTGCATGATAGAAGGTTGTCCATGTGACCGAGATGACGTAGGAAGATTAGCCAAATAGAGAGAATATTCTCCTAGTCCATTATCCTTGAACCGTAGTTTCTTGTAAAATATTCTAGTTAGCTAACTGATTTGTGTATCAACTTTTGGAGAAGTACTAGCAGGTGCTTCTCAATTGTTGGGAACCAAAGTGTCTTGACTAACTTTCATGTTGGCACAATTTTGACTATGAGAATTATCAACTGGTATCATGATCTCCTATCCATCATAAGGAAACTTAAGACATTGATCATATGTGGATGGTACAACTTGCATTTCATGGATCCAATGATGACCCAACAAGATGTTGTATGCGAGATCACAGTCTAGCATTTGACAAAAAGTATTTTTGATAACTAGTCCCACTCTGATTGGTAACATGATTAAACCCTTGGATGCTCTTTCCTCATCATCATAGGATTTAATAGTAATCTTTCTTCTGGGATCAATAAAATCCTCAGAAAATCCTAAAGCCCAAATTAATTTCATGGTATATATGTTCAAACCAACACCTCCATCTATTAGTACATGTCTGACACGAAACTTGTGGATCATGACTTATAAGTATAGTGATGAGTTATGGGGATGAGTCATAGAAACATCATCTTTTTCAAAAAATGAGAGACATTTAGGTGAGGAAAAATGTCCCACCATGGCTTGAAATCGATCCACATCCAGATCAGTGGATACAGTTGTTTCAATGAGGGATTTTTCAAGGATTGCCTGATGCGCTAGGGAAATTTTTAGAAGTTCCAAAATAGAGATCTGAGTAGAAGTTTTTCCAAGTTGATTTATTAGATAATATCGATGTTAAGGCAGGGGCATAATGGATTTCAAAGGAGCACCTTTTAGGACAACTTTAGCTTGTGCCCTTGTTGTTATGTTAACTTCTCCATATTCTTTTTTCTCTTTGACTTTTATAACATTAACCCACTCATCATCAATGTAGATATGATTGATTATATGCTCATCGATATGATTCACATTTTTCCCAGAAGACTCACCCTTTTGATAGTTGGGCAAAGGATTTCAAAATGCTTGGTGGTCTTTGTTCGATTGTTGGTGTCCTTCTACCTTAATGGTGTCATTTTCTATCAAGTCTTGGATTACATTCTTCAAGGCTTGAAAATTATTCATGTGATGGCCCATGCATCGATGATAATCACAATAGTATGTGTCATTCCATGATGGCGGCTTCACACTAGGTTCAAAGTTACATTGACACGGTAGGGTAATAACATTCTTTGCCATCAAGTATTTAAGGGTGGATTCCAAAGATTTCCCTAACAGAGTAAAAAAATTTCTATTGGAGAAAAATGAAGATCACTATGGATTTGTGTTTGATGTATTCCCTAAGGCATTTTTATTGTTTTTTCCATGATACCCTTGATTTTTGGTATTACTTTGATTTGGAGCAAAAGTTGGATTTTGGTTATTCCTCGGAGGAGGAGGATTGTTTCCCTGATTTGTAATCGAGTTGACATTGTTATAGTTATTGTTGTGAGGAACACTAAGAACAACTGGCTTAGGGGATACATGATGTGCATCTACAAAACCATCATTTACCATGTTTTTGTTGTGAGTTCAAAACTTAGATTTTTCATTGTGGTGATTTGATGAGCTAGGATTGTCTCTATCAAGTTTGATTATCCCCCTCTAGACTAATGCACTTTCAATTGTGATTGCATTTTCAATAATTTTTTGAAAAGAGGGAGGAAAATGAAGATTTAGATGATAACTCATCTCTTGATCCAAGTTTTTTATGAAGGTAGTGATCTTTTCCTTTTTAGGAACATGACGTGGATATCTAGCGAACAATCTTCTCCATCTCTAAAGAAATGTGATGAATGGTTCACCAAGTTTTTGCTTATCCTTGCATAGATCAATAATGGTTATTTGGTGTTGTATGTTATAGGGATATTGTGATATGAACTTGTTGATTAATTCCTCAAATTTCTTGACAGGCGGTGTGATTTTTGATAACCACTCCATAGATTGGCCTCCAAGACTTCTAGGAAACAAGTGCATTAAGTATGTATCCTCATGAGAAAACTCTAGAGTCATGTTTCAGAAGTCCCTAATATGATCAATTGGGTCTGATTTCCCGTTATAACAATCAAACTTTGGGATTTCACAATGCTTAGGAAATGGGATCATGTTGAGATGTTGATCAAACATGATCAAAGGGGTATGGACATATGTCATCAAGAGCATATGTCTTTGTTGTGGTTCCCCCTTGTAAGTCTTTAACTTGCCCTTGAAGTGTCTTAAATTGTTGAGACAAGGCATTTATATCGGTCAAGGGTGTCTCATCAAGATTCCTTTTTAAGTTCTCAGTGTTGAAATCATGAGGCAACTTATCTCCTTTATTAGCCAGATATAGGAAATATTTTTCTTTGTCACGTTCTAGGAGCTTTTCTATTGCTTAGAGAAATTTTGGATCTTGCTAGACTTCTCTAAGGTGACGCTCTTCTTCTTGTTCATCATCACTATCTTCAAGGATTTTTCTTAGATCTCTGTCAGAAGTAAATGGATCCTTTGTTCCTTTGGCCATGTTGTCTTCAAAAAGGGGATTTCGATTCACACTATAAAGAGGATCACTATTTTTACCTTCTTCTTGAGTTCTTGGGGTATGATCTTGTTGAATATCTTCCTTCAACTTATTATATTGTGATCTTGTAAATACATGTGTGTGTGGGAAATGTTAGTATCAAAATGATATGACAAAAACACAACAATGCAACATTAAACTAAAGAAAGCTAAATAAAATGAAATCAAAGAAATCAAACAAAGCTTCTTCATAATTGTTCCATTGTCCTCTATCTCTAGTGATTTGCTTGAAGCTACTACTCTCAGATTGTATAAGCAAAGCTTCTCATAATGGCAACCTGCAGAACGTGTATGCAAAAGGAGAATACTTCTCTATCCTATATGCTCGTGGAGTGAAATGTTGATATATGGATATGCACAGGGGCTGTAGATTATGCACAGGGGCTGTGGATTATGGATGCTATTGAAACTATGATATGAGTTTGATAGGCCATGATATGGAATGTTGATATGTTGTGCTATGCTATACTAAAATTTGGAATGCTATGGATGCTAGAAGGTTGTGCTATTGCAAATTGGCTATAGTTTTCCCATACAAAAACTTCTTTTTTAGAGACCCGATAGTCCTTTTTATAGATTTTTACAAGCAAGAGCTTGGCTGGAAAAGATCAATGGCTATGAGATTGTCTGATAAATTTGAATGGTGGGAGATGGAGAGGTTGAGAGGAAGATGGAAGATGTTGGGAGGTTGGAGAGAAGAATGGAGGTTTGTCTTCAACCCACGGGAACAACTTTGCTCAGAAACAGAGAAATTTGTTTGATTTTCTATTTTGAAGTTATTTCATGGTTGTTGGAGATAATCCAAATTAAATAAATGAATTTATTTAATTTTATGTGAGTTTGAGGATTTAAATTTTTTTTGAAATATTTAATTTTAGGACTATAGAAGACTCAATTAAATGTTTAGAATATTTAATTGCGAATAGACTTTAGAAGAATCAATTAAATATTTAGAATATTTAATTGTGAATGGAATTTAGAGGATTTTTAGAAGAGAAGAATACTTAATATTTATTTGAATAAAATATTCAAGCCAAGATTATATATGATAATTAATATAAATAAATCATAATGTTTATTTAATTAACTAAGAAATGGATAAGAAAAGTGATTAAATAAACTTATTTATTTAATCAAAATGAAAGAATGAACAATATAAATAAATTATTTAGATTTATTTATACGTAGATTGAATTCAGATATTTAATTAAATATTAAAAATATTTAATTAATTACCAGACTATTGAGATGTGACCATTTTTAGGTGTATACATTTTGCCCCTCTTTGAAGTGATGTGTTTTATGCATTGCTTCAAAGAATTTTGAAATTTTCCTCAGATGTTGATTGTCAAATGTTGATAGGTATATACCCCCTCGGATGATGAATCAATAAGATTTTGATTTTTGTGAATTTTTTTGAATTTTTAGATATTTTTAGAATTTTTCAATTTTTATGATTTTTAAGATGTTGATTCATCGTTCGAAAATGATGATGTGAAGAAATTGATGTGGAAAAACGTGAGATGAAAATTTGATGACCTAAATTGCCCCTACAATGATAGAATGTGATAAAATGCCCCAAGGTTGTTGGAAAGCAAATAGTAGCTGATAAATTTTCTTTCAAGTTAATGAAAAACAAATAGTTGTTGATAAGTTTGCTTCGAAAGTTGTTAAAAACAAACAAGATTTTGATAAATTTGCTTTTCATGATGATGAAAAACAAATAATTTGTTGATAAGTTTGCTTCTAAGGTTGTTAAAAACAAACAGGATTTTGATAAATTTGCTTTCCATGACGATGAAAAACAAATTGTTTGTTGATAAGTTTTCTTCTAAAGTTGTTAAAAACAAACAGGATTTTGATAAATTTTCTATTTAGATTTGATTGATTTGTCTTGATGATTTGATATTGATTTTACTTTGACTTGATGGTTCTTCCTATTCAATAGGAGAGATTGAGCATCTTGTAGTTACGGGAGTGATTCCAAAATACATGGAGGTTGATTCCACAGCTTGTACAGACAGATAGAGATGTGATCGAGGAATGCAGACTGACCTTGTTACTTGACATGCCTGAGGTGCATCTCAATAGATCCTTATTGATAGCACTTGCAGAGAGGTGGCACAGTGACAGGAACACCTTTTATTTGGCGACAGGAGAGATTACCATGACTCCTGAGGATGTGTATCGCATCCTGAAGATTCCAGTGATGGGTGAGATAGTGAGATTTAATGGTCGGGAGGTGGGAGGCACTAATGCCTTGAGGCGGATATTCAGAGATAATCATATTGTGGGATATTATATCCCATGGGCGGAGATGATAGATTCATATGCGCCCTTACCCTCTGTACTTGTAGGCTTCATTGGAGCTATTTTGTGCCCTGACCATAGGTCGAAGGGCTTTCTAGTCGGGTGGGGTCGTGTACTTGAGAGTATGGTGATGCAGGGTACACGATATTCTTGGGGATCGTGCATACTTGCACATTTATATGATGAGCTCCACCATGTCATTTATGGTGGAGGCCGGAGTTTAGCTATTGGTTGTTCGCTTTTACAGATATGGGCATGGGAGCACTTTACGATTATGCAACCATTGAGTCGAGGACAATGGCCAGTTGGTCAGCCATACAGATTTAGATATACTGATGTCATTACTCAGCTAAGGTTGGGAAAACTGGATCATTGGCAATGTCTTCTGGATGATCTTGATACAGTATGTTGGTGGCCCTATGTAGATTGTGAGGCATGGCCAGAGGATGCTAGGGAGATGCCTTATGTCTTTACCTCAAATTATTTGATTGGTTGTACTCTTGGGGTTATTGAGAGGTTTCTTCTTGGTCGGGTGTGGCAATAGTATGGTCGGCCTCAGGGTATGCCATAGGGTTCTTCTATTTATGCACGTTGGTAGCAGGAGCTTACATTGTGGGGTCCGCAGATTGCATATGATGCAATAGTGGTAGAATTCACCAGTTTGGGAGCACAGATGTGGGAATACAGATCTGATATTCTTGATGGGGGGATGACTCCAAAGTATGCTTAGTATATGTTAGAACATCCTACACCATGATTATTTGATCCTAATGAGCATGTTGCTCCAATTGCGGAGCAGAGACCACATATAGGTGGACATAGGCGACAACGAGAGGAGGTTTCAGAGAATGATGACTCTGAGGATGATGATGATGATGAGTTGGATGAGGATGGGGATGGCAATGATGAGGAGAGTGGGAGTGATAGTGGTGGAGGAGGTGGCAGAGGTGGTGGTAGAGGTGGACCGCGGATGAGACTTTCAGCTCCATCATCTTTAGTAGATCCAGTGGTGTCGAGTCAAATAGCTACCTTGCAGAGTAGAGTCTAGAGCTTACAGGGTCAGTTAGCATAGGCACATTCCTTGGTTACACAACTACAGGGATAGTTGACTATAGTGATGGCTAAGAGAGATATAGCCAGATGACAGGGTGAGGAGGCCATGGCCTTAGCTGACAGTCTACAAAGAGCAGCAACAGGTGGCATGATGAGAGAGCTGACCAGAGCCGTTCGGGAGGCAGAGTTCTATAGGATCAGATACCATGATGCAGTGCCACCTGAGTAGAGAGTGAGTTATACACAGTCTTGGTCTACACATAGTCGCTCTCGGGCTACCAGCAGGGGATTATCACAACTATTACCTCTAGGAGGGTCATCAGGGGTAGGTGGAGCAAGTCCATTAGGTGCAGGTGGGATAGAGCTGAGATCGGCAACATCAGAGGATAGCACTTCGTAGTGCATTTTGCATGATGTCTTATTGATACTCTATTGAGACATTTGTATACATATAGATATGATCCCATTTTTGATGATGTATATTATTTGACACCTTTGTACATTTTGACCTTCATTTTTGAGATATATGATATGCAATGACGATTCCTTATGTGATGAATGTGTCTATTTTCTATATGCATATTTTTTATGTAATGGTTTCACGATGTTATGCTCATGATGTATATGTATGCATGATTTTTAGATATGAAAATGCAAGTGCAATGTTATGATATTATGATTGTGATCTATGTGATGAATGAATATGAATGTGTAATGATGGATGGTACAATTTATGAATGCCCATGAATTTTTTTGATTATGATGTATGCTTTGTTTTTTTATGATTTTCCAATGTACATATGTATGAAAAAATGTATGTGATGATGTTTTTGTGAATGTCAAATATACTTAGTCATATTGGAAAGATATGAAACTTTGATACTTTTCCAACTTTTGGGAAAATCTATAAATGCAAAATGCATATTCTAAAATGAATGTAATCTATACTAACCATGCAGGGTATCTGTAGAATATTGCCATTCTGAGAGCTTATTTGGGATTTTTGTGTCATCATAGAGCATTGAAATGTTGAAAGTTAATACAAGCATCAAAGGGTATGTTAGCACCAGTGATGAATTGAGTATTGCTTTCATGACTTTTGATATAGCAAGATAATACAAGCATCTAGGTATAGTTGAACCGAGATGACCTAAGTATCACTTGCATAAATAGACAAGAGTTAACCCATTTCCCATGAAAATTCTGAAATATCATTAATAATACTTAGTAGAGCATGTCTCATGACCAATTTTGTATAGTACTAATGATTCACTCACAAACAACAGACAAAGAAAAATCATACTCCTTCCTTGCTTCTCTAGTTCAGTACATCATCGAATTGCTCCAGAGATATGATAAAAAATCAACCAACAATTCAAATTTTTCCTAAAGTATTCCAAACATTATTTAGATTAAGATCATCCAACGTGGTTATCAACATTGATGGTTTTGTTTTGATTAACGTTGTTTTGACCATGTTTGTTTGATTTCATTGGCATTGAGTAATCATTTTGGTGTTGTGGTTGATTTGATGCGTCAATGTATGTTGTGTTTTGTCAAACCCTCATTTGTCCATTTGTGATGTTCTAAAAGTTTGTTTCCCCTCTCTTATGTAGTTTGTGTTTCTGCCCCCAGTGTAAACACAACCTGAATATTATGGATATGTGCAAATTTCATCAAGCCATGATGAAACACAAGAATTCCCATTGCATGATATGGATATGATAGATATGTACAAATGATAGATATGGATAGATGATGTCGTAAAGTGACTGCAAGACATAAGCTAATAGATAGAGGAGCCCATTTTGATCACAAGTAGTTACTGCTTGCCAGGTTTTCACCACTTGTTTTTATTGCACTTTTTTTAGATCATGTGAATTTTTTTCTTCTTTTTTTTTAAGGACTTTTTCTAATTTTTTTTTTTATGTATTTTTTTTAGGACTTTTTTAGTTTTGATGATTCAGACATAGAACTTCTTCAAATGAATGCTATTGATTGGTTCTTCAAACAGGTCCCCTTTTGACATAGATAACTAATATGCTCTAGAACCATATGTTGCAATGATGAAAAATGGACCAAGCCAATTGGGTTCAAATTTTCCTTTCTTTTCTCTATCTTGTTGATTGCATGGATTTTCTTTTAAGACTAAATCACCTACTTGAAATGTTTGTGGTTTAACTCTGTGGTTGTAGCTACGAGACATAACTTGTTGATAACCCTTGAAATGATCAGCAGCATGTTGATGTCTTTCATCTAATAGTTCTAGCTCTTGTAGACGAGATACTCGGTATTCTTCATCATTTATCAATCCTTTTAGTGAGACCCTAAGCAAAGGTATTTCAACCTCTAATGGTAAGATCACTTCTACTCCATATACCAAGGCATATGGGGTAGCTCCTATTGGTGTGTGAATGCTAGTTCTGTATGCCCACAAAGCTAGATTTAACTGGACATGCCAATCACGACCAACATCATTTATTGTCTTCTTCAAGATCTTCAAGATTGTCTTGTTTGAAGCTTCTGCTTGACCATTTCCTTGTGGATAGTAAGGTGTATATAACCTGTGTTGGATGTGAAATCTTTCACAAAGTTCGTCAACATCTTGATTCTTGAAAGGCCTCCCATTATCAGTGATGATAGAATTATGAATTCCATATCGACATATGATGTAATTCAAGATAAATGAAGAGATTTGTTTACCGGTCACAGTCATCAAAGGAACAACTTCGATCCATTTTGTAAAATAATATGTAGTCATGATGATGAATTTATGCCCATTTGATGATGAAGGATGAATTTTGTCAACAAGACCTAATCCCCACTAAGAAAAAGGCCATGTCGAAGTGAAAGGCTATAGTTCCTGTGTAGGTGCATGAATAAGATTCCCATGGATCTGGAATTTAGAACACTTCTTGACAAAAGTAAAAGACTCTCTCTCCATAGTAGGCCAATAATATCCCATTCTAACAAGTTTCTTGGCTAAGGTTAAACTGCTTGAATGAGTTCCACAAATACCACCATGAACCTCTTGTAAGGCTTTTTCAGATTCATCATGTTCAAGACATCGAAGGAGCGTACCATCAAGACCACATCAATAAAGGATATCGGCAATCAAGGTATAACATGATGATTGGCGTATGAAATTCCTTTTTTGGTTTCGAGATAAGTCTAGAGGTAAGATATTCTTTTTCAAGTAGATATAAGTCTTGCCATATAAAGGTGAATCATAACCAGTTAAATGGCATATGAATTGGGTCTTAGGATTATCATAGGTAGGAGACAACAATTGTTCCACCAAGAATTCGTACTATTTTTTATTTTCTGATAATTGTAACAAGGAAGCAATTTTAGCCATTGCATCTGTAGCTTTATTATCAATCCTTGGGATTTGTGAAAACTTGATTTCCACAAAATACTTTTTAAAATAATCCACCATTTCTTGTAAGGTAGCAGCTTATCATCTTTAGTATGATAATCATCATTGATTTGATTAATGACAATTTGTGAATCACCGTAGACTTGCAGCTCTATAATCTGCCATTCCAATGCTATCTTCATTCCTATGAGCAATGCTTCATATTCAGCTATGTTATTTGTGTAGGGAAACATCAACCAATATAATTTTGGAATGGTATGTCCTTCAGGTGTGACAAAAAGAATCCTTGCCCCCGAGCCCTGTTGCGTGTAAGATCCATCAAAGTACAATGTCCATGATTTCTTAATTGTTGTTGTGAAGACGTTTGCATCAGGAAATTCAATGTGCATTGGGTTTTATTCTTGTAAAGGTGCTTCGGCCAACTGATCTGTGATGACCTATCCTTTTATAGCTCTTCGATCTACATAGTGAATTTCAAACTCACTTAAGATCATTACCCATTTTGCAATTCTTCCTGTTAAGGTAGCTTTGCTTAAGAGGTATTTTAGTGAATCAATTTTGGCTGCTAATGATGCTGCAAGTTGCAAGATTTTTGGCTGCTCTGGTGTACTTATGTTGATTGATTTTGTTGGCTCAATCAAAATAAAAGATCTTTCTTGATAATGTTTGGGAGGAGTGTCAAGTTTCTCATCCTTCAGTGCCTCAAAAAGGTTTTCACCGTCAGATTCGCTCTTTATTTTACTCATATTGTGATCTACCATTGTCATTTTTTAGTTTTCACCAATAGATCCATCTTTTATTTCATTTATTTTACAGCTAAGAGACTTGACACCCTCCCTATCAAAATCTTGAGTATGAGATTCTTTGATGGAACACTTATTTTCTTGATTACATGAACAAAGGAAATTTACAATATCCTCATCATCATGGAATGTAGGGATATGGATAGGTACATCGTTGTCCCAATCAATAAGTTCCAGATAAACTAAACGTATGGGATCATTAGGTTGGGTAAGGTCTTGAGCTATCAAAGTCATGATATGGTTGTCATTTTCATGATGTACAAGGTCTATGATGGTATTCTCCTATCGATTATCAATCTCATTAAAATCTAAATCATCCTCACTTGAGTCATGGTCATATCATGGTTCAAATTCAAGTGATTGTGTTCCCGAGCTTTCTCCTTGTATGAGAATAGGTGCATATTTGTGTATGGTATCAACTTGTTTGTCTCTCCAAAATTCATCGTTATAGATGGTGTCCCATTCATATTCATTAGAATCAGTATCTAAACAATTCTACAATTGGAAAATTGATTAATAAATTTTTTGTAGAGTGACATCTTCATGGGGTTTATCTGAAATTTATTCTCCTTCATGAGTTTGTTGTGCTCCCTGTGAAGTTGACTCTTCTATATCTTTACCATATCCAATTCCTATTTTATCTTTTGGATGTATTGAAATAGGTTTAATTGGCTCAATGATTCCTTCTTGTCTTTTTCCTATAGGACCATTTCCTTCATATCCCATTCTTTGCATGATGGTATACCCTTTGCCATATTGTTTGGTAGGTAACTTGATGTACAAGACAGATTCATCTTCATCTTTGTATAGCCACCTTAGGATTTCCCTATCTTCGGCTTCTTCCTCAGTAGTGTTAGCTTTAATAAATAGTCCATCAAACTTTGTGATTGGCATAGAAGCTTGGGATGTAGAGGTTGTTGCGATATTTTGATTTGATAGGGTTGGCTGACCATGTGACCTCGAAGAAGGAGGTAAGGTAGAAAGGCATAGCGAATATTCGCCTACTCCTTTTTCTTTTAAATGTAGCTTGGTGTCAAGATTCTTTGTCAATTCTTGCAATTGGCCTTGTAGATTGGAAGAAGAAGCAGTAAGATCCTCCCTATTGTGCGGCACAAAGGCGTCTTGAGTTGCTCAAAGATTTGAACAAGTTTGTGTGCTATTGTAATCAACTTGTATAGTTATTTCCTATCCATCATACATAAACTTGAGGCATTGATGATACATTGATGGTACTGCCTACATATCATGAATCCATGGGTGACCCAAAAGTATGTTATAGGAAAGATCACAATCTAGAATCTGACAAAATGTATTTTTCACAACAGGTCCCACTCTGATAGGTAGCATTATTAATCCTTTAGAAGCTCTTTCTTCTTCATCATATGCCTTGATAGTTATTTTCCTTCATGGATCAATAGAATTTTTTGACATTCCTAAGGCATGTATTAGCTTTAAGGTACAAATGTTTAAACCAGCTCCTCCATCTATGAAGACACGTCTGATTCGGTGTTTATGAATCATGACTTCTAGATAAAGTGATGAATTATGTGGATGTTTCATGGATGCATCATATTTTTCAGAGAATGAAAGACAAGCGAGGGAAGAAAAATATCCCACCATGGCTTGAAATTTTTCTACATCTAGATCAGCATTGACGATTGTGTTTACAAGAGCTTCTTCTAAAATATTTTTGTGTATGGGGGATATTTTGAGAAGTTCAAGAATGGAGATTTGAGCTGATGTTTTTCTCAATTGATCAACTAGATTATAATGACTTGGAGGAGGAATAGCTACCTTAGATGAACTTCCTTTTAAAACAACTTTTTCTTTTCCTCTCGTAGTCACATAAACCTGTTGATATTCTTGTTTTTCCTTGATTTTGATAACATTAACATGTTGATTATATGCATAGATGTGGCGGATTATGTTGTCTTCAACATTATTTATGATTTTTGCTTTGGTATTTGATGTTTCCCCCTTTTGATAGTTTGGTAAAGGATCCTTGAATGCTTGATGATCGTCATTGGTATGATATCCTTCAATTGTGATAGTGCCATTGTCAATTAAATCTTGTACTAGATTTCGCAAGGCTTGATAGTTATTTGTTCTATGACCTTTACATCAATGATAATTGCAATAATATGAGTCATTCCATGGTGGTGGTTTGACTCGTGGCTCATACTCTCTTTGTGGTGGTAAGGTGATAACCTTATTATCGAGAAGCTCCTTGAGAGTAGACTCAAGAGATTGACCCAAAGTGGTAAAATTCTGTCGATTTGAAAAGAATGGGGGTCTGGATGGATTTGATCTTTGGGTATTGCCAAGATTGTTATTGAAATTACCACAATTATCCTTGGTGTTTTGATTGGTCATGCTTTCTTGATTGAAGTTTTGTCCTTGTTGATTGTTGTTTCCTTGTTGGTTGGTTCATGGAACACTTGATAGGTTGAAGTAGATACCTTGTTCGTAGATTGTTTGCATCCACTATACCATCATTGACAAAAATTTTATTTATGTTCCAAAACCTTATTTTACCATTGTTGTTATGGTTGGATGAAATTGGATTATCAAGTTTTATTACCCCTCTTTTGACCAAGGCCCCTTCAATGGTGATTGTGTTTTCAATCAATTTTTCAAAGTTAGGAGGACAATGAAGATTAAGCCTGTAGCTTAATTATTAATCTAGGCTATTGATGAAGATATCCATATTTTCCTTTTTAGGAATAGGATGGGAATATCTTGCAAACACCCTTCTGCACCTTTGCCAAAATGTAGTGAAAGATTCCCCTACTTTTTGTTTCACTTTACAAAGATCAAGCATGGTTATCTGGTGTTGGATGTTGTAGGAGTATTGTGATATAAAGTTATTTATTAACTCCTCAAAGGTTTTGATGGGGGGAGTGATCTTTGAAAGCCACTCCATGGATTGCCCACCTAGACTTCATGGAAACAATCACATTAAGTAGCTATCTTCATAAGCGAATTCTAGACTCATATTTCGGAAATCCCTCACATGTTCAATGGGGTCAATTTTCCCATTGTACCTATCAAATTTAGGGATTTCACAATGTTTTGGAAAAGGAATCATTTGAAGACTCCTATCAAATGGATAAGGACATATGTCATCCAAAACATACTTCTTTGTTGCACCCCCTTACATTTCCTTTATTTTCCCTTGTAATTCTTTTATCTGTTGAGTAAGGACAGTAAAATCATTAGGAGGAGTTTCAAGATTCTCTTTAATCCCTTCTATATCAAAATCGGTAGGTAACTTAGCTTGTTGATTAGCTAATGAAAGGAAATAACTTTCTTTGTTTCATTCTAAAATCCTTTCTATAAGAGTATGGAATTGGGGATCTTGCTATGCTTCTTGAAGCTTTTCTTCTGTTATCTCTTCAGTATGAAATGGATTCTCTTCCTTCTCACTATTATCACCCATTTTCCTTGTGGTACTTTCTCTTTCATCTTTTTCTATGTGCTTTCAAGATCTTGTGACAACAGGCATAAGCTCTGCCCCAAATTCTACTAACTTTTGATCAAAAGAATGAAATAGTGCATTTTTTTGATGGATATGAAAGTCAGGATAGAATGAAGATTCTATGACTTAAAAGATTTCTAGTATTTAGCTCGTGTTTTCCCTAATTGAAAGGATGAAAATCCTATTTGCGGGAAATTAAACAAAAGATCAAGAAAAAAAATGATTTTGCACTTTTCGAAGTTTGATCATAGCTTCGTACAAAGATGGATTTGTGGTAAATGCCTAATGTGATTGAGTTCTCTATGGTAGAAATTGATTCAGACGAGTAGAATATGCAATTGCAAGTTGGGAAATATAAGATGAATGAATACGCTGACTGTGGTTGTGCCTTTGAGAAAGGGCTCTTCTTTGAAAGAAAGCTCGTGAGTATAATGGTTCTATAGCATAATCATTAGTGAAACCTCTAACAAAGTTGTGATATCAATGGATAAAGGTTCTATGTTCAAGTAAAACCTTTCAAATTTGGTACAAGAATAGTCTTTTCTTCAATAGTTTCTTGTAGCTAAGTGGTTTCTTTGGATTTTTGATTCATTTGAGAATGGATTTCTTAACAAAGGTTGTGGATTTCCAATATCTTAACATGAGAGTAATCAATGTAATTGTGAGTTTTGGATGATCTTTACTGAATTAATGTTTTGAAGACACATCAAGAAAGTTGTAGAATAGTTGTTTAAAAGACCAATGATAAAATAAATTAAACAGACTCACTCCTATGGTCAAAAGGTCACCATAATTTTACAGCCCACATCTTAAAACTACGTCAGCTCACACAACCTTGTCACCCCCTAAAGGGCGCCCGTGTTTTTGCCTTTTCCAAGTATTAACCAAAGAGAATAGTCGATGGTCAGGGTCTATGGTAGTTATATGGTGAGTATCTTGGGGGAAGATTCTTCCCTCCCCTTGCACTGTGAGAATTAAGGTGTTCAGAAACTAACAAGTTAACCACTAGTTCTAAATTGATAGTATGGGTTTCCGTTCGGTGTGACAAATGATATACTCCCTCGAGAGACCTCCCAACCTTTAGAACAAAGGCTTTGGGGATGGTTATCAATGCACACTACCGGAAAATGAGATTTTCATCAACCATCTGCATTTGATTAAAATGGGTTGGAAAACTTGGCTTTAGTTGTTCCCACTTAGGTCATTCCCATAGAGTGAGTACTTTTCCCACTACGACAGGCCTTCTAAAAGGTTTTAACAAAGCTTAAAATTGCATGAAATAGAATAGATGAGTCTGGCATTTTGATCACCCAATTAAGGGGAGAGTATAGGCCTATCACCGTTTAATCATAGCAAGCAAGAGTTCAATTTTAAGCCCAAATAAACAGTTTTCTATGTTAGGGGAAGATATTGCTTCACAAAGACATGGAGTTCTTTTTAGTCCAAAATAGAAAATGAGGTGACTATCTTAGGATTGCTTCATTATTTTTTATTTTTTATTTTTAAGCTCGTACTAGCCGTAGTTGCGTTGGATCCAGTCAAATTTCTACTTAAGTTACATATTATAGTTGCAGACTTACAAATTCTATGCTAAGATAAAGAATTGTGCTAAAACAGACATCAAGAGCACTAAAACATAAATGCTCTATGGAAACAACAAAGAATGCTATAGAATCATTAAAGGGCACTATATAATCATTAAAGAACACTATAGAATCATTAAAGAGCGCTATGGAATCACTAAAATGCACTATGGAATCTTAAAAGAGCGCTGTGGAATTTTCAAAGAGCGCTATAGAATCATCTGTGAGCGCTAAAGAACCTGTAATGAGTGCTAAAAAAGAGTTAAAGAGTGCTAAAACAGAGTAAAAGAGCGCTAAACTAAGTGTGATATGCGCTGAAGCATGTTTGATGCACTAATACGCTCTTCCATCCATAACCTATCAGAAAAATCTACATAAATATGTTAAAATTGGGGCAGTAGCCCCATGGTGGGTGCCAAAAATGTGTGTGGGAAATGTTAGTATCAAAATGATATGACAAAAACACACCAATGCAACATTAAACTAAAAAAGGATAAATAAAATGAAATAAAAGAAATCAAACAAAGCTTCTTCAAAATCATTCCATTGTCCTCTATCTCTAGTGATTTTCTTGAAGCTACTGCTCTCAGATTGTATAAGCAAAGCTTCTTAGAATGGCAACCTACAGAACGAGTATGCAAAGGGAGAATACTTCTCTATCCTATATGCTGGTGGAGTGAAATGTTGAGATATGGATATGCACAGGGGTTGTAGATTATGCACAGGGGCTGTGGATTATGAATGCTATTGAAACTATGATATGAGTTTGATAGGCCATGATATGGAATGTTGATATGATGGGCTATGCTATACTAAAATATGGAATGCTATGGATGCTAGAAGGTTATGCTATTGCAAATTGGCTATAGTTTTCTCATACAAAAACTTCTCCTTTTTCAGAGACCCGACAATCCTTTTTATAGATTTTTACAGGCAAGAGCCTAGCTGGCAAAGATCAATGGCTATGAGATTGTCTGATAAATTTGAATGGTGGGAGATGGAGAGGTTGAGAGGAAGATGGAAGATGTTGGGAGGTTGGAGAGAAGAATGGAGGTTTGTCTTCAACCCACAGGAATAACTTTGCTTCGAAACAAAGAAATTTGTTTGATTTTATGTTTTAAAATTATTTCACAGTTGTTGGAGATAATCCAAATTAAATAAATAAATTTATTTAATTTTATGTGAGTTTGAGGATTTAAAACATTTTTGAAATATTTAATTTTAGGAATATAGAAGACTCAATTAAATGTTTAGAATATTTAATTGCGAATAGACTTTAGAAGAATCAATTAAATATTTAGAATATTTAATTGTGAATGGAATTTAGAGGATTTTTAGAAGAGAAGAATATTTAATCTTTATTTGAATAAAATATTCAAGCCAAGATTGTATATGATAGTTAATATAAATAAATCATAATGTTTATTTAATTAATTAAGAAATGGATAAGAAAAGTGATTAAATAAACTTATTTATTTAATCAAAATGAAAGAATGAACAATATAAATAAATTATTTAGATTTATTTATGCATAGATTGAATTCAAAGATTTAATTAACTATTAAAAATATTTAATTAATTACTAGACTATTGAGATGTGACCATTTTTAGGTGTATACAATAGGCATATGATTTCAAGATGTTCTTCTAAACTTAGATCATAGTTTGATGAGTGCCACCAATGATGATGTTTTAATCTGATAAGATGAAAATTTTATGATATGGCGAAAACTATGTTCCTAATTCATGGTTGTGGCTTCTAATGATAAAGGATGTTAGAATCCTGTTGGGAAAAGTTGAACCAAGAATTTAGAATTTTGTGATGAAAGGGGAACTTGTAAGATTTGATCCTTGTTTTCGAAGAATGATCAGTATATCAAATAACCTATTTCGACTCACTAAAGTATTTGACTAGGATGTGTCGGATATTCAATAGAAGGTTGTGGTATATAGTTGAAATTGAGAGGCTGATTGTGATTGTGTCATTGTGAGAGGGCTCTTCTTTGAAAATAGGCTCATGAATCTAGTGGGTCTACAGCGTATTTGTCAATAAATCCCCTGACAAAATCTTGGTACCTATGGAGAAATTTGTGATAATGGAGCAAGACGTTTCAACTCTTGTATAAAAACTTCCTTTGTTGTAAGGTTTTCTTGTATCTTAGAGGTTTCTTGGGTTTCCTGATTTTATTGGAAATTGACTTCTTGACAAACTTGGTAGATTTCCACTCCCTAAGCATGAGAGAAAATGTTCATATGCTATTGGACTGAGAATGCTATAAACTTAGATCTGTCAAAAACAATGATTTAGGAAAAGCGACAAATGCGCTATTCTTTCCCCTATATGCACTTCAGAAACATGGATATGTGCCAGAGAAATGGTCAAATGTGCTACAATATGTCCCAGATGTGCTACTCTGTGTCCTATATGCGCTGTAGAAAAAAATGTTGTGACAGTGACTAAATTTTTTGTTTTTAGAATAGCCAGCGTATGCGCTAAAACACTCAATGCTCTAAAACATACCCCAAAAGTACTAAATTAACCAGTGAATGTGCTAGAAAAGACTTCATATGTGCTAGAATATACCTTATATGCACTAAAATAGTTTTTCCAAGATAATTTTTTGAATAGTTTGTGAGTAGTTTCAGCTACAATTTGACATGTTCATTTCGGATGATCTTTTATCTAAATTTAGTGTGATGGAAAACACAACAAACACTCTGAAAACAATTTTTTTAAGTCCTATACTAAACATCAAGTGTATGTTTCAAAAATGTTTTTCAAAAATGTTTTCACAGGTTTTACACATGACAAATAGTTCAAGCAGACTCACTCTTAGTACTCAGATAGGTCATCATAATAATCAACATCCCACATATTAGAACTACGTCAACTCACACAGTCATGTCACCCCCAAAGGGGTGCCCATGTTTTTGTCTTTTCTAGGCGCATACTCAAAGTGACAGAAGTGGATACCGAATCCCATGAGCAAATGGTCCTTGGCAGTTATATGGTGAGTATCTTGGGGGAAGATTCTTCCCTCCCCTTGCACTGTGATTATTATGATGTTCAGAAACTGACTTTAGCTGGCTACTACACTAGGTTTGTCGTAAGGGTTTTCATTCAGTGTAGCAATAATAAACTCCCTCAGGAGACCTCCCAACCTTTAGAATAAAGGCTTTGGGGATGGTTATCTTGCATACTACCGACAAAAGAGGGTTTCCCCTGATTTGCTTTAAATTTTATAGTGGGGTGGAATAGCCTGGCTTTAGCTTGAACCCACTTGAGTCGTTCCTCTTGGGTGAGTACTTTTTCCCACAAGAGCAGGCCCTCTACAGGATGTAATAAAGCAGTAAAATTGCATGAATGTAAAAAGAAATTCTGGTATTTTGGTCACCCAGTTAAGGGGAGAGCATAGACCTATTGCCACAAACATAGTAAACACTATTCTTTTTAAAACCCAAATCACAATGATCTAAACTATGTGAAAATGTTGCTTCACAAAAGCATGGGATTCATTTTAACTACCAAATCAATGTGTGGTGACTATCCTAGATTGCTTCATTTTAAATCCATGTCTATCCTAGGGTTGCTTCTTTTTAAAAAAAGTTGTGACTATCCTAGATTGGTTCTTTTTAAGCTAGAATAGGTTCTATCTGCGGAAGCCATCAAACTCAGAAACCTGTGTAGCTACAACCTGTATGCGCTAAAAGATCACCTATATGTGCAACAATAACAAGTAAATGTGCTAAAACAGATCCTATATGCGCTATAGAAAGTCTCAAATGCACTACAAAAACTCCTAAATGCGTTAAAACAAAATGTAGACACCCAAATTTGATCACTCCCATATGATCAAATTTACCTCTTTATTCATCAATTCTGTCAATATTAATTTATTTAATTAATATTACACTTCCCACATAAGACTCTTAAAGTGTTTAATTTAATAATTAAATACTTTATTTGATGCCTTTATCTTCTCTAAATTAAATAAATACACCAATTTATTTAATTTAGTCATCCTAATCTATTGAATTAAAATCAATTTAAAATTCTTCTTTTCTCACTCCTTGTCACATCCTCCATAATCCATCTCTAATATGAATTAATTCAATTAATTCATATTTAGGGTGTGCATCCTCTTAATCAAGGATTAATGTCACATCCTCCTACATTTGCCACTTGTCTCTAATCTTCCATTAATTATCATAATCAAGTATTTGCACAACTTTAATCAAAGTCATTAACCATTTTTAACACCACTTTTTAGTCAATCTTTCCATTTTTCCTCTTTGGACATTGACCCTCTTTCCCATGTGAATTTTTAATTCACATTTATTTATCCTAGATTCCCCTCTTTTATATGTGAATTTTCAATTCACATTCCATGTTTCCAAGGCTTCTAGAACCTTGGACTTGTCACAATCTCCACATGTGACCAAGTCCCACCTTTTTGGAGCCCACCTTTTATCCTTTAGACTCTCCTAAGAATGTGAAATTTTAATTCACACTTATTTCTCCAACCACCTCTCCTTTTCCCATGGAGATTTTTGAGGAATTCCAAAATTCCTCAAATGTCCCTTTCATTCTCACTTGGGGACAAGAAATCCCTTTTTTAGGAAATCTTCTCACTCCCCAAGGTACTTGGAAGGTACTTGTCCTTCCTCCACCTCATGTACCTTTTGGCCACCTCATTCACACCTCACCTCCTCTTAGCCATATCACAATCCACATGTCAAGATGTGAGGGCTTGTGAGTCCTCAACTCACCTTAGCCCTTCATCTTGGCCTTGTTGGATAAATCCCAACCATTGAATTCTCTAGAAAATTCAAGTTTCTCTATAAATACCCCTTCCTCGAAGGCATTTAAAAAACACTTAGCCATCTTGCAACTAAATGCTGCCATTTTGTGCACTCATTTAGTCATTAATTTCATCCATTCTCATTTGCATCCAAGCACATAATCAAATCCTCCATTTAGCCACATCAAGAGCCATCAAGGGCCAACCAAGGAGTTTCAGCTACAAGAAGGAAGGTATAACCATTTATCTTCATTTAACACTTTCCATTTTGCATTTTACAAATTTCTTAGGCTAATCTTGAGGTGTTTTCATTATGCTTTCCATTGCATTGTAATTGCTTAGAAAAGGTTAGACATTTTGGACATCACAGCTACAACCTGTATGCGCTAAAAGATCACCTATATGTGCAACAATAACAAGTAAATGTGCTAAAACAGATCCTATATGTGCTATAGAAAGTATCAAATGCACTACAAAACTCCTAAATGCGTTAAAACAAAATGCAACTAATTTTTTTTAATTATTTAAAAAAAAATTTAATAAACTGAGCTAGACATATATGCCATTCTATCCCGTAAATGTGTCATTATGTTCCTCAAATGTGCTGAAACAATTCCTGGATGCACCGAAGTACCCACAAAAGTACTGAAAGATAACCACGGATGCACTGTAAAAATTCACGTATGCGCTTTGAAAATCCTCGAATGTGCTAAAATGAAAAGTTTTATCAAAAAATTGAATTCCAGAATGCAAAAATCTATCAAAGAACCTATAGATAAATGTTAAAAATGAGGCAAAGGCCCCATGGTGGGCACCAAAAAAGTGTGATCAATTTTTTATGCATGTTAAATATGTAAAAACAAATGAATCAAACACACTGATAAGACATTATATCAAAAAAATAGCATTAAAATAATAGAGATGCAAAATCAGTATTTTGTTATTGATGTCATCCTATCGTCCTATATCTCCAGTATTTTTGTTGATTCTAGCTGGCTCTCAGATAGTGTGTTAGGATCAACGAACAATCTTCTTAGAGAATGAGATTGAATATGAAATGCATGTAATGTTAAGACATGATTATTCTAATGCTAAACATGATTACTAAAATGAAAGATTATGATGATGCTATGAAATACTAAGATTGAATAATGACAATGCTAGAATGCAAGTAATCTCTAATTTGTATATTGTGTGTTGTAACCATTGCTTGGATTTGCAGTGCTATTTATAGATTTTTCAAAAGCTTCTGATTGGCTGATATGATCAACGATTGTGAAAATTCCTGGCAGATCAAATGGTTGAGGATGGACAAGACTGAAGAAAAACAAAAGAAAATAGAAAGCAAGATTTATTTTCTTTTCTGTAAAAAGAGATAAGATGAGATGATAAAAATGATTTGTAAAAAAAATCATTTTTTTGTGAGATTATGGAAAGATCTTGAAGAAGATAAATAATAAATTATTAAATTCAATCATTCATTTATAGGTGACATGGAGATTTTTCTTAAAATAGAATATTTACCCTAGATTTGAAGAATAATGGAAGATTTCATAATTAAATAAAATATTTAATTATGATTTTGAAAAGGTATGGAAGATATTTAATTAAATAAACATATTTAATTAAACTTTTTAAGAAATGGCAGGTAAACAAAATTAATTAAATAAGATATTTAATTAACTAGAAGAAGAATTCGAAAAGAAATATCTAAATTTAATTAAATAAAAAAGACTTAATTAAATTCAAAAAGTGATAATTAATTAAAATAAATAAAGCGTATTTATTTATTTAATCAAGTGGACATATGAATGTGAAATAATTAAATAAAAATTGATTTATTTAATCATGATAGAAGAATAAATTGAATGAACAATATAATTAAATTAATTAAATTTAATCATATGTAGAAGAATTTAGAGAAATTAATTAAATAATAAATATTTAATTAAATGTTAGGATTAATCAGACATGACCAATTTTATGCATATACAACTATGTTTTGTAGTAGTTCCCAAGGAGCTACAAGTAGATGCAACAAAGGACAATATTGACATGACTTTAAAAGTAAAGGAGTTGCTTAAAGGGTTTGATGAAATTGTTTCCAAGGATTTACTGAAAGGACTACCACCTATGAGGAGCATCAACCATCACATTGATTTGATTCGATGGGCGAGTTTACCCAACAAGGCAGCCTATAGGTTGACACCTATAGAAAATGAAGAAGTGAACAAACAAGTGCAACAATTATTGGAAAGAGGATTGTGTGGACACGGAAAAAGTAACCCTTTTAGTTTTTCTTGTTTTCTCCATCCTTGTGCTTATTTGGCTTGATTTCACCTTGATTTAATGTTGCAATGTAACTTATACATTCACATTAGGTCTTGAATGTTTAAATAATTAAGACTTTATGATGTCTTGTGAAAGTGTTGTGAAGTGTTGTAACACACTTCTACACTTTTCTAGAATCTTCTTATTATAATTCATCTAAATATTCCCTTTTTATACCTTATCAAGTCCTATTTCAAAGTTTTGTAAAGTCTTGTAACAAGATTTCACACTTTTCTAGGTTTGTCACAACTAATTACACCTTTCTTATGCTTTATTTGGCCCCTTTATGTACTTATAGGCCTTAATTAAATGTTTTTCTATATGTAAACCTAACAAAAAACATTAAAAAAACTTAATTCTCGACACCCACTTGCAAGCCTTGAGTGGAACCCATTTTCCATGGGTGGCGAATGAGTCACTCTTGGCAAAAAATTCAAAATAAATTCAAATTTCTTTAAGGTTTTTATTCATTAAGACCATATCTTGGCATGTGATGTATTCTCGGGTAATTAGGGCATAAGTGTGTATAAATAAGTGTTTTTCTATCCATTTTACTCCTAATTCATTCAACCATTCATCCTCACATTCAATCTCATTCATCGACTTAAGCATCATAGCATCATTCAATCAAGCAAATATCAAGCATCTTGGAGCAGCCATTGACATATCTTCAGACTTTAACAAGGTTTTGGTGATTTTATGACACTTTCATGTTTTTTATTCATCATTCCTTGTTTATTTCATTTCATTTATTTATTAAGGGTTTGATTACCAAAGTAGGATTTGACCAAGGAAAATCCCTATACTCTAACCCTTAACCATTTTCTCCTTCTTTTCATGTGTGTTTGCAGGTTTTATAGGAATATTTATTAAAAAAATTCATGTTGAAAAGTGGTCAACAATTCATCAAAGCTATTCAAGTTAACTAAACCATAATTCAAGCCTGGAGACAACATTCAACCCGTTTTCTACAAATTTGGTTTCGTCAACCCGACAAGAAGACAAGTACAGATTTGGACCCATAGAGTTGACTCCCTAATTTGTAGAATTTTGGAGGAGGACTGATTCGCCATCAGTGGTGAATGAGTCCCACTACCATGCTAGAAAATTTTTTTCATCATATTTCAAATCTTGACAATCAGAAACCATTTTTAGTAAAGTTTACCAGAAGCAGGACTGATTCGCCATCAGTGACGAATGAGTCCCACTGATCATCAACAGTGATTTCTATCAAATTATAGAACCTTCCAACATCAACATTCCATCTCCAAGTGGACTATGTTCAATCCCATTCTATTTTGTTTTCATTTGTGCATGTTTCTAGTTCATGTTTGCATACAACATTGTGTTTTCAAACACTTCATATTTCTTAGTTTTGCATACATAATCAATAGTATTTTTTAGTTATTTGCATTTAGTCTACTTCATTTAGGCATATTACATTTGTATCACATCCCTCTTTAAGTGTAAAAACTACATTTTGTCCCTAATCATATCTCATTTTGGGTGAAAAACCCTAGAATGAGCATATAGAATTAGGTAACCAAAATTCTTGTTTTCATTTTGGTGAACCTGACATTTGAACATTATTTTTCTTATTTGCATTGTATTTACATCCTAGGACTCATAGCATAGGCCTTTGCATTAACCTCTGCAATGTTTTTGCATCCTAGGGTTTACAAACTTGCATTAGTGAATATATCATATAGATTTCATTTTTGCACTTTAAAACATTACAAAAACTTAACTTTTTCATTTGCATCATAATTTTGCATCAAAAAATCATAAAATCCACTTTAAATTTTCTGAAAAAAACACAAAAAAAAATCGTCCCTTTACTCATTCACCACCCTGGGCAAATCAATCTAGTTGAACATTCTCTACTACATTTTCAGGCATTTTCTAGGCATATTCTACATTACATTCTATCATATTTTCTAGATTTGTTGCTTTATTTTCTTTTGTGCATATTAGTTTACTTTCATTCATTGTCATCATGGCTTTTTTCTTTAATAAGTTTTGGTATTCATTGAAATCATTAGTGGACATGTCAAATTGTTCCTATGGCTATGATCCTAATGACCTTGAACTTCTTCATGCTCCTTCAACTCCTCATGAATTTTCTCCTCGTGTTGTTTACATCATTGGAGAAGATGATGATAGCATGATTAAGTTCTTAAATAAATGCCTTGACAACCTTGAAGTTAATGTAGCCTTTTATCCATCCATGAAGTCACAAGACCTTCCTATTGTCTCACCTCTTGACATGTTTGGTTACTTACATCCTAAAATGAATGAAGGACCTAAGTTCCCCCCAACATGTGGACCCAGTTCTTCTACACAACCACCTCCTCAACCATTTTATGATAAAAAAGTTACAAACACACCCATCAAGATTCAAGCAACTTATGGAAATGGTTTTACTATCTTAAGCAAGCAAGGATGTGATACAACAATTGAACATGACATTCACCAACTTTTAGAAGAAAAACCAACATATTCTAACACCACAGGATTAGTATATCAAGATCCTCCTCATAAAAACAAGCCTCCTTTTGAATATTGGAGACTTCAGGATGATGACAGTGATCTTTGATTCCCTCTTGATTTGAATGTTCTCCTTTCACATGAACAACCTTTACATGATTCCAATGACAAGGATGCTAGGATTCCTATGGGTCCTCTTCCTCCTTCAATCCATGAAAAAGGTGAATCTAGTAAACACAAACAACCTTACAAATTAAAAAAACCAAACTTTCCTCTCCATCCACCACTTGAATGTGAATGAAAAATCCAAATGATTTTAAACAGAGGTCTCATCTTATTACCACCTATGAATAGGTTGGTCATCCATCCTAAAGATTCCAATGTACCTTATTGTAAATACCATCGTGTTCTTGGGCACCAAACTAATGAATGTAGGACATTGAAGGACATACCGAGTAAGTATCACTTCACTGATATCAGCTATTATCCTATCATCCCATAGTACCCTATCACCAACCTCATCATGTAAATAGTTGTAGAATATTCCATTCTCACTATTGCATGATTTTTCCCTTCAATTATCTTGGCTCATTCTTACCTTACACTCAATGGGGGCAAGAGGTTGTTAGCCTTGTCCTAGTGATGCATTTTTCCTTGTCCTTTAACTGTTGTCGAAGAGTGAATTTACACCCCATGTGCAAATCCCCTTTTTTCCATTATCCACCCTAGAAAACCAAGTTCAGAGGCTTAATTCCATCTAATCCCACTTCATGCTTGTTTTGAGTGTCAGTGGAGGTGTTTCTGTCAGGGATGCCCGCGCGGTGTGTAGACATTTGCGAAGTACGCAAATGTCCCTAGAAGATTCCTACAGCTGAACCTATAGAGGCGTTACTCTTCTCATTGGAGATGAAGTTGTAACACCCCCTATAACATTCAGGAAAACAACATAAAGATTAAAAGCAAACACTCAATGCAATTAAACTCTAATGTAATCTAAAGCTAAACAACAAAGCACAAAGAAAGAATAAAACATAAATAAAGAATGATCTCACCCAGTATCTACATCCTTCCATGATTGACCTCGATTTTCCTTCTTCATTTCACCATGATGGTATTCTTGCCCTCATATTTTTAGTATGCGTGCAAGTATAGCCTTGGTGTATGTGATTATAGAAAAATATAGAAGATTATAAAACTAGTGCTTCCAAAAGTCATAAGATTTCAGGAGAAGTAAAATGGTGAAAGATAGATCAATTTATAGAAAATTGATCATTTGAATGACATGCCAGGATTGAAAGATAGATGGATGATTCATATTAAAAGATTCGACATGCATTGAGATAATTGTTAGTACTGACATGAGTGATAAAACCTAGAAGATAGAGATAAAGATTAAACAATGATTTAATCTTCGAGTTTGGTATTTGAAAACTGGAAGAATAATGTTTACATGACAAATATAAAGATAGATTAAAAGCAATGTTTTGTTCGAACGCACACACAAAATTTAATTGATTAAATAAAGATATTTAATTAATAAGCATATACATGCATACGAGTTAGAACTAGTCAATTGATTGGTTATGATAGAGAGTTTATTCATGAAAGAAATGCAGACATTAAATCAAGGGATAACTGGCCGATTTAAATAGATTTCGAGTTGAGTGAGAATGAATACTTAGATAACTTAAACATTTATCTAAATGTAGAGGAATGTGTTAAAAATGAACTTTTATGAATTAAATGATTTATTTATTTCAAGATTCGACATTTAAGGATTTATTTAATTGAGTGAAGAAATGATGAATAATTAAATAATTAAAGTATTTATTTAATTATAGTCGAAAGTATAATAAAGTTAAATTTAATACAAATTTATTTAATTTAAGAAGGGTAAAGTTAATTAATGAAATAATTAAATAAAGAGCATTTATTTAATTAATCAGATAGAATAAAGATAATGTGAATTAATTAAATAATTAAGATTATTTAATTAATAGAGGAATAAAGGACTTTAGAAATAATTAAATAATTAACATTATTTAATCATGACCATAGAAATATGAATTATGAAAAAATTGAAGTCACATGCTTAGACCAAATTTCAGTGTCTATATTTTTTCCCTCTTTGATACAATGTCATTTCAGCATCGTGTCAAAGTATGCCCCAGTGTGAAATAGTGAAGGTATGCCCCCTCGGGAAAATTGATAAATTTTTCAAAAAATTCAAAAAATTTGGAAATAGTCCCGATTAGTCAATTTGATAGAGAGAAATGCAATGGAGTTGACATAAATTAGTTTGGAAGAAGTTTGAGAGGTCAAACGGTCATCAGAAAGAAATAAAGAAGAAATGTTAGTGCGGAAAGAAGATGAATAATAAAAGATCTTGATGTTAGTATTAGCAATCTTTGATATTTTGTTGAATCACAAAAGTATTGCACTTTATCATCATTGGGCGGTAAGTAATACAAATGGAGACAAACACCATGATATGACATAGATCAAGGTGTGGAAGGTCATCCACCTACTAATAACAAAAAGTCACAAACAAAGAATGTCCTAACTCATACTAAGGGCACAATTGCCCCAGTCTTTTTTGTCAAGACAAATCACATACAACAAAAAAATAAAAGATAGGTCATGAGATGTCATCGCTCCTCTAAATCCTTCATGGGACATCCTTGAGGAAATTAGTAACATAACTCAAAATAAAATTTAAAAGATAGTCGACAAACAATAGTCAAAGAAAACAAAATTTGGATACATCATTGCTTCTCTAAATCCTTCATGGGACATCCTTGAGAAAGCTAGTAATAGGATTCCAATCATAAAGTCAAATGAAATGATAAGATAAATAAGCCATAAAGTAAAAAATCCAATAAAATATTTTCCAAAACTTGATTTGTTTATTTGATTGTTTTGTTTGATAATAAGATTGATTGATAAGACATGATTTCAAGAGAGACACATACCAGATAAGATGTTGAGTCTTGTTTCGATGTTATGACTATTTGTATAAGCCATGAGAAAAGCCTGGTTTCAGAAAGACACGTATCGTATAAGAAATTGAGTCTGATGTCGATGTGATAACCTGTATAAGGCCATGTTGATTTGTTTGACAATGTTCATATCCAGGAAGGACTCATCCTATATAAGACATAGATTTGATTATTGATATCTGTATTCAGGAAGGACTCATCCTGAATAAGACAAAGATTGATATTTTTTTGAAGAAGGACACATCCTGTAGTAGATTTACGTTGGTTTGTTTTATTTGTTGCTTTGGAAATTTTTAGGATTTGACTTGATGAGATTGTTGACTTGTTCATCTGGTTGATGCATGACTTGATATGATGTGTTGAAAATTAACTCTTTGTGATGACGAACCCTAAAGGACTGACCTAGTGTAGCCTCGAGGGCTCATCACTTGATGGACTTTCCTATGTTATACATGTAGAGACCTCGTAGTTCAACTAAACTTTGACTAACAAGACTGACAGAACAAAAGAGTTGAATTAATTACAGATATGAGATGTGTGTGATAGTGAATGTGACAAACCCTAATGGATTGACCTAGTGGGGCCTCGGGGGCTTATTGCTTGATGGCCTTACCTACATTATACATGCAGAGACCTCGTAGTTTGACACGACCAATGAACTTGTCATATAGACAATGGATTGAATCATGATTTTATATAGACAAACCTAAGAGGATTGACTTAATGCCTTGGGGGAACATTGGCAGATGGCCTTTCCTACATCCAGTCGCAGAGGTAACATAGTTCGACAATGACAAATACTGACAAGTGTGACTGACGTTGACTCTATTTTTTGGATTTTTGACATGTTTTGATTTTTTTGTCTTTTTGAAGTTTTGTAATGTTTTTGGGATTTTTTCAAGACATTTTGTGATGTTTTTGGATTTTTTGATGGTTTTACATCTTCAGAATAGCCAATGTTAGAACCAATATGACATAGGTCAAGTTCTTTCCCCCATTCGAGTATAAGACCAATTGATTATGAATAGGATAGGATGTGGGATATGAAATGTGCTCGATGTCAATCATTCCAAGTTATGGATAGGACAATCATTTATTATGAATGATATGTACAAGGAATGGACGAGAAAGATATGTGATATGTATAGGGATAAACAAATGTACAGGGAAGTCAGATTAGAATGATGGTAAAAAAGGAGCAGAGTCAACTACACATGGCGCATGTTTTCCAGGTTTTCACCATGGTACTTATCCAAAGCCCCACCGAAGTGGTCTTCCCTATTGGAAAACTTATTTCTCTTTAGTATTTTATGGATTTTCTAATTTTTTTGGTGTTAACAAGGCACCTGTTTGCCATGTTTTCATCTAGGTAATGATTTTTTATTTTTATTTTTGTATTTTTCATGATTAAGACAAGGCTGTCAAAAGCTATGCGTAGAAATTATTCAAATGAAGACTGTTGATAGGTGTTGACAATGGTTCTCCTTCAGGAGTAGAGATTTGATATGCTTCTAATCCAAAGGATTCTATGACAATGGAAGGTCCTAACCAGTTTGGTTCAAACTTTCTTAGTTTCTCTCTTTTTGCTTGGTTCTTTGGATTCTCCATTAAGATGAGGTCACCAATGTCAAAGTTTTTATTCAAGACTTTCCTATTGTAGTTGTGACGAAGATGATTTTGATAAGCTTGGAGATGATCTAACACCTTTTTTCTTCATTCATCTAGGAATTCTAGCTCATATAGTCTTGATACACGATACTCTTCATCGTCAATGTTCCCTTTCAAAGATACCCTTAGGGAAGGAATCTCAACCTCAATAGGTAAGATGGCATCAGAGCCAAATACTAAGGAGTATGGAGTGGTGCTAGTGGGAGTACAGATGCTTGAATGTAAGCCCATATGGTGGGATTAAGCTCTAAATGCCAATCACAACCAACATAATTGAAAGTCTTTTTGAGGATTATGATGATAGTTTTACTAGATGCCTTTGCTTGGCCATTACCTTGTGGGTAATATGGGGTGGAAAAATGATGTTGGATATGGAACTCTTCACAGAGATGAAAAACTTCTTGGTTTTTGAATGGAGGTCCATTATCTGTGATTATGGATTAAGGGACACCATACCCACAAATGATATAGTTTAGGATAAACTTAGAAATCTATGTGCTAGTGTTGTAGGTCATGCAAATAGTTTCAATCCACTTGGTGAAGTGCTCGGTTGCGGTGATAATGAAATTATGGTCATTGGATGATGTGGGATTTATCTTTCCTATGAGGTTGATTCCCCATTGGGTAAAGGGCCATGGTGATGTGATGGGATGGAGCTCCTGCACAGGTGCATGTATCAAGTCTCTGTGTACCTAACATTGACGACATTTCTTAACAAAGACATATGAGTCATTTTCCATGGTAGGAAAAAGTAACCCAGTCTCATAATCTTTTTAACTAAGGTAGGACCACTAGAATGGGATCCACATATACCCTCATGTACCCCACACAAGGTTGCTTGTGCTTTTTCATTATTGAGACATCTCAACAGGGTATTTTCTAAGGCATGTATATAAAGGGTGTCTTCAATGATGGTGTACTTGGTTGACTTGTGAGGGAATGTCCTACATTGGTTATTAGAAAGGTCAAGGGGTATGGTCTCGGCATGGAGGTAGTCATAGATATCCTTATACCATGGGGAATCAAGACCAACAATATCACACACCATCTCCAAATCTAGGATGTCATAGGCAAGGACCAAAAGTCATTCTACCAAAACTCGAACTTAGGCACGTTGCTTGGTATGTCAAGGAATGAAGCAATAGTAGCCATGGTGTATGCTGCCCTATTTAGAACATGAGGTATTTGATGAAATTCAACCTTGTCAAAGTAATCCTTGAAACTATCTACCATGTGTTTGTAGGGAGCAAGCTTTTCATCCTTAGTCTCATAATCATCATTTACTTGTCAGATTACCAGTTGTGAATCACCATAAACCTATAGGTTATTTATCTTCCATTTGACTACCATGCGTAATCTTATCACTAGAGCTTCATATTCTACTATGTTGTTGGTACATGGAACTACAATCTTGAATTACTTAGGGATAGAATAACCTTGTGGTGTGATAAAAAAGATACCAACTCCTGAGCCATGATTTGTATGGGATCCATCAAAATATAGTTTCCATGTTGTGCCTGTGTCCATGGTGAATATAAAATCATCAAGAAAATCTACAACTAAAGGGTGATCTTCTTGTATTAGTGCATCAACCAACTGATCAGCAATGACTTGTCCTTTGATAACTTTTCTTTATACATACTAGATATCATATTCACTGAGTATCATAACCCATTTGGCCAGTTGTCCTATCAAGGCTGCTTTGCCAAGGAGATATTTTAGAGGATCTATCTTTGTGACCAACATCGTTTGGTGGTTTAGCATGTAGTGCCTAAGTTTTGGAGTAGCAAATACTACTGCAAGACATGAACATTCAATGGTGTTGTAATTGAGCTCATAATCTACTAAAGTGTGACTGATATAGTATGCTACTCTTTCATGACCCTCATTGTCATTCTATGCAAGCAATGCTCCTAGTGATGAATGGGTTGCTGAAATATAGAGAATCAATGGTCATCCCTCAACAAGTGGCATTAAAACTAGTGGTGTGAGGAGGTAATCCTTAATCAGTTGAAAACCTTCCTGACATTTACCTATCCATACAAAGGGTATTCCTTTTCTAAGTAAATGTTGAAAGGGGTGTGTTTTATCTACTAACTGCACTATGAATCTTTTGATGGATTGTAGTCTCCCTTGTAATGTCCTTAGCTGACTGAGATTAGCTGGTGGAGGAATGTCTATGATAGCTTTCACTTTGGTTGGGTACACTTCAATGCCTTGTCTTGAAATGATGTATCCTAGAAGTTTTCTTGATTTGACACCGAACACACATTTCTTCGGATTTAGTCTCACTTTATACTCTTCTAGCCTTTGAAATATCTTGTATAAAAACTATGAATGATATTCCCTTGTTAGTGATTTAGCAATAAGGTCATTGACATAATCCTCCATAAGAGTGTGTATAAGGTCATGAAAAATAGTAGCCATAGCTTGGTGATAGGTTGCTCCAATTTTTTTGAGTCTGAAGGGAATGACATTCCAACAATAAGTTCCCCATGGACATGTGAAGTTTGTTTTGGGTTGGTCTTCAATTGCAATTCTAATTTGATTATATCCTGAAAATTCATCCATAAGGGATAACATCTCATAACTTGTAGTCATGTCTACTATCATATCAATGTTCAGAAAAGGAAATTCATCCTTAAGATAGTCTTTATTTATATCTCTGAAATATGTACAGATACGGATGCCCCCTATGGGTTTGGTTATTGGTACCAGATTGGAAATCCAATCTACATAGTCAATTGATCTAATGAAGCCAACATCCAATAGTTTCTTTAATTCAGCCTTGACTAGTAAAGCAATCTATGGGTGCATTTTCTGGAATTTCTGCTTGACTTGTTTTACACCTGGTTGTAAGGGAAAATGTAGTACAAGTTTAGGATCTAGCCTAGGCATGTCTGCATATGACCAAGAAAAATTGATCTATCTTTGTGTAAAGAAGTTGTAGAATTCTTGTTGCTCTTCTTTTTTCAATGACGCTGCAACATATACCAGTTGGGGATTCTCTTTTGTACCTATGTTAACTTCCACCGATTCTTCAACTAGCATGGGTGACTTTTCTTGTGCAATAGGGAGAATTTTCAAACCTCCATCCTTAGCTACCTCAGAGAGGTTTTTTCCTTTAGATGCGTCCTTATTTTTACTTTTTCATTGTCTAAAGAAGCCTTTCAGTTTTCACCTAGAGACTCATCATTTTCATCTTTTTCATTCTTTTTCCTATTTTTGTGACTAGATGGTTGAAAAAATTCCCCAAAATATGCCATTTTTTCCAAGTCAATGGTAAATCCAGCCTTGTGATTACCACTAGGGATGCCTTCTCATAATCTTAGGAACTCAACAATTTCTCTATCGTTCTCAAAAATGTCTAAGATGGGTGTGTCTTGTTGGCCCCAATCAATGAGTTGGGGATAAACTAAAGGCATGTCATCATCAAAGTTGTCAAAGTTCAACAGGGTCAAGGTAAAAGTTGAGTTGTTCATATAGTCACAAATGTTTCTTACCAAGTCCTCTTTGCTCTTTTGCTTGGAGCTAGGTAGATTCAAAGGTGGGCCTATTGCTAAGGTTTGGTTATTAGGAATGGGTTTATCAGGTTCCCAAGAGGCAGGATCAAGAGATTCCCAGTAGTAATGTCTAAACCATTCCTCTTTTGTCGAAGTCTTAGGTGGACATGAATTTAATGGATTTTGAAAATATTTCAAAATTAAGTCAAGTTCTCCAAATAGCTTATCCAAATCCATGGCTGAGGTGGAGGATAGGAAATCCCACTCATATTCGTTAGAGTCAGGGGAGTCATAGTATGGTTGGTCAAATAGTTCGTTGGATGTCTCAATATCTTCAAAAGCACTTACTTCCTCGAGTAAAGGTGATGTGGTACTAGGAATGCCAATTTGAATTAGCTTAAACCCAAGCCATAGGCCCTTCGGCCATCTAGAAACAATGATTGGTTCGGTCCTCCCATTCTGATGTAAGCCTAAGCCACTACATCCATTATATCCTTTACTCTACATCATTGTGAAACCTTTTCCATATTGATCTGTAGGAATGTGAGCAAGTGACGGAGGTTCTCCATCGTCTTCTTTGTATATCTAGGAGGTGACATCATCTTCATTGATGGCTTCTTTGCTTAATTCTCCCCATTTTGTAAAGGTTGTTGAGGGAGGAATGTTTACGGCGACCACTGATTTTCTCCTATCTATTGTAGGTAAACCGTATGATTTAGGAGGAATCAAGTGCCTAAAAATATAAGATGTCTTCATGTAATATTCTCCACAACCCTTTTCTTGGATCTCAACCCTAGGAGTGGAAGTTAATGATGATGGAGTGGATGTTTTAGTGAGAGTGGATGGATCGACATAATGAGATGAATTGGACGATGGGGCTTCATGATTTATAGGCACTTGGAACTGAGGTATCTCTTGTAGACTAGTGCAATATTGGAATGGATCTGGGTCACCATATGTTGCTATTTTAGTGCCATTGTAAGGTAATTTTAGGCATTGATGATATGTGGAAGGGACTTCCTTCATGGCATGAATCCATGGTCTACCTAGTAGAAGGTTGTATAAAAGGGTGAGATCCAAGACTTGGAATTTTGTCTCCATAACTGTGGGGCCAATTTTGATAGGAAGTGTAACCTCTCCCTTTGATTTTTGTTCCTCATCATGATAAAGCTTAATGAAAATGCTTTTGGTTGTGTCCATACATGCTTTTGAGAAACCCAATGCCTGAATCAATTTTAAAGTGCAAAGATTTAACCTTGCTCCTCCATCTACCAAAACTCATCTAACTTTGGTTTTATCAAGAAGGACTTCAAGATGTAACAGCTCATTATGATTTGTCTTCTCAGTTACATAGTCTCATTTGGATAATGTGGCATGATGATTATTGGTCAAGTATCCTACCATTTCCTCAAAAATATTGACATCAAGATCATTAGGGACAATCATTCTTTGTAAAGCTTTGTCTAAAATGGATTGATGATCAGGGGAGATACGCAACAATTCCAAGATGGAAATTTGGGTTGAGGTCTTCCCCAACTGATCAAGTAAGGTATATTGATGCTTGGAAGTCTGTGTTGGTTGTTGTGATGAAGGTCTTTGGATGGTGATTTTGGTTCGCTGAGTGTTGACAACACACTTGGGAGTTTTCTTTATGGTAATCATATTGACATTCTCATCAACAACTCAAAGGTGATGTATGATTGGGCCACTATAATCATGCTTGATATTAGAATAGTTGGCCGATGTGTTGGTCTTGTTACTTGAATTGGGGGCATTTTGTTTCCCATGGTCATGTAATGGATCTGAAAAGATGTTATGATTAGTGTTCAAAGACTTAAGTTTTTGACCACTGACTTCAATAGTTGTATTGTCAAAAAAGTCTTGTATGATGTTTTTTAGTTGACAACAATTTTGTAGGGTATGTCCTTTGGTCTAATGGAAATCAGAAAAGGAATTATCATCCACCAAGATGGTTTGAATTTCCCTAGATCGTATTGTCTTGGCTCTTGAAGCTATATAAGATTGTGTTGCAATAGTTGTTTAAAGACTGACTCGATGGGTTCCCCTAGGGGAGTGAACTCATGTTTTAGAAATTGTCTCTCTTGTTGTGGTCATTGGGTGCTTTGGGTAGTGTTGGGGGTTTGGTTGACAACAATAAGTGTGTTGGTAGAGGGAAAATTTCCTCTAAGTGATGATTTTTCTTGCTTGCAAATTTTTAGCATCAACTACCCCATCGTTTGTAATGTTTTTATTCTAAGACCAAAACTTTTTTCTGTCATTAGGGGTGTTTTGAACATTTGGATTTATGTTGGGTGTTTGTGTCTTAAGTTCTCCTTTTTCAATGAGATCTTTTTCTAGTATGAGCCCCTTTTCCACTAGTTTTGTAAAGGATGTTCAACAATGTACCCTTAAGTTACTTCTCAATTTTGGGTTGAGGTTTTCTTGGAACATAGTGACCTTCTATTTCTCAGGTATCTCGACAAGACATCAACTAGATATAGTTCTCCATCTCTAAAAGAAGGCAATACAAATTTCTCCTTTGTCTTGTGTAGTATGACACAAGGTTGCTATGTTAATCTCATGGTCTATGTTAAAGGAGAATTGTTCAATGAATTTCTCAGCCAGTTCGCCCCACGATTTTATGCCATGGTCAAGACCTAAAAACCACTCTAGTACAATTCCAACAAGACTTCTTGGAAAGAGTCTCATAAGATAGGTGGGGTCGTAGGAAAAATTTATGCACATCATGGAAAATTCTATTATATGTTCAATTGGATTTCGCTTTCCATTGTACTTGGGAAAATTTGGTATGGCATACCCATGAGGGAAAGGTGTCATGTACAATGATTTATCGAAGTGAAATGAGCATAAATCCTTTGTTGAAAATGTTTTCTTGGTTGACACTACCATGTTATCCATCTATGTTTGAAGTGCATGCATTTGTGTCTGCAGAATGTCAACTTGAGTTAATGATGTGTTGGTTGGATTATTTGGATATATGTACGTGTTTTCAAATCCAACGTTTTGTGATGGATTTTGGTTAAATGTCAATATGTAGGGTGGGTTTTGATTCAGAATTTATGAAAATGGATTTTCACTCAGAATCTGTTAAGTGATAGGTCAATTTCCATATTGAAAGGAGGGTATGTTTCCTATCTGTGAGACCCCAATCTCTGGAATAGTACTAGTGACATTGACACTTGGTATAGTTGTTGTTTGTGGTATGGTACTAGTGACAATGACACTTGGTGTAGGAGTTGATGTTTTAGGTCTTTTGTTCCTAGCAAGAGGACCAAAGGGAGTGGATGATGATGCCCCTATAGTGAAATTAAAACCTTGTGTTAGATGTACCAAATGGACATGTATGGACTATCATACTCTGTGTAGGTATGCTAGATGGTATGGTTGTATTTACCTAAGGTATATTTGTACTAGTAGTCATTGTATTTGTCCCTTGTGTAGGTTGAGTTTATAAGGTACTAATATCAAATCATGGAGGTAAGGTGGAACCTTCAGCTAGCAATTTGGCTAAATATCATTGATGATCATTTGTTAGGTACCCATCTACAAAAGAGGAAAACTTAGGGTCTTGTGAGGTAGCCTCTATGTCTTCCATTGAAATGTTTCCTTGTGGGTCTCTGGTGGTGAATTTTTCTAACAAATTTTTGTGAGGTTGTGATGAGGATGTCCCTTGGAAGGGGTTTGAGAATGGATTGATGAAGTCATTTGGGTCCAACACCTTTTCTCTCTTTTTTCTCTTAGACCTGGTTTCAACTAGTAAGATAAGCTCAATATGCAATGAATGCAAAACTATGTTTATGGATAGTATGACTCTAGTCTATGTTTTTGGGATTTTCTGGATGAAAATAAGGAATGTATGCAGCTATTTTTTTGGTATTTTTTCTGCAAATAAGGTATGTCTAAAATGATACTATTCTAGGATGACAGTATCCAAATATGCAAAGTCTAAGCAAGATTCTAAGGTAATCAATTATGTGAACCTGCGACGAGGTTACCGACCACCTAAACTCTAACCAAGGCATTAGTTTAGTTATTTCAAGGAACCTATGTAGGACTATGACCAAAGATAAGGTGAGTTCCCTAACTAAACTGATGAGCTAGGAGGACTCACTGTAGGACAAAAGATATGATGATGTGACTAGGTTCAATGAGTTTTTGCTGAAGCTATGGTTTTTCCAAAGTGTGGAAAGTGGACCTATTCTAAAGTTTGCAAAAGTGACTTTCCTAAGAGTTTGATCTAAAGGTAATATGTACACTAAGATGAAACTAAAACATGGAACTAGGATGACTATAGCTATGACTAAATGATACCTAAAGGATGCAAAATTGAGCAAATCATTTCAGGTTACTATTTAAGGATTACTATGAAAAGACATATCAAAGTTTGGTATGATAGTGTGGACTGGACTATGACAGTGAATTCTAGTTTTCTAGTAATTAGATAGATGTGTTGTAGAATAACAAATGTGTCACAAAACTTAGCAGTTGTAGTCTACTGGTAAATTTAGTCTTGGGTATCAGACACATGTAGTTTTGTATCAAGAAGATGCAACTTAGGGTATCAATTGTGACTCAGAACTGATCAGTTGTGGTTTTCTAGACTCTAACTATGTACTGGTAAAAGTAAGTTCTGTGATAGGGGCATATGTGTCATTCCAAACTATAGATGCAGCTCACCTATTTAGATGTGTCGTAGCTTGTAAAAATTGAGGGTTTATTAGTAAAAAAATTGACTATGATATCAAATGCGAATCTACTCTAAGCAGATGTGAGCTAATTTGGCATATGCGACTTACAATTAAATAGATGCGACTCAGATTTTGGGACATACAAATTGGACTCGTTTATGACAGATGTGACTTTAGTTTAAATAGATACGACTCTATGTAACAGTTGTGACTCAGGAAACAGATGCAATTCAAATGCAAAATTGGACTCATTTTCTAACAGATGTGACTCTAGTTTAAACAGATGTGACTCTAAAGAATAGTTGTGACTTTCTAGTGAATAGTTGTAGTTTTCTAGTGAATTACAGTGTAAACTAACTCCATTTTTGTGATCAAGTTTTGGCAAACAAAGACAATCAGAAGACAATGTATTTTTAGTTTCATTTCGACACAAAGAACATTTAATCCAATAATAAACAAGCACATCCTAAGCTATGTAGGATAGTATTTACTGAGTTCTCACTTTGATTTCCCCAGCTATGCTTATTCAAGATAGATGATTAGTAGCTTGACCCCACTGGCTCCCCTCCATGACACTCACTTCTTCGGGGTAGCCAAGCTATAGTACCCATGAACATCCCATATCATACTTTAATCTCTACACATGAACTATAAAAATGTGAGACGACTTCATAGGTCTGACTTGCTGCACCAATAAATAGAGGGATTTTGGACACTACAAACAAGGGTGTTTAATTCAAGCATTTCGTTCATGGGGTATAATCCATATGACAAGAGTCCAATGTTTTCCATCCCATCAAAACCATACTCATGATTTGTAGGGGGTTTCCCCAAGAACCCACTTTTATATACTGGCTGGAAGTCCCTCAAGTTTAGGGTGCTATCGGTCCGAGTCATCCTGGGGTGAGTATTTTTCCCACCAGGACAAGCCCAATTTCTAGAGTCAGTAACTGGTTGTCTTACACCTAGGATCACATGAATACGCAAGGGGAGAGGATACTTTGATATATTGAATTGTAAAGGGTAATAACAGAGTGTGCTTTCACACCAAACATAGTAGACAGTAGTAAATTTTAAACCCAAATCATAATTTTCTAATCTACCAAACAATCTGTTTCAAAATAATCTTTGACACACGTCCTGCAAAATAATTCATCAGTAGTTTTCAGATTGATCTTCATTAATCGTCATGTAGAAAGGGTTTAAAAACTTGTCTTCTACGCTTACGTCCTGCAAACACTATGTTAACTCCAAAAACACACACTGCAAACCAAACATTAGTTAAAATAAAAACATCAAAGAAAGTTGTAAATCAAAAAGTAAACCTAGAAATGTCACCAATCAAATGCATCAATTAAAGTGACAAATGTGTCACAAAATTTCACCAGTCAATTGCATCTCAAAAATTTATAGATGCATCAAAGTTCGTCAAATGTGTTGTTGTATTCATAAAATGTGGTTTGTAATATCAATTGCATGGTTTCGTCTGTCAGATGCATCGTTTCATATGACACCTACAAAAATTGAATAAAATTCTACGGATTCGCGAAGATGGTGTCTTCACGGTGGGTTCACCAAATGTAACACTCAGGAAAACAACAAAAAGATTAAAAGAAAACACTCAATGCAATTAAAATCTAAAGTAATCTAAAGCTAAACAACAAAGCACAAAGAAAGCATAAAACATAAATATAGAACGATCTCACCCAGTATCTACATCCTTCTATGATTGACCTCGATTGTCCTTCTCCATTTTGCCATGATGGTATTCTTTCCCTCATATTTTTAGTATGCATGCAAGTATAGCATTGATGTATGTTATTATAGAAAAATATTGAAGATTATAAAACAAGTGCTTCCAAAAGTCATAACATTTCGGGAGAAGTAAAATGATGAAAGACAGATCAATTTATAGAAAATTGATCATTCAAATGACAGGCCAGGATTGAAAGATAGACAAATGATTTAGATTAAAAGATTCGACATGCATTGAGATAACTGTTAGTACTGACATGAGTGATAAAACCTAGAAGATAGAGATAAAGATTAAACAATAATTTAATCTTCGAGTTTTGTATTCAAAAACTAGAAGAATAATGTTTACATGACAAAGATAAAGATAGATTAAAAGCAACATTTTGTTCAAACGCACACACAATATTTAATTAATTAAATAAAGATATTTAATTAATAGGCATCTACATGCATACAAGTTAGAACTAGTCAACTGACTAGTTATGATAGAGAGTTTATTTGTGAAAGACACTTAGACCTTAAATCAGGAGATAACTGACTGATTTAAATAGATCTCGAGTCGAGTGAGAATGAATAGTTAGATAACTTAAACATTTATCTAAATGTAGAGGAATGTGTTAAAAATGGACTTTTATGAATTAAATGATTTATTTAATTCAAGATTCAACATTTAAGGATTTATTAAATAAATAAGATTTATTTAATTTAGTGAAGAAATGATGAATAATTAAATAATTAAAGTATTTATTTAATTATCATTGAAAGTATGATAAAGGTTAATTAAATACGAATTTATTTAATTTAAGAAGAAGAGTAAAGTTAATTAATGGTGTAATAATATAAAGAGCATTTATTTAATTAATCAGATAGAATAAAGATAATGTGAATTAATTAAATAATTAAGATTATTTAATTAATAGAGGAATAAAGGAATTGATAAATAATTAAATAATTAACATTATTTAATCATGACCATAGAAATACAAATTATGAAGAAATTGAAATTGCAAGATTAGACAAAATTTTAGTGTCTACACCCCCTTCGGCTGACCAACCTAAATATGGTCATTTCTCTTCATTCCTTCTTCATATTCACTCCTTGAACATATATTTCATCTTCTTCCAAGCTTCTACAATCTACACACTTCAACCTCACACTCTTTGCATCCACTTCAAGCTTCAAGCAACATTCTTGCATTCCATAGCAGCAAAGTAACACTCTTTGACATTAGTAGAGAAAGTTTGGGACCACACCATTGTAGCATAGGCTTGAGTTCCTCTCATTTTCTCCCCCAAGTAGCCATGAGTGCTCTTGGTGGAGATGGTAAGCTTCCCTCTCCTCTCTTCTATCATTTGGTTGAGTTAGCACTTTACTATTTTGTAGTGCTCTTTTTCTCTTCATTGTATTTATTTCCTTCATCTTGTTTCCTAGGCTTTCCATGTTGGTGGGAACACCTAAATGGGTGTCTGACTGATACAGACCCCTATACAGCCACCCAACATTCTCCTCTATTTTTGTGTGTAGGATTATGTGCTTCTCAGAGGATCAACTGGTGAACGAATTCCTTGGTGAGATCCTTCTTGCTCTCTTTACTCTTGCTTATTTAATTTATAATATTAAAGAGTATTGCATTTACTTAATCACATCATTTTGGCCCTTTAGTTAGTTAGCTAGGCTGTTAGCTAGTTTAGTTGGTTTGACCTTGATTTCATTGTTGTTTGACCGTAGGGACGTTGAGTCACTTTTGAGATGCTAGCGTGTCGCGCTGACGTCTAGAGACTGCACTTTCTTCCTTAGATAGAGAGCTCTCTGAGGCATAGTGTTAGACCTAAAAATTGGATTATCGAGCCCCTTCCTATGTTTTAGGTTTGTAGAGTAAATGAGAGGCCTCATGGTCCTCGTTACTATCACCTTGCATTTCCTTACATTACACTTAGCTGAGGTAAGTTAGGGTAGCCTCTCATGTCTTAACCCTCCATGACCTGTGGTCTTCCATGCAGTGGTCCCCCTCTCTTACATTTTTGGTGAACCTAACATGAACCAATGTTTGTTCATCTGTTAGTGTTGAATTCTCTCTGATATAATTTGTGACTGTTGTATCTCTAAGTGTTGTGAAAGGTTTATGAGCATCACAACCTAGTCCAAAATTTTTGGCAATATCATTAGGAGAAGTGTACGACACCTCTTGATGGAGAGGATGAAGGTCTCGATATGATCCTTTTCTCTACTCCCTCCATTAGTTTGGTTGCACAACAACAATTATCAAGGAATGAGATGGGATTCACTGATGAACTAATCACGTTCCCACTCCACCTTCATCTCCTATTCCATCATTGGTGGATGAGCATGAGGCCGTTCAAATTCCTATGGAATACATTGCCTCCCTTACTAAGGGATTGGGAAATTTAGAGAACCACTTGGAAAGAAACCTGAAGATGGCTAAAGCTACTTGGGTTGTTAGTGAATTAAAACATATGATGTGTCAAGATCGAACAGGCATCGAACTTCTAACTAGCCTCCTTGGTCTTTCTGAAGCATGTGTTCCTTTAAAAACCCTAGCTTCACACAAGGAGTCACCTTCAGAGAACATGAAGGATAGTTATGGGTATCAATTCCTCCCACATCCGTCTATATGGCTAATGCGGTCCCTTCTAAACAACCTGAAACTATCAGACTAAATAGAGTCCCCTTGGGCTTTAGCTTCACTCCTCCTATCACCTCTAGTAGTGGAGGCTTTGGTGGGATGAGTGGTGGAGGATTTGGTAATGGTGGTGGATTTGGTAACGGAGGTTGTACCAATGGAGGTGGGTTTGGTGGAGGATACAGTGGTGGTTCTAGTGGAGGCTGTACTAGTGGTATTGGCTCTAGTGGTGGTTCTGGAAGAGGTCACTTTCATGGTAGCTCTAGAGGAGGCCTTGGTGGTGGTTATGGAGGAGGAACCTCTAGCCCTCTATCTTCTAATGACCTTATTCACAACACTCTCCTTTAGAACATGGGTAAGATGCAAAGCCAATTGGCGAGTTTTTCCCAAGCCTCTTTCTAGCCTATCTTCCAGCCTTTCTTTCGACATAGCCCATTATTGGTTGTCATCTTGAACACTCCTTTACCTCAAGGAATGGATATCCCTAAATTTGAGAAGTTTGGTGGCAAGGGAGACCCATAGAAACATGTGTCTACCTTTAATGCCCTTTGTACTGACTTCTTTCATCATGATGCTTTGATGGCTAAACTATTTCCTCGATCTCTCAAGGATACGAAACTCAAGTGGTATTGTTCCTTGCCTGACAACTCTATCTTCTCATTTGATCAACTTGTAAATCAATTCCTTAGGTAGTTCCAAGCAAACATCATGCCTAAGATGATCTTTTCAGATCTTGTCTGATGTAAACAAGGAGATAATGAAAAGATCACTAATTTCATAGTGCATTATCAAGCACTCCTTTCACAAACCTCCTATCAGCTACCCGATTCTAATGTGCAGAAGGTTTTCATAGGGAACTTACAAAGGCATTGGCAAGAGAAGTTTTCCCTTATGAAATACCCTTCTTTTGTGCACTTGTGTGCGACCTTATGAAAATACCAATAGACGGTTGCTTAGTTCGAGGGATCCTCCTCGTACTCCCATTTTCAAGGAAATTCCATCATATCAATCTTTGGGAAAGGTAAAGCCATTGTGAATGTAGTAGTTGTTGCTAATGACAACAACCTCAAATGCAACCAAAAGTTCACAAAGTTATCAGAATCTTATACCTCCATCTTACAAAAGCTGTTGAAGGATAAGATCGTAACTTTACCGACTCCTAATCCTATTAAAGAACCTTACCCTAATTGGTATGATGGGAGCACTTATTACCAGTACCATTGTGTTAATGGAAATGATACCAAATGTTGTATGTGATTGCATCATGAAATACAAGACCACATCAAGGATGGTACCATTCGTCTTGATGGGAACAAACATAATGCTAACAAATTAGTGGTGAAGGCTAATAGTGAATTGTAGATATGCACAAACCTGTTTCTGTCACACTCTGCTAACATGATTATTGATCCCACTAATTCTATTACACAACCCAAGGCCTATGTTAACATGGTCACGGTGATGTCTACTTTTCCACCTGCATCCAGTTCATCAGACATTACATTCACATAAAAAGATTTACCCTTAAACAACAAACCTTCACCTCTCTACATTATCGCTCATGTCAATGGTAACATTGTGACATGAGTCTTGAAAGACCCTGTGAACCATGTGAATGTTATCACTAAAGAGACATTAGTATTAAATTCATTACAAAAGGAAAAATATGAAGAAACTAAATCTACCATCCAAACACATGATGGTATGTGCCTTAAAACTTATGGCTCGATCACTTTATCCATCCTGGTTGGACCTAGGGCTATCGACATAGTCTTCGATGTTATGCTAGAGTTGGATCTATTTAGGTTGAAGCTAGGCATACTTTGGCTCACCGCCATGAATGGAATTATTTCTGTTAAAAGTTCTCCCATGAAGGTGGTGTTCATGTAGTGCATGACATCAGATACTAGTTGTTGGTGTCCTATGGTGGATATTCGTTGGATCACTTTTGGCCCTCCCCAATCGGTCTACTTCCTCCGAGAAAGGACCTGATTTACAAGAACAATGCGAAGTATAAAACTAGGGGAAAAGGGGATCCAAAGATGAACCTTCCCATGATAGAACAATCAATTGTTTCCTCTTCCTGAGAAGAGAGGAAGAAGTCCACACAAACTACTATTCCTTCTCTGAAAGAGAAGGAGAATTCCACTCTGGCTCCCTCTCCTTCCCATAAGGACAAAGAGAAGACTACTTCCTCCTAGTCTGCCTCATCCTCTCCCCCTTCTTGGGAAGAGTATTGGATGAGCTAGCCTAGCAGATACCCACTAAGTCTAATGATTCCTCTTTGGCGTAGGCCCAAACTCAAGATCACAGACCTCCCTAATGAATACCCTGGACCATGGTACTACTTATATGGCAGAAAGAAAGGTTTTCGTAGAGAATTTTATTTGAGGCCTCCTACTAATCCTTCTACTAAGGTTGTGAACGGAAAGAGGCCCATTGTTGAGGCTCTCGAATCAACTCCTCCTATCACTCCTTAGCTTGTTCCCTATGCTCCCATGTAGGAACCTATTCCTCCGTCGGAAATGACCATAGTGGAAATTCCTATGGCTGAGTAGAAACCTCTTTTCCCTTCACAAACTTTGGCCTCTAACTCCAAGAGCCATAGAAATTTCCTTACATGTGAACACAAGCACTGGCAAAAGGCTCTCCTAGCTGAGCAAGCTTCCTCGCAAAAGGAGGAATAAATGAATACCCCTACTTTAGGGCCTCCTACAGCATCTTCTTCCTCCCTTCCTTTTCCTTCTTTTCAATTTGGCTTTGTACTATTGATGTCCATTTTGGATATCCAACCCTTCCTGAATCCTATGGATATGATCAATACTTTAGTTGTATCCATTGTGGTTCTTTCCTCCTCTTCCTCTGTGCCTCTGGCCTCGTTTGTGGGGAGTTCATCTCCTTCAAAGAAATGAGAGGAAGAGGATGTCCCTATGGGAATGGAGAACATAGGTCAACCCCACCTTCTCCACATGGCAGCTCCGTGTTAACTTGTTCTATCTTACTAACAAAATCAATTCTAGCTTTCCCTGAGTTCATCACCACTCTTGAGTCATTTGGAGAGCTTAGCAATGAAACTTAGGCGCCACCTATCTCATCTATTGAGGTTAGGCACCACACTCCTATGGGATGTATGTTTAATTAAGTGGACAAGGTCCCAGCCCTGTCGGTGATTTTCACAAAATCGTTGACCTTAACTCCACAAGAGCTCAATGGAGAGGACCTCGAGGGGTCCTCTTCCTTAGACCTTGTTGTGGGAGGGCCAGATGCTCCTCCTTTTAACATCCCACCATTCTAGGCTTGTCCTCCTTCCCCTTATGAAGATCTAGATTGGGAAGCAGATGACCTCTTGGTCGATCAATGTAAGGAGGAAACCCCTTTTCTTGATCTTGTGTGTGTATGTGTGTTTTGTGATGTGTTCCCCCATGCTTGTACTATGTGTGCATGGATGACCCTCGTCACCCCCATTGGTGCTTGGATATAGGTGTGGTTTTTTTGTCATAAAAATTCCTCTATTTGTATCATCATTCTTCCATGTTTGTTCTTAATTTTCGATAAATTGGGAAGATGCAAAGCGTTGGGGGAATTTAGGCTCCCCCTCCATGTTGACCCAGTTTTTTATTTTTACTTGTCTTCTCGTCTATTCCTAACATGGCCTTATATAGTAGGGGGTTGATGACAGTTCATTTATATACTATTATTATACATACATATATATATCTATGAGCAGTTCTGAATCTGAAATATTAGGCTACCCTTGTGTCCTTTATTTATTTTTTTCTCTCTTTTTCTTTATCTTTACCTATTTCTCTTCTCTTTCATGTGTGACAACGCCTTTATTTAACATGTCAACTTTCAGAAAAAAACATTTGTTGCCAACAAATCTTCTCTTGAAAGTCTTCAAACTTTTCCTTAGAATCACATTCTCAACTTGGAACCCTAATGGAATGTCTTTCCTTCATCACAGGTTTGTAAACAAAGGACTTGAAGACCTTCCTCCGAAGTGGGAACAACTTTTATTTCCCCTCCCATGGGGGCATATCCTTCCTTTTGAATTCCTTGATGAAGTGAACATCTTTTGAAAGGATTCCATGATGATGAATTACTCTAAGAAGAAATACTTCTTTCAAACTGCAAGTCCCTTGAATTGGACCCCCCTTTTCCTCATGGCGGGTTCCCAAGGGACCCTTCTTTGAAATTCTCAATCCCAAATGGATTCCTTCACTTCTTGCCTGGGTGCACCCCGACTAGACTTATTCCATTCTCCTTTTCGCGTCTAGCTTGGGGGTAGCCTGACTAGACCTCGTCTTTCAAACAACGCGTCCCTTGAGTGGACCCCTCTTTTTCACATTGGGTTCCTGAGGGATCCCTTTGAAAGTTGTACTTATTGATAGTCTGTGTGACTATCTGCTTACTTTCCTACATGACTGGTTTTGACATGTTCTATCTACGGGTAGACATGTCGCCGCTTTTGACATGTTCTATATGTGGGTAGACATGTCGCCGCTTTTTTCATGTTCTATCTGCAGGCAGACGTGTCGTTGCTTTTGACATGTTCTATCTATAGGTAGATGTGTCCCTACTTTTGACATGTTCTATATGCAAATAGACGTGTTGCCACTTTTGACATGTTCTATCTGTGGGTAGACATGTCACCACTTTTGAAATTTTCTATCTTCGGGTAGATGTGTCATCCCTTCTTGACTCTGTAGAGTCCTCTTTCATGGGGCTTCCTGCATGTGAGATATCTTGAGGGTTGCCTCCTTGCAAGTCCGTGGGCCTGTAAGACGCTTTGTTTTTCTAACTTCATAGTTCCAAGCAGCTATGAAGTCCTTTTCTTTTCCTACACCTTTTGTTCACCAGACCATAGTCTGCTTCCTCGATGGTTCAAGTATACATTTCTAACCTTAATCTTTCTTGATCTACTTTACCAAGAACTCATCAATATTCATGCTCGCTAAAGTGGGGGAAAATGTATAAGTGAATTTTTACCCCACGTGCAAATCCCCTTTTTTCCTTTATCCACCTCAGAAAATTGAGTTCAGAGGCTTAATTCCACCTAAGCCCACTGCTTGCATCCCACTTGGCACCTATTTTTAGCGTCGATGGAGGTGTTTCTATCAGTGACGCCTATGTGGCATGTAGACATACATGGAAAATTCATGTGGTTGAACCTATAGAGGCATTACTCTTCTCATTAGAGATGAAGTTGTAACAACCCCTTTAGCCGACCGACCTAAATATGGTCGTTTCTCTTCATTCCTTCTTCATATTCACTCCTTGAACATACATTTCATCATCTTCCAAGCTTCTACAATCTACACACTTCAACTTCACACACTTTGCATCCACTTCAAGCTTCAAGCAACATTCTTGCATTCCATAGCAGCAAAGCAACATTTTGTCATGTTGATAGAGCAATTTTGGGACCATTCCATTGCAGTAGAGGCTTGATTTCCTCTCATTTTCTCCCCCGAGTAGCCTTGAGTGCTCTTGGTGGAGGTGGTAAGCTTCCCTCTCCTCTCCTCTATCATTTGGTTGAGTTAGCACTTTAGTGTTTTGTAGTGCTCTTTTTCTCTTCATTGTATTTCTTTCCTTCATCTTGTTTCCTAGGATGTCCATGGAGATGGGAACACCTAAATGGGGGTCTGACTGAGGTGGACCCCTATACAACCACCCAACATTCTCCTCTCTTTTTGTGTGTAGGAGTATGTGCTTCTCAGAGGATTAGCTGGCGAATGAATTCCTTTGTGAGATCCTTCTTGCTCTCTTTACTCTTTCTTATTTACTTTATAATATTAGAGAGTATTACATTTACTTAATCACATCATTCTGGCCCTTTAGTTAGTCATCTGACCCATTAGCTAGTTTTGTTTGGTTTGAACTCATTTTCATTATTGTCTAGCTGTACAAACACCATCACACTTTTGAGACGCCAGCGCACCGCACTGATATCCAAAGACCCTGCTTTCATCCTCGAATAGAGAGCTCTCTGAGGCATAGTGTTAGATCTAAAAATTGGCTCACCTAGCCCCTTCCTATGTTTCAGGTCTATAGAGTAACTGAGAGGCCTCACAGTCCTCGTTACTCTTGCCTTACATTTCCTAACATTACACTTAGTTGAGGTAAGTTAGGGTAGCCTCTTGCATCTTGACCCTCTGTGATCTAGGGTCTTACATGCGACGGTCCCCCTCTCTTACAATTGCGTTATTCACCTTTCGCTTATACTACATGACATTGTGAAGCCAATAACTCGGTAAGTGGTTGATTTGCATTGAGTTACTAGCCTTTTACATTTTCTTTTACATGTGCATATCATGTTCCCCCGTAATGTGCATTTCATCTTCTTCCTCTCTTCATGCACTTCCTCTATTTTTACCTCCATTCTTCTATATGTCGTACATTGCTTGTTCTTTTCACTTTTGTTTTGTGTTTTCCTTTTGGGGATGACATAAAGCATTGAGACTTGCATGTCTCTTCCATGTTGACCCACAAGGTCTTTTCTTTTCACTTTTTTTTGTGTTTTTATTTTGAGGATGATGCTAAGCATTGAGATGCCCTGTATCTCTTCCATGTTGATCGAAATGGTCCTTTTCTTTCCCTTTTTCATTTGTTTTGTGTTTTCCTTTTGGGGATGATGCAAGGCATTGAGACCGAAATGTCTCCTTCATGTTGACCCAAAATATTTTCCTTTTCTTTTCCCTTTTCCCTTTTCTTTTCGATTGTGTTTTCCTTTTGGGGATGATGCAAAGCATTGAGACTGCAATGTCTATTCCATGTTGACTCAAAACAGACTTTCATTATCTTTTGGTTTTCACTCTCTTTGTGGCATTCTTCTAGTTCTATGTATTTGGGGAATGATGACAGTTCTGAGCACTTTCATAAGAACATTGTAGCAAAGAACATACTGACCCCAAATCCATAGATCCCTTATGTGTTTGGTGTGTTCATTTTTGGGGAAACCCCTCTATCTTTTATTCCTTTTTCCTTTACATGACGTAGCCTTACTCAAAAACATATGGCTTTGCATAGGGGATTTCCAAGTTGTCCCTCATGTCTTGTTTTATTTTTAAATTTTTCATTTTCTACTTTAAAGTAATTTCTCACGTAACGGTGTGTAGCAATTCCTTTAAAGTGGGGGAATACATTGACATAATTCATTTGTATTTTTCTTCTTTTTGGTTCTTAGTGCAACCTTGTTACTTTATACGATGTGTTTGTCACTTTGTGGATGACATTGGGTGTAATGTCCTTCATGAGTGTGATCTATCTTAGCATATTACATTCCTCTTGGTGGCTTGATGAGACACACTGCATTCCCTAAGTTGCAAATATTCTATTCTTTGATTGGTCCTCTCTTGGAGACATTAGACACAATTTTCCCTCATTTAAGACCTCGCATGAACATAGCAAGATTCATTTGAACATTTCTTTTGCATGTTGTATTTTGCATTTACATGGCCACCTTGCATAACAAAACTTGCATGCCTATGGTACCATTGCATTTGTTCATGAGTTCTAAGCATACAAAGATTTTCTCATGAAGCATGAACTGACATTGTCTTTTGTGGTTCCTTATTAAAGTTATCAGGAGGTATAAATTTAGTATGGTTGAGTGGGAGAACCCATTTCGAGGCACAGCTTTTCCCCATAGCCACCTTGTGGATTTCTCACTGTGCGGACAACCATAAGTTCCATGGCCCCAGACTGAGTATACTTGGGCTTTCTCACCCACCGAACAACCATGAGTTTTGTCACCCTAGAGTGAGTACAATTTTTTTGTTCCAAACAAATAGCCTAGATCTAATCCACACCGAACTAGACAGACGATCGAAGCCTTCTTTACTTTCCTTCATTTTTCATCACTTTCACATGTGTTTCTTTGTGCTTATGATTGGTTTTTCATGGGATCTTGATTGATATTGCCTCATCTCACCAGGCATGAGTGTATTCAAACCCCTCTTGATTGTGTGTTCTGCTACTTTAGTGTGAGTTTGAAGCAAGTTCATCCTCTCACTAAAGTCGGGGTTAACTGTGGACACATAAAAAGTAACCCTTTTACTTGTTCTTTATTTGTCCCTCCTTGTGCTTATTTCGATTGATTTCACCTTGATTTAATGTTGCAATGTAACTTATACATTCACATTAGGTCTTGAATATTCAAATAATTAAGACTTTATGATGTCTTCTGAAGGTTTTTTGAAGTGTTGTAACACACTTCTACACTTTTCTAGACTCTTCTTATTATAATTCATCTAAATATTCCCTTTCTATACCTTATCAAGTCCTATTTCAAAGTCTTGTAAAGTCTTGTAACAAGATTTTATGCTTTTCTAGGCTTGTCACCACTAATTACACCTTTTGTATGCTTTATTTGGCCACTTTATGCACTTATAGGCCTTAATTAAGTGTGTTTTTTAATGTAAACCTAACAAACAACATTAAAAGAAACTTAATTCCTGACACCCACTTTCAATCCTTGAGTGGGACTCATTTTCCATGGGTGGAAAATGAGTCCCTCTTGGCACAAAATTCAAAATAAATTCAACTTTCTTTTAGATTTTTATACATTAAGACCTTATATCGGCCTATGATGTTGTATTCTTGAGTAATAAGGGAATAAGTGTGTATAAATAAGTTTTTTTCTATCCTTTTTACTCCTAATTCATTCAAGCATTCATCCTTGCATTCAATCTCATTCATCCACTTAAGCATCTTAACATCATTCAATCAAGAAAATATTAAGCATCTTGGAGCAGCCATTGACATATCTTCAGACTTCAACAACAAGGGTTTGGTGATTTTAGGACACTTGCATGTTGTTTATTCACCATTCCTTTTTTATTTCATTTCATTTCTTTATCAAGGGTTTGATGAACAAAGTGGGAGTTGACCAAGGAAAATCACTATACTCTAACCCTTAACCATTTCCCCCGTCTTTGCATGTGTGTTTGTAGGTCTTATAGGAAGATTTATCAAATAAATTGGTGTTGAAAAGTGGTCAAAAAGTCCTCAAAGCTATTTAAGTCACCTAAACCCTAATTCAAGCTTGGAGACAACATTCGACCCATTTTCTGTAGATTTGGTTTTGTCAACCCGAAAAGAAGAAAAGTATAGATCTGGACCAATAGAGTTGACTCTTGAATTTATAGATTTTTGGAGGAGGAAAAATTCACCATTATTGGTGAATGAGTCTCGTTACCATGTTGGAAAAAAAAAATTCATCATATTATAGTTCCTGATAGTCAGAAACCAGTTTCATTAAAGTTTACTTGAAGCAGGGTTGATTCGCCATCAGTGGCAAATGAGTCCCACTACTCATCAATAGTAATTTATGTCAAGTTCTAGAACCTTCCATTATCAACATTCCATCTCCAAGTGCACTCTGTTCAGTCTCATTCCATTCTATTTTCATTTGTGCATGTTTCTAGTTCATGTTTGCATACAACACTATGTTTTCAAACACTTCATATTTCTTAGTTTTTCATACATAATCAATAGTATTTTTTAATTCTTTTCATTTAGTCTACTTCATTTAGTCATATTAAATTTGTATCAGATCCCTCTTTGATTGTAAGCACTATGTTTTGGTCCTAATCATATCTCCTTTTAGGTGAAAAACCCTAGAAGAAGCATATAGCATTAGGTAACCAAAAATTTTGTTTTCATTTTGGTGAACCCGACGTTTGAACATTATATTTTTTATTTGAATTGTATTTACATCCTATGACTCATAACATTAGCTTTTTCATTAGCCTTTGCATTTTTTTTCATCCTAAGGTTTACAAACTTGCATTATTGAATATCTCATATAGATTTCATTTTTGCACTTCAAAAAATTACAAAAACTTAACTTCTGCATTTGCATCATAGTTTTGCATCTACAAAAGCATAAAAATCACTTTAATTTTTTTGAAAAAACATAAAAAAAATCATCACTAGACTCATTCGGCACCCTGGGTGAATCAGTCCAGTTGCACATTTTGAATTGCATTTTCAGGATTTTTTTGGGCATTTTCTACATTACAGTTTCCTGCTATTACATTCTTTCATATTTTCCAACTTTTCTGTTTTCTTTTCTTTTGTGCATATTAGTTTACTTTCATTCATTGTCATCATGGCTTTTTTCTTTAATTAGTTTTGGAATTTATTGAAATCCTTAGTGCACATGTCAAATTGTGCATTTGGTTGTGATCGTAATGACCTTGAACTTCATCATGCTCCTTCAAATCCTCATGAATGTCCTCCTTGTGTTGCTGGCATCATTGGAGAAGATGATGATAGCATGAATAAGTTCTTAAATGAATTCCTTGACAACCTTGAAGCTAATGCAACCTTTTATCCATCCATGAAGTCACAAGACCTTCCTACTGTCTTACCTCCTCACATGTTTGGCTACTTACATTCTGAAATGAATGAAGGACCTAGGTTTCCTCCAACAGGTGGACCCAGTTCTTCTACACAACCACCTCCTCAACCATTTTATGATAACAAAGTTACAAACACACCAATCAACCATCAAGCAACTTATGGCAACGGTTTTACTATCTTAAGCAAGCATGTGATACAACAATCGAACATGACATTCACCAACTTTTAGGAAAAAAACCAATAGATGAGAACACCACAGGATTAGGATATCAAGTTTCTCATAAAAACACGCCTCCTTTTGAATATTGGAGACTTTAGGATGATGGCACAGTGATCTTTGATTCCCCTCCTGATTTGAATGTTCTCCTTTCATGCAAACAACCTTTACATGATTCCAATGACAAGGATGATAGGATCCCCATGGGTCCTTGCCCTCCTTCAATCCATGAAAAAGGTGAATCTAGTAAACACAAACAACCTTACAAATTAAAAAAATTAATGTTTCCTCTCCATCCCCCACCTGAATGTGAATGAAAACTCTAAATTTTTTTGACAAAGATCTCATCTTATTACCACCCATGAATAGGTTGGAAATCAATCCTAAAGATTCCAATGTACCTTATTGTAAATACCATCATGTTCTTGGGCACCGAACTAATGAATTTTGGAAATTGAAGGACATACTGAGTAAGTATCACCTTACTAATACCTACTATTATCCTATCAACCCATAGTACCCTATCACCAACCTCATCATGTAAATAGTTGTAGAATCTTCCATTCTCACTATTGCATGATCTTTCCCCTCACTTATCTTGGCTCATTCTTACCTTACACTCAGTGGGGGAAAGAGGTTATTAGCCTTGTCTTACTAATTCATTTGTCCTTGTCCCTTAAGTGTGATTTCACCTTCCACTTATACTACTTGAGATTTCAAAGCCAATAACTTGGTAATTGGTTGATTTGCATTTGCATTACTAGCCATTTACGCTTTCTTTTGTATGTGTGTATCATGTTCCCCATTAATGTGTGTTTGATGTTATCCCTCTTTTCGTGCACTTCCTCTATTTGTACCTCCATTCTTATATATGTTATTGAGTGCTTGTGCTTTTCACTTTTTTTTTGTGTTCTCCTTTTGGGGATGATGCAAAGCATTGAGACTGCCATGTCTCTTCTATATTGACCCACAAGGTCTTTTCTTTTCACTTTTTCTTTTTGTTTTCATTTTGCAAATGACGCAAAGTGTTGAGACAACCTATGTCTTTTCCATGTTGACCCAAATGGTCCTTTTTATTTTCCTTGTTTCTTTTATTTTTTGTTTTCCTTTTGGAGATGATGCAAGGCATTGAGACCGAAATGTCTCCTTCATGTTGACCTAAAATATTTTCCTTTTCTTTTCCCTTTTCCCTTTTATTTTTTCTTGTGTTTTGCTTTTGGGGACATTGCAAAGTGTTAAGACCACAATGTCTCTTCCATGTTGACTCAAAATGGACTTTCATTTTCTTTTGGTTTTCGCTCTCTTTGTGTCATTCTTCCAATTCTATGTATTTGGGGAATGATGGAAGCTCCAAGCTCTTTCATAAAAATATTGTAACAAAGAACATACTGACCCCAAATCCATAGATCCCTTATGTGTTTGGTGTGTTCCTTTTTCCTTTACATGACGCAACCTTACTCAAAAACATATGACTTGGCATAGGGGCTTCCCAAGTTGGCTCTCATTTCTTGTTTTCCTTTTGTATTTTTCATTTGCTACTTTAAATTAATTTCTCATAGAATGGTATGTAGAAATTCCTTTAAAGAGTGGGCATACATTGGCATAATTCATTTGCATTTTTCTTCTTTCTGGTTCTTGGTGCAACCTTGTTACTTTATACGATGTGTTTGTCACTTTTTGGATGACATTGGGTGTGATGTCCTTCATGAGAGTGATCATCTTAGCATATTACATTCCTCTTGGTGGCCTAATGCGACACACTACATCCCCTAAGTTTTGAATATTGTATTCTTTGATCGGTCCTCTCTTGGAGACATTAGACACAATGTTCCCTAAGTTAAGACCTCGCATGAACGTAGTAAGATTCATTTGAACATTTATTTTGCATGTTGTATTTTTCATTTACATGGCCACCTTGCATAACACAGCTTGCATGCTTGTGGTACCATTGCATTTGTTCATGAGTTCTAAGCATATGAAGCTTTTCTCATGAAGCACAAACCAAAATTGCCTTTTCTAACGCCTTATTAAAGTTATCATGAGGTATATCTTTAGTATGGTTGAGCGGAAAAGCCCATTTCGAGGCACAACTTTTCCCCATATCCACCTTGTGGATTTCTCACCCCACGAACAAACAAAATTTTTGTGGCCCTAGAGTGAGTATACTTCGAATTTCTCACTCGATGAACAACCATGAGTTCCATCGCCCCAGAGTGAGTACACATTTCTTGTTCCAAACAAACAACCTAGATCTAATCCACAATGAGTTGGATAGACGATCAAAGTTTTCTTTACTTTCCTTCATTCTTAATTGCTTTCACATGTGTTCCTTTGTGCTTATGATTGGTTTTCCATGGGATCTTTATCCTGGGGGCTTGATCATCCCTCTTGATTGATGTTGTCTCCTCTCACCAGGAATTAGTGCATTTGGACCCCTCTTGATTGTGTGTTTGGCTACTTTAGTGTGAGTTTCAAGCAAGTTCATCCTCTCACTAAAGTGGGGGCTAACTGTGGACATAGAAAAAGTAACCCTTTTACTTTTCTTTTTTTTTCCCCTCCTTGTGCTTATCTTTCTTGATTTCACTTTGATTTAATGTTGCAATGTAACTTATACATTCACATTAGGTCTTGAATATTCAAATAATTAAGACTTTATGATGTCTTGTGAAGGTGTTGTGAAGTTTTGTAATACAATTCTACACTTTTCTAGACTCTTATTTTTATAATTCATCTAAATTTTCCCTTTTTATACCTTATCAATTCCTATTTCAAAGTGTTTTAAAGTCTTGTAACAAGATTTCATGCTTTTCTAGGCTTGTCACCACTAATTACACCTTTCTTATGCTTTATTTGGCCACTTTATGCACTTATAGGCCTTAATTAAGTGTGTTTTTTAATGTAAACCTGACAAAAAACATTAAAAGAAACTTAATTCACGATACCCACTTGCAAGCCTTGAGTGGGACCCATTCACCATGGGTGGAAAATGAGTCCCGCTTGGCACAAAATTCAAAATAAATTTAAATTTCTTTTAGGTTTTTATTCATTAATACCTTATGTTGGCCTCTGATGTTGTATTCTCAGGTAATTAGGGCATAATTGTGTATAAATAAGTGTTCTTCTATCCATTTTACTCCTAGTTCATTCAAGCATTCATCCTTGCATTCAATCTCATTCATCCACTTAAGCATCATAGCATCATTCAATCAAGCAAATATCAAGAATCTTGGAGAAGCCATTGACATATCTTCAGACTTCAACAACAAGGGTTTGGTGAGTTTAGGACACTTGCATGTTTTTTATTCATCATTCCTTGTTTACTTCATTTTATTTCTTTATCAAGCGTTTGATTACCAAAGTGGGATTTGATCATGGAAAATCCCTATACTCTAACCCTTAACCATTTTCCCCCTCTTTGCATGTTTGTTTGTAGGTCTTATAGGAATATTTTTCAAATAAATTGGTATTGAAAAGTGGTCAATAAGTCATCAAATCTATTCAAGTCAACTAAACCCTAATTCAAGCTTGGAGACAACATTCAACCTGTTTTCTGTAGATTTGGTTCCGTCAACCCGACAAGAAAACTAGTATAGATTTGGACCCACAGAGTTGACTCCTGAATTTGTGAATTTTTAGAGGAGGACTAATTCACAATTAGTGGTGAATGAGTTCCACTTCTAGGTTGGAAAAGTTTTTTTCATTAGATTTCAGTTCCTGATAGTCAGAAACTAGTTGCAAAAAAGTTTACCAGAAGTAGGATTGATTTGCTATCAGTGGAAAATGAGTCCCACTAGTCATCAACAATGATTTATGTCAAATTCGAGAACTTTCCAATATAAACATTCTATCTCTAGGTGCACTATATTTAGTCTCATTCCATTCAAGTTTCATTTGTGCATGTTTCTAGTTCATGTTTGCATACAACACTATTTTTTCAAACACTTCATATTTCTTAGTTTTGCATACATAATCAATAGTATTTTTCAGTTCTTTGCATTTAGTCTACTTCATTTAGGTATATTACATTTGTATGACATCCCTCTTTGAGTGTAAACACTGCATTTTGGCCCTAATCATATCTCCTTTTAGGTGAAGAACCCTAGAAGGAGCATATAGCATTAGGTAACCAAAATTTTTGTTTTTAGATTGATTAGACAGAGCCATAGCCCATGTGTAGTACCAGATGTGTTAGCACCAAAGGAGGATGGTGAATAGAGAATGTGCATGGACTCAAGAGCCATCAAAAAAATAACAATAAGGTATGATTTTCCTTTACCAAGAATGGATGATTTCATGGATTGTTTGGGAAAGGCTAGATATTTTACAAAAATTGATTTAGAGTGGGTATCAACAAATTAGGATAAGAGAGGGTGATGAATGGAAGACTAATTTTAAGACTAAAGAGGGGTTGTATGAATGGTTAGTAATTCCCTTTGGGTTAACAAATACACCCCCAACACATTTATGAGGTTAATGAATGAAGTATTGAAACCATTTTTAGGGAAGTTTGTTATTATTTATCTTGATGATATTTTTATTTTTAGCACTAGCAAATAAGAGCATTTATTGCATATTAGACAAGTCTTACAAAGGCTCAAAGAAGAAAGGTTATTGGTTAATTTGAAAAAGTGCAGTTTTATGAAGGAGAAATTGGTTTATTTGGGATATGCATATCAACACAAGGGCTACAATTGCATCCAGAAAAGGTGTGTGCTATCATTGAATGGCCAATACCTAGAAGTGTACATGATGTTAGAAGTTTCCATGGTTTATCAAGATTCTATCAAAGATTTATTCAAAATTTTAGTGGTACATGTACACCCATAACTGAAACTATAAGGGGAGATAAGAAAGAGTTTAACTAGACAACAACACTAGATAAAAGTTTTAAGATTTTGAAGAAGAAAGTCACTAAAGAACCGGTATTAGCATTGCCTACTTTTGAAAATGTGTTTCAAGTGGATTGTGAAGCAAGTGGGACAACCATAGGAATGGTTTTAATCCAAGAGAGAAGACCTATTGCATATTTTTGTGAGAATTTTAATGATGGCAAGAAGAGGTATTGAATAGTTTATGACCAAGAATTTTATGCTATTGTGCAAGCTTTCAAGAAGTGGCATCATTATTTGCTTCCAAAGGAGTTTAGTCTCTACATGGATCATCATGCTTTGCAATTCGTTAATAGTCAAACCAAATTAAACCAAAGAAACATGAAGTGGGTTGAATCCCTACAAGGATATACTTTTTTTCTCAAGCATAGAAGTGGGAGTTCAAACAAAGTAGCAGATGCATTAGGTAGAAGAGCAACATTGTTGGTTGAAATGAGAGTTGAAGTAGTAGGATTTGATGCTATGAAAGAGATGTATAAGAATTATTTGGACTTTAAGGATGCATGGAAAACATGTATGGAGCCTACTAGTGTTGATAGGACACCTTGGATGGATTAATTTATACAAGATGGACTGCTATTCAAAGGACAACTTTGCATACCTCAAGGATCAATGAGGCATAATTTAATAAGAGAAAAAAATTGTGGTGGTTTAGTTGGAAATTTTGGAGCTGATAAAATAATGGCACAACTTAGTGAAAGATATTTTTGGCCAAAGATGAGGGTAGAAATCAGAAAATTTGTACAATGATGTCAAGTTTGTCAATATTCCAAAGGAGGAAGTCAAAATACAGGCTTCTATCAGCTAATACCCATACTGAAGAAGCAATGGGAGGATGTGAGCATGGATTTTGTGCTTCGACTACCAAGAACACAACGAGCTAAAGATTATATTTTTGTGGTTGTTGAAAGATTTCCAAAATGGCTCACTTTATAGCATGCAAAAAGATAGATGATGCAACACATGTAGCAAATTTGTTCTTCATGAAGGTTGTTAGGTTGCATGGTTTACCAAGAAGTATAGTTTCATATCATGATACTAAGTTTGTAAGAAATTTTTAGAGGACACTTTGAAAGAAATTAGGGGCTGATTTAAAGTTTAGTTATGCATATCATCCTCAAATGGATGGGAAGACTAAAGTTTTTAATCAAAGCTTAGGTAATTTTCTAAGATGTTTAGTTTGTGACAAGCCTAAGTAATGGGATTTGGTATGTCCTCATGTCGAGTTTTCATACAATGACTCAATCAACCATATTACAGGTAAGAATCCATTTAAGATTGTTTATGGGCATAGTCCTAGAGGTATTTCATAATTGAGGGAGCTTACAAATACTAAGGGATATATGAGAATTGTTGAAGGAGAATATTTTGCCAAATATATGCAAGATTTGTATCACCAAGTGAGGGAGAAAATCAGTTGGAGCAGCCGATAGTATAAAGAGAAGGTTGATTTGAAGAGGAGAGAAAACAATTTTGAAGTGGGAGATATGGTATTGGAACACCTATGAAAGGAAATATTTCCTATTCATTCCTACAACAAACTCAAGTGGAAGAAGATTGGACCTTGCAAGATCATCAAGAAGTTTTCACCGAATGCCTATGAGTTGGAGCTACCTAAAGGTTTGGAAATCTCTCCAATTTTTAATTTTTCTGATTTATATACTTACCATGAGGGAGAGACATCACAACAATAGGAACAAGAAGAGAAAAAATTACTAGTAAAATGGAATGAGCAACTACCTCAAAAAGAACAATAGGAGATTGAAGATGTTTTGGATTCAAGAGATGTTAGAAAGAAAAGAGGTAAAGAGTACAGTGAATATTTAGTGAAATGGAAGGGTATACTAGTGGAAGATGCAACATGGATAAGCCTAGAAGATCTGGAATCATTCCAGTTAATGCAAGATGATAGAGTTCTTGATCCACAACAAAGAGCTTTACACAGTGAGCAGGGGCTCACAAAATTTTCTAGCCTGGTAGTTTGATGCAGGGCATCATAATTTTTAAAAATATCTTTTGTACCTTTCCTCAACTAATGCCACCATATGTGGAGCTAGTAGTTTTAAAATTTAAATTATGAATTTTTATTTTGTTTTGGGGCAACTTAACCTACTCGTATGCTCATTTATTAAGTAGTAGATGAAAGAAATGATTACAGGGAACTTGAGCAGGAGTTTTGAGTTTAAAATGAGGTAGTTGGGAGAGTTTATGTAGGTTTTTGAATGTTGCAACAAATTTAGGTGGGATTTTTAGATTTTTTTTAAAAAGAAGCTTCTAGATTTTGGAGAGTTTGGAGAAAATGAATAGAACAACAAAAACCTAGAGGGAGAATGGAGAAAAAGAGGGTTAGAACAACAAAAAATAGAGGATAGAAGAGGACAATAGAAGAATGTTTGGAAATAGTTAGAGAGGCCTACAACAGACAATAGGACAAAGAGAAGAAAGAGGATTGACAAAGGGCACTCTGTTTTACAAATATTTATGTAAATGCATGTTTAAGTGTGAAAAAAATTAATCTTTAAAAGTAATATAATATTTTCATGTTCATAGAAATCGTATCTATGCATGTGTCTATTATTTATATTGGTTATGGGTTTGTTTTTATGGAAGCATGAAATGTTGTGTGCATGTTTTGAGTATTTTATGTTGCTAAGATTCTGAATAGTCACCTATAGCCATCACTGCGGGTACCTGTAGCAATAGTCTTTTTGTTTTTGCAACTTAGTTTGTGCCTCTGTAGTTGTTTTTATGTTTCCAAATCAAATTTTTGGACCTAAAACTCATGTGTAAAACTCTGTAAGGTTATGTGAGGTCACTTACAAAAACACAACCTTCCTTTTCCACCTGTTTGCTCATTTTAGTAGGTTTTTAAGCACATACAAGGGAGTGGGTGCCATCAATGAGTTGCAGGTGGTGATACACAAAACTAATCAAATTGACCTAGGGGGTGGCTAACCAATTGGGTTGTTACATATACATGGTTTTACAACAGAACGTGGGTTGTAGGTTTCATAACACCCAATGTTTTCCAACCTCCAATTATTGTATTGAATTTTTTTTCTTATTTAGAGATTACGAAAGTAATGAAAGAAATTTTCAAAATTTACCACAATTGTTACTTAGAGTAAAAACTATGTTTCAATTTCCTCTTGTGATGGAAAAAGAAATGCACAAAATAATTACAAGTTGGAAAAACATAGTGTGTTGTCAATGATATGATTGTGCTTGTGGAGAGCTCAGGGATGAGTTCTAGGTGGGGGATACATAAAACTAATCAAATTGACTTGAAGGTGTGACTAACCAATTATGTTGTTACTTGTAGAGGGGTTTACAACAATAAATGGGTTATAGGTTTCATAACATACAGTGTTTTCCAACTTGTAATTTTACAAAATAATAAGAATGTAATGAAAAACCTTTTTTTATTATATAGTAGGAATGTAGTCCACCTTCAAAGTTTGTAAAAAGCCTTAGAGTAAAAATTATGTTTCAATTTCTTCATATGTTTGAAAAATAAATAACTTTTCATAAGGAAATAACTGACAAGGGACAGTGTGTTTTCCAACACTGCAAATGATGTGAGCATTTTTTTGTTCCAAGCAAATGAAGAAAGTGAAATGCCATTTTTACTATACCAAAAAGTTGTTTTAAATTTTTTAAGGTAGACTTCATTACATTGTTGGTGTGAATGAAACAAAAAAAATTCATAAGCAAATAACTGACAAGGTACAACGTGTTTTCCAACATTGTAAATAATGTGAGCATTATTTTGCTATAGTCAAATGAAGAAAGTGAAATGTCATTTTTACTATGCGAAAGAGTTCTAAAATTTGAAAGTAGACTTCATTAAATTTTTGGTGTGTACGAAACAAAAACATTTCATGAGGAAATAAATGACATGGGATAGTGTGTTTTCCAACACTACAAATAATGTGATCATTTTTTTGTTACAATCAGATGCAGAAAGTGAAATGTCATTTTTACTGTACCAAAGAGTTGTTCTAAAATTTGAAGGTAGACTTTATTACATTGTTGGTGCATACAAAACAAAAAAAATTCATAAGGAAATAACTAATAGTGTGTTTTCCAACATTGGAAATAATTTGAGCATTTTTTTGTTCTAATCAGATGAAAAAAGTGAAATACCATTTTTACTATACTAAAGAGTTGTTCTAAAATTTGAAGGTGGAATTCATTACATTGTTGGTGCATACAAAACAAAAAAAATTCATAAGGAAATAACTAACAAGGGATAGTGTGTTTTCCAACACTACAAATAATGTGAGCATTTTTTTGTTCCAATCAAATGAAGAAAGTGAAATTCTAAAATTTGAAGGTGGACTTCATTACACTGTTGGTGTGTATGAAACAAAAATAATTCATAAGAAAATAGCTGAAAAAAGGAAATGTGTTTTCAACACTAGAAATAATGTGATAATTTTTTTTTTCCAATTAGATGAAGAAAGTAAAATTTTATTTTTACTATACCAAAGATTTGTTCTAAAATTTGAAGGTGGACTTCATTACATACTTGGTGCATATGAAACAAAAAAATTTCAATAGAAAATAACTGACACAGGAAAATGCAATGTGATGCAGAGTAGGGGTAACAATGTCAGTAGACACATAAACAATCACTCATCCAAACCCTCAAACATTAATTGATGGGTTTTGCTTCACAAGCCTCATTCTTCCTTATAGCCTTTCAAACATGGATTTTTGGACATAACTTGTGGGGCAGGCATGGCATTCAAAATGTAAGAACATTTCCATATACCCTTTTGGCCATTTTACAAATATATCCAAAGTTTAGGTGGGGTTACTTTGCATGGAAAGCTCCAAATTTTGACTGCCCTCACCCTAATTAGGCCTAATGGTGCAATTAGGCTTGGTAGTAACAATGTTTTTGGATTCTAGACTCTATACCTCCACTCCAATGCTTCAAGAACATGCTATAGGGTCTCAAACATCTTCTCACAATACATAGATCATTCCACAAATTACAAACAACAAATTTCTTCCACTCACTAGGCTTCTAGGTCTAATACATATAGATATCAGACCTTTAAACTTCTCCACATGTGCCAAACCCCATAACATGCATCTAAAACCTAGGAAACTCAAAGCACACATCAATACCATCCATTCCACCAAGTTTTAGAAGTTTCTACTAGGTGGAATGGAGTTTATTACATTTTATTTCCTCACTGGTTACCCTAACTAGGGTTTCAACTAGTTTGAAGTAAAATCAACAAAACTTGCTCAAATCACAATGAAATTACATGAAATTAGTGCCAATTGAAGTATATTCCTATAATCCACAATTAATTTTAGTTCATCATAGGATTGTACAGATTCGTACAACTCAGTTTAGCAGCAAAGAACACTCAAAAAATGCAAGAAAACAAAGTTTTATTGCTTTAATCTTCAAAATCTCCAACAACCAACCTTTCCTTCGATGGTAAAAGAAATTTTTAAACATTTTCCATCATTTACCAATGCTCCTCAACCAATTTTCAAATTATAAACTAAATAAACATCATTATGCCCGCTTATGACAAAAAAAATGTAAAAGTTGCTTTGACAACACTGTGCAACATTGACACTTTTTGCATCTAGACCCTAACTTACACCTAATGACTCAAACTAGAATCCAACACATATGAAATGGTCTAAGAATACCTCATTATATTAAAACAACTCAAACAAAACAAAATATCAACTTTTGACCCCTTAGAGGCATGGGGACCTATGGGTGCTCTTGCACCATACTCCCAGGGAAAAGAAAACTCAAGTTCCACTTGAGGAAAGACCTGCAATTGTACAACCATGCTTGATAATATCATCCTAAGTCATCCAAGTTGCATCCTCCATAGGAAGACCTTACCATTTGACCAAATATTGGTAGTAGACTTTTCTCATTGTCTTCTTAAGCTCCTTCTTGTCCAAGATGCATTCTAACTCCAAGGGTTGGCTTGCTGGAAGATCCCTAATCCAATCCTCACCAAAGAGCACTAATAAATCTACTTTATCACCTACAACAACATCGGGTAAAGATTAGAAACATTAAAAATAGGAAAAATGGCAACTCTAGGAGGAAGTTCTATCTTATATGCATTCTCTCCAAACTTGTGTACCACTTTACATGGCCCTATATTCTTCATTTGAAATTTAGAGTGTTGCCACTTCGTAAATATTTTCTTCCTCAAATGAGCCAAAACAAGTCTCCAACCTTGTAGTGAACCTCTTTCCTTTTTAGATCAACATTATGCTTATACTTGTCAACATTCTTTTGAAGATTCTCCTTAACCTGTTGGTGGATTTCTTGCATAGCCACTACAAATTGTTCACCTTAAGCACTCCTCCTTTCCATCCCACTCATATCCCTCTGTAGACACTAAAAAATTCCCTAAGTCCACGAGCATCATTTTTCTTGGTCATTGTCCTTCGATAATTGAATAATTTTAATTATTCAATTAAGTTTGGCCACATTCCTCTATTAATTAAATAATTTTTAATTATTTAATTAATTCACCTTCTCATCTTTATTCTATCTTGATCAATTAAAATTATTTAATTGTGTTGCTAATATATTCCTTTCTTCAATAATTAAATAAATCTTTTTTTATTTAATTATTTATCTTTCATCTATAGTCAGATAATAATAATAATCATTATTTGACCTTTTATTCTTCTATAATTAAATAATTGTCAAAATTATTTAATTGTGTTTCATTCCTCTCTTTTGGATAAATAATTCAAATTAATTATTCATGTCTAATTTCGACCTCCCCATTTAATTAAATTGATTAATTTAATTAAATGCTCCTTTTGTCATTTTATCTAAATAAATAATTTGGATAAATTATTTATTTGCCACTTGTCATTTTCCTCCATTTTCAATAAATTATTTAAAATAAATTATTTATGCACCTCCACTTGGTCAAAGATACCCTGTCATTATTTCATGTCATAGCCTGCATGTCCCTGCATGTCTACCTGTCATGATTCCTCCAAGAATAGCATATTTTTGGTGCATCAATTTTGGACCATTGATCTTAGAATCCTTCTAGAGGATTAATCTCAGCCGTCCATTCGAAAGGTTGTCTATAAAAGCAACCTTTCTTCTCCATTTTCAGCTTAACAGCTAATTGTCTTCAACTTTCTTGCTACCATTTGCAAGTTTTGCGCAAGTATTTCAACAAATCTGAGGGAAAAGTTGCATAACAAAAAGGTGAAGAGCAAGAGAAGGAATCAACTACAATATGGGAAGTGCTTTATTTTGTCTTGCTTTCATTTTGATATCTCCATTTTGTTTGTATTCTCTTATTGATATGGTTTAATAGCTTAGTAGTTTTGGCTTTCACTTTATCTATGCTATTTGATTTCTAACCATCTTACATTGGTGAACCTAACATGAATCTTACAATTTTGCAAAGAAATTTGTTTGTTTTCTTGTTTGTTTTCATTGTTTTGCAGATTACAACCAAGAATTTATATGAAATCGCATCATCCTCTTTTGAGCATAGAAAAACTGGTGCATGAAATCTTTAAAAATTATTATCTGGGTTTTATAGGCATTGTTTTTAGCTTTCCATAACTTTAAACGGTTTAAAATTTCGTTAAGATTTGAGAAAGCTATGGTTGTTTTAGTATTTGTTGTTTTTTAATCTAGCTTTTAAAACCCATGTTTTCTTTTGCCTATAACAATTTTTTCGTGCCTTATTTTGGAAAAATACTTACTGGGTTTTAAAGATTTTATTTTCATCTTTCCATGGATTCAAATGATTTAAAATTTTGTTAAGTTTTGAGAAAGTTATCGCTATTTTAATTTGTTGTTGTCATTAAATTTTTCTTTTGAGTTACTAATCTCTTGTTTTCAGCATGTGGCATAGCTTGGGGGTATGTGCAGGATCATGATGGGCCAAAAAGTGGCAATATTATGGGTATTTGTAGGGTATGTAGCTAACGACTTTTTTTTACCCAAAATTGATGAAACAAAATGGGTTTTTAGAGGAGATTCTCATATTTCCACCAATATAAATTATGCTTTAATTTGAATTTAATAAATAATTATTATTCATTTTCTATTAGAATTATGACTAAAGTCCTAATCGATAGGCTGATTGAAAAGCATCTATAACTTTCAAACGGTATAACATTTTTTGAATCTGAAACATGTGTCACATTCTATGCTTTGCATACTATAGGATTAAAAAAAGAAAAGATAAATTTCATGAAGTTTTAACCAAGTTAAGGTGGTTAGACATAATGAAGTTTTTATATTTTTAAAAGTTGTAATAAAAATTCATAATTAATTATTTACTTGGAAAAAATTACAAAAATATTTATCACATCCCGACATGAGTCCTCTACTTATATGTAAAATCTTATAAAAAAAATATTATCATTTTATTATGGTTAGGTTGGTCAAAAACACCTACTTCTTTTTTTTCCCTAAAATTTAAGTACTACTATATTGAAATTTCAAATTTTCACCAAATAGATTTTATTTATTTTTAAATAAACCTAGTAGTTTAGAAACTACATTCAATTTTCTATAGATTCTATTCTTATATATTTTTGAAATAATATAGATAACTTATTCAAATTTTTATGTCAAGTTGCCTAACACTAATTTTTCTGAATTTTTTGCCACTTAAGGGCCTATTTTTTCCATGATAATCCTGCACGTACCCTTGGAGGGAGTCTAAAAATTATTTCTATAGAAACAATTTTTATTTTTTTTCATTTCTTTAGGCATAATCAATTTTATTTTATTTCAACAACAACAACAAATTGCATTTACACTCATGAGGATAAAATGAACCACAATTTGCATGTCACTCATTTGGTCTTAAAATGAACAAAAAATTGCATATTTCATTCATGGGGCTTAAAACAAACAACAAATCTGCATTAATCACTCATTGGGTCTAAAATTTACAATTACAACTTGCATTTTCATGTCATTGGGCTAAAATGAACACAAACATGCATTGAAACTCATATGGTTAAAATGAACTTGCATTCTCACGGCATGAATTTAAAATGAACTTTGTTTTTCATATTTCAAATTAAACTTTTAAAAAGAACAAAGTGTCTTGTGTGTCCTCCTCACATTATCATTTGGAAATTAAAATTTACAAGTGTCTTAAAATTTTGTCACCTTGATGCAATAACTGAAGTAGCCTCTCCCCTTGTGAATTCATGTGATCTTGGGTGTAAGAGAAATGGTTATTGCCTCTAGAACTTGGGCTTGTCTTGGTGGGAAAAAGTACTCACCCCAAGGTGACTCAAACTGACAACAAAGATTTTTGGCCAAGCTACCTCCGACCGGTATATAAATGTGAGTCCTAAGGGAAAGCCTAGGATTACGAGTGTGAATGTGTCATATGGACCAAGAAGTACTCCCCAAAACCCTGTTGAGCTTAACCTCTTTAGGTTGGAGTGCCTCGTAAATGGGTCTTAATCTTATGCCCCATGTATGGCCACTCGAATGGGGGTCCTAAATTAAACACCTTGGTGTAGTAGCCAAAAACCTTCTATTTGCTAGTGCAACACCAGTCAGTTTGAAGGCATGCACATCTTCGCAGTCTATAGTAGAGGTGATCAATCTGCCATGGGAGTTTCATGGGGGTTGGAAGCTTGGTTGGCCTGAGAAGAGAGTGCACTGTAAGGGGGAGACCGTGTAGCCAAGCTTATGGATTCACATGCTACTAATATACGGTTGGGGAAACCCACGTGGAATCTAGTGAATATTGTCCTAGCCTAGCCATAGGATTGTGCTTGTCTTATTTGTGTTTGTCCACATTCAAACATCGTTCTTGTCAAGTGTTTTCTAGATTTTCAAAGAATATACAAAACATTCACAAATCTAGACATAAACAATCGACCTCAGACAACTCATACTTTTCAACAAAAAAAAAGAAAAAAAATAAGTCTCAGCATGCTGTCAAACATTTTTTTTTCTCAGAGGTCTCTGTCAGAAATCAGCTTTCAAATTGCTCAAAATCCTCATTATTCAACCATTAGTTTGTATTCTTGAACATAGGCTTAATCTTTCAAATTTTAGTTGCATACATTAGGCATTAGCTTGACCCTAGGTTTTCATCTTTGCATACTTTGGATTAGGTTAACCTCATCACAATTTGAAAAATCATTGCTTTCAACACTAGGTTATCTTAGACTTAGTCATCATTCCTATTTTCAGTCATTGTCCCTTTTGTGAGAATTTCCAAGTCAACAGTCTAGTTAGGAAAACTCACTAGTCATCTTGACCTTATCACTTTGTCATTTTTCAACAAGTCCTTTGGTAACCAAAATCGAAAAAAAAGATTAAGCTTAGAGTGCTTAGATACCCCTTTCTCCAAATTGCATTCATTTTAGTTCATACCTTGCATACTTTATTCCCAAAAAATCCAAAAATATTGTTCACCCTAGTCGTGATTTTGAACCTAGACTTTGCATTAGTTGCCTCTTTAGTCAACATAATCATCTTTGTCCTTATTTTGCACCTTTTCAGCATCATCATCCTAGTCATAATCGTCACTTTATCTTTTCAGCATTACACATCTCCTTAGGAAAAATTATCATATCGTTGCATCATCAACCTTTATCGCACAAAAAGATAAAAAAACATAGACTAGTGTCATACTCGCATGGTCATTGTCTTCATTTGAGCAATTTCTTTTGATGGTGGAAACAAGACTTCAAAGAAAGAAAAGACAAATGGCAGACTTTGGACAAGACTTTGACAACAACACCAACATCAACACCAATTCCAATGACTGGATTTTTGACGACCCGTTTGGCAATTTGAATGCACAATCTTCCATGAACATGCCAACTTCCTTTCAAAATCCACTTTTTGAAAAATTCATACAAAGAGACCAAAATGGACAAGTCTATGCTAAAAACTTAGAGGCAGCAGCCTAAAATCACATAGTTGCTTCATTTGTGGAAGAATTGGTCTTGAATGATACCTCGCTATGCTCTTAGACTAAGGCGCAAGACTACCAAAAAGCTTTGACATTAATACCATACGACCTATCTCTCCTAATAATATGACACAAAACACAACATCCCAACATGAAAAGAACAATACCTTGACCAATAACATTGTCGTTACTATGTAAGTTGTCACTACCACTATTAATGTGACATCTAGCGGCACCATAAATCAAAACACCTCCTCTTCAACCAACACGACATTTATAGGAGGAACATCTACTATGACTATGCCTACAATGTCCACATCATCTTCACAAACGATAAAAGCTACCTTTTCACAGTCCATGCCTACAACGTCCACATCATCTTCACATACAATAGGAGCCACCTTTGTGTCCACATCAATAGGCACCACCTCCTCAAATCCTATGTTCGGCCCTTTATTTATGACAATGGGGGCATCTTCATCACATCCTTATGGTGGAGCCCCTTTTAATCCCTTTGGACGAAACTTACAATGCGTTTTCATTCAAGGCCCTCAACACAACATTAACACATCATCGCAAATGAACATACCACATGTACAAGGGCACAATATGCATATACCACATGGGCACTGTCAAGGACCTAACACTACCATGTCACATGGACAGTTATTTCAACATGCACAAGGCACTCAAATGATGCAACAAATGCATACCTCTAGACATCAAACAAGTCAGGGACCTCAAATATAGACAAACATGGTTGGGTCACACATTCCCACATACTCATCCCATATTCATACTCAACAACATATCCCCACTCACAACTGGCAATATGAGCAAACACCTAATCAGAACATACCTTACTTTCAGACAACCAATGATCCTATGGCACACACCTTTCTAGCAAGAGTGGATGACCTCCAAAAATAAATAGAAAATATGAAAACCTCTAACAAGAAGACACAAACACCATACGACTTATGTCCATATCCTTTTGATACAACTTTGTACATGCCACCATTTCCACATGGTTATATGGCTCCAAACTTCAACAAATACAAGGGTAAAACAAATCCACTTGACCACATTAGAGAGTTTGTAACAAGTTGTGTGGATATTGCTCATGAGCACACATATTTAATGTTACTATTTCCTAAAAGCCTCACAGGACTAGCCTTAGAATGGTTCTATACACTGCAACCCAAAATACAGTCATGGAAAGAACTTGCTAAAAAATTTGTGAAAAATTACACATACAACATTGACACAGACACCTCCATTACCAACTTATGCCAGCTCACACAAGAAGATTCAGGTGAAACCTTTTTACCATTCTTTGAAAAATGGAGGGGCCTAGTGAGTCGTCATATAGACATACTTGAAAAGGAAAAAGTTGACATGTTTGTACAAACGTTATTAGGTCCACTAAAAAATGGCTTGTGTGTTCATTGTTGCACAACTTTTGTGGACCTAGTTGAATGGGGTGTCCAAGTTGAACAAGCCCTCATTGTTGAAGGAAGACTACAATATGGTCCCAAAAGCACAAATGTAAACCCTTCTTCTACTGACAAAACTAAATTTTAGGTTAAGAACAAACATGTCACCATTGATGGTGTAGTCAATGCTAAGGTTGTCAACACTATGGGTCTGATGATTACCCTAAAAGGGACACAACCACAAAACACAAAAATGATGATGCAAACCTATGCTGCTAATGCTATCAAGAAAAATCAGAATAACCAAGGCAATCAAAACAATCAAAATCAAAGGTAGCCTAAACAACCCAAACAATTCCCTAGAGGCCACACATACACCCCCTTGGGTGAGCCTATTGAATAAGTTCTCAAGAAATTCCTTCAGAAGGGTGTCATCACACTTGAGGACCCTAAACCATACGACCTTGGGTAGTTTAAACCATCTTGATGGGATGATAATGCATTTTGCAACTTTCATCGAATAAAAGGACATAAAACTTCTTCCCATAGACAATTGAAAATTTTGGTACAAGACCTTATTGAAAAGTGTATCGTTGAAGTGAGTGGACCACAATTTGCTTCTAATACGGATCATACAATACACAAAAATTGACTGCAAGATCATGGTTCAGGAAACCCTTCTATGTTAAACCCTAATAACAAAAATCACGCCAACCATGCCCGTATTGGATATGATTATTCTAGAGGACCTATCATACATCACATTAGAACAACCGATGAACATGTCTGCACAGTCACTGTCAAAAAGGGCCCCTGAATGCAATGTCACCACCCATGCCAGAAAGGTCACCATAGCTGGCCCTCCTCCCCCTAGACAACCAAAGGTAACAATAGCAGGCTCGTCCACTTCGCAGTCGCAACCGCGTCCATAGAACAAGCAATCCCAACCTAAAGGAAACTTTAATCTTATTGAACAGCTTGGAAAAACACCCGCACAAATCTCTATTCTTGATTTGTTATGCATCTCGCCTGCCCATAAGGCCATCCTAGATAAAACATTGCAAGAATCCTCTGTTTCCCAAGATATTGATGTCAGCCAATTTGAAGCCATGGTAGGATATCTCATGACTCCCCACCATATCACCTTTTTGACCAAGACTATTCATCATCCAAATCCAACCATAATTATTCCCTTCATATCGAAGTTCTTATTCATAAACATAAGGTCAGACGAGTCTTAGTAGACGGTAGAGTAGAACTGAATATATGTTCCTTAAAATTGGTCAAGGCACTAGGCTTTTTTGATGCTTGTGTAGACACCACAAGAAGCATTGTTATCAAGGCATATGATGATGAAGAACATTCCTCTCGGGGTGTAATTACACTCCCAATTTGGATTGGGCCAGTCATTATCGACACCACTTGTCAAGTTCTCGATTTGGACCTCCCATACAACATTTTACTCTATCGACCTTGGATCCATGCACTGAAAGCCATCTCCTCCATGTATCACCAATGTTTGAAGTTTCCATTTGAGGGCATTGAGATTACAATATATGGAGACCCTGATCCGTTCCAATATTGCACCAACTTACGTGGTGTATTGGAATGTCAAGTCCCTATTAATAGGGAAGCTCTGCCATCCTTGTCTTCCAAATTCATTGACCCCTCAGCACTCATGAAGTATTTTGCTTCTTCATCCACCACATCCACTTCTACTTCTTTGACCACCATGACTACTTCCATAACACCTACCACTTCATTTATCACCCCAAGCATTGACCCGAGCTTCCAAATTCAAGACCAAGGATGTGGAGAATACAAGCTAAATACTACCTATTACATAACCAAGATGCCCAAGTCTCCCTAGGTCTATGGCAAACCTTGCTTTAGAATACAGGAAAAAGAAATCTTCAGGGTTCCTCTAAATATAGTTTTCATTAAGTGGGGCGAAATGAGTCAAGAGGACACATATGATATACTATCCTAGATTTATAAAGAACCAAAAGATTTGACACCCTTGCCAGTAGCAATATATGGAAAAGGATACAACATGATAAAAGAAAAAGGATATGATGGAAAAAGTGATTTTGGAAAGGATAAGAATGGAAGGCGTGAGCCATTATTAGTTTTGGAAAGACCAAGACATCTTGGGTTAGGGTTAGGTCCATGAGAATCTGGTAATCCAAGAACTAGTGTGCTTCCATGTGAGTTAGTGTATGCTTTAGACTGTGTTGAGACAACTGAGGAAACCTCCTTTGAAACTGACTCTCTTGAATGGGAATTTGACTCTCAGCGATCCTTAAGTGATTGATGCCTTGACAAATTATTCCTTGAACCTAGCGAGCCTACATTTGAAGAACGATTCTGGAAAATGTTCCAAATCGATAAAACACCAAATGATGCCAAGTCCAGATCACATCCTAGCCTCGATGCACTTGTCCAGTCACCCCAAAAAGATGACCATCATGCGGAATTACTTGAACTATCACTTGCTGCTATTGACCCTGACCCTAATGCTAGTCCCTTTGTCCCTTACTTCACTGGTGAGTATGAAACAAGCAAAGGAGAATACTGGATAGAATCTGACATAGAACCAGATGATGACAACTTCATTTTCAATGTCTCAATGTCCATTTACATTCTCTTCTCGTCATCTCCTCAATTTGAAAATTTTGATGCTAGAATATCCTTAGTTTACCCTGACCTAATTGATTGGAACTAACAAGGCCCACTAGTAATGGACACTTTTCAAAATGATGAGGCTCTAGCAGAATTTCTAGGGCTATGTGAGGGCATTCCAAAGGGGGATCACAAAGCTAGATTTACCATTGACTTGGATTGTTCTGCTTATTTTGGGGAGACTATGCCATCCTCTAGTCGTAAAATTAAAAGAAAAAATAAAACAAAAAATGATACGTCTCTAGGTGAAAACCGAAAGGCACCTTTTGATGACAAAATAGTAAAAATAAACGATGTACCTGAGGGTGAAAACCTCCTTAAGGCACCCAAGGGTGGAGGATTGGAATTTCTCCTCGTAGACAAAGAAAAATCAGCAATGCTTGTTGAGGATACCATAGCCATTAATATAGCTACTACGGAGGACCCCAAAATGGTTCTCTTTGCAGCATAATTGACAGAAGTTGAACAACCAGAATTTCAAAAGTTTTTCTCAGAATGCAAGATAAACTTCACATGGTTTTATGCTGACATGCCAGGATTAGATCCTGAGTTAGTATTACATCACTTTCCATTATTGCCAGATGCCAAGCCAGTAAAACAAAAGCTAAGAAAAATGCACCCGCAAGTTGCATTGCTAGTTAAAGTTGAACTCAAAAAATTGTTGGATGCAGGTTTTATAAGGTCAATTGACTATACAAAATGGATATCCAACATCATCCCTGTCACCAAGTATATTGGATAGATTCGCATATGCACAGACTTCTAAGACCTCAATAAAGCATGTCCTAAAGATGATTTTCCTTTACCAAACATTAACATCATTGTGGACCTTACAACTGGATATGAGATGTTGTCCCTTATGGATGGTTTCTCTGGTTATAATCAGATCCGTATTTCCCCTAAAGACCAACACAAAACTTCTTTTACATGCCCTTGGGGTACATATTGTTGGACTATAATGCCGTTTGGTCTTAAAAATGCAGGCGCTACATATCAAAGAGCAATGACAACAATATTCCATGACATAATACACACATTAATGGAGGACTATGTGGATGACCTTTTGGCAAAGTCATTGATAGGAAAAGACCACCTTTCAGTATTAGAAAAAAATTTCAGGAGGCTGGAAGAATATAAGGTCTGGTTGAACCTCAAAAATTGTTTTTTTGGTGTAACATCAAGCAAGTTATTGGGATACATAGTCTCTTGTAGAGGCATTGAAGTTGATCTCGCTAAAGTTAGAGCTATATTGGATATGCCTTCTCCTAAGGGAATTAGTTATCTAAGAATGCTACAAGGCAGGCTTCAATCTATCATACGATTCATTGCTCAACTCATAGATAGGTGCCAACCATTCCAATATCTCCTACACAAAGGGATTCTCTTTGTATGGACTAATAAATTCCAGGAGGAATTTAAACAGATCAAATAGTATTTATTGTCACCTCTAGTTCTCATGCCTCCTATCCAAGGAAAACCATTAATTTTTTACATCTCTTCAACTACTTCGACACTAGGGGCATTACTAGCACAAAATGACTATGAAGAAAAAGAAATAGCCATATATTCAATCAGTAGAACACTAGTGGGGTATGAGCTAAATTACACACCCATTGAACGTTCTTGTTTTGTAGTGGTATTCGCAGCCCAAAAATTAAGGCGTTACATGTTAAACCATAAGACATACTTGGTAGCCAAGATCGATCCCTTGAAGTACCTCTTGAGTCAAGCAACATTAATAGGACGTTTAGAAAAATGGGTCACGATCCTTAGTGAATATGATATTCAATATGTCAAGCAAAAAGCCATTAAAGGAAATGTAATAGCAGACCAGCTCACAGATGCACTAATAACAGATAATCATCCTCTTACAAAATATTTTCCAAATGAGTCTGTATTTCACACGGAATCCCAACAACCTTGGCAATTATACTTTGATGGATCTTGTACTAATCATGGATTAGGAGCTAGAATATTATTCATTACTCAACGAGACTCCATCCCAAGGTCATTCCGCATAGTATTTCCATGCACTAATAACATGGCAAAGTATGAAGCACTAATTGTAGGACTTTGAATGGCTACCAAGTGGAAAATTAGGAATTTATAGGTCCTTGATGATTCTCAATTAGTTATCAACCAAGTCAATGATGAGTATGAGACAAAAGATGAGAAGCTAATGCCTTATAAACGGATGGTTGATATTTTTTTGACATATTTTCATAGGATATCCTTTGAATTGATTCCAAGAACACAGAACAAGGTTGTTGACGCTATGGCAACAATTGGATGTTTGCTTGATATTCCCAGCAATGTCCCAAAATTTGAGTTTTTGGTTGAGCAGTTATTGGTTCCTGTTTATGATGTCTCTAAATTAGAAATGGTCTGTGAGCTTGTTGGTTCCAGTTCCCCCTAGTATAAGGACATTTTTTACTACCTTCATTTGTAGATCCTTCCTCAAAACCTTTCCAATAACCAAAGAAAGTCCTTTATCTACAAAGTTGTGCATTATACCATTATTAGCGACACCCTTTACCACCATAGCTTCGACAATACCCTTCTCTGTTGTCTCGACACTAATGAAGCAAAAAGCAACCTTACAGTAAGTACATGATGGTATATGTGGGTCCCATTCGAGTGGCTTGACCTTAGCTAAAAAGATTACGAGACTTGGGTACTATTGACCGACACTAGAAAAGGATGCACTAGAATTTGTAAGAACATATTGCCAATGTCAGATTCACAGTGATTGGATTCACGCTCCAACACAAGAGTTGAGGCCAATCACTTCATCTTGGCCTTTCGCACAACGGGGACTTGATCTAGTGGGCAAGATTCACCCTACATCCTCCAATGGACACAAATTCATTATCACTGCCACTGAGTATTTTATTAAGTGGATCGAAGCCATTCCACTCACTTACATTACCAGAAAATAAATCTCCAAATACATCCTCAATTATAACATTTGTCGGTACGAAATTCCATAATCCATCATCACAGATAATGGTCATCCCTTCAAAAACCATGAGGTCTATGAATTATGTCAACGATTCCATATTAGCCACCACTTTTCCACACCATATTACCCATAGGGAAACATTCAAGCTGAGGTATCTAATAAAACCATTATCAAACTTCTTAAAAATACTGTCAATGACACTAGCCATGACTGGCACATCCAACTCAACCCAGCTTTGTGGGAATACCACATGAGCATCCTTACCCCCACCAATGCCACTCCTTTCGCCCTTATCTTTGGAGCCAAATCCATCTTGCCCATAGAGGTTGAAATTCCATCTTTGCAAGTCTCCATGAAAGGCCTTATCATTGATGAAGAATACAGATAGTCACGACTGTATGAGTTAGAAATTCTAGATGAACGAAAACACAATGCATTGAATCATTTACAAGCATACCAAAATTGCCTTTGCAGAAGTTATAAAAAAAAGGTGATGACTAGGAAGTTTGATAGTGGTGACCTAGTTCTCATGCAAAATCCCAAGAATTGGTCAAATAGGGAGAAGCTAGGAAAATTTGAGCCTAATTGGTTGGGCCCTTACATCATTGTAGCATCATTTGGTTCTAGTGCATATCAGTTAGCTACTCCCGAAGGTGAATAGTTGACGGAGCCAATCAATAGTTTACATTTGTGCAAATTCTATGCATAGCATCAGAAAGCCTACCTGAAAACCAATTAATCTTTTATTTTTAAAAAAAAAATGATGATGAGAAAAATAAAGAGAAATAATTCATCCAATAGTGAAAACCTGGTAAACCAGCACTTTGGATAAGTACCATGGTGAAAACTTGGCAAACAGGTGCCATGTGTAGTTAGTCATTGTTGTGACATCTACTGTCACTCTATCTACCTTTGTCCCTAATAAACATACTCTTTTCCAACATTCATTCACTACTAAATTTGACACCATTTTCTGACGGTCATTCATCGATCATTCGACAAATCTTTGTCAGAAAAGTGACGAAATGGTGAAAATATTTATGTCACTATTTTTTCGTTGAAAGGCCGAGAATGAATTAAATGTCAAAATAACGGCAAAGAATCATCGGTCTTCGACATCATGAAATGGCTCGTACTTTTATCAGACTATCGACAAACACTTCGTTTATCCAACAATGAATTACTCAAGAATTTTGTTGCCAATTCGACGAAATGGGCAAGGAGTAGCGTCAAAACAACATCATTCATTCATCACCATTTCAACGAAATGAACAAGGAGTAGAGTCGAAACAACACCAAAATTTCAACAAATGCGTGACGAAATAGGCAAGTAGTAGCGTTGAAACAACACCAAGAGTTTGTCGACTTTGCGATGAAAATAGCAAGGAGTAGCATCGGAAGAACACCAAAAGTTCGTCAAAAGTGCGACGAAATGGGCAAGGAGTAGTGTGGAAACAATGCCAAATGTTTGTCAAAATTGTGATGAAATGGGCAAGGAGTTATGAAGAAACCTTCGTCATGGCTATAGCAACTTCGTCGAACCTTTCTGTTGATTCGCTGGTGGGTTTTGTCAAAATTGCGACAAAGCATCAATTTTTTTTTAAAAAAATATGTTTCGTGGAGATGTACCATTGTAGAGACTGACGACTTATCATACATACAGACTGCATATTGATTTGATGCTTCAAATGATGCATTTCTTATATTGAAAAGTGCATTACCTTATTGAGCTTCTCTTTGTTTCGAGAATAGTTTAATATTCTCTACTTAACAGGGCCAACCACATGACGGTGGAAGCTCATTTGCCCCTTCCCTCACATCACTCTCAATTCCTCATACCCAATCATACATAACATTCATTCATTAATATAATATTCATTCTTTTAGTTTTTACATATTATCAAAAATATGGTTGTCATGATATGATTACAATCACTTTTTTTTGTTTCTTTTTGAAAGCTACATAAAGCTGAAGTGGAGTATCATTTTCTAAATCAATATTTTTCCCCCCTTTAGTTGTTCTACCCTTTGCTCGGGATCTTAATTTACACCTAGTCATCTACTCATGACATGGACGTCACTGCAAGGGGGGATCTGCTTGCAATAAGAAATAAATGTTAAATTGATATGTTTTATTATTATTGTTACAAGTATTTCATTAATTAAAAGAACATTAGAGTGGTTCTCTTTACCTGATGGGTCCTCATCATGTTCCTAAAATTTTGTTATAGACTCATGCTCAACATGTTGAACACCCTCTAAATCTTGATCTGCAGTTGAAACACAAATGGTTACATTAATTAATACAGAATTGAAATTAAATATGTTTAAGAGAACATGAGGGTGGTCCTCTTTACCTGATGGGGCCACATCATGTTCCTAATCTTCTCTAGCCTGATCATGCTCAACATGTTGATCACGCTCTACATGCTCTAAAGTTGAAACACGAAAGGTTACATTAATTAATGCACCAATTGCAATTAAATATGTTTAAAAGAACTTTAGAGTGGTCCTCTTTACCTGATGGGGCCACATCATATTCCTGATCTTCTCTAGCCTGATCATGCTCAACATGTTGATCACACTCTACATGCTCTAAAGTACCTAGGATGCACACCATGAACTTCATCTACATGTTCTGCTCCACCCTCACTAGGCTACATTCCAATGTCATGTGCAGTATTATCATTTCTTGAATGTTTAAAACAAATAGGCATGTAATTACTTTATGGTGTAAATTAATATTGAATAGATTGCACAAGTATTCAATTTTAAATAAACTTTATTGAGTTTAATTACCTGCGTGTCGGATGCAATGGAAGATTGTGTTTACCCAGTCAAGACTCTTAGTTGTTTAGTCACAGCTCCATAGCCTTGCTGGAATGCAATCTTCAGGTCCTCTTCTGTGGGAACTCTATTGAATTCAGAGCCCTACATTTTTGCAAATCATGAATTTTTCTTCTATGGTGTGATAAAATCAAAATTGTTTTCAATTTATTATAATTTGGATGTAATATTTAATTTATTTATACTTACAATTTGTGCGGCTAATTTCATATAACCACTAGAGCCAAGTTTGTGTTTCCCGTGATTTTCTAGTCTTTCCTTTGTTGCCTTCGATGTGTTGGGAAGCCTATGAAAACTTTGAAATACATTAGATTATGTAAAAATAAAGAGTAATCAGTATATAATTACATTGTTGATAGTATCACACATAGCATACTACTTTTAAAAAAAAAATTAATGGCATTTCCATACCATACGCATTGAGAGCAAATAAAATACGTAGTTCAATCCATGAATTATAGAAAATAGATTTTTGTTGGTTATATTCATATTGTTGATTACATTGCACAAAACATACTACGACTGCATAAATATCAGATGGTGATAGTTGTCTATGCTACCACATTTTTCATACATGTCTACCAAAGCATTTTATCAAATAGTTCACTGCCTTGCTGCTATGGCTAAAAGCCTAAAATAGGTGCTTTCAAACAAGCTATGGATGCTTGGAAAAAATATATTAAAGCATAATAGTAAGCAATAGCATAGACAAGGCAGTGAACCATTTCAAACAATTCCTCAAAGAAATGTGGTCTCATGGTGATGGAATGCCATGAAAATCCATAGCAATTTTCTTGTCATGGCATTCGTTATGGCATTCCATCACCATGAGACCACATTTTTTTGAAGCATTTTTTCAAATAGTTCACTAACTTTTCTATGCTACCACATTTTTCATACATGTCTACCAAAGCATTTTATCAAATAGTTCAACACCTTCATGCTATGGCTAAAAAGTAAAATCCTAAAATAGGTGCTTTCGAACAAGCTATGGATGCTTGGAAAAAATTTACCAAAGCATAATAGTAAGCAATAACATAGACAAGGTAGTGAATTGTTTGAAAAAATGCCTAAAAGAAATGCAGTCTCAAGGTGATGGAATTCCATGACAATCCATAGTAATTTTCTTGTCATGTAATTTATCATGGCATTCATCATGGCATTCCATCACCATGAGACTACATTTCCTTGAGACATTTTTTTCAAGCAGTTCACTTCCTTATCTATGCTACTGTATTTTTCATACATGTCTACCAAAGCATTTTATCAAATAGCTCATTTCCTTGCCGCTATGGCTAATATCCTAAAACAGGTGCTTTCAAACAAGCTATGGATGCTTGAAAAAAAACTATCAAAGCATAATAGTAAGCAACAAGCTGTGGTCTCATGGTTTTTTTTGCGCGAAAATCAGCTCAATTTTATTCACATTTTTTTGCAGATTTTAAACACATTTTTTTGGCGATTTTGCAGTTTGAAATGGAAAAAAATCATTGACCAAAAATTTAATGATTTTTTCAAAAGATTAGGGAAAAAATCGTCCAGCCTGCAATTTTTTTTAAAATTGCGATTAATCGGAATTTTTTGCAGATTTATGCTTCTATATCACATACCTTCCTTGGCCCGATGGTGTCTTTCCTTTTTTCTTTTCAACCTTCTCCTTTCCATTAGACACCAAGTCCTTCCACTCCCTCTCTGGAATCATGGGGGGATGCTCGTACTTTTTTCTCTCTAAATGTGACCTATATTGGTCCCTCACATACTTTAGATAAGTACCAGCTTTCTTAAGGACCTTGGTTCGGTTGAATGTTTTATCACCAAACAATACAACTAAACGGTTAATGAGCTCATCTTTTAAATCTTCATTTTGGGCATTCCACCATGTACGTATGGTGGGCCCGAAGAGCTCCAATGTAATATCACTTAGATGTTTATAAAAATAATAATTTCCTACAAAATGATCATGGGACCAATAGTCTAAAAAGAGTGATCAATAAGTAAATTTCAATTGGATTATATAGAATAATAATTAAAAAAATTTAAAGTACCTGGGACCTTTTCTATCTTTATGGGAATGAAATCCTCGGTCACCACAAGTGTGACTAGAAATATTCCTGTACTAGTAATACATGAAGATCTAGGAAATGCTACTAAAACATCACCAGTACTAGTGGCCTCTGCATCCCCACGTACATGTCCTGATGCATGTTCTGGTATGTGTTCACTGCTAGAGGGTGCATTAACGGATGCCTGCATGGTATGTGTTGCCAATATTTCAGACGACAAAATAGGCACAAATGATGGGGTCAAATAATGTGATGTATGTGTAGGAAGATCAGGATGGAAACTTGTACCAACCCTTACTCCTCAGGAAGCACTTGCAGTACCCTAATCATGGCTAGGAGCATCATGAGGAGGAAAATAACCCTGTAAAAACAACACATATTTTAGTTCATGACATAAAAGAGTACAAAATATAAAACCATGAATGAACTTAAGTTATAATTAATGACCTCATGACAGCTTACTTGCAAGTCTTGTAATCTCTCTGTCAATACTTTAACCCTCTCTCTTATCTCATCTATTTGAGGCACTTTGAACATCAACTTAGTCATTTCTTCATTGAATTTTTTCATGAGCTTTTTTATCGTATCAAAAGGGTTTGTTGAATAAGCGATGTCATCATCACAAAATATTGACTGCACCTCACTATGGATGCTCTCCTCTACTACTGGTACCTTTCCCCGATCAGTCAACTGCAACAAGAATATTAAAAACATTATCAAAATTAACCCAAAAAACTTATGAAGAAAACATAATAATAAAACATTTTGCTCGTATCTAATTTGTACAATTACAATGAGGTAAACCTGTCGGGTAGAAGCGCCTGAAGATACATCACGATCTACGCTTTGGGCTAGAGCCTTCTCTATACTATCAATGTCCCCCTGTGACAAAAATTAAATATAAAAAAGCATTACCAAAATGAAACCAATAGACTTATGAAAAAAAACATAAGAATAAAATGGTATATTGGAGTCATTAATTGGAAGTTGGGTAAAATGGTACATCGTACGTACCACCCCCATAGTAACTATGTTTGTAATTAAGCGATTCAAATTGTAATCAATTAGCAAGTCTTCCCCTGCAATTATTGATTTTATTGCACATACAAATACATGGTTTCCCTCGTACGCCTCGAATATGCAATTGGGTTGCTTATTTGTTGACCTAGGTTGTGTACTATTTTTAAACCCTACAATATTCCCTGATTCTTTTGGCCTCCCCTAAATGTACATAGCCACTCCTTTATTTTGATCCTTATCTTTTAGTTGTATATAATTTTCTAACAATGCATACCTATGCATACTTCATGTATATTGAACCAATTGCATCCAATCTTTGTAACTATAACAAGGTCCAACATACTCCATCAATTCAGTAACTTTGTCGTAACAAACCTTTATGTCATCCATACAAAATAGGCCCAAACCATGTAATGATGATGGTGCTATGCGATATATCCTCTCATTGACACAAAAATCAATGTTTATTGGAGGAAGTTCCTTGAGTACCCATTGTTTCCGTAGATGTTTGTACCTCAAGGGCACCTCAATGTCGCCTATGCTCTCATCATCATAAGAACATGACCCCCCTTCAGCAAGAAAAAATTCCATGCATTTATGAAATTTTCTTCTAATCTTTTGACCTCTAGTTGATCTCCCTCTTTTAGACATACTACATGTCTCACTTTCCTCTTCTCTTCCTAAATTTCCTCGCTGAAGAAAGATCTGAAAAATACCTATTTGGTGGTACCTGTACTCATAAGGATGTTGGATGAAGTTCATTCATGGTGATGTGATCCCAAGGTGACATTATGATTAATCTATCATTTCATCGTTAGAATTTCACAAGCTATAAGGTAATCAAGTCTTGATAGATTGCAAGCTATTGTTACTACCATCCAAATGTGTCCATCACAAATCAAATCTACTTAACATTTTAACTCCCAAACTTTGTAACAAGTGTTAAATATGACTATGGTCCACTAGCTACACAACCAAGGCCTCAAATGTATTCTCTAATTGTAACCAAAGGACTTTTTCTCTTCATTCAAGTAAATAAACTTGAAGGGAAACACCACCAAGTGGTTTACTGGACACCTACATGACTAAAAATAGCAGCAAATTTACATATAATTTCCATATGTCTAAGTGGTTAACGGGGAGGGAGTGTATAATAGGCCTGGTTAAGTCATCATAAGTTTACGCATTGGAAATAATTTTTTTTTAAGTCATATTAAATCTTCCTATGTCTAATTGCTAGGAGATTTTAGGTATGCTTTAAGGTAGTGTTGATCATGTTTTCTACACAATAACAGCTAGACAGAATATGATATCCTATCTCTCTTGAAAGGTAAATCTATATCAGCAAGCCTCAAGAAATAACCCCATGGTCTATAATGTCAAGTCTTGACAGTGCATAAACAACTCAGTAATGAAATGTGAAAATGCTGGTAATCACAAAGGGACCTTACTATGAGAAAAATGCTGAATCAATTTTATCAGATTTAACAAACTGGTGAGCCTTCAATCCAAGATTTAACCCAATGATTAAAGAAATAGAAAAGGATAAGGGTTTCTAAAGAGAGTTCTAAATCTAATACTACTTCTAAAATTAACAATGTAAGTAACCAATACTCTAAATCGACCAATCCCTCAAAATTGATTTCTATTTTACCAAAATAAATCTACAATCTTACAGAAAATAGTGCAATCTTCTGAGGTGTTAAGATTTTCAAACCATGAACACTCATTCAACCAACCCTATTGCAGTTGAAGTGAATAAACCTTCACAATTGAACTTAAGCACAAGGAATATGAAAAGTCTAGGCTAACTTTGGAAAGCAACTAACAATCAGTTGGTTGTGAAAAGTATGGATTGAGAGATTGCTGCAACATTTAAGTATCAAATCACAAAAATTATCAAATCGAATCTAATCCTAGTACAAAATTCCTTGAAGCAATTTTAAAGATAAGATAACAAGAATCATGCAAAAACAAAAGAAAAAAAAAATGGCACCAAATCACAATGTCATTTTGTATTCAACTTGTTCACTGTAGCAACAATCCTGGCTTTCTGTTACAATATTTGCTTGAGGGCAACTATTTGCTAACTTACTCTACTTCTGACTAAAACTATCTAACTGCTATCTCCAATCCTTCTAACTATTTCCAACTATTCTAACCCTTCTAACTCTTTACAAAGAGGAAAAATGCCCAATATATAGAAATCCCCAGAAGATCTGTCGATTAGGCAAGGGTTTTGCAAAAATAACTCGGCACAACCACTTGGCCAGGAGAGTCCTTGAAATAAGTCAAATAGTCATTAAATGTGTGTCCCGTCGACATCGGCCCAGGATCTGCAATGCAGCTCGGACGAGGCACGGGAAGATAATAGGGAAGCACAAATCATGCTACAGACTATCATTAGCTCTCTTCCCTATTATCTTCACACTGATCTTACTCTTCATGTAGCTTCAAGAATGCTCGATCCAAGTAGGCCACAAGTGGTACTGGCAGAACCCTAAGTCGCCTCTCAATGAACGCAATCTCCTCTCTTGAGTGTTTGACCGACCTATCCCAATCTACCTTGTATGTCACATGTTTATCAATAACTGTGAGGTAGGTGGCTGCATCATCCAGTTGGTGCTCAGAAACAGAACCATCATCAAGTGGTACATACACATCATACCACCATTCTCTCAACTATTCCAAGCTCAAGTACTTGGGCGCAATCTTTCTTCTTCCCGTCATGATTTCGAAGAAGGAAATGAAACCATTGTAAACCTCAATCAAGGTGTCATCAATCTGCTTCTTCTACTTGTAAATATTTTTCAACACTTTATGCCTGATTTGCAACACTTCAAACCATTCCCATGGCTCGGCAGCTCTGAAAGAAGGAAGGATCCCATCGCTTACCAACCTGTCACGGGTGTATTCCATTAGGGTTCTAGTTTTCTGTAGAAGGAGGTATGTATCCTCCTTATCTTGGGCCAACACTTGTTTCAACCACTTAGTTGCCATAATAGCATCTTTCCCCATTGACAGGATCTCCTTAATAGCTTCATCACCCTTCCCTTGCACTCCTTTCAACCAATTCATAGTAGCAAGGGTGGAAGCTTTCATCTTTTCAAGCTCAGTTATGGTCTCCCGAGGTAGAGGATTGGTAGTAGAGGAAGAAGGACTAATGGATTGCAGAGGCCTTATTAATTCCTCCAAGCACTTCTTGAGATTTTCATTTTCTCTCTTCAGCTCCTACTTGGCCTTCGTTTCCTTCCTCAATCGCTCCACCATAACCGCACTAGAGACCTCATAGTCCTCAATATCCTGCTCAACTAATGTAGGCTCGAGATTAAAAGTCTATATATCATAATCACTTCCAACCACATCGTCTCTGTTTATGTCTGGAATAGGGGTAGCAATATGAACAACCCTATTATGTGCCTTGTCCCTCTTTACTCGTGAGATCACCCTAGCCTTCTTCTTTCCTTTATCCTTCCCAATTTTGGCTAATAGTACATCCCAGTTTGGTGGACTATCCTCCACTACTACCTTTTTTCTCTTTATTTCTTTCTCCAGCCAATTAGGGACAGTGGACTCCAATTGCACCCTGCTCTGTCCAATTTCTTCATCATGTTGTTCTCCTGCCATTCCCTCATTCATATTCTATCTCTTAGGGGTCTCATCAGCTTTACTTCCTCTGCAACATGCTCCTCTTCATGTGTAGGTGATGGATCCTTTCTTGCCTCTACCTCCCTTGGAGGCGATTCAACTGCTTTAGTTCTGATTGGAGAGTCTGCATGTGCAACCATAGGGGACTGCATTATCTTTTCAATTTATGCCTCTGCACTGTGGAGTTCCCCTTCATGAAATTCTTCCTCTCCTATATCTAGATCCTCATCAATCTCCTTTGTCTCACCTGGTTCACTTTGGGTTTCATGAGTGGGAGGGAGGTCATCACTCTGCTTCTCATGAGAAGCCATCGGAGGAAGATCAGCCATAGGCATATTGTCCCTGGGAAAAGGAGTCTTAGACATCCTTGCATACACTTTGGACATTTCCCTTGAACTTTCAACATCCACCACTAGTGGAGTAGGTTTTTCCTTCCCAACTTCAGAGCTAGCCTTCTTTGATAATTTGACAATTCTTTTCCTCTTTAGCATAGGAGCATCGACCTCAGGACCCTACTCGGACTTTTTAGTCCTTGTCCTCTTCTTGGCCTTCGGCTTCCTCTGTTTCAATGTTTCCTAGGCCTCTTCTTCTTGAACTCCTTTAGATTAACTTTGATAGGGGAATCCAGCTTGCCTTTTCCCTTCGGACCCTACTCAGTGGACTCCTCAGAAGTAGAATGGGAATCTACCCCCATCAGGGCATAAGTGCATTGTACTCCTTTGTTTTCCAACTCCCATACCATGTGTTTGAGCCACATCCTAGTGAATTTCAGGACTAGATCCATTAGTTGCTTCAATTCTGTCTTCTCTTCCTCTATCCAATCTACATCACCAATCGGCTTATCCTTTATTGCCTCATAGGCATGGTCCTGAATTATGTTCCCATCATCCTCCAATTGATCAAGCACTATTCTTACATTATATAATCTGACTGCAGCCAATGGAAGCTAAGAGAATTTCTTCCTTCAGACCTCGTACTCATCATTGCAGTTGGCCCAGTAATCTTCTAAGTTCACCTTATGGCTATATTCTCTGCTGGCCTTCTTTTGAGCCTCACCTATGATGTCAAATCTGGATCTCTTAGAGTGGAGAGGTAAGCCAAGAGCACACAATTCTTCTTCTGAAGCTTGGGCAAAACCAATGGAAGGACATACCTCTCTAGTGCCAATCCTTAGGGGAAAGTCCCCACCAAATCCTATCTTATGTTTTTCCTTCTTGAGAATGGCATTGAAGTCACAAATCTGCCTAGTTACTTCCAGCAATATGATGTGGTCAGTGGGATACCTTGGAAGTCTATACAAGGCCTTTTAACAGCCATCAATCTAGATGTAAGAGGAGGTTGGGAACTGAATGAACCAGGTTCCATACTTCTTGATGAACTCCTTGGCCAGATCTAAAATCCAGAAATGCTCTGCTTTCTAAAGCATTCTGGCGATATGCATGGTGAATGCATCATTTTCCATCCTATAGTCAGAGCCTCCTAAATACAACTGAGGAAAGACTTCATAAATGATGTATTTTCAAAAAATTCCCTTTGTATCCAATCCTTTGTAGGGATGGAACCTAGCAAGTGCATAGACCAGATATGAGGTCATTGTGAAGGTCTTTTTCTGCAACACATTGGACAACTATTTATGAATTACTTGGCTGATGACCCCTGCCCAATGGTAGTCAATTTTCTCTCGTTCCATCCTTACAATGGCATGGCACATCCAATTCTCAAATGTACCAGCACTCTTCAATCTGACCACCCTACTCAGAAAGGTGATGGCATTGTAGTACTCCTTGAATTTTTCTCTGTACACCTGTTTAGGCAACTTGGAATAATGGGACTTGGGCTTCTCCAGCCAGGAGTTGATTAGTTGATGTGACTTCATAGTCTGGTCATCATAGAACTCTTGGGCTACCTCGATGGTGAATCCCACTACATGAGATCTATCTGGCATGTCGAAGGTCTGGGCAATGGAGACCGGGTTGAGATTGGAAACAAATTTCCCTCAAGGACCAATGATGCTCTGCGTCTCTTGATCATAGTGCCTGGCGCACTCAAGAACCAGCTCGTAGCATTGTACTGTAGAAGGGAAACCGGCTACATGGGATAGGCCTGATTCCATCATCCTTCTGGTCACCAAAGGGAGATCCTCAGCTGCCATTCTTTCTTTAAACTCCTCATAGTCCCAGAGGCCAACATTGGTATCAGTCACTTCTGACCAGATAGAAGTGACCTTACTCTCAGGGACCTTGCTCTTAATGTCCAACTTGATCCTCTCTGCATCCGACAATGAGGAACCAACTGTTGCTTTACTTGATTCATCCTGCACTCAACATGAAAACATAGTAAGAACCACAGGAAAGAAAGGTTAATCTATCAAAACACCATTAGAATGCATCTCATATAGTTAGGGTGTTGTTAAAATTCACATAAAATGACCACAATAGATTTCAGGTTTCAAGACCATCTGTGGAATCTAAGCCAGAGAGGAATTCTGGGAAATTCCAGACCGATTAGATTCCAGCAGAGTAACACCTACTTAATCTTTAAACTTGATCATTTTTTCATCAATAAATCACATGAAAGACCCAATTATGACATGAAATAATCATCAAATGCATCACAAATTATAATCTAATCCAATTATCTCATGTTCCCTTATGTTTCATTAGATTTCAGGAAAATCCGTGAGGGACGGATTTCCATGAAGAACAGGCCAAAGGAGAGACTTCAGAAAATCTGGGAAATGGCAGATTTTGGAGAAATCCGAACCTGATAGACATCCATGGTTTAGGCACAATTCTGGACCACTGGAGATTCTCGGAATGCAGGTTTCGGTAAGAGTTATGACCTTGCAGAGAAGTCTTGGCGAAGCCAGGAAGTTATGCCAAAAGATGCTATCAAAAAAGGTCTCGCCAAGACATCAGGAATTCAGTGTAACATCTGGGTGGACGGCGATATAGCAAACAACATCGATATAATCAAAGGTTAGTCACGGCAAGGTCTTGGCGAATGTATCCTATCTCACCGACCATTAGGGTTTAAGTAGTCACTCTAGCAAGACTAAAGTTTATCTATATGATGTCCCAGTGAGGTGACGATGTTATGCTGACTAAGGTTCGGTTTGATTTTGATAGAGGTCCCAACGAAAAGATCCACACTCGCTAAGAAAAGAAGGCTTCGCTACAACATCTTGGCGAACGTTGGTAGTTACACCAAATCATGTGAAGTATCGGCAAGAGTTGGAAGTTCAGCTAGAGGTCTTAGCGACTACAAAAAGCTTTTCCGACAAAGGAATCTTTTTGGTAGAACGTCAGGCCAACAAACTGCGGTCTTAGCAAAGGAAGATCTGAGCTCACCAAGAAAGGGAGGAGTCGGCATAAGGTCTTGGTGACGTTTAGGAGTCTCACCAAAAGCAATGGTCTCGGCAATAATAGAGATCTCTCAGGGAAGTCCTAGCAAAAGATGGATGTCTGGGCGAAGCAAAGGGATATCAGTAGAGCTATTAGATCCCGTTGTGATCTCTTGGCAACCAAGGACTATCTTGCTGAAAGCGAAGGAGATTTTATCAGTGTGAGGGACAATACTGTCACAGCGACAAGATACAGACTCAAGAGGGCCTCTTGGTAAAACATGGGGCGATCGACATAAGGTCTCGCCGATAATGAAAGGTCACAGTGAAGAGACTTCGGAAGGGATGGATCATCCCGGACTATGACGCTAAGGCACGATTTCACCTAGACACTGAACCCACTAAGGATTCTGAAAAGTTAAAACTAGGGGAAGCTAGGGATGAGCTCTTTCATGACTTTTCTTTGTATTACAGGCCTATTTTAAGATGAAATAACTAGACCTAGCCCTGTCCTAGGTTTCAAACCTCACCATCCGCCATTAACACATAGGCAAGCTCAGGATTTAGTTGTTTCACTATTGAGTCACCACTAGGAATTCATTGATTACTCTCAGGTAAGACTCATTAAAACACAGACAGACACATGAACTCAAAACTCACCTAGGAGATGACAAAGGATGCAATACGGAACAACCCTATTGCAAAATAAAGAAATAAACAAGAACTCAAATCTTGCAAGCCCTCACAAAACCAATGTGCCATTCATAATTCAATTCAAAGTAGAGCAATCAGACACATACCATTAAAAAGTAGGAATTGGTCTCAGAAGCAGCAAACTCGAAGCTCAACAGTGACCACAACGAACAGAGGTGCACATGCACAAGAGAGCCACCAAATCAATAAATTCAAGCCCAAACACCCTAAAACAAAGTCAATCAATTGCAAGAAAGAACTTCTTAGCTCAAATGATTGCAAATAATGAACATAATGGCACAAAAGATCCTAGAAATCAAATAGGATCTAGCCTTCAAAGCACGTACAAAGCCATTAATGCACCTGATAAGACAGTCATGAAACCCGGGGAACTAACAATAGGGTGGAGTCTGAGGAAATCCAAACCATGCGGAAATCCATGAAGGACCAAAATTCCCAATCAACAAGGTCCAACCAGAATCCAAGCAGGATCCAAGAAAATCCAACTAGGGCAGAAAATTTTTGAATTCAAGCAAAAGCCCGAAATTCATCCAAAACTAAATATTTTCAATAAACGACCTGGGGGAAACCTTGGGGCATTCAAAATAAACTTTTAATCATGTACCCAAGTAAGACAAAAAACCTCAAAAGAAAGGGGCAGAAAACCAAAACCGAAGCGAGAGAGGGTCCATGCTTACAGCGGGGTGTGTGTGTGAAAAATTACACAACAAATGGTGACTTTTGCTAGGAAAATGCTCCAGAGCATTTGATGACAAACAAGAATCAAGAACCCAAAATCTCTGGTTTCAATCTCACTATCAAACACATAAGTCAGAATGCAAGATTTATAGAATCAGAACCAAAGGATAGATCAAATCCTCCATAAACTGAAAATCCAAGTGTGTGCGCATGATTTCATTTCCTTAAGTTACCACAGAAACCAAGTTTAGTCAAATTGGGCTATGTAAGGATTCTAACTTCAAAAGCAACCTGGATAGGGCCTTACTGCTAGTTAGGCGTCCATAGCCCCGATGAGGTTATCGATGTGACTCTCTTGAACATAGCTCTACTGCCAGCTAGGCGTCCATAGCCCAGGTAGAGATATTCAAGTATCCCTGATAAGTTGAATTTATTATTTTGATATTCAATATTTCATTTTTCTTTTCTTTTGATATTCAATCAGGACTTCACAAGGGATCCTATGGTGACATCAGGATTCTTAAGATGTATGAAAGATATGAGATTTTTAGAGTACTTCAAGTTCAAATCCATACCAGTGGCTCAACCTTCTATAAATCTGACATTAAAACTGTTAGCAATAGCAAAGACTTCAACCTTCCTTTCAAGATGCAAGACTAAATTTTACCAACGAAATACTTAGAATAATTCCAGAGAAGGCAGATTTTCCATGCAGGTGCAACACATCTAGGCTAAAATAGAGAAACCCCCAAAGCAAAAGCAATGCAAAACAAACAAACCAAAAGGAAACCTACACTAACCAAAACAAGCAAAAGCCAAGTAGAAAGGGAAACCCTAATCTAACTATATACAAGACCTGAGCTAAAAACAACTCAAGACTAGAAATAATGCTTCAAATACCGCCCATTGATAGGCAATGGGATATCCTCTCCAGTGAGAGATCTCAAACGAAAAGCATTATCTCCCAGAATTTCTAAGATTTGGTAAGGTCCAAGCCAAAGTTTATCAAATTTTCCATACTCTCCCTTATGGTCATGGGATTTATCCCAGGAAAGAACCAAGTCAAAAATTCTAAAAACTTTAACCTTGGCTCTCTTATCAAACCATCTTTTGACAACCCCTTGATGCTTAGCAAAGTTCTCTAGGGCTTCATCCCTCTTTTCTTCAAGGTGCAATAGTTTGGCAAGTCTTGCCTCACGTCTGTCTCCCTCATTATAATATTCATTGATGAACTGAAGGGTAGGAATTTTTAGTTTTATGGGAAACATAGGTTCTAATCCATAAACCAGGTGGTAGGGTGACATCCCTATGGAGGCTTTATGTCTTGTACAATCTACCCAAAGAGAAAATTGGAGTTGGGTATGCCAGTCTCTAGGGTTCTTACCTAATAACTTGCGGATGATAGTCAACAGATTCTTATTGGATGCCTCAGCCAGCCCATTACCCTACATATAGTAATTGGATGCAAATTTTATAATGATCCCATGATCAAAAGCTTAGTTCAAAAACTTTAACAATGAAAACAAAGGACCATTGTCATAAACCAGAGACATAGGACATCCAAAATGATTAAGAATACCAGATTCAAGGAATTTAATCACTACCTCAGAAGTACACTATTTGCATGCAAGAACTTCAGTCCATCATGTAAAGTAATTAGTAATGGTGAGAATATACCTGTGACCAGTGGAGGAGGGTGAATTGATGGGGCCAACGAAGTCCATCCCCCATTGAGCAAAAGGTTTTACCTCGACGACCGACTAGAGTGGGAGCGCTACATATTTCTCTTTAGTAGCCACCGTCTGACACACATGGCATGTCTTGACATGACTGTGGGTGTCCTTGAACAATGTAGGCCAGTAATAGCCAACTCTGAGAATATGGTTTGTTGTAGATGGTGCTGACCCATGGCCTATACCATATCTATCATGGAATTCTAACATCATTCTTTCAGATTCTACCCTTCCTAGGCACCTTAAGTACACACCTTCATGATTTCTTTTGTATAAGACAACCCCTTTTAACATGAAACTATCACTCTTTAAGCACAATTCCCTTCTTTGTACTAGATTAAGATGGTTAGGGCACCTCTGAGTCATGAGATAATGAACAACATCATCATACCACTCTCCTGGAGAGACATCCTCTAAAGTATAAGCCTGAGCTGTAAGATCAGGGCATGTCTCTGCCATTGTCTTTGTGAGCCCCTGTCCTCTTACCAACTTCATGGGCTGAATTTTCATATCATATTCTTGTAGCATAGTTACCCACTTGGCTCTTCGTTCTCCCAATTCATTCTATATCAAGAGCAGCTTGACTGTAGGATCAGGAACTATAGCAAAGATCTTATTTCTAATGATGTAATGTCTGAATTTTTTAAACACCCTAACTAAGGCATAAGCTTGCTTCTCCACGTTCAGGTACCTCAACTCTGCATCCTTTAATGGTGTGCTCATGAATGCTATGGGGTGTTCATTGCCTTGATCAAATTTCTGAGTTAATATAGCGGCACAAGAGTGGTCAGAAGAAAATGAATATACATAGAATAGTTTGGCATAATCAAGACTTACTAAAACTGGAGCTTCAGCAATAGCTCCCTTTATTTCAGCAAAGGCTTCCTTCACTTATGCTATCCACTCCACCTTGGCCTCCTGCTTCAACATTGCATTCAGTGGTTTTACTATCTCTGCAAACCCAGTGATGAACTTCCTGAAAATTTTGATTTTGCCAAAGAATGACTTCATTTCCTTTTTACTAGTAGGTGGCGGGATCTTGAGAATAGCCTTTATACGTTCTGGATCAATTGCAATCCCCTTTTCAGAGATGATATGTCCTAACAACTTACCTTCAGTTACTCCAAGATGCATTTCTTTGGGTTGAGGGATATTCCAAACTCCCTACATTTCTGAAAGACTTTGCATAAATCTGAGATATGATCACCTCTCTTTTTGGAAAAGATAGTTAGATAATCCATATAAATGATTATGCACTTACCAATTATATCTTTGAAGGCTATGTCCATTGCTCTCTGGAATGTAGCTCCAGCATTAATCAAGCCAAAAGGAATTCTTCTATAAGCGAAAGTGCCCCACTTAGTGGTGAAAGCAGTCTTATTTCTATCCTCATATTGCACCATGACCTAGTTATATCCTGAGTAACCATCCAGAAAAGACATCATCTGGAACCCATTGACAATCTACAACACCTCATCTAGTGAAGGCACTGGATAATTGTCTTTCTCTGATGCTCTATTTAGGTTCCTAAAATCCACACACAATCTGATTTTTCCATTTTTCTTTCGTACAGGAACCAGGTTCGCAACCCAAGTAGAGTGTCTGACTGGAAATATGATCTTTGCAGATAATAGTTTCTGCACTTCCCTTTGTATTACAGGTTCCAACAGAGCATTAATAGGCCTCTGCCTCTATCTAAAAGGTTTCACTCCTGGGTTGAGAGGGATAGTATGAGTTATGACTGATGTATTATAAATATTTAGGTCCTCATAACTCCAGGCTATCACATCAGGATAATTATGCAATGCACCAATGATTCCCCATCTTTCTTCTGGGGTGCATACTTTGCCAATAAGAATATTTTTTACATCCTCCGGGGATCCCACATTATACTTATCACATTTTCCACTAATGGACTCTTTCCTAGTGTCTTGATCCTAGTCTCTGATCTTGTCCAGATCAAAAATCCTTTCTAGTTGCACCATTCCCCTGGGAATTGTGGTTGTCTTCAAATTGATTACCCCTTCCAAGTCTATCTCTGCCTCTAGAGGCTCAACTTCATCAATGATCTGAGAAGCAAACACATCTATGTTTGTGATAAAGTATAGAATATGCTTATCATCTTCAAATACCTAGAAGTTGGTAACATTATCAGGGACTGAGGTCACTGGGGTCAATTCTACTGTAAACTTCTTTAATCTAGAAAGAGATAGAGGTTGCAGAGTGCTAGCTGTCTGGGCCAAGGAATCAGCTAAATGTTGAAGGTGTCAAATCCTTCAATAAGGTCACATACTCTATGTCTGTAATTAGTCATTCTTCTGTCATGGCAAGAGTATTTCCTTCTAACTTGCTTGACTACTAATTCATAATCTCCATACACTTGCAAGATCTTAATCTTCTTCTTCAAGGCCATCAACAATTCATGCATTAGGGCTTCATATTCTGCTATGTTATTAGTATAATAAAACTAGAGTCTATGAGCAGTGAAGAATGTTTTACCTCTTCGACTAATTAGCTCAAAGTCAGCTCCAGCTCCTTGCTTTGATTTAAACCCATCAAATCTCAGAGTCTAGTAACTGGGAGCTGCAGGGTTTCTCACTGTATTACTTACACTGTTACTACTGGATGGCTCTTCAGAAGGCATCCTTTCTCTTCCTTTGTAGTCTTCTTGGACATTGATGTTATCAATTCGGGCTGCAGGATTAGTATACTTTTGTATTTGTCCTACTACGGCTTGGCATAAGCAACATTCCAATTCTGAATGTAAAGCATTGAGTACCCTGCACCAATTGGGCAAGAGTAACTCTTCAAAGCTCATCCCCCTTCCTAACTGAATCTGACCTTCTATACATTTTTGAAGGAAATCTTGAAAATTGTATAACAAAGCTAGCTGATTATCCTCTAGACCATCATTACTTTCAGTTGGTTCACCATTATCCTTAACTGGGTCCACTAGGGCTTCAACACCCCTAGACACTATCGTGAGGCCGTGAGGTACTGTATGCAACATGAGGACCTCCTCGGAATCCAGTTCTTCAAGGGAAGTAGAAAGCATGTAACTACCCACACCTACTTCTAACACCAAAATCTCAACAGAGGTCTTCTGATACTCTGTAATCATATACTTCATTCTAGGTTCTCGTTCAATTCTAATATGATTTGGCACTCTTTTCCAGGGGAGCCACATATGGGAGTGATCAGTTGAAACATATCCATTCAATGCCCTGGTAAAGTCCCTTCCCAAGATTAGGCCATAAGCATCAGGAATTTCAGCCACTTGTATATTAATAACTTGCTAAATCCTAGGATCAGAAGCAATCTGCATGTGGATTATGTTCAGCTCTCCTACAATACTGACTTTAGTCCTATCTAGCTATGTGACTTTCTTTTGAGAATCAACAGAGGTGATACCCATAGCTCTACAGACACCAAGGGGCATAACATTGGTTGAGGCACCTGAATCCAGCAAACAGTTATGTAAATTCTTGCCAAATACACGAACAAAAATCAAGAATAGGGGAGTATATGTTCTCCCTTGGAACAGAGTCAAGGGAGTGTCCACTTGGGAAACTTGGGATTTGTCCCTCTCTTTCCCTGTATTCTTAGGGGGCATATGGTCTGGATTATGTGCTCAATTTTTCCCTCCTATTGGCTAAGAACTAGATACTTTATAGGCATTCTTGCTAACTGATTTATCTTGCGATATGAAATTTGCATCATAAGAACCTAAGACTGCATTCCTAATAGATGGAACTCTTAATAGCTCAAATACAGATAGATTTACCTTTAACTTCTAGAGTTCTTCAGCAACATACATGGCCAATTATTCTTCATTTAAATTAGTGGGGGTCTCTTTTGGTTACTCCACCATCTTTTATTTACTTGCCTTAGTACTCTTTCCCTTTGGTACATCAGCCTGTCCTCCTTGAGATAAATATTGCCTAGAAACCAAGGGAAATGAGGGATTGTTACTAGCGTTGGGGTTTGGAGGCGTGTTGAAATTATTTGGTGGGATGGAAGTAGTGAAGGGGCCTCTAGCCTATGGGTGCCAATGTGGCAACTCTCTCAAATCATACTTCTTGACAGGCCTCTAGAAGGTCTGTACTTCTTCAATGTAAGCTTCTTCTCCATCCCTAGGACCATTGTCATTCACTAGATTTTCATCAAATAATTGGGTCATTTCATCCCCATTGCACACCTGGTCTGCCTCGTCCTTCAATTGGTCAGATTCCTTTTTAGGTTCGTTGTCCTCACTTTGTGGAAAAGGAGCATGATTTAACACCAACACTAGTGAATCATAAGGAATAGAGGGTACTATTTCCTGACAGGTTGTGTTATTCTCCACCTCATACTGAAAGATTGAGGCTGCTATTTGGAACTCTTGACAGTCCAACTCAGAATGCTGACTAGTCTTGTGGAGCCTACACCACCCTGATAAAGTAGCCTCAGCTAGATATATACCGCTAGGAGGCTTCTCTTGATTTACTGGTTGACCGGCAAATTGATTAACAGGTTGGCTGGTAGATTGATCCAATGGGGTGGGAACTCCTCCATTGTTGGGACCTATATTCCAAGTTTTGTTATGTCCTGACTGTTGTCTTCTCTTGAATCCTTGTCCACCACCTCGGTCAAAGTTTTGGCCTGAGGATTTCCCTTTATCATAATTCGGCCTTCTATCATTATATCCTCGGTCTTGATTATAACCTCTATTATTGTTATACCCTCTATCATTGTTGTATCCTCTATCATTGTTATACCCTATGTCCTGACATTGCCCCCTATCAAAGTGTTGTCTCTGTGGATTCTCTCTGCTCTGATTAGACTGCATGTTCCTTTGAGTAGCTTGCAACTAACTGTTCTGATTTCTTAAGTAGGTTACCTCCATATTCAGTTTCTTTATTTGTTTCGACAGTTCATCTAGTCTTTCCTTGTTAGGATTACTACATGACGGTTGGTTTGCATTATTCTGGGAACATCCAACTGCAACATTGAGATTTAGCGACTGGTTCAAGACTTCAAAATTTTGCAAGTATGAAGGATAACTAGCATGAGGCTGAGTGTGCAGGGGTTGATTCACATTCTGCTGGGGATAACTCATCGTGGACAACATTTGTCCCATAGGGGGTCCTGGGTGAGGGACCAGAGGCAATTCAGGTACTTGGTTCATGATAGGAGTATGGTGTACAAGGGCTTGGTTGATAGCTAGAACTTGTCTAGGATGAGCAATGGGTCCTAATGAGGGAAAAGACCCAAACAAATGTTTCCTTAGATTTGTGTTGACCTTTTCAACCTCTTCATATGCATCTAGTAAACTCTCTGGGGGGTTATTGCTCCATTTCATAAAAGTGGTTGTTAAACTATCCTTCATAATAGACTTCTAAGGCAGTGGGTTCATCAACAGCATAAGGGGCATGTAATCGGGTATAGGCACAATGAAACCTATTGTTGAAAGACCCTATGGGCTCATTGACCTCTCTCTTCATATTTTTGAACTGTCTGTAAAGCTCATTAGAACTAATGGGAATTCAAAATTTCTACAAGAAGGCAGCTTCTAGCTTAGTCCAATGTTGGATAGATCCAGTAGGAAAGTGGTTATACCAATAGAATGCATCTTCCCCTAGTGAGTAGGGAAATAACCTACATGCTACATCCTCATGGTTTATCCCCCTATCTTTAATGCCAGTCTGAAAGATTCTAATGTGCTCTTCAGCGGTTCTATTAGGATCATTACTATGGAATTTTGAACATAAGTGCTTAGGGTTTTTTGGCATAACATTATAAATAGCGAAGCTCAGGGGAGATGGGTTGGTTGCCAAAAAATCCATTGGTGGAGGTGGGAGTGGTAATGGCTGATTTATGACTGGCCAAGGTTGTGGATTGGGAATGGCCTCAGACTTAGATGAACTTGATGAAGATGGGGATGATGGGAGTGGGTGAGATGGATGGGAAGATGATGATTCTCCCCTTATGTTGGTCCTTATTGACCTAGTGGGGTCTGGTAACTCTTGAAATTCTTCCTCTCCTCGAGCAGATCTTGTTCTTCTTCTAAATCTCTCAGGAGAGATGGCATTCAAAAATTGATCCAGCTTGCTTGTTCGGGCCCTCCTTCTAGTGCTAGTTCTTGTTGATTGTGTTTTCTGCACAATAACAGCCATATAGAATATGATATCCTATCTCTCTTGAAAGGTAAATATCTATCAGCAAGCCTCAAGAAATAACCCCAAGGTCTCTAATGTTAGGTCTTGACAGTGTATAAACAACTCAGTAACGAAATGTGAAAATGTTGGTAATCACAAAAGGACCTTACTATGAGCAAAATGTTGAATCAATTTTATCATATTTAACAAACTGGTGAGCCTTCAATCCAAGATTTAACCCAATGATTAAAGAAATAGAAAAGGATAAGGGATTCTAAAGAGTTCTAAATCTAATACTACTTCTAAAATTAACAATGTAAGTAACCAATACTCGAAATGGACCAATCCCTCAAAACTAATTTCTATTTGACCAAGATAAATCTACAATCTTACAGAAAACAGTGCAATCTTCTAAGGTGTTAATATTTTCAAACCATGAACACTCATTCAACCAACCCTATTGTAGGTGAAGTGAATAAACCTTCACAATCAAACTTAAGCACAAGGAATATGAAAAGTCCGGGCTAACTTTGCAAAGCAACTAACAATCAGTTGGTTGTGAAAAGTATGGACTAAGAGATTGTTGCAACATTTAAGTATCAAATCAAAAACATTATCAAATCGAATATAATCCTAGTACAAAATTCATCAAAGCAATTTTAAAGATAAGATAACAAGAACCATGCAAAAACAAAAGAAAACAAAAATGGCACCAAATCACAATGTCATTTTGTATTCAACTTGTTCACTGTAGCAACAATCCTGGCTTTCTGTTACAATATTTTCTTGAGGGAAACTATTTGCTAACTTACTCTACTTCTAACTAAAACTATCTAACTGCTATCTCCAATCCTTCTAACTATTTCCAACTGTTCTAACCCTTATAACTCTTTACAAAGAGGTGAAATGCCTAATATATAGAAATCTCCAAAAGATTCGTCGACCAGGAAAGGGTTTCGCAGCAATAACTCGGCACAACCACCCAGCTAGGAGAGTCCTTGAAATGGGTCAAATAGTCATTAAATGCACATCCCATTGAGGTCATCCTAGGATTCACAATGCAACTCGGACTACGTGCATGAAGATAATAGGGAAGCACAAATCATGTTGCAGCCTATCATTAGCTCTCTTCCCTATTATCTCTGTGTCGATCTGACTCTTCATGTAGCTTCAAGAACACTCAATCCAAGTTAGCCACAGGTGGTACTCGTAGAACCCTAAGTTGTCTCTTAATGGACGCAATCTCCTCTCTTGAGTGTTTGACCGACCTATCCCAATCTACCTTGTATATCACATGTTTATCAATAACTACAAGGTAGGTGGTTGCATCATCCAGTTGGTGCTCGGAAACAGAACCATCATCAAGTGGTGCATACACATCATGCCACCATTCTCTCAACTATTCCAAGCTCAAGTACTTGGGCACGATCTTTCTTCTTCCCGTCATGAGTTCGAAGAAGGAAATGGAACCATTGTAAACCTCAGTCAAAGTGTCATCAATCTGCTTCTTCTGCTTGTAAATCTTTTGCAACACTTTCTGCCTAATTTGCAACACTTCAAACCATTCCCATGGCTTGGTAGCTCTAGAAGAAGGAAGGATCCCATCGCTTACCAACCTGTCACGGGTGTATTCCATTAGGGTTCTAGTTTTCTGTAGAAGGAGGTCCATATCCTCCTTATCTTGGGCCAACACTTGTTTCAACCACTCAGTTGCCATAATAGCATCTTTCCCTATTGATAGGATCTCCTTAATAGCTTCATCACCCTTCCCTTGCACTCCTTTCAACCAATTCATAGTAGCAAGGGTGGAAGCTTTCATCTTTCCAAGCTTAGTTATGGTCTCCTGAGGTAAAGGATTGGTAGCAGAGGAAGAAGGACTAATGGAATGCAGAGGCCTTATTAATTCCTCCAAGCACTTCCTGAGATTTTCATTTTCTCTCTTCAGCTCATACTTGGCCTTCGTTTCCTTCCTCAATTTCTCCACCATAACCACACTGGAGACCTCATAGTCCTCAATATCCTGCTCAACTGATGTAGGCCTGAGGTTAAAAGTCAGTATATCATAATCACTTCCAGCCACATCATCTCTATTTTTGTCTAGAACAGGGGTAGCAATATGAACAAACCTATTATGTGCCTCATCCCTCTTGACTCGTGAGATCACCCTAGCCTTCTTCTTTCCTTTATCCTTCCCAATTTTGGCTAATAGTGCATCCTAGTTTGGTGGACTATCCTCCACTACTACCTTTTTTCTCTTTACTTCTTTCTCCAGCCAATTAGGGATAGTGGACTCCAATTGCACTCTGCTCTATCCAATTTCTTCTTCATGCTGTTCTCCCGCCATTCCCTCATTCAAATTATGTTTTTGAGGGGTCTCATCAGTTTTACTTCCTTCCTCTACAACATGCTCCTCTTCATGTGTAGGTGATGGATCCTTTCCTTCCTCTAGCTCCCTTGGAGGCGATTCAACTACTTCAGTTCTGATCGAAGAGTATGCATGTGCAACCATAGGGGACTGCATTATCTTTTCAATTTCTGCCTCTGCACTATGGAGTTCCCCTTCATGAAATTATTCCTCTCCTATATCTGGATCCTCATCAATCTCCTTTGTCTCACCTAGTTCACTTTGGGTTTCATGAGTGGGAGGGAGGTCATCACTCTACTTCTCATGAGAAGCCATCGGAGGAAGATCAGCCATAGGCATACTATCCTTGGGAGAAGGAGTCTTAGACTTCCTTGCATACACTTTGGACATTTCCCCTGAACTTTCAACATCCACCACTAGTGGAGTAGGTTTTTCCTTCCCAACTTCAAAGCTAGCCTTCTCTGATAATTTGAAAATTCTTTTCCTCTTTAGCATAGGAGCATCGACCTCAGGACCCTGCTCGAACTTCTTAGTCCTTGTCCTCTTCTTGGCCTTCGGCTTCCTCTATTTCACTGTTTCCTAGGCCTCTTCTTCTTGACCTCCTTTAGATTTAACTTTGACAGGGGAATCCAACTTACCTTTTCCTTTCAGATCATGCTCAGTGGACTCCTCAGAAGTAGAATGGGAGTCTAAGTCCCCCATAAGGGCATAAGTGCACTGTACTCCTTTGTTTTCCAACTCCCATACCATGTGTTTGAGCCACATCCTAGTGAATTTTAGGACTAGATCCATCAGTTGCTTCAATTCTATCTGCTCTTCCTCTATCCAGTCTACATCACCAATCGGCTTATCCTTTATTGTCTCATAGGCATGGTCCTTAATTATGTTCTCATCATCCTCCAATTGATCAGGCACTGCTCTTACATTATATAATCAGACTACATCCATTGGAAGCCGAGAGAATTTCTTCCTTCAGACCTCGTACTCATCATTACAGTTGGCCTTATGGCTATATTCTCTACTGGCCTTCTTTTGAGCCTCACTTGTGATGTCAAATATGGATCTCTTGGAGTGGAGAGGTAAGCCAAGAGCACACAATTCTTCTTCTAAAGCTTGGGTAGAACCAATGGAAGGACATACCTCTCCAGTGCCAATCCTTAGGGGAAAGTCCCCACCAAATCCTATCTTATGTTTGTCCTTCTTGAGAATGGCATTGAAGTCATAAATCTACCTAGTTACTTCCAGCAATATGATGTGGTCAGTGGGATACCTTGGAAGTCTTTGCGGGGCCTTTTGATAGCCATCAATCCAGATGTAAGAGAAGGTTGGGAACTGAATCAACAAGGCTCCATACTTCTTGATGAACTCCTTGGCCAGATCTAAAATCTTGAAGCATTCTGGTGATATGCATGGTGAATGCATCATTTTCCATCCTATAGTCAGAGCCTCCTAAATACAACTGAGGAAAGACTTCATATTTGATGTCTTTTCCGAAAACTCCCCTTGTATCCAATCCTTTGTAGGGATGGAACCTAGCAAGTGCATAGACCAGATATGAGGTCATTGTGAAGGTCTTTGTCTACAACACATTGGACAACTACTTATGAATTACTTGGTTGATGACCCCTACCCAATGGTAGTCAATTTTCTCTCATTCCATCCTTACAATGGCATGGCACATCCAATTCTCAAATGTACCTTACAATGGCATGGCACATCCAATTCTCAAATGTACCAACACTCTTCAATCTGACCACCCTACTCAGAAAGGTGATGGCATCATAGTACTCCTTGAATTTTGCTCTGTACAACTGTTTAGGCAACTTGGAATAATGGGACTTGGGCTTCTCCAGCCAAAAGTTGATTAGTTGTTGTGACTTCACAGTTTGGTCATCATAGAACTCTTGGGCTGCCTCAATGGTGAATCCCACTACATGAGATCTGTCTGGCATGTTGAAGGTTTGGGTAATGGAGACTGGGTTGAGATTGGCAATGACTCTCCCTTGAGGACCAATGATCCTCTGCGTATCCTGATCATAGTGCCTAGAACACTCAAGGACCAACTCGTAGCATTGTACTATAGAAGGGAAACCAGCTACGTGGGATAGGCCTGATTCCATCATCCTTCTGGTCACCAAAGGGAGATCCTCAACTGCCATTATTTCTTTAAACTCCTCATAGTCCCAAAGCCCAACATTGGTATCAGTCACTTCTAACTAGACAGAAGTGACCTTACTCTTAGGGACCTTGCTCTTAATGTCTAGCTTGATCTTCGTTGCATCCGACAACGAGGAACTAGTTGTTGCTTTACTTGATTCAGCCTGCACTCAACATGAAAACATAGTAAGAACCACAGGAAAGAAAGGTTAATCTATCAAAACACTGTTATAATGCATCTCATATAGTCAAGGTGTTGTTAAAATTCACATAAAATGACCACAACAGATTTTGGGTTTCAAGACCATCCGCGAAATCTGAGCTAGAGAGGAATTCTGGGAAATTCCAGATTGATCGAATTCTAGCAGAGTAACCAAGAAACACCTACTTAATCTTTAAACTTGATCATTTTTTCATCAATAAATCACATGAAAGACCCAATTATGACATGAAATACTCATCAAATGCATCACAAATTATAATCAAATCAAATTATCTCATGTTCCCTTATGTTTCATCAGATTTCGGGAAAATCTGTGAGAGACGGATTTCCATGAAGAAAAGGCCAAAGGAGAGACTTTGGAAAATCTAGGAGATGGCAGATTTTAGAGAAATCAAGACCTAGTGGACATCCATGGTTTAGGCACAATTTCGGACCACTAGAGATTCGTGGAATGCAGGTTTCGGTAAGAGTTATGACCTTGCAGAGAAGTTTTGGCGAAGCTAGGAAGTTATGCCGAAAGATGCTATCAGAAAAGGTCTCGCCAAGACATGAGGAATTTGGTGTAACATCTGGGTGAACGGTGATATAGCAAACAACATCGATATGATCAAAGGTTAGTCGCGGCAAGGTCTTGGCGAATGTATCCTATCTCACCGACCATCAGGGTTTAAATAATCACTCTGGCAAGACTAAAGTTTATCTATATGATGTCCCAGTGAGGTGATGGTGTTATGTCGACTAAGGCTCGGTTTGAATTTGACAGAGGTCCCAGCGAAAAGATCTGTGCTGGCTAAGAAAAGAAGGCTTCGCTACAATGTCTTGGCGAACGTCGGTAGTTACAGTGAATCATGTGAAGTATCGGCAAGAGTTGGAAGTTCGGCTGAAGTTCCTAGCAACTACACAAAGCTTTTTCGACAAAGGAATCCCATCGGTACAACATTAGGCTGAAAAACTATGGTCTTAGCGAAGGAAGATCTGAGCTTGCCAAGAAAGGGAGGAGTTAGCATAAGGTCTTGGCGACGGCTAGGAGTCTCGCCAAAAGCGATGGTCTCGGTAATAATAGAGATCTCGCGGGGAAGTCCTAGCAAAAGACGGATGTTTGGGCAAAGCAAAGGGATATCGGTAGAGCTATTAGATCCCACTGTGAGCTCTTGGTGACCAAGGACTATCCTGCTGAAAGCGAAGGGGATTTTATCAGTGTGAGGGACAATACTGTCACAGCGACAAGATACAGACTCAAGAGGTCCTCTCGGTAAAACATGGGGCGATCAACATAAGGTCTCACCGATAATGAAAGGTCATAGTGAAGAGACTTCAGAAGGGATGGATAATCTCGGACTACGATGCTAAGGCATTATTTCACCCAGACACTGAACCCACTAAGGATTCTGAAAAGTTAAAACTAGGGGAAGCTAGGGATGGGCTCTTTCATGACTTTTCTTTGTATTACGGGCCCATTTTAAGATGAAATAACCAGACCTGGCCCTGTCCTAGGTTTCAAACCTCACCATCTGCCATTAACACATAGGAAAGCTCAGGATTTAGTTGTTTCACTATTGAGTCACCACTAGGGTTCATTGATTACTCTCAGGCAAGACTCATTAAAATGTAGATAGACACATGAACTCAAAACTCCCTAGGAGATGACAAAGTATGCAATACAGAACAACCCTAGTGCGAAATAAACAAATAAACAGGAACTCAAATCCCACAAGCCCTCACAAAACCAATGTGCCATTCATAATTCAATTCAAAGTAGAGCAATCAGACACATACCATTAAAAAGTGGGAATTGGTCTCAGAAGTAGCAAACGTGAAGCTCAATAGTGACCGCAATGAACAGAGGCACACACGCACAAGAGATAGCCACCAAATCAATAAATTCAAGCCCAAACGACCTAAAACAAAGGAAATAAATCACAAGAAAGCACTTCTTAGCTCAAATGATGGCAAATAATGAACATAATGGCACAAAAGATCCCAGAAATCAAATAGGATGTAGCCTTCAAGGCGCATATGAAGCCATTAATGCACTCGATAAGATAGTCATGAAACCTGGGGAACCGATGACAGGGCAGAGTCTGGGGAAATCCAGACCCAATGGAAATCCATGAAGGACCAAAAATCTCGATCAACAAGGTCCAACCGGAATCGAAGGTAGGATCCAGGAAAATCTGACCAGGGCAGAAAATCCCGAATCCGAGCAAAAGCCCGAAATTCATCCAGAACTAAAGATTTTCAATAAACGACCTGGGGGAAACCTTTGGGCATTCAAAATAAACATTTAAGCATGTGCACAAGTAAGACAAAAAACCTCAAAAGAAAGGGGAAGAACACCAAACCCAAAGAGAGAGAGAGGGTCCTTGCTTATAGCGGGGCGTGTGTGCGAAAAATTGCACAACAGGTAGGATGATTTATGAAAGAGCCCAAAGACTAGCCTTTCTCCATGGTATTCAGGTACACATAGCAGTGGTCTTCTCTTGTATGGTTGGACATGATTTAAAGAACTTAGCTAGGAATTATTCATTTAACCTAAGGTTTTCTCATAATTCCATCATTGGAAAAGTATGATCAAATTCTTCTATTATGAAGAATTGGTCTATGTGCCTCTAGTAATCACTATAAATGTTTGTAAGGATAAAATAACTAATTGCATTAGGTAGGAGAGAATCAACTTTTAGTTCTTCAAAGATTATATTCCTCTATTCATAATTTTTAAGGGTTGTGTGTGGAGGAGGTTATCACTACCAAGAAGGGAGGAAACCTTTCCTTGTATTCTTTTATAATTTTCATTATTCTTATTTATTTTACACCTACATTTACAAATACACATACATATGCATTTACTATTTTCATTTATTTCTCATGTAGTTTAATAGTTTGATCGATTTCATATTATATGTGTTGAAGACTTTAGAATTTCAATTACATTAATTTATGGATGTTTTGTATCTATAACACTACAAAACCATATGCTCTTTGCATTTACACTTGCATTTAGAAATACACATTTATATACATAGATATAGATTTCTTTAATGATATGCCACATTTATTGTTCTAGGAGAGCATCCAGTAATTGCATTTACATTTACATTTAAAAATACATATACATACATATGTGTGTGTATGTGTGTGTGTGTATGTATGTCATTTATATTCAGTGTTTAGAAACAACCCATTAGGTCTGCACATGGATAGAACTTCATAAAATTAGATCTCCCATACATGTTTTGTTCAAACCTAGGCCTGAGCCTCTCATTTCACATGCTTTTCTTCACAAAACTATTGAGGACAGCAGCTATACCTTCTTTATTTCTCATCCTACGCCCTATTCATACATCCTACAATAAAAACAGTATCGATGGGGCCTTTTACACAAGCTACAGTAATCACAAAAAGTGTAAGAGCCACTTTATATCATATTTGGACTACAAAACCCTAAAAAATAGGGTAACTCATATTATGATTTGTTGGTGAGCTATATGGACAAAATCATTAGCACCAGCTCATTCTTGGATTCTTTTGAAAGAGAAGTGAATCAGGTGGCAGTTAAGTACAAACCTTATAGTGTCAAGGTGAATGAGGTGATCAATTTTGATTGGCCAACTGATGAAGAGTGCAAGGCAGTCCAATTGGTTGGTGACACGTGTGCTTTCTGGCCCGATACTTGTTTGCTCCTCCTTTTTCTATAAGAAGGATTTCAAGGCCAGAAGTACAGGTTAGCAAGTTAGATATTTTTGGTCGAGTCTAGATGAAGTTGCAGTGAAAATTGTAAAGTCTGATGGTTTTAGGGAAAATGTAATTTAGGTTTTGAGTCATTCTCTAGTAGGTTTTGAATTCATGGGGATTTGATGTTTTATCACAGTACTGGCATTTGAATTGATATGATTAATTCAAACTCATATCTCTCCATTGTACAAGCATATCTGAATTTTGAATAATGATCAAGGGTTGTTTCATTCATCTCACTGTTGTGGTGTGTATGATTCTTGTTTTAGGTTTAATTCAAGGAATTAATTAAAATGCATGAATGGGATTGTAGGTGGATATGTTCTGTATAAGCTATTTTATTTTTTCTATCTTATCTTATACCATTTTATGAGAATGGGGGTGCCAATGTACGAGAAGATCTTTGGAAACTAGGCATGAAAATTGAAGGTTAAAGAGAATGGGGTTGCCAAACT
>VDFB02058242.1:642366996-642378436 GCA_007258455.2 Sequoia sempervirens | reverse complement strand
ACATAATGATTTAAAATACAACTTATATTGAACAAAAATGGACCAATAGTTGAACACTAAAACTTTTTGAAAATCCTTCACATTTAATGGGAAAATACATGTTATTTATTGTGCTCACCTTTTATATTTGGGATAGGACAAACTGTTAATATAAAATTATCTAATGCTTGTACTGATGGAACTTCAAATTTTGTTCTTAATGTTTCACTCATGCCCTGCCTTATGTCACTGGTCTTTCATGGTGTTGGAAAATTTCTTAGGGCTGGGGTTTTAGCTTTGTCTTCATCTTTAACCCTTGTGTTTACCTAATTCCTTGGTTGGGATCTATTTCACCATTACCTTTTTTGAAGGGTTTAAAAAACATCTTATGCCCCATCATTCTATCTAGGCCTAGTCCCTTTGGTCTTAATATTTTATTTCCTCTGCGGGTTTTATTTTCCTAAGTCCTGGTTGGCCCTGTGCTGAACGGTTTTAAAAAAAACTTATGTTGTTTTCCATCTGTCTAGTAATGTCCATTTTCCCTTTAATGAATGTTTTATTTTTTAGAAGGATGAAATTCGTGCTTCCATCGATCAAAATTCCTTCAAGATCAATGGTTGCCCGCCATCTTGTGATCGGGAATTGTAGGATGGCGATATCGCAGGCGAGTGACACGTGACCCATTTGGGGATCAAATTTGCACGACTGTCCATCAACTATCCTTTCATCCGAGTCGTTCCCCTCCATCCCACTATGGTGCTTTGGTTGATTGCAAAATCACGGGCGGCTACCACGTGGACTATACAAGGTGGAGCTCGAGGAAATTTTTGTGTGATATATTTTAAATGTTTCATTACTTCCAAAGAAAAACATTTAAAATGAAATATTTGACAAGATCGGGGGGAAATTCATTAAAAATGAGCAAAAGCAGAGAAATTAGGGCAACTAGTGATTTTAAAGGTATATTAAAAAAAAATCATATTTTGATAGTTGAATACATTCAAAACATTTCTAATATATTTCTAATTTAAAAAATATATTGTTTAATTTTTTAAATATATATATTTTTTTTTCAAAAATATTTTTTTATTTTTTAAAAAATATATCATACATACAAAATTACATAATCAATAATAGATAATAGATTTTGGTGAATATATCTGCATGTTAATATATGCTTGAAAACTAATTTTTAATTAAAAAACTTACTAACATCATTAAAAGGTAAGTTTATAATTATAAAAATTTAACATTAGAATTATTTAACATTTGAAATAGAAAATTTAAATATTATATTATAATAGTTTATAATTTACTTATATATAAGATTTTGGATAATAGAAACAATTTGATTGATTTAATATTTTCTAAGTTCATTATTGAATTTAAATCTTATAAATATAATTACATTCCTTTTAATCAATATTATAATTTAAAACACAATGAATATTGAACATCTTTTACATTTTAGTATAACTTAAATATTAAAAATTTAATGTATAAGCTTATAAAATATAATATATATTTTTTAAATAAAGATTTAAAGATTATTATATATGTATATTTAAAAGATCCATAGAATATCTTTTAACTATGAAATTAATATGATTAATTTTATTTATAATTTTATCTTATCTTATATTTTTAACAATTTTTGGTATCCTACATAATTTGTTTTCTATAAGTATCATGTTGTATACTCTTTATATGGAAGGTAGTGTTTTTTCATGGAGCTTAATAAGTTTTAATAATTTTTAGTCATTTTAAATATTTTTATTTTTTTATAAAGATAGGTATATTTAGACTTTTTATGGCTTATGTACAATTATGCATATTCTTTTATTTATTATTTTTTTTGCAATATCATGTTGATCTTGATTAATCACATTATTTGTTTGTCATTTTTATTTGTTTTGTTGAAAAATATTTTATCTTTACTTTACATCTATGATAATTTCAAAATTATCAAATTTAAAAATTATTGTAGAGCCATAAAAATGCATGATTCTATGGAGTAAGAATCACCATTTCAGCCCACATCAATAGAGCTATTCTAATTAAAAGTAAAGCCAGAAATACAAATCTAAACTACAAAAACAAAATAATGCTTTTAAAAGAAATCAATCTCCATTGTCTCCCTATCACCAAGATTTTTGTTTATGCATTTGCTCTCAGATTTTTATGAGCACAAAATGCAATAAAGAGGCTATGGTGAATGAGAAATGCAAGCAAGATGCAAAGATCATATGAGTATCTAAATTTGTGAGAAAAATTTGTGAGCGACCAAATGAGAGGGAAATCCCACTTTAAATAGGAGTTCTTTGAGGATGGAGAGGGGTTGAAGATGAAATGTGGGATAAAAGATGAGAAATAAGGAAATGCCATTAACCCACATTGTTGGGTTAAATGTTATGCATGAGAATGAAAGTGATAAAAGGGATATTAGATTAAAATGTACCTAAATGATTAAATATGAATAAAATGATTTAAAGATGCTTTACTAAAATGCAATATTTCATGAATGATTTATGTAAATGATATGATTAATATGCAAGTTATGATAAATAGTTTATTATGAAATAATAATCAATGAATATGATAATTGATTTATTAATGGGGATGAATATGAAACAATTATGGATGATAATGATAATTGATTTAATATGGAAATGATGTTTATGACTTATTATGCAAATGGATTATGAATGATTATGATTTATTATGCAAATGGGTATGAATGATAATGCAAATGGACATGAACGTTAATGCAACAGATATTGAAGAAGCATGAGATGGTTCAATGATTTGATGAAATGTATGAATAGAAGAAATTATTGAATGAATTGATTAAGTAAATAATAATATCTATTTAATCAATAGACGAATATCATTACGATTGTGAGGACAAATTTGAGTGTCTACATTTTGCCCCTCTTTGAGACAATGCAACTTGTCACGTTGTTTCAAAGAAAAAGATTGATCAACTGATACATGCCCCAAAGATATCTTGGTAAGGATTATGATAAGAATGATATGCCCCCTCAAGAGATTGATCGAACATATTGTAAGAAGATTAATCTCTTGATAGATGTCTAGAAAGTGATTAGATACCTGATATTGTGCAAGTGATAAAGTAGTGATGTACATTTTGATGAAAATGCACATTTGATGGGCGTGACTGAACAATTGATGGAAATGATCAGTATAGCCAGGTTGATGAGCTGATGAAGGTAATTGAGTTAATTAAGCTGATTGAGAATTATGCTTACGCAAGACAAGGTGTTGCAATGATGGATTGACTGATGAAGGGGACATAAAATTTTGAGAAGCAGGTTGATTGATTTGAGATTTGATTCAAGAGACATATATCAATTGTATAAAGTAATCAATTGATTTCTCTACGACAAGAAAGATGAAGAAAATGAAATGCAAGATGGAAGAGAATGAAGGTGATGAAGCCTCTTGTGCCTTTTAAGTGCTTTTATCATCATTGAGCTTATTATGTCACAAAATAGTATAAGCATCTAGATAACATGAACATCTAGACGACCTGAATACTTATTGCATGGAAGACACTATCAGACAAGGAATGCTCTCATCCACATTAGACCCATAGGTCCTCGATGGTTTTAAACAACCATGTCCTAAGACGAGTCATCCTATGAATAAGAAACAATTCGTAAATAACAAACAAATGAACATGCCCCATCCTTGCCTCTCTAGTCAAAGACATCCTGAAGAAGCTAAAAGACATGTCACCAAAGATAAAATCATAAAATAAGCAAAGATCAATAAACAAATAGGGGTTCTGAAAGTGTCACTATTTTTTGGAATTTTGGATTTTTTTGGGATTTTTGGAATATTTGTTTTTTTTGGATTTCTAAGATATTTGATTTTTTGGGGATTTTTAAGATATTTGATTTTTTTGGATTTCTTCTGGACATTTTATGATTTTTTTGAATTATTTCAAGACATTTTATGATTTTTTTTATTTTTTTCAAGCTTTAAAGATGGAGTGAAATGAAATGTGATACGACTGATTGAAGGAACTAGATGCCCCACACTAGAGGTAGTGCAACCATGGATAAACAATAGATCAAAATGAAAGATTCACTGCAAAACATGTCACACAAGCAACATATCCTTTGTCAAAAGATGATAATGGTTCGTTGATTGGATGCCAGGAATGATCGATTCCACAAGGCATAATGATGATAAGTACTTAGGATCACTGATTCCTCTAAGTACGATAAGATTGATGATTGTGTATGATTGATTGACAAAAAAAATATGAGGATTGGATAATGTTTTACAGTTGGACTCAAATATGATTTGCATGATAAGATTCAAGGTTGCAAAGGGACATGATGACCAACATTGGAGGTGATTTAATCATGGATAAATGATAAGGATGTGAACTAAGATGGAATGGTAACACATAAGGATATGAAAGGGAATCCAAAGAATGTGTTTGTAATTTTTCCCCTAATCTCATCAAGAACAAAGGAAGGAAATAAGACATGGATTTTGATAAGCTAGGAGATATGGAATGGAAGAATGCAAAGATAAGGATAATGAATAGGATGATCAAGATTGATAAGATATGGACACAATGCCTAAGTATTTTTCTCCTATTCCTCATCAAAACCAAGGAAGGGAAGAAAGGATGTATTAAGATAGAATGGTAGAATATGAATACGGTGAAGGATAAGATGTACGATGTTTAAGAGGATCCTTAACCTTGTCAAGATCAAAGGTGGAAAGGTAAAGGATGAACATAAAGAGGATAATGGATATGAATGAAAGGATGGATGAAACTTTCCCCCAAGTGTAGAGTACAAGAGGAATATGGAAGATAGGATATGGATAGGGATAAATGAAAATGGAAGGTAATATATGCATGATGGGGAGATGGACGAAGGACTCAAGCATCAAGTTTCACAACTAATATCCTTTGAATATGTGCTCTAATAAACCATGGCAATGAGGATTAGGCTCATAAACGTTGGTATATTAATGGTATGATGGAAGAAGTTAAGGACTTATTCAAAGGTTTGGATTAAAGGAGGATAATGGGGGATGGATGTTGGATAATGGATAGGAGGTTGGAAGGATTGTTGATTGATAGATGAAAAGGATGGGAAGATCAACATTGGCACACACCTTGAAGGGTGGTGGAGTGATGGAGGAAAAATGAATTTGGAAGGTGATAGGTTTTTAGATGGATGATAGGAGGAAGCTTTTGGATTAGCAAATTTGGATGCCAATTTAGATTTTATTGCTTCTACGAGACTTTTAGGAATCCATATAGCTTTTGACTTTGATTTTTGATTCATGGGCCTTTGTGGCCTTTGAGATTCTTGTTTTTTCTTTATGGGCCTTTGTGGCCTTTGAATTTTTTGCTTTTGACTTGGTGGGCCTTTGTGGCCTTTGGGATTTTTATTTTGACTTGGGATCAAATGTTCTTTTCTTTTTGCATGGCTCTTCAAGGAGACATGTTGATCCTTTGATACATGTGGATTTTGATATGGAAGCTTTTGACATTTGGCACCCAAATTGCTTCCAAGAGCAATGGGATGGGTGGATGGAGATGAATGATATGGAGGTCTTATGGATGGGTTAATGTAGGTAGAATTTTGAGAGGGAATCAAGGGTGTGTGCCTTTGTTGTTCTTGATGAATAGGAGATGAAGGGATGTAGGGCCCTAATATGGATGGAAGGTTTGATGAACTAGGGTTTGGATGATAAGGACCAAGGATAGATAGAAGGTTTGATAAACAAGGATAAGGACCTAGGATAGATGGAAGGTTTGATGTACTAGGATAAGTAGGTTTATTTTGATGGAATCTAGGCTTGCGATGGATACCAATGCATTGAGCATGAGGTGTATAGCCAAGGCCATGATAATATGGATTGTCTTGGATATAAAGGGGTTCTAGAATACCTTGTTCATGCAAGCCTAATCCTTTGCCTTTGAAGTTCATACTTTGACACATTTTTTTTCCAAGGGGATATATATTGTTTATGAAACAAGATGCAAGCCCTCATGAGGTGGATGTGATATGGAAGGACTAACAAGATCTTGGAGTAAACCACCTTGGATAAAAGTGAGGGAACCCATTTGATAGGTAAGGGGTTCGTGGATAGTTTGAATAGGGGTGATAGACTCTTGTGGAGGATTGTGGTCATGAGGGGAATTAGGATGTGTGATAGGATCTTGACATGGGGATAAGGGGGTACTTTGATCTTGACTTGGAAAAGGATCAAGAGGTGTAGGAGATGGAGTAGCTTGATCTTTATTAGGTATGGAATCATCATGAAGTGGTATGAAAGGCATGTTTGGATCATGAGAGGGATGAACATCATCATGGAATAAAAGGGTGTCCTTGAATGGAGATATATCTTGATCTTGATGAGGAAGGGAATCCTGAGATTTTGTGGAAAGCATATCTTGATCATTGGATATGATGGAATCATGAGATGGTATGGATTCATTACATGAGTTGGAAGGAGGATTTGGAAGGATACTTTTCTCTTGAGATGGAAGGGAATCATCTTGAATGAAACAAAAAGAGATAAGGGGATCATCGTGAGGTTCTTGAGAGATGGGATCTTGGTCAAAGATTGGAGAGCATTGGAAATTTTTGGTATCATTGGATGGAATGGAAAGAATACTTTGATCTTGATTTGTAGGGGAGTCTATGTTAGCATGCTTTGGACTAGGAGATTGACATGACTCATTGGATGTAGATGGTATGATAGGAGAGGATGGTTGGATGGAATCGTTAACTTCGATGGAAGACTCAATGGGGGATGAAGATAAATGCATGACATGGTAAGATTGCATAATATTATTTATGTTTGAGGACTTCGATTTGGGTTTCTCATGTAGCCTTTGCAAAAATTCATGGACATTGAACTTGGATGATGTAGTTTTGGGTGCGGATAAAGGATTTTCATGAGTTGATTACATCACTTTATTCAAATGTTGGGATTCGAGATGTTTTTCAATCTCTTTCAAACGATGGTCAAGATATTCAATCCTTTGGTTCGTTCATAGGTTAAGGATGAATATGGAGGGTAGTAATTAGACATGTTTGGTTGATGGTTTTGGAAATGTTTTGAGGTGTTGCAAGTTACTAGGTGTGATGTTTGTTTGAGGTCAATTGTTTGTGTTCAGATTTTTGAATGTGGTGAATACTGTTTGAAAATCTAGAAAACACTTGACAAGCACAATGTTTTGGTGTATGCAAACACACATGAGACAAGCACAATCCTAATAGGCCAATAGGCCAAGGGTTTGTATACTTGATATAGCCCATCGATATACCCCGAATTTGTGCTAAACACCTTTCCTTATTGAGAGCGGATAGCTTAGAAGTTTGGTGGCATTGGCTCCCCTCCACGGCTCATTAACATCATTCGAGCACGCCAACTTTGAATTCTTGGGTAGTGACTTCCCAAGAACTGCTATCTCTACTCAAAGGAGTCAGTAGTGAGTATCTTTAGGCATGATACTATACCCTGCACTATACCAAGCAATGGCTGAAAATGGTTGGCTTCTAAAACAATAGGTGTTTAGTTAGCGCATCTATTCGAGTGGCCACACATGGGGCGAGAGATTAATCACCAATTAGGTGGCATTCCAACCTGAAGAGGTTATGCTCAACAGGGTTTATGGGAGTACTACTCCATCCGTGTGACACATCCGCACTCGTGGTACTTGAACTTTCCTCAAGCACCCATTTTATATCCTGGCTAGAAGTGGCTTGGCTTTAGCCTGTTACTGGTCAGGTCGTCCCTTAAGGTGAGTACTTTTTCCCTTAAGGCAGGCCCATTTCTAGAAATAATAATCGTTTCTCTTACACCCAGGATCGCTTGAAAGCGCAAGGGGAGAGGATACTTCGATTATTAAGTCATGAAGGTGACAAAAATAAGGTGGGTCTGGTTTTTTGATCACCTAGTTTTCACAAGGTGAGAGCATAATCACCTACCACCTTCAAGCATAGTCAAACAGAATCAAGCACATGTTCATTGATCCCCTAGTTAAGCCTATGTGGAAGAAGAAAATTGTTCATTTTTAATGCACCAATTGAAGTGTTTTATAATATAAAATACAATTGGTTTCAAAATCATGTCTTCGACAAACATCCTACATCAAAATCTCATTAGTAGTTTCATGCCTCCTTTCTTTGACAAGCGTATGTTTTGATTTTCAATTCTTTTCCAAATGAACCTAGCAAAAGAAACCAAATTAAAAAAAATTAGTCACAAAACCAAAACTTAACCAAAATGAAAACTAACATAAATTTAAAGAAAATTAATCTAGGAAAAAAAAAGCTAATCTAAGATAAAAAAAGCTAATTTAAAATTAAAAGTTAATCTAAATTCAAAATCTAAAGTTAGCGATTAAAAACTAATCTAGATTCAAAGTTAATCCAAATTTAAAACTTATCTAAGTTAGACACTAATTAAAAACTAATCTAATTTAAACGTTAGCGCAAATTAAAAACTTAAAAAAAAAGTTATTCTAATTAATCAGAATTAAAAGCTATTCTAAATTAAAATTAATCTAAAACTAAAAACCAATATTAAAAATTACTCTAGATTAGAACTAATCTAAAGTTAAAAACTAATCTAAGAATTAAAAACTAACTTAAATCTAAATCTCTAATCTAAATTCTAAATTAACTCTAAACTAAGAATCTAATTTAGAAAGTCAAAATCTAAAAAATAAAAAAATAAACTAAGAATCCAAGTAAAATCTAAATTAATGATTTTTCATGATTTAAAAATCTAAGCTAAATTAAAAAGCTAAAAATAAATAAAAATTAAAAATAAAATCTAATTTAAATCTAAAATTAAATTTAAAAGCTACATTAAGAAAGAAAAAAAAACTGTAAAAAGAAAAATCTAATCTAAATTAAATTAGTAACTAAAATCTAAACTAAATTAAAAAAAGAAAAATCTAACTAAATAAGAGATTAGAGACTGAATTAAATCTAAATTAAAAGGCTAAGAATCTAAATTAAATAGTAAATCTAAAAATTAAAAAAAATCTAAATTAAATTAGAAACTAAATTAAAAATTAGTCTAAGTTAATTAAAACTAATCTAAATTAATCTAAGCCTTAAAATTAATCCAGTTCTAAAAATTAATCTAAACTAGATTAAATTAAATTAAATCTGAAATAAATCTATATTAAATCTACATTCTAAAATAAAACTAAATTTAAAAAGATCAAAATTAAAAAAAGCAAAATCTAATTTAGAAAAAGCTATTAAAAGTTAAAAGCTAAAAACAAAAGCTAAATCTAATTTAAAAATTAAAAGCTAACTCTACATTAAAAGTTAAAAGCTAAAAACTAAAATCTAATTTAAAAGTTGAAAACTAAAAATCTAATTTAAATGTTAAAACTAAAAACTGGATCCTCAAGTGATACATTTTTAAATTATTCCAATGATTTTTTATTTTTTTGTTTCAATGTAACTTGCTGCAAAGAAAATTGATATGATATTTTTCCTTTCAACTACAAAATGAGACAATGTATATCATATCAGATCTGGAGTTGTTGATCCTACAAAATATATTTCATATTCAGATGTGAAGAAATCAATGCTCTGCAAAATGTAGATCATATAAAATGCAAAGAAATTGATGCAAAATATAGATCATATCAGATTTGTCTTTCCATTTTTCTGCAGATCAGTGTGCATGTGAAATGTGAAAATATTCATCCAAGCGTTCACGTCGGGTTCACCAATTGTAGAGCCATAAAAATGCATGATTCTTATGGAGTAAGAACCACCATTTCAGCCCACATCAATAGAGCTATTCTAATTAAAAGCAAAACCAGAAATACAAATCTAAACTACAAAAACAAAATAATGCTTTTAAAAGAAATAAATCTCCATTGTCTCCCTATCACCAAGATCTTTGTTTATGCATTTGCTCACAGATTTTTATGAGCACAAAATGCAATAAAGAGGCTATGATGAATGAGAAATGCAAGCAAGATGCAAAGATCACATGAGTATGTAAATTTGTGAGCAAAATTTGTGAGCCCAAATGAGAGGGAAATCCCCTTTAAATAGGAGTTCTTTGAGGATGGAGAGGGGTTGAAGATGAAATGTGGGATAAAAGATGTGAGAGAAGCAAATGCCATTATCCCACATTGATGGGTTAAATGTTATGCATGAGAGTGAAAGTGATAAAGGGATATTAGATTAAAATGAACCTAAATGATTAAATATGAATAAAATGATTTAAAGATGCTTTACTAAAATGCAATATTTCATGAATGATTTATGCAAATGATATGAATAATATGCAAGTTATGATAAATAGTTTATTATGAAATAATAATCAATGAATATGATAATTGATTTATTAATGGGGATGAATATGAAACAATTATGGATGATAATGATAATTGATTTAATATGGAAATGATGTTTATGACTTATTATGCAAATGTATTATGAATGATTATGATTTATTATGCAAACAGGTATAATGATAGTGCAAATGGACATGAACGCTAATGCAACATATATTGAAAGAGCATGAGATGGTTCAATGATTTGATGAAATGCATGAATAGAAGAAATTATTGAATTAATTGATTAAGTAAATAATAATATTTATTTAATCAATAGATGAATATCATTATGATTGTGAGGAAAAATGTGAGTGTCTACAATTATAAATAAAAACTTATTTTTATTAATCTCTTGAAGTACGTAGGTCCTAATCTTTTGTAGATTAATAACCATCTAAATAGCTATTTCTTTCCTTTATTTCTATAAATGTGTCTCATGTCTCTATTGAAATTTATGAGATGTGTATGTAATTTTTAGCACAACACTCTTAGAGATTAGGATTTATTTTCACATTTATCTATTTTCTTATTGTTCCTATTAGTGGCTAATTAAATCTTCATTGAAAACCTACAAAGAGATTGGGTCCTTCAATCTCAAAGCTTGTCTAATTTCTTGATGAGAATCATTCACATTGATTCCAAATATTGTGCTCCTTGCATGATACATTTATAAAATGCACTTGGTAATTTAGTATGTGGTTGAAATATTAGAGTAACAACAAATGGTTCTTTTCATTTTTGGCACATGATTGGCCATTTTTACTATGTTAAATTTTTATTTTCTCTTTTATTTTCATGGTTTTCATGTTGTCAAATTTTAATACATTTCTTAGTCTTTTTAAAAAAATAAATGAAGGTTCTATTAGTGTCCCCAATCTTGCTAAAAATCATGTATAGAGAGAGTACAACATATAAACTATTAATTATAGAGTATAACAAAAAATGAATTTAAAAACTACTACATAGAAACAAGGTTTACAATAATTCAAAATAGAGATACCATTCTCCTACAAATACTATGTATAGAAACCCTATGTAGCCACACTTTCACTCTCTCCCTCTCTCCCACACTCTCTCCCA
>VDFB02058242.1:642285375-642366896 GCA_007258455.2 Sequoia sempervirens | reverse complement strand
AAACTATTATACGAACATGGGTATTCACGTGTCTATGGAAAATTAATAGAAAATTACTTTCTACTTGAAGGGTTTATAGATAGATGCCCCCTATGTAAGAAGAGTATTGTAAAGTTTAACTTATAATATTAATATTTGTTGCTTTCAACTATCCATGGTAGGTTAGGAATCCTAAAGTAGTATACTTCCTTAATATAAGAGCATTGGGATGGTGTCAAAAGGAAAAATGAAATATTTAAGGGTTAAGAAAGACTTTATTAATATTATTGGGTGTACATATTCATATGATGATCTTAAGGATAATCATAATGGTTCATTACAAATAATTCTAGTAACATCTTGTTACTCTATAAGAGTGAAACAAATTACCAAAGTATGAATATTATATTGTTAAGCCATTAAACTAGTCTGGGAGGTGGCAACCTTGGGTATATACAAGCAACCTTTTCCTCAACATAATGATGGTAAAAATTTTGCATCACATAATGCAATGCATTATACATATAACAACAATATCTCATTTGATTATGTTATTGGCTACATTGAACAACATCCTTCCCAAGTAGCCACCATAACTATGAAAGTGCCTAATTATGTTGTTACTACCCAATGTGGTCAAATTTCTACCCAAGGAACTTCATCCTCCTCTCAACCTAAAAATAAATATAGTATCCTTGACCACTTTGAACAAAACATTAGCACAAATATTGATCCTCGAGTTACTTAAAATATCTCCCATCCATAAGGACCTTCTTGAGAAATCCCTCCATGAAACTTGTGTCACTAATGACATTGATCTTGTTCAATTTCAAGCCATGATAGGACACTCATCATCCCCACAATCCCTCTCCTTCTTCACTAAATACATGCCTTCCATAAATCCATCTCATAATCATCTGCTTCACATTCAAGCCCACATCCATAAAACCACAATCAAACATGTCATATTCAATGGTGGATCAAGACTTAATCTTTGCAACCATTTATATAATAAAGTAAATAGGATATTTTGGTGATGTTGTCGATCCCCAAAATAAGATTACCATAAAAGCATATGACGAAGCTAAGCATGAATATAAAGGCTCTATCGGGCTACCCATCCAGTTAGACCCGCAATAATATAAACCACTTACCAAATCTTAGACCTTGATCTCCCCTATAATATCCTCCTTGGCTACCCATGGATCCATGCCATGCAAGTTGTCCCATCCACATTCCATCGATGCATAAAGTTCCCTCACAATGGAACTGAAGTGACTGTGGATGTGGATCCAAATCCATTCCAATATTACAAATTCTTACAAAGCAGTCATGGCCTTTCATAACATTACCCTACCAACACTACATCACCATCTTCATCTTCATACATTGATCCTTCATCGCTACCCACCTCTCGCACTCCCTCAGCGATCAAGGCTAGGATCAAAGATCTTGGTATTGGAGAATATGAGCTATAAGTCTTCCATTAATTACCATACCACCATCCACTTCATCCCACGTCTTTTGATGTCCATGATATTAATCTATGTTTGATCATGATGTCTCACGATTATCCGCTCTTTGATCGTGATATCTACAATTATCCACTCTTTGAGCATGATATCTACGATTATCCGTTGTTTGATCATGATTCCATTAAGGACATCCATGATTGTATCCCTTCCACCCCATCTCATGAGCTACCATCTTTCCATATTGAACATCCTAGGTCAATGTATGCATCTCCTAATGTTGTCTCTACTACGCCTTCTTGCCAATTCATTAAGGATATCCAAGCCTCCTTTGACATTAATAGTGCCAAAAAGGATAATCATGAAGAATTCATTGAAGGCATTGACAAACCCTTCCATGAATCATATATCCTTACCATCTCATCCAACTCATCCAACCCATCCACTTCTATCCATCTCCTAGACTTGGATCAACAAGTGTCATCCAAAAAGAATAGGGATATCAATCAAAAGTTAAAATTCAAAAAGCCTTTATCCAAAGGAAATCTAAAATCAAAAGAACAAAGAAAATCCAAGAATTGTCCATTAGTCAAAATCAAAATCGAAAGCTATTGGATAAATCAAAAATAAAAAATCATGCATATAAGAAAGAAAAAATTGATCTCCTATCATGTCCCTTCCTCTCAAATAACTGGGGGCATTTATCAAAATAAAATATCAAGAAATGGGCTTGTTGATCCAAATTCTTCACTATTATAATCTTCATGCAATCCATACACTCTACCTAATCCAACCATATGCATACACCCATCATATCACTCCATTCCCCTTGGCGATGTCTCTTGATGGACCTTTAATGGCGATCCCTCTATGTGATTTAATTCAATGGCTACCCAAACTCCTTTTTGTGTGAAGCATGATAGCTCACATAGTGCACACATTAGTGATCATATCTTAGCTCCCTCCATCTACCGCATAAAGCATCCTCCATTATCCATATCATGTCATCCACATCTATCTATCGCACTTCGTCATCCATCTATTAAAGAGTGCCCACCATGATTACATCATCATCAAGTCTCATTTTATAAACAAAAAATTTAAAAAAAATCAAAAAATCAAAAATAGTAAAGAGAAATATTTTGTCCAAAATTGAAACCACTTTGGTGGTGCCTTGGATAAGTATCATGGTGAAAATATGGAAATAGGCGTCATGTGTATTTGTCTCTTATCCACCATCTCCTAGGATATGATCCCATCTGCTATCATTCCTATACATATCATAATAACATATCATCCATTTATCTATCCATAATAAACATATCATGGCTTGTTTTTGATCCTTGATCAAGTGTCATCCTTTCATCCATCATTATCACCCATTCTTCCCCATGGTTTCCCATGTGTTGGATGTGGAAGTTACATCCACATTATATCTAGGATTGATATTGTATATCCTTAATTTCCTTTCACTTTGGCCTTCAAGTCTCATACATTTAGAGTCCCCTATCCTCATCCATAATAAATCAAACATTAACTAATCTTATACCATATCATATCCATCCCATCTCAAATGTAATACAAAAATCATCACCCTTTCATCCCATCTAAAAATCAAAAATCAAAAATCAAAATCTTGAGTTCCTCAAACTTGACATTCAATCAATCTAGTCATTGCATCCAAGACATCAATCCTTAATTGCAATCATATCATAAGCATCAATGTCAAGCCTTAACCAATCATCCTATCCTTTTTTTCGATTGATCAATTTATCGATCATCCTCATCTTACCAAAGCCTTGCTTAAGTGATTATAGAAGTTTGAGTAAAAATTAAATTTTGCTTAGGTGATTATCCAAGCCTAATCACAAGCATCTAATCATCATCATCATCATCTTATCTTTGGCAAGAGATATGTTGGCCGCATGACATGTTTGCAGTGAGTCTTTTGTTTTGATTTATCTTTTGATCATTTTACCCATGACTACACCTACTTATGACCACCTTGATGTATCTATATATTGGTGTGTCACAATTAGTGTATAATGGGGCATCATTTTTATCTTTTATGTCATGCATGTCACTATTTGAGTGTCAAGTCCATGCAAAGGTTACCTTGTCACACTGGTTCTTCATACCTTGGTGAATACTTTCCTTTGATGTATCAAATTTTAGGATTGCTCAAATACATACTAGCATAATCTATCCATCATCATCATATTCCCTTTCCTTTTCATCTCCTTCATCCTCTTTCATCTTCCAATTCATCTACTTCTTGATTCTAATCACCCATCGTTCCCTTCCATTTCAAGAAGAACACCTATGTTCTCCTAACCCACATGTCCTCTTGAGGGGGCATCCCATCACCTAATCATTAATCTTCTCTTCTTCATCCTTTGCCATTCTCCCTTTGATTGGGGCATCATCCTTGATCCTTATCCTCTCTCATCCACTATGTTTTAAGCTTCTTTGATACAATGCCACTTTATGACATCATATCAAAGAGGGGAAAATGTACACCTAAAATATGACCTTACCCAACCATACACCATTTTAGCCTATCCTTAGCCATTAATTAAATAAATATCTATTATTTATTTGATTATTCCCATCCTTTCCCACCTTTATCATAATCCATTAATTAAATAAACATTTATCTTTTATTTAATTAATATCCATTGTCATTATCCTTTAATTGAACAAATATTTAGTATTTATTTAATTATTTATCCCATCTTGATCCTATTAATTAAACTTTATTTAATTAATTAATTACCATTCATCCTCTATCCTTGTCCATTTAATCCTAGCCCTTCATCTTCTTCACATGGATCATAATCTAAATTTTTCCTCATGTGACAAGTGGAACACATGCATCTAGCTAATCCCATTAATTAAATAAACATTTATCTTTTATTTAATTATCCATTATCATTATCCTTTAATTGAACAAATATTTAGTATTTATTTAATTATTTATCCCATCTTGATCCTATTAATTAAACTTTATTTAATTAATTAATTACCATTCATCCTCTATCCTTGTCCATTTAATCCTAGCCCTTCATCTTCTTCACATGGATCATAATCTAAATTTTTCCTCATGTGACAAATGTTCCCTTCACATGTCTAACTAACCCCTTGTCTAGATTCATTAAACCTAGACACCTAGCCAAAAGTCAAACTATCTTTTCATCTTATCCATTCATCTCATTTAACCTCTTAATCCTAGTCATTGCCATAAGGATGTTTGTCCTTATCTCAACCCTAAACCTAGATCATATCTATCATTTGACACTTGTCATATGATTGCATCCTTGATCAAACCCTAATCCACATTTTTAATATTATCCATCCATCATAAATCATTTTCAACCATTGATTTTGCCTCTTCAAGACCTTATATCTAGAGGCTCTCTTCCTTCATTTTCACCTAATAAAGAATCTCTTGAGCTATCATATCTACATGCTATCATTTTGATCACTCATTGTCAATCATATCATGTATATAAATGGTAAGACTTTTTGAAAAGTAAAATTAAAATTTTCATACAAAATTAAACTACTCTTACACCTTTTTAGATAAATGCATTTAACACAAATATATATAAGCATGTTTACTTATTGTGTACATGTGTATTGTCTTAAATGCACCTACCTAAAAGGATAATAGAACTATTTTATTTTGTTTAAAAATTATTTTACTTTTGTATGTAGATTTTAATTTTACTTTTGTATATATACACATACACATATGTATACTCCAACTCCAAGGCATGTGTGTGTGTTTTATATATATGTATAGAGGCATCCTACAACCATAGGAGTTTCATGTTGTGATAATGTAAATAAAAACCTTTAATTTAAATTTGATAGTAATTTAAAAAGTAACATATAATCATATAATATTTACTATGCTTTTCAAAATAAAAGTAAAACAAAATAATTATCAAAATAATGAATGGTGGTTTTTTTCAAAAAAGTAAAATTAAAATTTACATGCAAAAATAAAATAGCTATTCAAATAAAAATAAAAATAAAATAAACAATAGAATAAAATAATATATTCAAGGTATATAAGTTTATATAGTATATGTATAAATGTACGTGTATTCATATATACATACATACAAACAATTATAAAATCGTGTATTGTTTTATGAAGGTTCAATTATGTGGTCTTTCAATCAATCTCAATCTCATTATCTATATTTCATGGCTAGTAGTTCATGAGAACCCATTTCTCATGAGTACGAAGTGGTGAAGGATTCAATGATGTAATTTTTGAGTCAATCTCCTTGACACGTATTTCTTGAGTAGTGGTTAACAAGAACTCATCTCTCACGAGCATAAATGGTCCATTACATCTAAGTGATGCTTATAAGGAGAAGTATCTAGCAAGAGGTCACCTATATCAGTATTACTCCACCTCAAAATGTGGAGTATTAACTATAAAATTTCCCCAAACTCAAAATGTGTTCAACTATAAAATTTCCCCAAGCTCAAGCCCACATATCTTATTATCTCATTTATTACTCCACCTTAAAATGTGCTTAACTATACAATTTCTCCAAGCTCAAACCCATATACCTTACTATCTCATTTATAAAACCTTCAACAAATATTGTGCCTTGTAAACCATTCATTATAGAACAAAACAATTGACCATTATATTGTTAAAAAAAAAACCTACAATCTTTTATAATTATTTTTCTTGACTTTCATTTTTCAATAATAATAAACTTACAACTTAAAAGCATTAAACTTTAGAATATTTGACTAAACCCTGTTTTAGAATAGCATTTAAGTTTCACAAATCAACCCCATCAAATTATAAAAGACGTCATAGCAAATCTTTTTCTCAATATTAAAAGGCCCAACTGTAAGCTTTTTATTTTATTTTATGTTAGGTAGTATATTTGACCAAACCCTGTTTTAGAATAGCATTTAAGTTTCACTTACTGTATAAAACCAGGGATATTTGGAGTATTGGTAGATCGTAATAAGATCTCAATATATTCACTTTGCTTGCATAGACTTTTTAAAACAAGAGCTGCGCTGCAGCTACAGTCTCCGCCAAATGAAAAAAGCAGAGTATAAAGGAAGAAAATGCTTGGAAATGCTTCTTGGAGTGTAAGCAGTGTCATTTAAAATTTGGAGTTTTTTTTTGTTTTTTTTCAAATGGTTAGTCTCTTTATGCTGAAGGAAGAGAGGAAATCATAAGTAAGTAATACGTTACAATTAAAGTAATGCGACAGTTGAGTTAATCCTGGAAACAATTGATGAAGTTGTATGTTCTTTTTTAAGTCTTCAAATTCAAAGAATTTCCAATGTGTACTTACTTTCTAATACATAAATGTTTAATTGATGGCCAGACATACAAACCAAAAAAACAATGCATATTTAGATTAGTCTTCTAGCTAGAACTAGTCATGCTGAGATGAGAAAGTATACTTTTTGAAATTTTCTGGTTATCTATTTGAATTTTGAATTGGAGAAGAGCATTACCAACAGAGAAATATACATCCTTTGCAGTTCACAATTTTAGAATTATATCCCCATGAAGCATGTTTATACAATTTCAATCGTGTGTCTGCATGCATTGCATAGATCAAAATCAGCCAATAAGCCAAATGAAACTTATACTAGATGTGCATGACAGGATTAAGCATTGAACATGCAGCAAATAGACTGATCAAACATCTAGTAGATAGAAAAGACCGTCAAGGCAGAAAGCATGAAGTTGTGTGATAGTATTGCATCTTGAAAAAATGTATGAGGTGATAGACAAGTGCACGGTCATTACATCAAAGATGGGTGAGGTGATAGACAAGTGACAATACCTATCTACCCAAGATTCCCTCATTATCTCACCTATGATGAGTTTAACGTATTAACTCAGGGTGACATTTCAAGAATCACATATGAAAATAAAAGTAGAACAATTTTTTGTTTGTACATCACAAGATATCACATTAACTTGCAACCTCAGAATTTTGGCATTTCAGCTACCTACTTCTACAGCGATAAGAACCAGATCACTATAATGTGTAGAAAGTCAACATCATCTACCCAAAACTTAGGCAAGTAAATAGTTCACATGTTTGAGAGAATAAAAGGGTTTGTTGTTGGGTATAGTATAATACTATAGTATAATACTAAGCATTTTCCACACAGCATGGTTGATCAGATAAAAGGAATAGGAATCATCTAAAATCAATTATTTTTTGCATGCTCCTATTCTGTCACAAGCAGGGAATATGTGGAGGCTGCTTATCCTTCTCCACTCATCCATTTTCAAGTACACAAAAATCATTTTTATCGATAAAAAATGTTTTATTTGTTATTGAGTTTTCAACAGTAGAAGATCTCACACTTTTATTATATTAGCACAAATTCAAGAAACGAAACACACTAACCAAACAGAAAGACCTAACATACAGTTGGAATAAATTTTAGAAAGAGGAGGATGTAATTCTTAACCTGACCAGCCTAACTATAAAAAAGAAAAAGTCAGTAATTAACATTGAATTAACAAGCATTGTATTGAATATAATATTTCAATAATACCGTAATTTTGCAAAGAATCACCCTTTTCTTTTGTATAAGAACAGAAAAAATGTATGAAGAGATTATCTGAATCGGTTAATAGAAGGTATGAAGTATATTTTAACCTGCTACTTATTGAATCCATCAATTTGTTTGGGTTAGTCAAATTTGATGTTTGTCATTAGAGGCCTCTGCAACTGTTTGTAATGTCTTTTCCCTTCTGAATGCATTTTCACTGAATTGAGAAACTGTTGATTGGAGAGGAAATTGTTAGCTTGAACGGAAAATACAACAGTAGTGCTTGTGTAACTCTTCAAGTGTCTAGAACTTTTTCACTGCATTAAGGGAAGTTGATGGGAGAGGAGATTTGTAAAATATAGCTGGAAGAACAAAGTCCACTGTAAGTTTGTATGTATTGTTAAGTTTAGATTGTATATATTTGTCAACACATAATTTTAAATTAATTTTATTGTTATTTGATTATTTTTATAATAAATAAATTTTCCACTTCCAGTAGCAGTTGCTCCTATATAGATGAACCACGATTGGGAGAAAGAGAAAGGGGCGGAGATCACTGCATTTGGAACCGCCAACCTCTCAGAGAATTGATCTTGATTCGATGCCTGGTCGATCTTATTAACGCACTCCTGCCGGCTAGGAAGAGCTAGGATTGGGAGAGTCAGTGCTTTCTCCGGATCGATGGATCTTGTAGAAGGAGCAGTTCCCATTCCATCGGCTCCCAACCATACTCCTAGTGGCATGGCCTCTATGATGACATCTATAGGAGGTAAAGGCAACAATGACAATCAAATTGCCAAACGATGTACTGATGTGAATTTGGATTCAAACACATTGAGATCAACCAAATTGTCAAATCAAAACTTTAACAGCAAACATCCAATATCACTGCTGCAAAGAAATATTGCACCAAACACACAATAGAGAATAGCTGTTAAGTAGTAATTGTTTCCTCACAGAATACATCATTGACAGATTATAAATTTACAGAACAAACCCTTATGTCAAAACTACCATTTTGGTAGTTCATAAAAATAAAACTTGTTGAAACCATGGCAAGCGATTTACCTCAAGATTCTGCATAAATTGTCTCATGCACTCAACAATGCTGTTGAGAAAAATGCCCAGAGTTTGCAGGAAAAATATTATGTAATCCTAACAAAGCCGAATTCTTACGTGGCCTGAAGCTTGATTTAGCCCTAAAGTTGCAGTGTGCATGTTTGCAAAATGTGGCAACAGAGACAAGGCACATGAACTGCTTTCAACAATGCCACCTACCCACTAGAACCCCTCGCAGCTAAGACACATTCACAGTCACAAAACATTAGAAACTCATGAAATTTTTTCCTCTCTTCATTTCAAGAATAATTTGTATGGGAAAATAGAAAACCACGGGCGAAAATATGAACTGTCAATCAGAAAATTGAAAAGATCAGTCCAAATTCCATTTTAATAATGAGATTGCTGCAAACCGTAGGATAAATAGTTCCCTCCCTTCCCGACACGATTTCCAATGAATGCATTAATAGACAATAGCGGAGTGAAAACATAAGTCTCTGCTTAATATGCAGGGACTAATAAAAAGAATATCTGTAAATAAGTTAAAGTGCTGGAATTACATTTCCACACTCGTGTCCAACATATTCATGTAATCTCGAAACTCACTACAGAGCAAGTAAACTTGGCTGAAAATAGTGATGGTGAGTGCTTTTTTAACTTTTATCCCTCTATTAATTATTTCTTTTATTCGAGCATTTAGAGTAGCAACTATACTGTCCCATGGGTATGGCCTGCTTCAATATAGCTGTCAATACTTGCTGATATAATTTTATTTCTATATGTCTGATACATTTTGAAGTACACTATTTTATCTGTATAAATTGTTTTAATGTAACGTGATGCCCAAAAAGCCCTTAGAATATGGACTTAACCTACATTTATATGGTTTTCTCTGTCGATAGATCATGACCATAAATAGTTACTTAGGTCAATTCTTTAGGCACAACATATGATTTGTGTCTTTGTCTATAGATAGATCATTTCCATCGCCAACATATTCACAAGAAATTCATGTCATAATAAGTTTTATTTTGAAAAGTGATTTGAGGTTTTCTTGATAAAATTTAAAAATTCCTCTCAAATTCTTAAAGTCTCTCTAATAATATTTTAACGTTAAGGTCAAAGCAGTGGTGGAGGGACCATGAGAGACCTCCTATTTTCAAGCAAGGTCTGTAGTTTGAACCCTAGTAGTGACATTGGAAGGCCGAGCCTGCAGCCTACTTGATCATCTAACAATAGGATATTGGCAAGCCCAGCCTGCGGGCCTTCTTGACCATTTCTTAAAAATTAGGTTATTGGTAGGGCCCAGTGTGCAGTTTACTGATCATCTATTAATAAGTTATGCTGTTAAAAATGCAATGGATTTATTTTTGGCTGTCTTAATATTGTTATATATTAATATAAGATAATTAAATATTATAATAGAAGATAAGACCACAAAAAAACACTCTAATGGATTTAAATTTAATATTTATTACCAAACAAGTCCATACTAATTTTATAATTTTAACCAACTGTATAATAGTATATAAAATGACTCACTGGGCAGACGGAAGCTCATCTACGCCATGGCCATAACAATATCTTTTCAGTAAATGCTAACAAAGTCTAGAACTCTATTATTTATGTTGAATAAATCCCATAACAGATTGCAGGCGTGCCTGTTTCGATTTTAGCTCCTATTCCATTATAATGATTCCTTTAGTTTGATTTGCTTTGTAAAAGTGTAATTGTTTTACCTGGTTGAGTTTGGACTCCTTTGGAGATAGAAAAAAGTATTAGCCTCTGTGTGATGAATTTTGAAGAGCTGTTCTCAGTTTTTCATTTGAGTAACTGTTTTGTAGATTAAACTACGACTGTTTAAGCTCATAGATAATAACTCAGCAAGCAAGCACATTAAACCAAATTTATATGTTAGCTCTTTGCAGTAATCTCTGAGGATTTTCTTAAATCCTTCAGAAAACCTATTCAGGCTCTTTTTAGTGAGAATCTTATCGGTTGTAAAAATATGATTTTAAATATAGACTTGATAAATAATTTATATGCCCAGGACTTTCATAATTATAATATATTGATAAAATCTTTGAATATCAAATTTCAAATAAAATATTAAAGCTTTCTCTCATCCTATAAAAAATGTATTTATTAACAATTTATAAATTAATAATCTCAACTTACCGGTCATTTTATTAGTCACAAAACAGACCAGCAAAATAAACTCTTATGATCCTATAATCTTTAAGTAAATAAAGCCTATACTACACAGAACATAGTGCACTTCAGAAACACCCTATAATCTGAAGTAAATTATGCAAGCTGTATACTACAGAGAACATAATGAACTTCAGAAATGCCCTTTTAATCTGCTAAGCAGCTAAATATAGCAGTTGATTTGTCATGTCCATAGGTCCATAAGTTTAAACGAGGCGAGGCTCAGGAACTGCTGCCCTTTTCTGTATACATAATGGAAATTATGTTGGTCAAATCCTGAATCTCTAATTTTTAAAAATTATAAACAAAATAAACCTTTTTATCCAGTTCACTAAAAGATTACTATTATTAATATTTAAAAATTACAAGTTTCAACCTGAAACCTACAGGTCATAAAACACACCAATAAGGTCTTCTGATCCTAGAGCCTTAAATAAATAAGGCTTAGTGTAACCTGCATGATAAAGATTCCAGCTCACTATAAGATTACCTTATTAACATTTCAAAAGACAATAGTCTCAAACTAAAGTCTGCAGGTCATAAAACACACCAGCAAAATAAGCTCTTCTGAACCTATATTTAAGGCTTACTATATGTGTAACATGCACGGTAAACAAGATGTACTACAGCCCTTGAAGGGAGCAAGTGATCAAAACCATAAAAACCAAAATTACAGCCTACTCTTTTGTCTCACCCATTCCAGAATTTGTTTGTTTGGAGCTTCGGATTAATGTCAAACAGATTTGGACTTTCCTGAAGATTGAGCCTCTAAATGCTTTCAATCTATTGGTTGAAAGCCTAAAAGTTAATGTACATTTTAGACAGTTAGTAGGTCGGCGAAGGAGAATACTAACAGAGTATACGATAAATATCTGGACAATAATCCATAAAAACATTTTGCAAAATTAAGAGTAACAGAATTCCCTGGTAGATAATGGGTGGGCACACATACTTATATGAAACTGTGATAAAAGAGAGCAAATAAATTGAGGCTCTGTTAGGTTAGTTCAGACCAAAAACTCAGACAAGTAATATAGATATATGAGATTGTTTTTGGATCAATAGAGCAATATATACAGTTGAATCCAAAAATAATCTTACATAATTTTATAAATTGCAGAAAACTCATATCAATTAAAAAATAATATAGATGATAAATACAAGATAATATTTATATAAGACTAATAATATCAGTTTTTAACTATGTTATCAGAAACATGAAAGCAAGAAATTGGAAAATGCAATTTTAGAAGGTTGGGTTTATATCAAATAAACTAAAAGAATTATACACAGTTAGTTTTTAATATAATTCATTATAAAAAAAATTTTAAAAATAATATGATATATGGTAGAATGGTATTTCACCACTACAAAATGTTTTAAAACTTATTCTCTGTTATAGTATTTTGTTCAATTTCTTTACTAACCCAGCACAAGATTAATTTTTGTAGAAATTCACAGAACTACTAATTACCTCAATTTATAACAATTTCAACACTGGACCCAAATAACAACTAATAATAACAGCAATCACATATATGAGCCCAGCTACTTTGTATGCAAGAAAATTTTTGCTTGCTTTCTTTGGCTTTAATTGCATGTAAAATCACTCTTGGATTTATCTCTTATCCTCTAAAATTTTACAGCTTTATTCTATTAAAAGAATAAAAAAACTACTATTGCTGAAATCCAACAAGATCGGCTTCAAAGCATATATCTTTCGAGTTGCTTTAAGTGATTTAAGCATATCCCAATCAGTACTGAAACAAATCCATCCCACCTTTTCAGGCTACAAAATCAATGGTATTTAATTATATTCATTAATACGTACTATTAATATTATTTATATTTAAAAGAATATATAAATATAATAGAAAATTAAGGCAGCCAAGAACAAACCTGTTGCACTTTTTAAAGGTTTTTAATAGATGACCAAATAAGCTAACAGGGCATCCCAAAAACCTAATTATTAAGAGGTATCAAGAAGACCTGCAGGCTGGGCTTGCCAATATCCTAACAAACAGATGACCTAGTAGGCTGCAGGCTGGGCCTTCCAATGTCACTGCTAGGGTTCAAACTACAGATCTTGCTTGAAAACAGCAAGGCCTCTTCATCGGTCCCTCTACCACTGCTTTGATAGAATTTGAATATGAAGGCAGATGATTTTTTTTCCCAAAAAAATTAAAGGAGATCAAAAAAATATGACATAAATTTCATGAAAATGTTTCCTTATTGGTGATCAATCTAGATACAGAAATCAGCCAAAAGGAGCTGTGTATGGCAGTGATCTATCCACAGGGAAAGCCTTAAATTTACAGGTTAAGACCATAGATTTCATAAACATTATATATACTTCTATTAGATTTCTGGCCGAATTAATTATCTATGGTCATGATAAATCTAGAGGTAAATGCATATAAATATAACTTAAGCCTCATTCTTTACATATGTTGTATGTTTATTTTCTATGTGCTTTCTGGGCATAATGTTACATTAAAACAATTTACACAGATAAAACAGTGAGCTATATTAGCACAAAATATACCTAGAAATTTTAAAACTACAACTAGTATTAACAGTTAGAGTGAAGCATAGCACACCCATGGGGCAGTAGTGTTGTTACTCTAAATACCCAAATAACATAAGTAACTAACAGAGGAGAAAAATTAGAGGAAAATACACTTACAACTACAGATACGGTTGCCAACCATCATTTACTTGTTCTGTAGTGAGTTTAAAGATTATGTGAGTCTGTTGGACATCCTGCAGTGCTGTGGAAAGCAACAGCAACACATTCAACTTGTTCGCAGACACCATTTTTAATGGCAGAAAAGCTCTACGAACAAGGTGAATGTGTTGAGCTTATTGCAAATCTACCAGTACTCCAAACATGCACTACAATATCATGTATTCTTCAACTGCAAACATCCTTGCTTTCTACAGTGCCATGAAACTTTAGAATGCTGTATTGGGACAGGGCTTAGTGAAATGTAAGTGCCCAAATAAAAATCATCAAAGGCTTTGAATCTTGAGAAGAAGCTAGGTAGTGATGTTCGGTTGTTTTATAATGTGATGGTGGGTGAGAAATAGAATACCATGTTCTCTGCTTTCAGAGACCTTCCGGACATTGTGGCCAATCACTGCACATGGTATTTCCCTCTTGTTTATTTAATTACTTGTAGCACAACGGATAAATCTCTTTATACCAGTTGCATTGTATACGCAGTTTCATGGGGCCTTTAACGAACATACGAGCACTCCCGACAAAATGTTCCCTCCATTGAAAAGTAATGACGCAATTCCATACCATAATCGGTAAACCAAGGCTTCTAGCCCCTGGTATTGCTCCCCATTGGATAAATAAATAATAAAAAATGAGGTGATATTTTCCATTATAGAAAGTCAAGCTAGCCATCCATTGATTTATTTGTCATATGTGCTTATAAAAAGATAAAATTTAATATATTACTTGAAAAAGGGTGAAATATGAACATGTGTCTTTTAACAATTTAAGTTAATTGATTGTATTTGATGTAATATGAAAAATGTATTTCTTATGTAAATATGATAATTATGGTATTTAGTTTTAAAATTAAAGGATGAATGTTAATGAGTAAAATTATGGAATTAAATTGGTATATGTTTTAAAAATAATATTTTTTTATTGATAACATGTCTTGAAATTTGTATTGGATCAACATTCTATTAAGAGACAAGTTTACAAGTCTAGGACAACTCCTCGAGTGCAGATTAGTTTTTCGAGTTTGAACTTGTCCCTTGCACATTGTAAGGTTTTGCTCTTCTACTCAATGAATAGTTTTTTGCTTTGTTTCTTCTAGAAATTTTGGGATTGGTAGTATTTAAAATTACCTTAAAATGCTCTCATTTTGTCACAAGGAGACAATTTATCCTAGATCAACCCTAAAAAGTTAATGCAATCTATATTAGGATGACCCAACATAGTAGCTCAACAATCAAATAACCCATGTTTACTCACAACACACTTGCATTTATTATTAGACATGATTATTAAAAGACATACAACATGCTCACATTACACAATAAAATAACAAACTAGAGGACTGGTTTTGTCCTCAACCTTTCCTCTTTTCATGCAATCAACCCCTCACCTCAACTTCCCTATCATTTTCTTCTCTATCACCTCTGCTTAATCTAGAGGTTCTTCCTCTATTCCCCTATTCCTTAGCCATCTCACAAAAATCCTATGAGTATCCTCTATCCAACTCACCTCTACAACCAAACTCTAACCGACTAACTTATAACCATACTCTTGAAGTAATGACCAATCTCTATCTGCAAAAACATTTCTAGAAGGATATGTGGATGTAATAAGAAAGGACGCATAGTAAGAATGGTTCACCTTCTAAATGTTAGGTAATTACCACCTAACTAAGAAAAGATTAATATTTCCAATACAAAACAGCCATGTATGGCCTACATAACAATGATGAAGTCCAAGTGACCAAGAAAATGGCTAAACATGTGCAAGGAGAAAATTGAAGAAAAGAACCAAGAAAAGAAATCAACACTTGACCCAAACAAATCAATTGCTAGTAATTATGCGTAATAATATTTCACCCAACAACGAGTTCACCTAAATAAAAATGATTAGTCATGAGGATGAAATGAAGGAAACCCATCGCATCCAAGATAATGAACATCTATCTTGAAGGAAATGATTAATTTCCCTAAATGTTGCTATGTTGGGAATGAAATAAAGCAAGAGTTCTAAAGAGATCAAATCAACCATCAAGAATTAAACATGATAACTCAACCAAAGAAAACAAAACTCTAATTGAACTGTTACTATCACATCAATATAATAGTCTACCTCAACCACAATAAGAATATTTCCCTACTAGATATTACCATTCAAGTTGTTGCACATTCATTCAGTCACTAATTATATGGTTGAAAGAAATGATAATCGATCTAATAATGGTCTCTCGACTTGTTTCCACATACTTATATGGCATGTTTATAAGTTATATGTAGCAACTTTAAAAAACTTATAGTTAACATGTAGCAATGTTCCACAACCATAATAGCTTTAAGCATACCTATATTAATCTAGATAACTTATAGCCAACATATAACATACTTACAAGTAGGTCTATTGGTGACCCATAGAAATCTTGTAGATGGCCTATAATAATGTTGTGCCTTGCACACATGCCCTGTTGAAAATGACGATCCCCCATTTTTTTTCTTTTGGTTTTAGTTTTAGGTTAGGTCTTGTTAGGTTAGTATTATTTTAGCTTGCTTGCTTTAATTTGGTTTAGGAGCTTAAGTTGTATTTTGAGACTCAAGAGAAAGATTTGCGGAAAAATACTCTTGTGAGGATTTGATCAAGGAAAGTCTAATGTAAAACCCATAAAGTTGGACCCATGATAAAATCTTGCAAACTCAAAACACTCACAATGGAGAGCATGTAGGAAAATCCCACAAAACCTAAATCGTCACATAAGTAGTCCTTGATAATTTCTCCCCATGAAATACAACTTATTGGAATGGAGGTTCTAACTTTTCTACAAGGTTGAGTAGCCTTCATTTCTCACAGAAGATTGTGAACCCTCTTTTTCTCATAAAGTTGAGGATCCTCTAAATCCCCACAGGGTTGAGTTTTTGCAATATTTCAAAACCCTAACTTGAATTCCCACATGAGTTCTTGACACACATGCATTTATTGCGGTGGATTTTTTGTGGGTATATAAGTGGGTTGGGACATCATTTTCATTGTTTTTCACTCACCATAGAAGATTAGTTACAAAGAGGAGCTCATTCAAACCCTAGGTGTGCCCAATTCACCCTTGTAATTCGAGTTACTTGAAAGTTTGACTAGATTTTGGGTTGGTAATCATGATCTCTTTTTTCTCATATGCTTTAGAGGTTACAACATTTAATAATCACCACTATGGACTAAATAATGTTAGGGTTTTGGGTTTAAAATGAATTTTAGTTGGCATGTCGGCCCTACTTTTGTTTGCTAAATATCTTAAATATATATGTATGGAATCATTTTGATTAATAGGGGAGAGGGGCCCATACTAGGGTGGGAGCCTATAGTGGGGACGAAAGTAGTCCCACATGGGCCCCACAGTAGTCCACCTTAATATGCAAATGTAAATCACTTTTCACCCACAAAGTCAACAAAGGTACTTGATTCACTATACCATAAAAAATGTATTATAATTGGTTTATATTTGTCCTTAACACAAATAATATATCATAGTCTTACATGTCAAAGAATATTCAAAGCACATCTGACACCACAAACATACAAGCCATATTCATTCTTAATGGCCCGTAGCTTTACAACTTGCAGCCATAATAAAAAATAGTATAACCCACTCTCCCCTTTAATATCACCACTTGCATTAGCTCACGGGCAGTATTTTAATCCAAGTGGCACGAGGAGAACAACTATGAGCTAAGAATGTCCCATCAGCCAAATACAATCCAACCCACCACCTATCCCACTGTGCCATCAATACAACACTGAAATGAAAAGAAATCAAATTCATAATTGTCCCACATGTCAAATCCATTCATACGGCAACTGGTTCAAACTCCTCATTTTCCACCTACAACCACCAAAACAAAGGCAGTAAGGCCACCACAGTCGCCTAAGAAGAAAACAAAAATTGCACGCCATAAATACATACAAACTATGCAATTGAAGGCACACAAAAAAAATTTCAAATTTAAAAAAGGAGGACCGAAATTAAAGACTCCATACCAAACAACATTGAACATATAAAGAGATTTTTAAATTCAAAATTTCATTTCCATTAACCACGTCTCACTTTCATATTCACTGCAACGTTTTCCTGGAGGAAGACGAACAAAGAGGAGAAGAAGAAGCAACACCAACAACACACTATCAACATTCAAGTACTTTACACAAACACACTCTTTATGCCTATGAATGCAAATCTGTTCAATGCTATGCAAGTGATTTTCACCATACAGTACATACCTTTGCTTATTCATATTAACTAGTCATGTCCCTACAACAATATGTTTAAAACCATGGTAACGTTTCTCAAAAAAACCTGTTACTCAACACCTGGGGTTTCAACTTACACTATTTCTAAATGTTGAAGAAGTTCTTTTCATTTTTTGGGTTCTTCTTACGTTCTTACTATATCCCAATATAGATGTGTTATATTCACTATAAAATTTATGTGACCCAGAACCCTGTAACTTAATATCTAGGGTTTCAACTTACAAATTTTATGTATGTTAAGTTATTTATGTTTGTTTCTTGGACTTTTCAAAATGGCTGCCAATATAGATCAGTTCTACACACCTTAACTATTTTTCGAGCATATGAAAGTGACAATTATATCAGGTGTTTCAACTTTATCTATTTATGATTGTCAAGTAATTTCAGTTCAATTCTTGGTATTTTTGTTATGTTCATTGTGCTTGGGTATATAAATCAGTTATATTTGCACTATAAATGTTTCTCACCCACTACATATTGACTCAATATCCAGGGTTTCAACTTAACACTATTTATGGATGTCAATGCTTTACAGTTCCTTACATAGTGATTGTTAAACACTATGTGATTGTTGCATAAGGCCAGGTCACTTTTTTTGCATGCCAATGTTGAATTGTTGCAACTGATTCTTTGTAACTCACTATCTGGGGTTTCGACCAATATTATTTATGATTTTGTATGAATGTTCATTTTGAACATTTTCACATATCATAAACTTGTAACTCAATATCACGTTGTTTCATGCTTGATGCCTCTTGATGAATGACAATGAATTTCAGTTATCTACATTGTTAATTCCAATCAACTTTATGGCATTACACAAACTGCTTTCATTTCAATCAAATAAGTTTTAAACATTTCCAATTCAAATAAAATCGTATGATCAAATAAAAATTCAACAATTACCCAATTTACCATTATAAACTATCGCCTAACACAATAAAGGAATTAAAAAAAACAAACACATGCATCACTTTGTCTTTAAGGGTGTTAAATGGTGTTTCTTATCATTGTTTCAAACATGCCTGAATAATGTGTGTAGGTTCAATATAAAGTTGACATGAGTTCCAAGCGAATGAAGAAGAGAGCCACAACAAGGTGGCCTGCAAGTCAAAGAGGGGTTTCATTTCCTCCTAAAGAAGAACAAAATGTAGAAGCGGGGATAGTTGTCATAGTTACTGCTCCATTAGGTAGGCAGACAACAACATCACGACATTGGGAATTGACGATGAATGAAACAGTTAATCATCAAAAAAATGACATGGTGGACAGCTACCGTGAGGAACATAACAACGGCCTGAGTCTTCCCTCAGCCCCTACCCCACTGTTTTGGTTGGTAGATGGATCTATGAATATGGATAATGCTAGTCTAAGTCTTCCATCACCCCCTGCCCAACCCTCTTGGTTGGTTGAGGGAGCTACTAATGAGGGTTATGATGGTTTAAGCCTTCCCTTGACCCCTACCCAACCATCTTGGTTGGCAGATGGAGCAAAAAAATTAGGTATTTTCTTGTAGTGCGAAGAAGAGAAAGGAACTTATTCATTGCCTTCTCCACCTGACACTTTTTCCATACCATAGTTGCTAGATTACTATGTAGATTTGAGCAAGGAAATAGAGCAGAAGGAGGAAGATAGAGCTAGAAAGAAACAAGATAGGAAGGAGAGAGAGCAGAAGGAGCAAGAGATAGTTCAAAGGATACAAGATAGGAAGGAAAGAGAGCAAAAGAGGGACCAAGACCGAGTTCAAAAGAAGCAAGATAAGAAGGAAAGGCAGGACAAGATGGAGCAACAGAGGGTTCAAAAGAAACAAGATAGGAAGGAAAGAGAAATCAATTGGGCCCATAGGCCATTACAACGAGAAAGACATATAAGAAGTCCTACAAACCCGTTTGCACACAACCATGCCTTGTTTTGGGATATATTGAACATATACATCCCTCTGTTTTGGGAGTTGAATGTCAATTCGATTGTCAGCCCAAATGTAGCCTGCACTCCACTCTATGTTGTAAATGCAAATGCAAATGCAAATCATGTAAGGACAAATGAAAATGAAAATCACGTAATGAAAACTCTAAATGCACAAGCAAGAGACAAGAACACGTCTCCAAATTCTTTTCTTGGCATGCTTGATTGATGTTGGGAGGGACCATCACAATAACTATATGACTGATTGGCTAGTTTTTTGCTGTGTATTCCGGGTTGCAATATATAGTTCAATTGTTGGCTGTTTAATTTTGTTGTTGGGGACTGTAATACCCTGATATCAAGTAGAAATTTTTTCCCACCACGTCACCCTACCACTTGTGCATCATGCCCAATATTTTATTTTGAAAAAATCGATAACCTCACCACCTATCAAGCACCATTTACACCGACATGTCCAAAACAAGCCCATTTTTCCCTCCTCCCAAAAGTGGATCCCATCCACCTCCTTAATCAACAAACACATCTACGTATAGTGGATCAAATGACCGCGTGTCCACGACAACCTTGCCATCCTAAACAAATAGTTTAGAGCATTAATCTCTCACTGCCTCCTTCGTTACCTCCACTGACCAACTTGCCTTACATGTCCCTTCTCATTTACTTAGTTTTTCAGGCAAGTAAATCAGTGATCAAGGTTCATTCAATGCTCCAAATTCTCGCATATCCTGCTCACTCTCATTCCTTTTGTTTGCAAACATTCTCAACTATTCATTTGGTTTCTCACCGAAACTTCTTCGGTCATGCATTGACAAGGCTTCTTTTCACCAAAGCATTTTTAGTGTTAAACCATGTTGCATACACTGATAATTTGTAAAGTATAATGATACATAGTTTAATACTTAAATGCTCTTCTGAAAAAGAAGTCTCATCAATGCTATAACCTCCAATGTCATTACAAATTTTTGTCCTATAATATGTAAATGTTGTTGCCAACATTATGCACATTCCTATATTTAAGATTTGACATCAAATAGATATGTTTATTAGTTTATTAAATGGATATGTTTATGGGCCTAATTAGCAATATGATGTCCATGTTGGCAGTGTAGTGCAATTGCTTGTTAATGGAAGTCTGCTTAATTATACTCAAACTTTGTTTATGGTGATTGCTTGATTGGGCTGAAATGTACAACACAATTCACATAACTATTGCATGTATAGAACATTATGCATTAACAGCCACTAACAATGTCACTTGAATCTTCATATAGTCATGTACACAACACTAGCACATCATTTACATGATATAGAATGTATAAAGTGCAACAACCTCTACTGTATAATATAATGGAATTGGTGATGGGACATTCTTGGCTCTTTGTTGCTCTCCTTCCATTCGATGTATGAAAATATTGGCAGTGATGTAATGCAAGTGGTGATATATTAGGGGATTGTTGGTTATACTAATTTTCTATTTTGGCTGCATGTTTTAATGCTACGGGCCATTAACAATCAATATGGCTTGTATGTTTTTGGTATCAGATGTGCTTTGAATATTCTATGACATGTAAGACTACAAATACCTATTTGTGTTTGGGACAAATATAAACGATTATAATACAATTTTGGCGGTACAGTGATTCAAGTACACTTGTTGACTTTCTGGGTGAAAACTTATTTACAATTGCATATTAAGGGGGTCCTATACACCCTATGTTTGGAGGTCCACATATTTCTACATGATATTGTTTACAATTGCTTACATGAATTATTTTTCTTACCAAGAATATAGAATTGATGAGGCATAATACACACACACACACACATATATGTGTGTGTGTGTGCGTGTGTGTATATATGTTCAAAGTTGACCACCCTACTTCTATTCATTTGTTCCTCATTGCACAATCAATCATTGTGTAGATACATATATATGTATGTGCATAGATTACTGCATGTACAAACATAGTGGATGTCTAGATATGTATGTACATGCACTAATCTATGAACATTCATATCTACGTTCATATATATGTATTTGCACAATAACTTTGTAGTTTAATTTGGAAGGTTGTGTGCCATGCACTTGTATTATTCTATTCTTCAGTGCACTTGTTTATTAACTTGTATTGCATATAAATGTATGTGCATACTTTCGTACATATATGCCATATACATATGTATACATATGTACATATATGCATATATATATGTGTACAATTATGCATAGAAATAAAAGTACATATATACATATACATATATAAATGTATGTACATATATGCATCTACAAATATATGTGCATATACATATTAAAAGCATATGTGGCACGATCGCATGGCTAGAAAATCAATGATGACATATTTTGGCTAACCATGAGAGGAAAGAAACATAAGAAATAGTAACCCATTAAAGACAGAGTGATGCTACAAAGAAGCATTATTTTCCTTGAAAAATTAAGTGTGTTTAAGAACACAAAATTTTGAAGTGTTCATAAACACCCTAGATGCCATACACTTCATCAAGCACATTTTGCATGCACCAAGAAAGCCATAAAATTGCTTCAATTTAAGAAACATCAAAAAATATGATCAAAATCAACGAGACAACAAAAAACCATTTACTGATAGGAGATAGTGGTAGAGCCTTGGTGAGGTTAGAAACCTCACCTGTATAGTATGGATTTTCCTAATGTTGTGTCTTGTTGCACTCACATTTATCCTACTTGCTGAAAGAACAATTGAAAGGAGGGATCAATCAATACATAAATAATATTACACAAATGTAGGCATTGCTTAGCTTAATACACAAAGAAAATTACAAAATTGTATACCTTTCAATTGCAACTCACCATCAGCGAAGCTCAAAATGAGCAATGGGTTGGGCTGACCATGTATTTCTTTGGACGTCGTTGAAACAGAGTGAACAAGACACAAAATGACAATGTGCCAGCCGAATATACCATAATCTCTATGAGATATAGACATACATATATATACATATGTATATATATATATATACATATATACAGACATATATACATAATTACATACATACATACATACATACATACATACATACATATATATATATATATATTCAGCCTCATCAATTCTATATTCTTGGTAAGGTAAATAATGCATGTAAGCAATTGTATAGAGTCATGGCTATTGTTGCATACAGTAATGAATTAGGGAGACTTGATTTTATGAACGCTCCTCTGATGGCAACCTATGTTGCATTGGAAATTCCATTTGAATTGTGAAGTGTTGCATAGGGTGCCATTGGAAGGCTTCACAAAACCAAGTCCCCTAAGTCATTCAAATACATATACAAATAGACAATGTGAAAGGGATGTGCATAAAAAAGGATAGTACATAAGAGTGCAATTCCCTGCCATAAGGATAGTATAGGACCCCCTTAATATGCAATTGTAAAATAGTTTTCACCCACAAAGTCAACAAGGGTACTCGAATCACTGTACCACCAAAATTGTATTACAATCGGTTTATATTTGTCCCAAACACAAATAGTTATTCGCGGTCTTACATGTCATAGAATATTCAAAGCACATCTAATACCACAAACGTACAACCCATATTGATTGTTAATGGGTTGTAGCATTAATTTGTGTCCTCCTTTTTCAAATTTGAAAACTTGTTTGGATGCCTTCAATTGCAAAGATTGTATGTATTCATGGCGTGCAATCCTTGTTTGCTTCTTGAGCGATTGTGGTGGGCTTAACACATTGTTTTTTGGTGGTTGCATGTGGCAAAAGAGGAGAATGCAACTATAGTTGTGTTCACACACACACACACACATATATGTGTGTGTGTGTGTGTGTAATTTTCCATTGCCTTTAATATTATGTTGTTATGCACAAACTTTAACTCTGCAATTTGTCTTTAATTTTTTTTGTGTTATACCTAGATATGATAATGGGTTAAGTTGTTTTCATTTCATTGTTTGGTAGTAACAATGAAATAAAGGAAGCCTAAGTTCACAAATAGAATTGTTGTGCATGGGAGAACATAAAACATGGAGATATGCATTTTTGAATTTGTAAATCTCTTTATATGTTCAATGTTGGTTTGGTATGGAGTGTTTAATTGCATGGCAAAATATCTTCAAATAAAAACAAGTTAACTCATTTTCATATTTGGGAATACCAAAAAAATAGCAAAGGAAAATTGCAGAGTGAAAGTTTGTGCATTGTCGAGTAAACGAATACAAGTGCATGGCAGAATATCTTCGAAATGAAAACGAAGGATACCATACTCATATAATAACATATATATATATATATTGTTCTTATATATGTTAAACTATATATATATAGTTTATATATGTGTGTGTGTGTGTGTGTTCATTGAAGGTCAATGAGCACCAGTAGGATATTGTGGATAACGAGAAAAGATAGCATGACAAGAGGCATGAGCTTGATGCATAGAGGCTTCATGGAACATTCCACACTCTTGACCCCTTCCTCCTTAATCGCATCATTTGTTTCATGAAGCCTTTGTGCATCAAGCTCACTCCTCTTGTCATGAATGGTAAGTGTTTGCTCGCGTAAGGGTCAATGCATGTTGGCATTGTTGTACAGTGGCACAAGAGGAACTAAATGCAATATCCAATGATGCAATGTGATATATATATGTATATGCAATTATATATATATATATATATATATATATATGTATATGTAATTATATATATGTGTATGTAATTATACATATATACATATATGTATATATATATATATACATATATATGTATATATACATACATATATATACATATGTATATGTATATATATAAATGTATACATACATACATATATATACATATGTATATGTATGTATATAAATATACATATGTATGTATACATATATATACATGTATATATATATATAGATGTATTTATGTATAATTACATATACATATATATAATTACATATGCATATATATATAATTACATAGACATATATATAAATATATAATAACATATACATATATATATATATAATTACATACACATACATATATATATATATATACATACACATACATATATATATGGCTAATTGCATATATATATATATATGGGCAGATGCACAATTGGCAGGGTGATGTGGCAGGCTAATTTGTAAATGGTGCTTGACAGGTGGCAGGGTGATCAATTTAGAAAAAAATAATAATATGGGTCGATGCACAAGTGGCAAGGTATCTTTGAAATGAAAACAAGCAAACCCATTTTCATATTTGGAATAAAAAAAAAAACATAAAAGACAATTTGCAAATTTAAAGTTTGTGCAATGTTGAACACTGGAATAGAAGTGCATGCTAGAAAACCTTGTAATTGTGAACTAGTGAAACGCTTTCCATGTTTATGTATTATTTTGTTCTTCCATGCACAATATGTATATATATGTATGGAAAGACAAATACATATATATAACAATAGAATAATATATTTGCATGGTAGATTAACTTCGGAATGAAAAAAAGTGAATCCATTTTCATATTTGGGAATAAGAAACAAATATTAAAGGAAAATTGCAAAGTTAAAGTTGTGCATTGTGAAAGAGAGGAATACAAGTGCATGCCAGTAAACCCTATAATTTTGAACCAGTGAAACCCTTTCCAATGTTTGGTAGTAACAATGAAATGAGAAAGGCATTTGGTAGACATTACTATTGTGCATGGAAGAACATAATAATACATAAACATGCAAGAGTATCTTCGAAACGAAAACTAGTCATACCATTATAAGCAAATTGCAGAGTTAAAGTTTGTGTAGTGAGGAAGGCACGAATGCAATTGCATGGTAGAAAACCCTCAAAATGAAAAACATTAAAACCGTTTGAATATTTCCTAGTAACAAGCAAATATATTGTATCAATTTTGATATTTGGGAGTAACAAACAAATATTAAAGGGAAATTGCAGAGTTAAAGATTGTGCATTGTCAAAGTGAAAACCCTGTAATGTTTTACCGAGTGAAACCCTTCCCATGTTTGGTAGTAACAATGAAATGAAAAAAGAATTTTGCAAACATAACTATTGTGCATGGAAGAATAGAATAATATATGAACATGCCAGAATATCTTCGGAATGAAAACCAGTCATACCATTTTAATATTTCAAAATATCATGAGAATATTATAAGCAAATTGTAGAGTGAAAGTGTGTGTAGTGAGGAAGGCACGAATGCAATTACATGGCAGAAACCCTCAAAATGATAAACAGTAAAACCGTATGAATATTTCATAGTAACAAGAAAATATATTGTATCCATTTTGATATTTGGGAGTAACAAACAAATATTAAAGGGAAATTGTAGAGTTAAAGATTGTGCATTGTCAAAGCAAAAACCCTGTAAATTTTTACCGAGTGAAACCCTTCCCATGTTTGGTAGTAACAATGAAATGAAAAAAGAATTTCACAGACATAACTATTGTGCATGGAAGAAAAGAATAATACATGAACATGCCAGAATATCTTCGAAATGAAAACTAGTCATACCATTTTCATCTTTCGAAATAACATGAGAATATTATAAGAAAATTATAGAGTTGAAGTATGTGCAGTGAGGAAGACACAAATGCAAGTGCATGGCATAATCAAGTGCATGGTTCAAAACCAAGCAAACCCTTTCCATATTTCGTCTAACAAGTCTAATAGCAATGAAAAACTATTTTAAACCAGTAAAACCCATTTCATATTTCGTAAAAGGAAGCAAATATGAAAAGCACAATGCAAAGTAAATGTCGTTCAATGAAGAACAAAATAGTAGGAGTGGATGGATGAGTATAGAGGAAAAGAAAACCACTGAAACCCTCCCCACATTTCATTATATGCATCGCATTCAAAGAAAAAATTTCACAAATATTTTTTAAAAAAAAACTAAGTGCATGGCAGAAAAGTGTCGTACTCATTGAGACTGGTAGAGGCTGAGTGAGGTTATAAACCTCACCTCAAAGAGAATGGGAGCTATCGAGAGTGTAGAGTCAAATGAAGAAGCACACATAGCCAAACAATGAAGCATCGAGAGGCAAACAAGTTTTAGTGTGAAACGAAACGAACAGTCAAGAATGTTTGTAAATAAAAGGAATGAAAGTTAGCGGGATATGCAAGAATGTGAAGCATTGAATGAACCTTGATCTTCGAATAACGCGCCTGACAAACTGAGTAAATTCCAAGCAACATGTAAGGCAAGTTGGTCAGTGCAGGAAACGAAGGAGGCATGCGTTGAATGCTCTAAACTGTTGGTTCAAGGTGGCGAGGTTGTCGTGTACACGGGGTTGTCTAATCCACTATACCTAGATGTGCTCACCGATTAAGGAGGCCGGTGGGCTCCACTTTCGGTCGGAGGGAAAAATTGGCCCATTTTTGACACATCGGCAAAAATGGTGCTTGACAGGTGGTGGGGTGATCATTTTTTTTAATAACAAAATATGGGCCGATGCACAAGTGGCAGGGTGACGTGGCGATCAAATTTTTATTTTTTTGGGGTCCATGTGGACCTCCAAAGTTGACCCGCCCTAGTATGGGCCCCTCTCCCCTAGTGATTTATTTGGTATTTGGTCAGTTAGGATTTGAGTTTAAACCTAGGGTTTTAGGTTTTGAAAGTTAAGTTATTATGTGTATTGAAGCAAAGTTCATAGAACTTGTGTAAATCTATGTGACCTAGACCCGCTTGCACAAATACGATGTAAATTTATGGGTTAGGATTTTCCAGTCAAATGTTTCCTTTGGTCTGATTAAATATTTAACCTTTATGGTTTGAAAATGTTTGCAAATTTCATTTTGTGGGAGTTTTAATAGTGTGGGGATTTCATCATCTTTCAATTTTTGAAAAGGTCTTACCTTCATAGATCTATAGTATCAAAATTTTCCCAGAGCTTTATCCTGCACAAATTTCTTTTTGAGTTTTCAGGCCTCAATTTCCCACAAGGATATATCGATCTTAAATTCCCGCAAGCTTCAATTTCCCACAAATTTCAAAATTTTGTAAATCTGAAATCTCTATAGAGATCATCAATTCTAGATTTCTGCAAGAGTTCTTTCCTACATGTTTTAGCTTTATTTAAATTCCTACAAATTTCCATTTATGGAGATTTTGGTGCATGTTTCTTTAAGAGCATTTTAAGAGTAGATTTTACAAGAGTGAAATGTCCACAATAGGGTAGGTTCCTATTCCTCATAAAGTTTTAATGGTATCAAGTTTTTTGCAAAAGGGAGATAGGCTTATATTTCCACAAAATTTTAGTAGCCCTAAAATCTTGCAAAACCTCTCTACCTCAAAACCCGCAAATTGAAATTACAAGTGTTTTAGTGAAATTCTTTTTTGGTGTGAGGAATTATGGCTGATCCCTAATATTTATGGGGTAATTTTTGATCATATTGATTATGCATTTTAGAGAAATGTGAATAAATTTATCTTATGGGCACTAATGTAGTACATTTTAGTGAGATCATAGTTGTTTGAATTACCAATCTTATTACATGATGAAGGTTTTATGGAAAAGATGGATAGAACATTGCAAATGAAGTACAAGTTCAAAGGAGTTGATCCTCCCTCAAGGATCACAATGAGTTGGCTTCTGATTGGGGACACCAATTTGGGCCATATTTATATAAAAGAATTTAAAGAAAGGATCTGTTAGGATTGTAAAAATCTGATGTTTTTTCATGTTGTTCACTCTTATAAATTTCTAGATTGGTCCTACCTTGAGTGTAATTTTTCTCTCTTCATGACATTTTGCTTGTATTCTACCCATTTCTTGCCATGAGGTTTCATAGAATCCATCGTGTCATGATTTTTTCACATTCTGGTCTATATCAGCGTGAGAGTCCAGGGTCTCCCCGATCCATTCTTCTACTTGTAAACGCCTGTGTTGCCTATCGGCAAGACGTTTCATGTGTCACGACGATTGGAGTTTACTCACTGGCAGTTATCGGCACGACTTTCATGTTGTTTCGGCGATAGAGGAAAGGTATATCTGCATAAGTATTTTCATCTATGTGAGGTATCCCCGAATGGGTCGGGTCTCACTGACTTGCGCATATGAGGATTCATCAGCGGAGCTAGGTGGTATCAGCATTATGTCTTGGTGAGTATCTTTTGTCTTGCCAACCGACGGTTGAAGAATTGTCTTATCAGCATAAGTTAAGATCTTTAGTGGAAGTCATAGCGAAGTATATGTGTCTCATCGACAGGTTACTAAAGGTTTCTGTTGAACGGCTTATCGGTGAGAGGTGTTCTATCGGTAGGAGGTCTCGACGAGTGACCTTCGGTCTCACCGATGGAAAACAAGAGGACTCTGCCGGTATGAAAGTAATATTGTCTTGGCGAACAAGTGTGAGCTTAGGGTTTTCGGTATAACAATATAATCTACGAGATATCTCCCCAATAGTTTGAAGTTACAGCGACATATATGGGACGGATGGACTCGTCGACAAGAAGAAACATATGTCACAACAACTAATATGGATGAAGACTTTCGGTGAGACATAATAATCTGCAGGAGGTCTTCCCAATATCACAGAGCTACAACGAAACATAAAGGAAACATGCGGATACTTCTTGACTTCGACATAGCAAACAAAGGGTCATGGCGAAGGCGAATAACACACAGAACAGAGGAACACGGGATGATTAATGATTGACGATTGAATTGCCTTCGATATAATTTCTGGTTGTCTTAGCGACTGTTCGATTAGCGAATAAAATAGAGATTCAAATGTTGTTGGCCGACATGTGAATGCTAAATACTGTTGATGGCCGACATGATTTGGGCCCGATTTCCATGGTGGGCCAACATGAATTTGAAGTGATTTATTTCCTGATGCTGGTGTATGAATATGCACCCCAATTATAATTGAGATATGAGATCTTAGATAGATACACTAGATTTTAGATGGATACAGTAGAATAAAGTTCTCATTCTAGAGACTATGTTGCATGTTTTCAAATGGCGATTTCAATGAAATTCAGCTGGTGTGGCAGTTTAATTTTGGTATCAATTGTATGTTGAGGTTATTGAAAAGTATTGCTAAGCTATCTCCAAGTTGATTCTTTTTAGTTATTTAAATTGAAGTAACAAGCTTATTTCCAGTTTATCAGTGCACATTTGTTGTATCTGTGTGATTAATCTATTGGTTCTCTCAAGCAGAGATTAAATCCTTTTTGTTGATCACAGTAATCAAGGGGAATTCATCTGGATTATTAAAGTAGATCTTAGTGGTCAAAATCTTGCATGTTTATACAAGTTATAAATAGATCATATGCCATCAATTTGATTTTCTACCAGAATAAGTTGCCCACTTCTGTTTCATTTGACTCTGCATACCCAATAAGGCAATGGTCTTTGCATTTCATCATTTGATTCATTCAGTTTCTTTACATCTATTAATTGAGCATTTTAGGATTTAGATCTAGAAGATTGCTATCACTATTTGTATCAAGTTTGAATTCATTTGTTCACTTCTATCTGCCATTATGGACAAATCATTATGCAAGGAAGATAATCATAAGTTAAGTCTGCTTCATTCAGAAAGGTACACCCGCCTAGGTTTAGCAGCACCTGAAGAGTAGAAGGTTGAGTTCTCTTGACCTTGTCTGTTACCCTGAAACGTATCAAGAGATTGGCAGCCTCTTGAGGTATTCAACCTGCATTTTTGAGAGCTAACAAATTGGCGACTCTGTTGGGGATTACATCAGAAAATTCTATTGAAGACCACATTATAGAGTCATTGAAGAAAAGATTATAATTTGAGAAGATTCAAAAAGAGTGATTTCGCTGGGTAAAAGATCAGAAATAATCATTTTCCTACTTTTGGAAAAGTAGGTGGCGACTCTGACAGAAATTTTGTAGCTATTCAAACATGAATGGAAGAGGATCTTAGTTTAGGGGAGGTCATGCTGGAGCTCCTCATGGTCAGCAGTATGTGCCATATCATCATACACAACATTATGTTCCAATGTACCATCATCAGTACCCACATAGCGCCCCCCCTCATCAATACACAACAATGATCAAACAATTTGATTTGGTAGGGATTCAATTATCCCCTTATCCAATGGATGGCAGTTGGAGAGGTATTGTTCCAAAGTTTACAGGGAGTGATGCAATCACTGCTGAAGAGCATTTAAGATGTTTCAATGCTTACATCCAAGATTTGGGTGTGCCATATGAAGATTTACACATGAGGCTATTCATGATATCACTTATTGAAGATGCTAGGGATTGGTTCAACAGCCTAGCAACAGCCTCTATTGATTCTCTCCAAATATTTCAAGACATATTCTTAGAGCAATATGGGAATCTAGGTGCACCAAATGCTGCTCTTCATGAATTAATACGGATTCAGAAAGATCAAAATGATACAGTTTATGATTTTAATCAGAGGTTCAATAAGTTGCAGAATAAGATACCTCTTGGATCAAGGTTGCCAGATTCTGTAGCATTGAGTGTTTATTTAAGTGCATTTGATCCTAAGACAGGATATAAATTGAGAAATAGATTCTTGAGAGATTTGGTTGAGGCTCATAAGGTGGCACAGACAATTGAAAACAATAGGAGGGATGTAGGGATAATGGATAAAAGATACAACCCTAAGGTTCGTCAGCAAAGCAGCAGTTATCAGTACCGACAGGAGAATACTTACAGGAATGAAAGGCCAAGGTTGCATGACATGCCTTATAATACAGACTGGAAGGATGAGAAACCTATAACAGCCAGGCCTGGAAACAAGGAGGCTCTTGATCCATTGACAAAGAAGGGAACCTATATGGTAAGTAACAATTACTTCTGTGAATTTTGTGATGAGCCACATTCCCCAGATTATTGTGTTGTAGCCCAGAGAATGCAAGAAGAGGGAATGCTGATGGGAAACAATGGAGAGGATCACACAGTATTTTTGACTTCAGATACTTTTCACCATATTGAGGAGAGGTACTCATCTTCAAAGGATGAAGGTTATCAGTACAATGTTTCAAATCAGAAATACAATATCCATATGGGTGAACATCAGGTCCTTTCTGACTCTGAAGAAGCTTATGCAGTGCCACATTCTGTTGAGGTGCCTACTCAATGTAGTATGAGGAGACTTACTGAGGAAGAGATAGAAAGACTAACTGTTGTTGTGGTTGAAGAAGCAAAAGGTTGTGATATGGAAAGCAATGCATGTTGTGAGGAATTCAGTGAATATTCTGATTCTGATGATGAACCTGAGGATTTTGATCTTCAGTCAAGGGATTCTTCTGCCTCTTATGAGGATTAGGATGAAGTGGCAATGGGAGATGTTGATTCATCAGATAGTCAGTATACAATACCTTTGGCTGCAGTTGAAAGTTGTGAAGATACATTTGATCATGATGAGGTTTGTACATCTGAAAATGATTTCCAAGCTTTTTCAAACCCATTGTATGATGAAGAGATAAATGAAGATCAGATGATATTTTGCAAAGGTATGTCCATGAATGAACTTCAGGTATTTTCAAATCCACTTTATGAAGGAGAGGAACTAATTTCAAACAAGCAAAATGATGGAATAAATGACTGCACTGATAATGTTTTTGATTTCCCATTCTCTGATGGTCTTGGATTTATTTTTGATGATGACAAAAATGAAGAATATAACTATAGTGATGAAAATGTTGAGACTTGTTCACTCAGCAGTGGACATATTTTAGATTTGTTAATTCCTAAATGCCAGGGATGTGTACATGAAGGTGATCTTGAAGATTTGTGTCCAACTTATATTTGTTTTGATAGTGAGAGATATTTGTGTAAAGATTCTTATGACTCCCTATGCATTTCTTGGAATGGTGAAACTTTTGGTGTTGATAAAAAATCTATGTCCATTCAGGATGAGGTATGTGATTTTTAAATTTCTAATTCATGTGAAGAAGATGTTTATTTGCATGCCAAGGATGATAGAGGTCCAGATTTGATTGGTTCACATATGCATGATATTGAGGATATGAGTCATGATCCAGTGTTGTCTTCGAATAGAGATACTGAAGAGGTACAAAAGGTTTCAGATTTGTTTGTTTCAGACAATGTTGGTCTAATGGAACTTTTTGTTTCTCAAGAGAAGCACTTTGATGATAAATTTTCAATACAGCTAAGTGAGTGTTTCATAATACACAACAGTGAGAAAGATAATGAGGAATTTTGCATTAAATATATTTGTGTTTTGTATGTTGAAAATAATAGGGGTCTGTCCCATGATGATGAAGAATTTGAAATACAGGATGGTATTGGAATTTTGGGCCAAGCTGAGCATAGTGATTCTCTAAAAACTTTCAGTGACAGGAAAGATTGCATGAATGTCTTCAGGAAGAATCTGATGAACTCAAGAGAAAATCAGGTATTTAACAGGGGAAAGTATGGTTTGAGTTTCAGATCGTAACAGCTCAAAACAAGTGATGATGAATCACAGAGGATTAAGGGTTGCTAGTGCATGGACAACTCTTGCTTGTCCTCTTTAAAATTATTTTCCATGCACAATAGTTTAGGGTTTTGGTTCACCTCCATCTTGCATTCATTTTGCATTCGTTCCATCGTGCTATTTTTCCATTTCCATTTTGCTCATTTTATGTCTGGTCTGCTCACCCAAGATTCTGGATTCTTGCAATGATCTTACTATCATTCATCCCCAGATGGAGTCACTGTTAGGACTGTAAAAATATGATGTTTTTTCATGTTGTTCACTCTTATAAATTTCCAGATTGGTCCTACCTTGAGCACAATTTTTCTCTCTTCATGACATTTTGCTTGTATTCTACCCATTTCTTGCCATGAGGTTTCATAGAATCCATCGTGTCATGCTTTTTTCACATTCTAGTCTGTATCGGCGTGAGAGTCCAGGGTCTCCCCGATCCATTCTTTTGCTTGTAAATGTTTGTGTTGCCTATCGGCAAGACGTTTCCTGTGTCACGGCGATGGGAGTTTATTCACTGGCAGTTATCGACACGACTTTCATGTTGTTTTGGCGACAGAGGAGAGGTATATCGGCATAAGTATTTTCATCTGTGTGAGGTCTCCCTAAATGGGTCAGGTCTCACTGACTTGCACATATGAGGATTCATCGGCGGAGCTAGGCGGTATCGACATTATGTCTTGGCGAGTATCTTTTGTCTTGCCGACCGACGGTTGAAGAATTGTCTTATCGACATAAGTTAAGATCTTTGGTGGAAGTCATAGCGAAGTATATGTGTCTCATCGACGGGTTACTAAAGTTTTCTGTTGAATGGCTTATTGGTGAGAGGTGTTCTATCGGTAGGAGGTCTCGGCGAGTGACCTTCGGTCTTGCCGATGGAAAACAAGAGGACTCTGTCGGTATGAAAGTAATATTGTCTTGGCGAATAGGTGTGAGCTCGGGGTTTTTGGTATAACGATATAATCTATGAGATATCTCCCTGATAGTTTGAAGTTACAACGACATATATGGGATGGATGGACTTGTCGGCAAGAAGAAACATATGTCACGGCGACTAATATGGATGAAGACTTTTGGTGAGACATAATAATCTGTAGGAGGTCTTCCCGATATCACAGAGCTACAATGAAACATAAAGGGCATGCAGATACTTCTTGACTTCGACATAGCAAACAAAGGGTCACGACGAAGGTGAATAACACATGGAACAGAGGAACATAGGATGATTAACGATTGACGATTGAATTACCTTCGGCATACTTTCTGGTTGTCTCAGCGACTGTTCCATTGGCGAATAAAATAGAGATTCAAATGCTATTGGCCGACATGTGAATGCTAAATACTGTTGATGGCCAACATGATTTGGGCCCGATTTCCACGGTGGGCTGACATGAATTTGAAGCGATTTATTTCCTGATGCTGGTGTATAAATATGCACCCCGATTATAATTGAGATATGAGGAGATCTTAGATAGATAGAATAGATTTTAGATGGATACAGTAGAATAAAGTTCTCATTCCAGAGACTATGTTGCATGTTTTCAAATGGTGATTTCAATGAAATTCAGCTGGTGTGGCAGTTTATTTTTGGTATCAATTGTATGTTGAGTTTATTGAAAAGTATTGCTAAGCTGTCTCCAAGTTGATTCTTTTTGGTTATTTAAATTGAAGTAACAAGCTTATTTCCAGTTTATCAATGCACATTTGTTGTATCTATGTGATTAATCTATTGGTTCTCTCAAGCAGAGATTAAATCCTTTTTGTTGATCACAGTAATCAGGGGGAATTCATCTGGATTATTAAAGTAGATCTTAGTGGTCAAAATCTTGCATGTTTATACAAGTTATAAACATATCATATGCCATCAATTTGATTTTATGCCAGAATAAGTTGCCCACTTCTATTTCATTTGACTTCGCATACCCAATAAGGCACTGGTCTCTGCATTTCATCATTTGATTCATTCAGTTTCTTTAGCATTTTAGGATTTAGATCTAGAAGATTGCTATCACTATTTCTATCAAGTTTGAATTCATTTGTTCACTTCTATCTGCCATTATGGACAAATCATTATGCAAGGAAGATAATCATAAGTTAAGTCTGCTTCGTTCAGAAAGGTACACCCGCCTAGGTTTAGCAGCACATGAAGAGTAGAAGGTTGAGTTCTCTTGACCTTGTCTGTTACCCTGAAATGTATCAAGAGATTGGCAGCCTCTTGAGGCATTCAGCCTACGTTTTTGAGAGCTGACAGGATCTTTGGTGATAAACGAATAGAGCTTTCCACCAAGATCAAACACAGTGGAATTGCTCAAGTAGTTAGATTTCTTACTACTGTCCCATGTCCTGAGTTGATTATGGAAGCATGAGAACATTACTAAAAAGATTCTTAGAAGAAATTTTTTGTAGAAAAGAAGATACTAGCAGATTTATCCTTTGATTTATTGCTCACACATTCAGGATTCCCTCTTTTTCCAAAATGATAGTGGCTACCAAGGAATATGTTGATAGAATTTTCAAGGCTAATCCCGATGCGAGTATGACAATGGTCAATGATATGTGGATGAAGAAACCACAGGAAAATGCAAATAAACTCTTGAAGAACTTGTATTGAAGTGACTTCACAAATGAAGTCAATAATTTGGTTACTCTTTTGAGTATAGCAATGGGAATTAGTTCAACCTCGACCTTTGAAAATTAGACATGTTCTTTTTTATTGAGGAAATATTGAGGGGTCTAACCAAATTTGGTTGGGCCAAGATGATCAATGACAACTTCCATAATCAATTTTCCATGTGGTGAAGAATTCCTTTGTCTTCCACATGACTTCTTATATCATTTACCTCCTCGCCGCCAACTACAGATACACAAGTTTGACTTGCAAGGGTTCTTTAGTTATAGGACTAAATGAGTATAAAGTATGTGATTGTTATCCACAGTTGCAGGCTAAAAATTCAAAGAGCCATTACAAGAGGGTGAACGATGCATTTATTATGTTCAAATCATTAGGACACTACAAGGGGACCTAAACAAAAGGTTCTCCTCTTCTTCTATGGAGATGCTCAAGATATTTGGGTACTGGTTTTTCCAGTTCCCAAAGTTCACTTATTTAAAAATGGAAGGGTTTTCAAGATCTCCCTACAAGCTTCCCAAATACCCTAACAACAAAATTATTAGGTTGGAAATGACAAGAAAACTGTGAACATCTCACAGATTTCTAAAAGAGAAGCACATGACTCGAGTTCATTATCCCTTGGCATTTGGGAGAGGGTTATATGTGTGTCCCTCAGCTCCTTTGACTAAATTTTTTGATGCAGAGATGCAAACCTTTGGGTTTAATTTTCATAGCCAGAGGGAGACTTTTGGCCCATATGACAAAATGAAGAAACAAGTGGGGAAAAATATACCCACCAAATACACATTAAAGACTATTGGGATAATTGCAAAGATGACTTGGAGGTCAAGAAAAGGTCATACTCCAAGATGATAGTTGATTTTGTAAGAACACTTTGCCTGATTTCCATTTTTGACCAGTTACAAGAAGATGGTCAAGTTTTGGATGTAGAATAATATAATCAAGTAGTCAGTATTCCCATCCCACTTCTAGATTGGACTAAGGAAGTGGAGATCGAAATTGACATCGTCACCAAGCCAATTTTTAGGAAAAAAAATAAATGAGTGGAGGAATGGTGTTTTTCTCTTTTAGAATAGGAAATAGAATTCACATATGACAAGATGCAGGATGAAGTTTATTCTAGTAAGGAAGAGGAGCCTAAAGGATAAGTAGGGGATAGTGAAGGATATACTGAGAAGGAAGCCAACACTCCCTCCAAAACTAGGGGAAAGGCCAAGAAAATAGTAGAGGAGAGAGATCCTACTACTAATTCCAGAGTATATAAAAGAAAGGTTGGTGGAGAGGCAAGTAAGCCTCAGGATAAGAGGACCAAAAGGGTTAGGACTGTGACTATGGAGCCCATTCAAGAGGAGAAGATAGAGTCATCACCCTCACCGCCTCCCTAATCTTCAACTCCATCATCTCCAACTCCCACCCCCACATCATCCACCATTCACTCTGATGAACCATAAAATTGCCCAATTTCTTGTTGCTATTTCATACTTTTGTCTTTATTTATGTTAAATTTTGATACATTACCAAGACCTTTCATATATAACTTTAAGTAGTTTAAAGCATTTGGAATTACACATGTTATATTAATATGTGTATGTATAAGTTATGAATGTCCATGAAGCTTAGTAGGATTTTATGTTTAAATTATGGTTGTTAACATTAAGAATGCCTTAGAAAATAAGACTAACATTTATAGCAAGATATATGCTGAAAAAAAAGAAAATTGGAACCCTAGGTCTAATGTGTAAACCTAGGATTCAAATATTTTGTCATTTTGGGTTATTTTCTTATGTTTCATTAAGATGGAGATCAACAAGGGGAGTAGATTGAATTTCAACCATGAAGGTGAGAAAATAAGATTTGAATTGTTGGGAATTAAGGTGTCTCAACCTTTGCAATTTCCTAGCAGTAAAATATTAATTTATTAATGCTTATGTTGTAATTTCTTGCTCATATTAATTTTTCATCTAATATGAATTGGCACGATGAGTTATCGACATATTGGGAGGTGACATGGGATGTGACATGGATATTGTGGTCCCCATAAGGCAATGTAGGTGTCCCACTTTGGGAAGATATTCTTTGACATGTGTCAACATTTTTGAGGGATTCTATGACGATCTTATGACGAATTCTTATGAAGATTTTATGATAGATTCCTATTATGATTTTATGATGCATAAGAGATAGATTCTATGATAGGTTGGACAAGTGTTGGAAGGAATCTTTGCATGGGGAAAGTGGGTGCCCAAGTTTAACCTATGATAGGCTGTAAGAGAATGTAAGAGGCATCTTCTATTTTTATCCAGTTATGACAGATCCTCTTACAATTGTAAGAGTTGTCATATATGACGGATTCTATGACATTGTAAGGAATTTTTCATACCTATTAGGGGAAAATTTGGGGGGCCCAGGTATGGAGGCATGTAAGGGGGGTAAGGAATCATTGGAAAAGTATCACAGGAGTCAACTATGTGTTGGAATGTGCCACATGGATTTGGATGCCCATCTCTTGTAGCTTGCTCTAGAAGCTATCTTCATGCTTGTATTTATCTATATATTGGATGTCTTGGAGTGTAATTGTAGGTATCATTATGCTATTAGAATTGGTTGGAAGAACTTGCATTGCAAGTGTTTTGTAATCAATTGATTAGATAATACATTGTGCAAGTATTGGAGTATGGGGTTTTTCTCCTTAAAGGGTTTTCCTCACATATATCTTGTGTTGTGAGATTTTGATATACTTGTATGTGTTGTTATTTAATAATTTTACTATTGTGCATCTCTCGTAGTAACTGTAAAATAATCAAAACTATACATCTCTCCTCTTAGATTAGTGTTAGGAAGTGTTTTTGTGTACCTTTCTTCCTTTCAGTTTGTATCAAAGCTTGATCACCTTTGATTCTAGTTGTTGGGTAAAGGGTTTTTGTGTTGATCTTAATTTGGGTGGCAACTTGTGCAGTGAGTTTGAAATCTTTGTTGCAGGAGAAATGCCCGGAACATATGGAAGAACTGAGATGGAGAAGTTTCATGGTGAAAAATTTAAACTTTGGAAGATGAAAATGGAGGATATGCTCATAGATAGAGATGTGTGGGTTGCCATATCTGAAACCAAACTAGCTACAACAATCTAGGAAGATTGAGATTTGTTGGATCGAAAAGCCAAGGGTCCAATAAGACTCTATTTGGCTAATTCTATTCTCTTGAATGTACATGAAGAGAAAACTACAAAGGACCTTTGGAAGAAGCTTGGAGACATTTATCAAGATAAATCCCTGGTGAACAAGTTGTTCTTGAGAAAGAACTTGTACTCTTTGAAGATGGAAGATGGAGGATCCGTGGTAGATCATTTAAATACATTTAACATGTTGATTTCTTAATTGGGTTCCATTGGAGACAAGACTAATGAACAAGACCGTTGCATGCTCCTATTGTGTTCTTTTTTCAGACTCATGGGATCACTTTGGTGATGGCTATTGGAAGTACAATAACCACTTTCAAAATGGATGAGGTGGTTGCTTTATTATTATCTAAAGAAATGCAGAGAAAGTCTTTTGATATGGCCAAGGAGGCCCTTTTTGTTCATGGAAAAATGAAGGAGAAAGGAAAGAAGAAAGACAAGAAGTCTAAGTCCAAGTCTCCAGGGAGATCTAAGTCTCTTGGTAAGAATTCCAAGGCTCTATGTTGCAATTGTGGAAAACTTGGTCATTTCCACAAGGAGTGCAAAGAGGAGAAAAAGAAAAAGAAGAGAAATAATGATTATGAATTAGACAAGTCTTCTTAGGATGATGGTGAAGCGTTTGTCACTGCTTTGGAAACACATGCATCTTCCAAGATGTGTGGTTGATTGAATTTGGTGCATCATTCCACATGACCTCACATAGGGGTTGATTTTTGAAGTGTGAAGAGTTTAACAATGGGAAGGTGTACTTGGGTGATGACTCTCACTTAAATATTGTTGGTTGTGGAAGAGTTATGATTCTATTACCTAATGGTAGAGTGAAGGGAATCAATGGTGTACTGCATATCCTTGGTTTGGCATGGAACCTATTATCTATAAGTAAATCGAATGATGTGGGTGTGCAGGTAGTTTTCTTGAATGGAGGATGTGAGATGATGAGATGAGCTATGGTGTTTACTAAGGGTGTTTGAATTGGCACTCTATTTTAGCTTGATGCATGCACTATACAGTGCAATAGTTCTTCTGTTATGAAGAAGAGATCTTTAGAGTCACTATCCTCACCATCATAAGCAGTAGTGAAGAGGACTATTGCATCTACTTCTGATGGACGTGATTTTTGGGTACCCAAGGGTGCTCATTCTATAAAGATGAAACTTCTAGCGGAGAAAACTATGTTATGAAACCAAAGGCTAGCCACATTAGTGAGAAGGGTCTTAGAACCCTGAAAAATAAAAATCTTGTTGAGGGGATGAATGATTGTAACCTTGAGTTCAATTTTTGTGAACACTGCATTTATGGAAAGAAAAACCATGTTCAATTTTACTCTAGTTCTCACAAATCTTCTGAGGTGTTGGATTTGATTCATTCTGATGTATTTGGTCATGTTAATGTTCCTTCAATTGCAAAATCTATTTATTTCATTTTATTTATTAATGATTATAGTAGAAGGATATGGGTTTGTTTCCTTAGAAGCAAATTTGAAGTCTTTAATAGATTCAAAGAGTTTAAAGCTCTTGTAGAGAATCAAAAGGATAAAAAGATTAAATGTTTGAGGATTGACAATGGTAGTGAGTTTTGTTTGGTAGATTTCAATAGGTTCTGTAAATAAAATGAGATTGAAAGACATAAGACAATTCCCTACACCCCTCAGCAAAATGGAGTTGCAAAAAGAATGAACACGATGTTGATGGAGAGGGCTAGGAGTATGCTTAGTGGAGCTATCCTCAAATAATTTTTTTAGGTTGAAGCTATTGCCACTACCTGCTACCTAATTAACAAGTATCCTACTTCAGAGTTAAGACAACCATGGAGGTATGGTCTAATAAAAATCCCTCATTGAGACATATTCAAGTATTTGGTTGTGAGGCATACACACATGTGCCTAAGGAGAAGAGGTTTAATCTAGAAAGCAAGGCTGTAAAATGTATCTTCATTAGCTATGGCATCAATGTGAAAGGATACAAGCTTTGAGATCCTATGGCCAAAAAAAATTTGTATAGCAAAAATGTGATTTTCAAGGAACTTGGTACTCCTACAGTTGTTTCACAGCTAGAGAAAGAAAAAAAGAAAGAGGATGTGGTTCATATTCCTCCTACCCCTAGAAAAGAAGAACCAAAAACATCTAATGGACTTGATGTCAAGGAGAGATCAAGTAGCTCTAAAAGTTTAGATGAATATGAAGAACCTCAACCTCAACCTTTGAGGAGGTCTACATGGATAAGGTGACAACCTAATAGGTTTGGATATTCATTGCATGATTCTAGTTGCATTTTTTCTTTGATTTCTAACACTGTTGAGCCTAGGACCATAAGGGAGGTCATGGGTATGTGTGATGCAATTTCTTGGATAAAGGCCATGGATGAAGAGATGGTTGCATTAAAGAGAAATAACACTTGGGAACTGGTGCCCTTGCCTGATGGACATAAACTTGTTGGTTGCAAATGGGTGTTCAAGAAATTTTTTGGGTCAGATAGCAGTGTTGAGAGATATAAGGCAAGGCTAGTCACAAATGGTTATTCCCAAGTTGAGGGAATTGATTATGGTGATATTTTTTCTCATGTTGCAAAGTTGACATCCATTATATTTTTGTTATCACTTGCTACTACATACGATTCATAGATTAAACAAATGGATGTGAATATAACTTTCCTTCATGGTGATTTGGAGGAAGCAATCTATATGTCACAACTAGAGCATTACTTTGAGAAAGGTGCAGAAAATACAATTTACAAATTGAATAATTCTTTGTATGGTTTGAAATAGTCACCTAGGATGTGGTACCAAAAGTTTGATTCCTTTGTGTTATTTTGGGATTTTTGAGATCAAAATAAGATCATTGCATCTATTTCAAAACTATTGATGATCACATTCTCATTATTGTATTGTATGTTGATGATATGTTTTTCATTGGGAATGGTAAATCTTTGATTTCTAATTTAAAGTCTCAACTTTTAGCACAATTTGAAATGAAGGATTTAGGTGTAACTAAGTATATTCTAGGTATGGAAATCAGAAGAGATAGGGAAAACAAAAAACTTTGGTTACGATGGAGTAAGTATGTGAATTTCGTGTCTGAGAGATTCAACATGGCAAATTGTAGATAATTGTGTGTTCCTATTGTGATGGGGACAAATTTATCAGCTTTAGATTTCCCAAAATCTCCTAGTGAGGTGGAGGATATGATGAGAGTACCTTATGCTAGTGTTGTTGGTATTTTGATTTATGTCATGGTCTGTACAAGACTAGATATTGCCCAAGCAATGGGAGTCCTTAGCCGATTCATGACTAGTCTTGGAAGAGTACATTGGGATGATGTAAAGAGAGTATTTAGGTATTTATGAGGCACTTTTGAGTATTCCATATGTTATCATGGGCATCGTACAAGATCTTTGCATTTACTTTGTATTCATGGATTTGTGGATTCAAATTGGGCAGGTGACATTGGCAGTAGGAGATCCACTAGTGTCTATGTGTTTACTATGTTCGGTGGTGCTATCAGTTGGATGAGTAAGCAACAAGATGTAGTCACTTTTTCCACTACAAAAGCATAGTATATGGAAGCTACTCATGCTTGTAAGGAAACCATTTGGCTTTGAAGATTATGTTCAGATATTGGGCTTGATGTAGGGATGATTACTATTTTCAATGATAGTCAAAGTGCTATTTTCTTAGCAAATAATCCTACCTTCCATTGTAGAATGAAAAATATTGGTGTTCAATTCCATTTTTTTGGTGACATGGTGGAAGGTGGTAAGGTACAAATTGAAAAAGTTGATACTTTGATGAATGTTGTAGATTCCTAGACAAATCCAATGAACACAAAGAAGTTCAGATGGTGTTCGGAGTCTATGGGATTATCGATCCCTATTAGTTGATTACCCTATTAGATTAGCTCTTGAAAGGTGTTTGAAAAGTGGGAGAATGTTGGGAATTAAGGTTTCTCAACCTTTGCAATTTCCTAGCATTAAAATATTAATTTATTAATGCTTATGTTGTAATTTCTTGCTCATATTAATTTGTCATCTAATATGACTTGGCACGGTAAGTTGTCGGCATATTGGGAGGTGGCATGGGATGTGACATGGATGTTGTGGTACCCAAAAGTAAATGTAGGTTTCCCACTTTGGGACGATATTATTTGACATGTGTCAACATCTTTGAGGGATTCTATGACAATCTTATGATGAATTCTTATGAAGATTTTATGACAGATTTCTATGACGATCTTATGATGTGTAAGAGCCAAATTCTATGATAGGTTGGACAAGTTTTGGAAGGAATATTTGCATGGGGAAAGTGGGTGCCCAAGTTTTACCTATGATAGGTTGTAAAAGAATGTAAGAGGAATCTTCTATTTTTAGTCAGTTATGACAAAATCTCTTACAACTGTAAGATTTGTCATATATGATGAATTCTTTGACATTGCAAGGAATATGTCATACGTATTAGGGGAAAATTTGGGGCATCCAAGTATGGAGGCATATACGGGGGGTAAGGAATCATTGGACAAGTTTCATATGAGTCAACTATGTGTTGGAAAAATGTGCTACGTGGATTTGGATGCTCATTTCTTGTAGCTTGCTCTAGAAGCTACCTTCATGCTTGTATTTCTCTATATATTGGATTCCTTGGAGTTGGTTTATTATTTTTTATTTTTAGGTATCATTATGCTGTCCTAATAGCTCCAGAAATCAACATTTATGTACTCCTAGAAGAACTTGCATTGCAAGTGTGTTGTAATCAGTTGATTAGACAATACATTGTGCAAGTTTTGGAGTGTGGGGTTTTTCTCCCAAAAGGGTTTTCCCCACATATATCTTGTTTTGTGAGATTTGGATACTTGTATGTGTTGTTATTTAATAATCTTCCTATTGTGCATCTCTCATAGTAACTATAAAATAATTAAAATTGTACATCTCTCCTCTTGAATCAGTGTTAGAAAGCATTTTCATATACCTTGCTTTCTTTCATGAATCTCCATCCTATTGAGCCTTGGAATGGATTGCAATTTATTTGCTATGATTAAACTAATTAGGCTATATGAACTAAAATGTAAAATGCAATAATCTAAAAATTATCAAACTAAAACAGTAACTTATATGTAGATTTGGGAAGTGCAGAGGACTATGTATCTGTCCTGAAAAGTTGGTTTAGTTCCCTATATGAGGATAGAGTCACCCTAGGGCATATGGGTCCTTGTATTCCTTTCCAACTCTATTTTTGAGGTCCTCTGATGACAAATCTGAGCTTCTGATTCTTGGTTGTAGAGTTGTCGAAACACTATCGGATAATTTTGTAGGTGAGTTTCTATGAGTTGATAAGGTGTAAGACTTCAAATGCCACAATGAAAAATTTGTCTTCAAACTTCCTTCAATCCTCTTCAAACTTGAAATCCACACATTCACAAAAAGAAGAGATGTTCCATTTAGGGGCTTGCCTTAGTCAAACCCTATATTAGTGTTTCCACTTCCACAATGGCAATGTTGACGATAACATGATAATGGATAGGAAGGAGTAATGAAATCACAAAGTGTTGAAACTCACCGCCATTCAATAGCTTTCTTGAAGAATTGAAGTCATACACATCACCTCAAGGTCTTGGATCTTACTTGATTGACTTGAATGCTTTGGAGACCTACAAAAGTTTTATCCTTCACAAAAAAATGATAACATGAACACACATAAACTCACATAGGATTTGACATGATTATAGGATCTTAAATTGTTTCAATGAAGCTCTTAAATGTTTCTCTTGACTTGTTTGATAGTGCTCTTGATCATAATTTCACCAATATAATTTCACTTAATGCTAGATCTTTCAAATGATTCAATAACTAGGTATTTCTCTAATTTCCCGACAATTAAATCCTGATAGTCAAAATTTGTAATTTGAATTTTTAATGTTAAAATGTTAACATTGATATATCCAAAATTGGCCCTCGAAAAAATTGGGGGGCCCATACACCCTATGGAAAATGGTTTCTGGCCCTATTTCCAGGGTATTAAGTGTCAAGGGAAAAATAATAATTGGATGCATTTGTTCAATGCTTGCAATTTCTTGGAAAGTGGTACAAATGGGCTATAGAATACATAATTTAGGAAATTAGGGACCCAATTAGGCTCAATAATTTAGGGGGAGAAAAACATAGTGTGAAATTATCAAGGGTGACAATTTACAATGCTACATTTAGCCCAGACTTTAGAAAATCTATGTCAAGAGGGGTTTGATTGTCCAAATGTTGAAGAGATTGAATGACAAAGGGTCTTAGGGGAGTGCACAAGCCCCTAGGATCCATGATCCCATAGTAAACCAACATAAGCACAAAGAAACACACACACAAGTATGAAATGCAACAAGACAACATACATATCATAAGACACGAAGCATACATGATGAAAAAAATGGCATGATGGAACATACAGATCATGATGAAATGAAAAAAACATGATGTAAACACAAAGAATACAAAAAAAGACACACAAAAAACACAAGGTTAGTAGTAAAAGGGTTCAGGCTAGTAAAGAGACCCCAGTCTTAAATTGTCTTAAATACCAAACATCATCCATCGAATAAATGAATGGTCTCATGAGGAATAGCAAGTTGTGTTATGCCACATCACTCATGAAATACATGGATCTACTAGCAAGCAAGTTATGTTATCCTAGGTGGCCAAGTTGAAAAGGGGTTCTCAAGTTCATGACCCAACAAGCTTCATTATGTTGAATCCATGAACTATCTTGCAAAATGTCACTTTAGGGAGCACATAAAAATCACCTCGGTAGGTGCACAAAGTTTAAAATCATGGGGGATGAAAAAAACTCACCTCAAGGGGTGCACAAAGTTTAATGTCTCAAGGGATAAACAAAACTCACCTTAGGGGGTGCACAAAGTTTAACGTCTCGGGGGATGAACACAACCCACCTTAGGGAGTGCACAAAGTTTAATGTCTTGGGAGACCAAAAAAATTGCCTTAGGGGGTTCACAAACAATGATAGGGTAAGGCTAAAACCTTAAGGGGTGTTATAACAACACCAACAAAAGAGTTGATTTACAGGCACAACAAAGGGGCTTTTCTTAATACATGAAAGGTCACACCTTAGGGAATATCACACATGACATCACCACTAAGAGAGGGAAAATCGTGGAATAGAAACTCACACATTAGGACATACTAACCATAGTATTACCACAAAGAGGAACACCATATGCCAAGAAAGGTCACACTCTTAAGGGATATCAAGCCTAATATCACCACCAAATAGACACTCACATAGATCAAGAAGGCCACACTTTGGCTGACAAGGTCACACTTCCTAGGAGATGTATGTTATCATCACTAAGAAGGGGATTTTTCTTATGCAAATAATGAGAAGAGACTATATTACCCCCCTTAAAATGTTAGTGTACTTGCTACACTAATGTTTTAAGGGTAAATATAGGGATCCCAAGAAGGAATGCACCCAACACAAGGCTACCTAACCCCTTTCCCCCAAGTGTAAGGACAAAGGTGAGCCAAATGGATTATTATATGTTTCTCCTTGTAAAATAAAAGATGATTGCATAAAGCTAATTTTATACTCTCATGGATGGTAGTGAGTATTGTGTGATACTACAACTACCACATAGCAAGGAACAAAGAAAATGAATGTTAATCTATTATACATTCAATTTGATCCCCATAAGGATCAAATTCTCTTAATTTTCTCTTTAAAGAATGAAATTCATCAGTAAGATGTCTAAGTATTCTATGATATGCATAGTAAGATGTATTTGTACTCTTTTCTTTCTTGTCTTCTTAGTCACGGATGGGTGTTAATGTAATGTATCCTAGTTTGAGCAGTGTATCTAAGGCGTATTCGGTCTTGGATATAAGATGCAAGAAATGTAACTTGTTAATAGAACCATGGAATTTGGATTTATTGGCTAGTGGGACAAATGTTTGATGTAAAGGTGGAAGATCTTGGTAACCTACTCCTTTAGTGTCTTTCGATGGTGTTTGTTCCAAGAGGATATGGATTTCATGTTCATTCTTTATGTCATCCTTGTTTTCTTAAGATTCTAAAGCCTTGTCCATAACTTTGTTCCAAGTGAATGGGTGTGTTTGTAACTTTATGCTCATATGATGGGAGGTTGCTGATGTGCTTTCCTTGTGGTTGTTATTGATAGGTGTCTCCATGTTCATTGGTTGAGGTATTTCTTGCGATTCATTTTTTAGGTGTAAGAGGGCGAACATTTCAAGTGGTGGTATGGTAGGAGGTATTGATTGTTGATATGGGTGACTAGGCCATTTCATGGAGAGATAAAAGGTTGCATTATTCTCAAGGTTTTGCAAAGAATTATGTATGAATTCATTCATGCTCTCCTCATCTAGTCCCAATATATCTATATCATGAGGACATGTGTTAGGAGGTGATGGATCATGAATATTCTCATTGGAATTAAGCTCATCACCAAACACACAATTGAAACATCAACCAAGGATTTCAGAGAAGTCAACATCTGAGAAAAAAATTGAGCCATCATGATGATGTTTTCCACTAAGGTTCAAACTGCTATGCAACAAGTTTTTGGAAGATAAACAACAAGTCTAGATATAGGATCCTAATAAGAGTCTTTCACATAAATTTTGAGCCAGAAAGAGCAAGGGAAGAGGTACCCAAGGGTGTCTATGTCCTGGGAAAGTTTTCCAAAAATTCAAAGTCTGACTGTGTGTAATTCTTGTAGAGTCCCTACTAGTGTCCAATAGAATTGGTGTCAGACACACAATTCAGAGGGAAACCTAATTGAACAGTCCACTAAACCCTTGTAAAAACCTTCATTAAATTATCAACCAGGGATAATGTAAGCTTGTGATGATGTTGGCATTATCTGTGCTTCCAGAGACTCAAGACTACCTATATCATCCTAGTATAGGTGTTTACACATGCTAAAAAACATAAACTACATAACTATACAAGACGTAATGCTAGCACTATTGCTACAAGTACCTATAGCAAAAGGCTATGACTAGTTCACTATCAAGAAATGAATCCTAAAATTAACCAATACTGTTAATTAAACCCACACTCTAGAGTACAACAAATTGAAGAAAATTAAAGCATGAATGTAAGACAAGATTTGTTTATGAATGAATGCATTCATAACATAAGGAATCTAATTAAGACAACATGCATTCATGGAGTAACTACTACAATAGAAATAAATGTACAAAAAATAAAGTGGGGAGCATTTACCTTGACTGGCCCTTGCTCAGGTGACTGTCTCCACAGGTCTAATCCAAATCTAGTTCCTTCGATTAATGCAATCATGGCAACTGAAAACCATTCATTGCATAACTTAGAAATCATATAAGATTCTGCTAGAATGTCTTATTCATAAGATCATGAACATTGTTTGTGTAAAAACAAGAACTTAATTGAAAATTATCTTATTGCTATATTTTCTACTTAACAATCAACCAACTAACTAATGCCTCAACCACCAAGCCATACATATAGGAATAGGGGAGTTTATTAAAATAAGGACTCTAAATTTAAATAATAAAACATCACTCCCTACATAACAAAGTGTGATGAAGTTTGAGAAACTAAACTATAACTGAAAAAGGAAGAAGAGTCCAAATACAACTATGAATCTACTACAACAAGAACTAGAACGTGGATTGTTGAAGCAGTCACATTAGACTCCTGACTGTAATAGATTTCTTCTCCTTCAAATTTTTTATTACATATCGTGATGATTCATAATCATCCTTAATAAGTGCCCCCATTTCTGTAATTTTTGTGCTCAACTTATTCTAGAACCTCCCATGCATTGTTGTTTGGAAACTCCTTTGGCCAAGGGTTGCACCTCCTAGTTGTTGCGGGCTGTAGTCTACCTCCTCTGGCTCCTTGGATACAAAGATTTAGTTCATACAACATCTACACAATACTAATAACCATAGCTTAAGCACATATATTCATTGCAATTCATACATATTCACACATTAATTATACAATAACTATCACATTATAACCATATTTCCATATACTTCAAATCAAGTTCAAGTTTGCATAATGAACATAAACGGTAGTCAAGTTTAGGAATATGTATGAAATAAATGTATGGAAATGTCTATGAGTATGCATAAAAAAATCATAAAACTAACTAATAACTAGACTCATCAATTTTTCTTAAGGATTTTGGGTCTGATTGTAGACAAATTTGACAGTGAATGTTTTTCCAAATTATCTTAATTTATGCGAATGCAAGTGTGTAACAATATGTAAACAATAAATGAAAATTTTGAGTGCAATTTTCTGATCTAAAATGCACAAATTGATTGATTGTAAGATTCTTAAATCTGAAAATGCTGGTTTTGATGCAATTCTAAAATAAAATAATGCAATTTTTTAAATTTTTTTATGAATTTTTGAGCTAAATGAAAGATGTCCAAATAAATGTAATTAAGAATTCCAAAACAGAGATTTGCAAGAAAACATAGACTGAATGATAAGGATAGGGTTGGATTGAGACAATCACTGCCTCAATGCTCTGGGTCACACCTTTGTTAACCCCTTGGTGTCACTTCCTCCACCACTCAACCTGTAGGTCCTATGCTATTTAGGCACCCCTGGTTCCTTGCCAACCCTGCTATCAATTCCAGTTTGCTGCTACCAAGCAATTCTTGGTGCTTTTCCTCACATTCTCCATCTAGCCCTTAATGCTCTTAAAGACTAGCTAATCTCCAAATGTTAACAAATCTTGTTGCAGGGGTGTGATATTTCTCCCATGGCCTCAAGACTATCCTACTGTGTTTCTTGTTCCATCTCAAGTCTTCTTTCTTCTATCGCTGCCCCAAAACCTAGGTTAGGGTTTTAGGAGGGCTAGTAGCCCATGAGCCCCTATTAGGTCTCTTAGCCCGAGGTTTTAGGTTATTGCTCCTTCCAGCTTGGTGAACACCATAAACACAAACAAAGAACCCTGGCTCAATTTTGGAGCACTTCAATATTTTTGGGGTTTTAGACCTTCTCAGGCTGTACACAGGGTTAACCCTGATTTTGAGAGATTTAGGGCTTTTTAAAGCCTTTCTTGGTCACACAGTGGACTGTTTCCTTCCTTCAGCCACCAGATGGATTGGTGATGCCTCCTGCCTCTTGTTATACCTTTGTAAGGTCCCCTGGAATCTTTACACACTTTGAGTTTCCAGTGGGTAGACACCCCTGCAATGTTGGAAGCAATTTTGCACTGTCTTTCCTAACCGGGCATAGTATGCTCGCCTAGGAATAGACCTTTTGCATGCTACTTGAACTCCTACTGAATCCTACCCCTAAAGTATGTACACTAATGGAGTTTAGCCACCTTCCCAATATCTCCATACTTCTTGGTACGGTGGAAGTGCAGGCTAAAACTCCATTTTTCACACCATTACTAGTCAAAACAACAACAAGAACCAACACAGTATTTACAAGACAACAAAAAGTGATGGAATTACTAACTAATGAACTAGATAAATGCTTCAAAAAGCTTCACTACATGCTATTCAATCCAACAAAAATTTTCCTCAATTCATTTTTGCAGCTGTCACACGAGCAAGAACAAAAAAACATAACTTTCACAACAAAAATCACTGTTTCTTTCCTATTCTCATGAAAACTGCCAATGTTCAAATCTTCCAACCTTATTCAAAGGTCAAGAGATCCCTTTTACAATCCTTGGAAAATAGTTAGGTTTCCTCTTTCGAGCCTAATAACGGCCAAAAAACTTGTTGTTGTAAAACACAACGTGTTTTGCAACTTTGGTCAATAGCTTAGGAAACCACCACAAAAAGGATTCCAAAACTTATTCAACTTCTACCCTAAGAAGCAAAGGTCCTCAACCACAAATAAGGTGGTCCACAAGACCTTACAAAACATAACAAAAATAAACTTCAACCAAAAACTCCAATAAGGCTTGAATTTTGCCAGGTGCTCCTGCACCATTCTCCCCTCTCAGCACAAACACTAAGAACTAGAAAGAAGGATCATTTCCAGGTCAATGCCAAGTTTCTTAAATTGATCTTCTTGTACCCATGTAGCCTCTGAGTTAGGCTTGCTCTTCCACTTGATAAGGTGCTCCATGTATACCTTATTCCTTGTAGACTTTTGCACTCTGGACTCCAAGATCTGCTCTGCCTGAGGCTGCTCTTGATTAGGTAGGGGTACATTACTAATGTCCTTGAAGATTTCATGACTATTCTAAACCTCATCACTTACTGTTCCCTTATACTTGATCAAATCAGCAACGTTGAACACTGGAGAGATGCCCAAATCTGATGGTAATTCCACCTTATATGCATTCTTTCCATACTTGGCCAACACCTTGCATGGACCCACTCTCTTCATTTTCAGCTTGGTGGATATCCCCTTCTGCAATCTGGATTTGTTGAGGTGAACCATAACATAGTCCCCAACTGCAAATTGTACATCCTTCCTTGACAAATCAACTTTCTCCAACTTTTGAGTTGCTGTTGTGACTGTCCTCTTGACCTGCTCCTGGAACTCCTTCATTGTCTGAGTGAAGTCTTTTGCATGTCCACTTCTATTCTCCTGAGATCCAAGGTCTCTGAGTTCAAAACTTCCCCTTGGGTGCATCCCATACACAACCTCAAAAGGACTTTTTCCTGTAGTTCTATTGACACTGTCATTGTAGGCATATTCAGCTTGAGAAATCACCATATCCCATGTCTGCCCATACTCCTTTGTTAGACACCTTAGAAGATTACCTAACACTCTGTTAACCACCTCTGTTTGACCATCGGTTTGAGGATGGTATGCTGATCCAAATGACAGATTGGTACCCAATCCGCTACATAAAGTCTTCCAAAAATGGCTCATGAATTTCACATCCCTGTCTGATACAATGCTCAATGGCAATCCATGGATTCTTACAACTTCCCTGAAGAAAAGATGGGCTATGTAACTTGCATCATGTGTAGTCTTGCAAGGGATAAAGTTACTCATCTTGCTAAATTTGTCCATAACTAAATAAACACTGTCAAAACCAGTTTTGGTCTTAGGAAGACCTACCACAAAATCCATGCTCACACACTCCCATGGTCTGTTAGGAATGGGCAGGGGTTGATACAAACCAGCATTTCTAGCTCCCCCTTTGGCTTTCATGCAAACTACACACTGCTCCACATATCTTCTGACATCTCTTGCCAATTTAGGCCAATAATAGAACCTTTGCACTAGTTCTAAAGTCTTATTGATACCAAAATTCCCACTAAGACTGCCATTATGTTTTTCTTGAATCAAATTTTCCCTCATTGACCCTCTTGGAACACACAGTAGATTACCCTTAAATAACAATCCATTTTGTAGTGTATACTCAGCATATTGGCTATGAAAGTGATTTTCAAAATCTGAGCATACCTTGTAGGCTTCTGAGAAGTCTTCATCCTCACCATAGAGGTCTTTGAAACTCTCTAATCCAATGCTTTTCAGCTGTATCTCTTGGACTGTCAACAACCTTCTGCTTAATGCATCCGCCACCTTGTTCATTTGCGCTTTCTTGTGCTTGATGGTAAAAGTGAAAGCTTGGATGTATTTCATCCATTTCAAATGTCTATTACTTAGCTTCTCTTGGCTATTAATGTAACTGAGTACCTGGTTATTAGTGAAGACCACAAACTCTTTGGGCAACAAATAATGCCTCCACTTCCTAAGAGACTGCACTAAAGCATATAACTCAAGATCATAGGTAGAGTACTTTTGCTTGGCTTCATTGAGCTTTTCACTAAAGAAGGCTATAGGCCTACCTTCTTGACTAAGTACTCCTCCTACTGCTACTCCACTTGCATCACACTCCACTGTAAACAACTTATCAAAACTAGGCAATAACAAAATGGGTTGAGTTGCCACTTCTTGTTTCAATTTTTCAAACCCTGTATCAGCTTCTTGAGTCCACATAAACTTTGTTTTCATACCACCCTCGATTGTATCTAGTACTGGTGCACATATACCACTAAAATTCCTTATGAATTTTCAATAAAACTGAGCTAAACCATGAAAACTTCTTACCTCTGTTGCTGTGGTTGGTGTGGGCCAGCTTAGGATGGCTTCCACCTTGCTTGGATCCATCTTTAACGTTCCTTGGGATACTACAAAGCCTAGATACACAAGTTCTTGCTTGAAGAACTCACACTTCTCAAGGTTAATTGCCAACTGCTCTTCTTGCAACCTTTTGAGAACCATTTCCACATGCTTCAAATGTTCTTCTGCTGTCTTACTGAAAATCAGTATGTCATCAAGATAGACTACTACAAAGATTCCTATGAAGTCCTTAAGCACCTCATTCATTAGTCTCATGAACGTGCTAGGGGCATTTGAGAGGCCAAATGGCATCACTTTCCACTCATATAAGCCATCATTTGTCTTAAAAGCTTTCTTCCATTCATCACCTTCCTTAATTCTGATTTGATGGTAGCCACTCTTGAGGTCCAACTTAGTGAAATATTGTGCTCCTCCAAGGCAATCCATTAAATCTTCAATTCTAGGTATTGGGAACCTATACCTAATGGTGATCCTATTAATTGCTCTAGAATCAGTACAAAGTCTCCACTTACCTCCTTTCTTATTTGCCAAAACCACCGGGATTGCACATGGGCTGATGCTCTTTTGAATTAGACCTTGATTCAACAATTCTTCCACTTGCCTAGCCACTTCTAGGTTCTGATCAGGAGTGAGCTTGTATGCTGCTTTGTTAGGTAATGAGGCTCTAGGTATGAAGTCAATTTGATGACTTATTGCTCTCTTTGGTGGTAGAGTTGCAGGTGTTCCATCACTCACTATACTCTTGTACTTATCAAGCAACCTTTGGACTGCTTTTGGTAAGACTATCCTTTTAGCCTTTTCCTCCTCTTTGGGCTGCATCATGATCACATACCCTTCATTCCCTTGGTGTAGATCCTTAATGAACTCCTTGCCACTGCTCAACATGATGTTAGGTACCTTTGACTGTCCTTCATCTTCCTCTGTCAATGACTGCAACTTGAAGGTTCTTCCATCCTTTTTGAATGAGATGGTGTTCTCTTTCCCATCATAGATGGCACTTCTATCATATTTCCATGGTCTTCCCAGTAGAAGATGGCATGCATCCATGGGTAAGACATCACAAACCAGCTTGTCTTTATAACCTCCAATTGAAAATTCTACTGTTACTTGCTCATTCACCAAAACACTCTACCCTTTATTCAACCATGTGACCTTGTAGGGGTTAACATGAGGTACCTTCTGCAATTTCAGCTTAGTTACTACCTCCTCTAAGATTATATTATCTGTAGAACCAGAATCTACAATGACCTTGCATACTTTACCAAGTATTTTGCACCTTACCCTAAAAAGAGCTCTTCTTTGCCTAGGTTCCTCCTTGACTGGTTGTCTGATTAGCACTCTGTTAAACATCAAACTCTCACCAATTTTAGATTCTATATGGCTGATCTCAGTTACCTTAGGACTCATGGTGTCCTCTTGTGCATAGGCCACTCTCTTTTCATTGCTTGATGAAGAAGCTTTCTCTGGGCACCTATAAGCTAGATGTCCCATTTGATTGCAATGATAAAACTTCATGGTGGAAAAGTATGAGTTACTTCTGTCTGCTCCTCTTCCTCTATTTGAACCTCCTTGAGGTCCTCTTCCTCTATTAAATCCTCCTCTTGAAGATGTTTCACCTCCATGCTCAGTGAGCTTTGATTCTCCTTGGTTTCTTTGGTCACTACCTCTTCCTTGGTAACCACCACACTGTCCTCTTTGATCTCTTCCCTTTCCTCTACCTCTAGAAGACTGATCTTGCCTCCTCTTGTTCCTTTCCTCTATCTTGATAGCCAACTGATAACATTGGTGTACTGTCTTGGGACTTAGTAAGGCCATTTCCTCTTGGATATTCCACTTCAAACCATTGAGATACCTAGCCACTTTGAGGCTCTCATCCTCTGTCACATTAGACCTCATACAAAGCTTTTGAAACTCCTTAGTGTAAGTGCTTACATCTTGGTCTTTCTACCTTAGGCTCTGCCTCTTCTTGTGCAATTGGATCTCATAATCATCTGGCATGTAGGATTCTTTCACTTTAGCAACCATTCCTTTCCAAGTTGCTATGGGCTATTTTCCTTCTTTCTCCCTTTTAGTTTGAATGAACTTCCACCATGTCAGGGCTGATCCTCTCAATCTTGACTTAGCAACCTTCACCTTCTGAGCTTCAGTGAATCCATCACACTCAAAGTGATTCTCCATGCCTTCTATCCAGTCCATTACCAAATCAGGTTCCATCTTTCCACTGAACAGTGGTATGCCTTCAAGTGCTTTTCCAGTCAAGGCTTTCAATGCCTTCAAGAAAGGCTCCTCCTTCAAAACATGATCAGGTATAGGGGTCTTATCCTCCTCTGCTATCTCTTCTTCTTTTGGAATTCTTCCCTCAAACTGTGCACTTCTTACTGTTGTGTCCAGTTGGGCTATTCTTTCCCTCAACTACTTATTGTCTTCTTTTGCTCTTCAACCATCTTTGCCAGTTCTGCATTGGTCACCATGGTGGAAGAATCACTTGACTCAATGTCTGACATGCAAGATTTCTTTCCCAAATCTTTCACTACTCCGATACCAATCTGATAGGGACAGGGTTGGATTGAGACAATCACTGCCTCAATGCTCCAGGTCACACCTTTGTTAACCCCTTGGTGTCACTTCCTCCACCACTCAACCTGTAGGTCCTATGCTATTTAGGCACCCCTGGTTCCTTGCCAACCCTGCTATCAATTCCAGTTTGCTGCTACCAAGCAATTCTTGGTGCTTTTCCTCACATTCTCCATCTAGCCCTTAATGCTCTTAAAGACTAGCTAATCTCCAAATGTTAACAAATCTTGTTGCAGGGGTGTGATATTTCTCCCATGGCCTCAAGACTATCCTACTGTGTTTCTTGTTCCATCTCAAGTCTTCTTTCTTCTATCGCTGCCCCAAAACCTAGGTTAGGGTTTTAGGAGGGCTAGTAGCCCATGAGACCCTATTAGGTCTCTTAGCCTGAGGTTTTAGGTTATTGCTCCTTCCAGCTCGGTGAACACCATAAACATAAACAAAGAACCCTGGCTCAATTTTGGAGCACTTCAATATTTTTGGGGTTTTAGACCTTCTCAGGCCGTACACAGGGTTAACCCTGATTTTGAGAGATTTAGGGCTTTCTAAAGCCTTTCTTGGTCACACAGTGGACTGTTTCCTTCCTTCATCCACCAGATGGATTGGTGATGCCTCCTACCTCTTGTCAGACCTTTGTAAGGTCCCCTACAATCTTTACACACTTTGGGTTTCTAGTGGGTAGACACCCCTACAATGTTGGAAGCAATTTTGCACTGTCTTTCCTAACCGGGCATAGTCTGCTCGCCTAGGAATAGACCTTTTGCATGCTACTTGAACTCCTACTAACTCCTACCCCTAAAGCATGTACACTAATGGAGTTTATCCACCTTCCCAATATCTCCATACTTCTTGGTACGGTGGAAGTGCGGGCTAAAACTCCATTTTTAACACCATTACCAATCAAAACAGCAACACGAACCAACACAATATTTATAATACAACAGAAAGCGATGGAATTACTAACTACTAAACCATATAAATGATTCAAAAAGCTTCACTACATGCTATTCAATCCAACAAAATTTTTTCTCAATTCATTTTTGCAGCTGTCACACGAGCAAGAACAGAAAAACATAACTTTCACAACAAAAATCATTGTTTCTTTCCTATTCTCATGAAAACTGCCAATGTTCAAATCTTCCAACCTTCTTTAAAGGTTGAGAGATCCCTTTTACAATCCTTGGAAAATAGTTAGGTTTCCTCTTTCAAGCCTAAGAACGGCCAAAAAACTTGTTGTTGTAAAACACAATGTGTTTTGCAACTTTGGTCAATAGCTTAGGAAACCACCACAAAAAGGATTCCAAAACTTATTCAAATTCTAACCTAAGAAGAAAAGGTCCTCAACCACAAATAAGGTGGTCCACAAGACCTTACAAAACATAACAAAAATAAACTTCAACCAAAAACTCCAATAAGGCTTGAATTTTGCCAGGTGCTCCTGCACCACTGAGGACACAAATATAGATAAGTATGAAAAAGTTTTTTTAATGCAAATGCAAGGATATAGGTGACAAAGGTCATGTGAGTCCTTGATAGGGGTTCTGAAAATTCAAAATTTGAATGTTTATTATACTATCTAAAGGTTCTACATTTGTGTGCAAATAGGTTTGCAATTGAGTTTTAAAAAAAAAAAAAATCAAATTAAGACAATCTGATGCAAATGAAAATATGCAACAATAAAAATGACAATTATGAATGCAATTTTTAATGTAGATCAGATCTAAGTGACTGAAAGAAATCCTAATGCAACCTATGATACAAAATGATATGCAATTTTTTGAATTTTTATATCTTTTATGATGTAAACGTGAAACCCTAAATGAGAAATGCAAAACAATGCAATGTCAAACTTAGATCTAGGATGCAATTTAAAAAGTTATGTAATGTTAACAATTCAAGTTCAAAAAAATGAACCAAAGAAAATTGGAATCCTTGGTCTAATGTGTAAGCCTAGGATTCAAATGTTTTATTGTTTTGGGTTATGTTCTTATGTTTCAGAAAGATGGAGATCAACAAGGTGAGTAGATTGAATTTCAACCATGAAGGTGAGACAATCAGACCTGAATCTCCATCCTATTGACCCTTGGAATAGATTGGAATTGATTTTCTATGATTAACCTAATTAGACTATATGACCTAATATGTAAAATGCAATAATCCTACAATGAACAGAATGGAACAGTAACTTGCAGACATATTCGAGAAGTGTTGAGGACTGTGTACTTGTCCTAAATTTTTTGATTCAAATCACTATATGAGGACAAAGTCGCCCTAGGGTGTATGGGTCCTTGTATGCCTTTCCAACTCTATTTTTGAGGTCCTTTGATAACACATCTAAGCTTCTAATTTTTGGTTGTAGAGTTTTCAGAACACTGTTGGATAATTCTGTAGGTGAGTTTATGTGAGTTGACAAGGTGTAAGGCTTCAAATGCAAAAATGAATAATTTGTCTTCAATATTTCTTCAATCCTCTTCAAATCTGAAATCTACACATTTACAAAGAGAAGAGATGTCCCATTTAGGGGCTTTCCTTAGTCAAACCCTATGTTAGTGTTTCCACTTCCACAATGGTAATGTTAGTGATAAAATGATAATGGATAGGAAGGAATGATGAAATCACAAAGTGCTATAACTCACCACCCTTCAATGGCTTCCTTGAAGGATTTAAGTCATACACATCACCTCAAGGTCTTGGATATTTCTTTTTTTATTGAATTGAATTCTTCAGAGACCTACAAAAGTGTTAGCCTTCACAAAAAATGATAATATGAACACACATAAACTCACATATGATTTGACATGATGTTAGGATCTTGAATTACTGTAATAAAGCTCTAAAATGTTGCTCTTAACTTGCTTGATAGTTCTCTTGATCATAAGTTTTCCAATATAATTTCACTTAATGCTAGATGCCTTTCAAATGATGCAATAACTAGGTTTTTATAGGAATTTATCTAATTTCAGGAGAATTAAATCCCAATAGTTGACATTTGCAATTTGAATTTTGAATGTTAAAATACCGACACTGACATATCCATAATTAGTCCCCCAAAAAATAGGGGGACCCATATTCCCTAGGGAAAATGGGTCATGGCCCTATTTTCTAGGACATTAAGTGCCAGGGACAAAATAATAACTCGATGCATTTGTTCAATGCTTGCAATCTCTCGAAAAGTGGTACAAATGGACTATAGAATGTATAATTTATGAAATTAGGGACCCAATTAGGCTCAATAATTTAGGGGGAGAAAAACATAGTCTGAAATTACTAAGGGTGACAATTTATGATGCTACATCTGTCAACCCACAACAATGTGCTTCTCAACCTATAGCTTAAGGACTATAGTTCACTAGTGCAAAGAAAGAGTCAATTCTACTACATTGCAACCACTTTCAGAATAATATGGAGGTGATCATTTAATGATCAAATCATAAATCACTGATTATTACTTTTATCTTTGAATAAGACAACCAGGAGAAGAAGTCTATTCTCAATAGGATTGCGAATTATATTAGAAAGTTGTTTTGCTAAGCACATTTTTTGTTATAACATTTAAACTTGTTGAGTATAGATTCCTTATTTGATTTCTATACTCCTATGTTTTTATTAAGGGTAAAATATGGGTTTTGATGGGACCCGAAACCCATAACAAAGGTAAACAAGCTGCATTTAAAATTCATCATAAACCAACAACAACCCCACAACAACCACTAAAGATAACTCATGACTACACACGCTGCATCATACAAACAATTAAGGGCCTAAGATCCTTAAACAACCTGGTTTTAACCAGAACCGGAAACCCTTTTAGCTAATCACAGATCTTTCCTGCATTCGCTGCTCATAGAAGACACCCCTAAGCCAAGAAAGATAATCTACATAATGGTTTAAGACACCATCAGTCCCCTAATCAAAAACAACATTAACCACCTAATTTTTCTTAGGATCAGAAACCCATAAACTGCCTGCATCATCCAGGCATCAGCAAACCAACCACTCTTAGACGAAACCAAAGAGCCAAGAGAGATAACCATATTAATGGTGTAGAACACCAACCAAGAGCCCAAATCAACCATGGGAAGCTCCAACAACAACAAATCATTCAAAGCCTTCTGGGTACAGGAAACCAACTCCAAGACCATCTCAAAAGGAATGAGTTCCCCTCTATAGGAGAGGATGATACAAGCAACAAGACCACCACATCCAGAAATCACCAGCAACCTCCACCTCCACCTCCATAGGAGATCTTCCCACCTCAATAAGAACAACTGAAGGAGGTCCACCTCCATAGGTCTAGAGGAGAAAGAGAACAAAGTTTCTGAGCACACATTCGTAGCATCCTTTGGTATACACTACACCAGAAATAAATTGTGGATAGGGAAAGGAATCACAAATACAAACCAATGGTCCACCTTAACAATAGAGTATGTGTAGGATCATGATGGGCCAAAAAGTGGCGATATGATGGGTATTTGTAGGGTATGTGGCTGACGACTTTTTTTTAACTCAAAATTAATGAAACGAAAAGGGTTTTTAAAGGAAATTCTCATATTTCCACCAATATAAATTATGCTTTACTTTGAATTTAATAAATAATTATTATTCATTTTCTATTTGAATTATGACTAAAGTCCTGATTGATATGTTGATTGAAAAACATCTATAGATTTCAAACGATGTCACATTTTTTGAATCTGAAACATGCATCACATTCTATGCTTCATATACTATAGGATTAAAAGAAAAAAAATGAATTTCATAAAGTTTTGACCAAGTTAAGGTGGTCAGACGTATGATTTTTTATATTTTTTAAAAGTTGTAAGAAAAAAAATCATAATTATTTATTTGGAAAAAAATTACAAAAGAATATGCATCACATCTGGGAATGAGTCCTCTACTTATATCTAAAATATTATAAAAAATATTATCATTTTATTGTGGTTAAGGTGGTCAGACAGACACCTACTTCTTATTTTTCCCCTAAAATTTAAGACTATTGCATTGAAATTTCAAAATATCACCAAATAGATTTTGTTTTAAAAAAAAAAAAACCTAGTAGTTTATAAACTAAATTCAATTTTCTACAAATACTATTTTTACATATTTTTGAAATAATATAGATAACTTATTCAAATTTTTACGTCAAGTTGCCTAACTCTATTTTTTTTGAATTTTTTGCCTCTTAAGGGCCTGTTTTTTCCATGATGATCCTGCACATACCCAATATATACATAATAACTTATCTAGGTCTCTCTAGAAAAAAACCCAACAACAAGTGAATTGCTCACCCACTTCCGAGCCTTCACAAAAGGCCAACAACAACTCAACCAAAGAAAAGACCGCAAACCCCAACATTAGCCACCTAGGAAACAAGAGGAAAAACAACATCCTTAGAAAAAGAAGGCTAAAGAAACTCAGTCTAAGAAAACAAGGCCACAACAAAAAACCAACCAAGGAGATCAGGGCCACAGAGTGCACATCAGCAACAAGAACCATAGGCCAAGAGAACACCAAGCAACCCTAACACATCGGTTAGAGCCAAAGATAAGCCCAAACTCCCAAAAAAAATTAGAGGGAAACACCACCACACCACCAAGTGGACAGAAAGAACCCAAAACACACCAAGACCAAAGGAACCCAACAGGTAGTAGGTAAAAACAAAGAGTAACCAGGAGGAAACCAGAAGTAGAGAAAAAAGACAAGAAAAGCCACCAAGCCTTCTGTTATGCCTTGCATAACCACCCCACTTTGATCTGGATCAAAGTGGGTCCCCCTTCTCTTTTGGTTTCTTTGTTTTATTTTATTTTCCTTGCTCTTGGGTTGCTTCTATCTTCTACTTCAGTTTCTCTTCTAGTTTTGTTTAAACATTGGCTCTGTTTTGGCTCAATTTGGTTCCTTTCTTGTTAAGTATTCAATGAAGTAATCACAAGCCCAAGTATACCTTATGAAAATGTATCTTATATCCTTCTGATGACTAAGGGAAGCATCTGTTTTGCAGGAAGAGGCCACACATGATGATATTTCTCAAGTGAATCCACTTGGAGGGCTTTCCTCAAGACGATTGGTCATATTTCTCCTTGCAAATGAAAATCGGCAAGACCTTGCTCATGTCTGGCTGACTACTAGCGCTTTCTGTCAATGTATATCTATGTTTCCTTTCAGCAAGATCTAGGGATAGTCACAACGATCAAAAAAATTGCACGCAGGCTCTATCGGCAAGACAGGGGTCGTCCTTTCGGTGACATGGAAATTCCTATTGACAAGGGGGGTTTGCTTCAGAAAGGGGTCATGGTGAGGTCTTCAGGTGTCATCAACTATCGCACCACCAGCCAACACTTCGGCCAAACAAATAGAATTTTGGCATGTGGTCTTACCGAAGGCTCATTCTCTCCCCGACAAGGGGGTCTTCGGTGAGAAAATTAAATAGGTCTTGCCAACCGCCGTCAAGGGGTTCTTATATTGCCATAAGGTTATCTCCCCACCAAGAAGTCTCAATGAAGAAAGAAAGTCTCACTGACCAGTGTAAAGGGGGATTCCATTGGTGGTCATCGGCGAAAGAACCGGTAGGTCTCGATGACCAAGGAGTGAGCGTGCAGAGGTCTTCGTCGAGACGTGAGATGTCTATGGGACATCTCACCGACAAAGGAAAGTCACAGCGACACATATGAGAGTCACCGTAGGTCTTGCCGAAGGATTAGTCTTCGGTAGGACATGGTGGGCTCGATATAAGGTCTCACCGAATACATTTGGTCACACCTACAGGGCACAAGGAGGGAGGTCTATTGGTAAGACCACAAAAATGTCTCAACGATAGCAGGGTTCGGCAAAGGAAGCTTCGGTCGGCATAAAGTCTCATCGACCGGAGGAGGTCTTGCCAATGCGGAAGAGCTCGCGGAGAGGAAGGGGACATGCCAAGAGGTCTCAGCGAAATGTAGGAGTCTCGGCGACGCGTTGGGAATGAAAGAAGGGCATGTCGTTATAACTAAAGAAGGGTCTCCCCGACATAAAAGGTCACCAAAGAATGATGAATTCGGCATAGTGTCTAGCTGAATCATGAAGGTCACATCGAAGCAAAGGAGCCCGAAGAGGACAAAGGGAGCTTAGGAAGACTCAGAACGAATGCAGCGGGTTCGATAGGATGTCCTATCGACCCGAGAGAGTCTCAACAACATGAAGGATGAGCTCGCTGAAGGATATGGGACTCAGTGTAATGTCTCACTGAATCATGAAGGTCACACCGAAAGGAAGAAAGTGGGCTCAACGAGGATGAAAAGGGAGTTCGCTGAGGGTCTTGTCAACAGTGATGGATTTCCTAGTAAAGGATGGAGTTTTTTTGATGGTCTTTTGGAGCTCGATATAGCTTCTGTAGCCTGCCAAAACGTCTTGCCGATTGTCTCGTGTCTTGCCAATGGCTGCCCGATGGTAAAGTCACATCGGGGAGACACCAGAGATGTCTCACCGACATGCGATGCTAAGCTACCCACTTTTGACCACCGAAGAGTCTTGCATTACCGGTGATTGCCCAATCAGATGGGTCCCTTTCTGAGAACAAGTGGCGACGGATTGAATGTTCAGGTTTGCAAGGAGGCCCAAGGGATTTTTTGGAAGGATGGTCTGTATGCAGAGAAGTCCAGAACATGAGGGAAGTCGAAAGAAATATGAAAGATCAGTGACTCATAGGGACAGCTATGGCCACTGCTGGTGAGGAGATAGATCGATATTAATGACAATCTTTTGAGCATTCAAGGCAGATTGCAGGGGGAGTTCAAAGATGGACACCAAGATAGAGGAGTAAATGTAGCAGCCGCCAGAAGATCAAAATGACTTCTCCTAAGGATAGAAATCCTTCGTGAGCGTGGACAACAGGTTTCGCATTGAATGCAGTTTTGACTTTCCTCAGAAAGATCTAAGAGCCGACTCTCCTGGATGCAAATATTTTGTAAACCCTAATGTAGGGGGACAATGCATTCTCTTGATGCATTTTGTATATAAGGCATGCTTTCCTCTTTGAAAAGGTTAGAATTTTTATGGTCAGAACTGTTAAGTGTTAGCACTTCTAGGATAGAGCTTGGAATTTTAGAGGATTTTCTTAGACTAAGAACTATTAGGAGTTATTCAGTGAACAAAAGGAGATGGAGTTGCATCTTGATTCTCAGTAATGAGAGCTTCTTTTGTCTTCTTGGTTAGCAGTAAGGTTTTAGTATAGATTGTGATGTATTTTTTGAATTCTCTTAGCGTAGTTGGAAACAATCTGAAGATTCAGATTCTCTGTACACTGGTGATTGTGCCAGCTTTGTAAACATTGTTTATCTATTTTAAATAATAGTAGAAGTAATAAGAGTTTAATCTACTTCATGTTGTGTTCTTGAATGATACTTGTCTCAGTTTGATCATTTTATTTGTGGAGCCTTCAAGGAATGAAATATTATTTTGTGTTTTGTTAAAATGGTAGTTAAAATTTGTTATACGAATTAGCACTGTGAATGAAAGAGGTTGTGTGTCAATCACAAGCTTATCTTGTTCTACAGTTTTAGTTTACAAATTCCTCGAAGTTAACAAGTCTAGTTAAGGTTGGATGAACTATTGTTCTTTCTGTTTCAAAACCCTGATCTATCTTTTGTTGTTTCTTTAAAAACCCCAATTAAAGTAGGCTTTATTTTCATGCGTGATTTAAGAACAGTCCAGAAGCTCAACACCAGCAGGCCCCTTGAATATTACTGTTGCATTGACCACTGAGTAACATCAGTACAGTTGAGACCCAACTACCAAGACCTTGGGAGCTAAGGCATCCATGTGCTTCCTTTCTCTTTCAGGAGAAGCAGAGTAGCAATATTTTGTTTGCATTGTTGTGGTGCCAAAATCACCATCAACACCTTCCTATTACGTCAAATAGGAACAAAGATAGCCCATTCTACAACCAAAGAACCTTAGAGTAACCTAAGCTCACCCACTTCCAAGAGGGAAACCAAAGAAAAGAAGGGGACGTCAGGATCCAGGCACCATTGCGAACTCCAGCACCCAGCCAAACAATCACAGAAAGAGCAATCAAAACTATGGCACTGCAACCACCCACACTAGCAACCTCATACGAGGCAAGGAGGGAGAGTACAAAAGGCCTCTCAACCACCCAAAATCCTCTAGCAACCAGAACACCCTCGCCATCCTCAGCGCTAACAGTGAAGAGGACTTGGCCTAAAGGACAGATCGCTAGTAGAAGGAGAAGCCAGTGAACAACCACCCGCCAACCTCCAACATCGACAACATCTACAACATAGACTTTGTCACTTGCAACAGATGGATTAGAAACCCTCACACCAAGAGAACTCCCGCCCACGCACCGCTCTCCACTCCTAGCTCCACGTCCAGCACCACAACACACCAACCCACAGACAAAGCCAAGCGAAGAGTGGCGACGCCCAAAGAAGCCATCTATGTCACCCTCATCCTTGCTTCCACCATTTGCATCCTCTACAGATTCAAAATTACTCCCTCCCACCTTCGCAATGTTCGCCTAGGTCACCCTCATCCTCCCTCTTATAGTTATAGTTATTAATTTTTGTTTATAAAACTCAGACCTCTTCTTATTCTTGAGGAAGAGTTAACATCTTTTTTTCAGGTTTTTTTAGTTCATAGCTATATAGACTCCTTTGTAGACCCTCTATAGTGGGGCAATCTGTCGAGGAGGAGATCTAGATGATAGGTGTGATATTTTGAATAAGATTGTTGAATATATTTTTTTCAACAATTTTGTGTGTGATTAAGATGTAATAAAGAATGGATACTTTGATAACATATTTTTTAAGGGATAAAAGTTTTTTGGATGCAATAACCCAAGCATGCCACTTGAGGTACTATTGAACCACTTTAATTTAGGTTGGTAAATTAGATTATGATTGTGAATTTAGTTGATTGGATGATAATTTTTAGTTCATGTGATTATGAATGATGCAATTTAGTTTTGAATTAGAATCTATAGATTGATACTCTTTTTAGTACTCTAGAGGTTGATTAAGTTGGACATACAACTTAATGGTTAACTAGTTATAGTCATAAGCATTAGGTACCTCTAGAAAAAGGTAGTTGTTTATATTCATTTACTTTTTTTTGAGAAATATAATTTTATTTTGTTTAAATATTTTATTGTAGTATTGTGTTTCATTGACCTATGCTCACCAGATATAGAATGTGTAGAATCCATGAATGCGTATATTTTGTTAGCACTATGTAAAGTTTTATGAATCCTTGGTTGATGATTTAATGATCCATCTCTTGAGTGATGAACTACTTAGTCTAGTAATATCACCAATAGTTAATTAGGCATTTGAGAAAGCCATACCTTTTTGGCATTGTTTCCAAGGATGATGCTAAGTCCAAGATTCTTTATGTGTTTTAAATTCTTTCCAATATTTCATAGGATATAAATTTTTTTTCAATATTAGGATAAATAGGTATTTAGGAATCAACAAAGAAATATTTACTAACAATGTGTAGGAACCGCTAATTAAAAGAGCTAGAAACATTGCATGTGGAGGCAGAGAGAGACTCTAGGCAGATTTCTCCCCTTGGTACATGAAGCATTTGAAGACATTGGTGGAAATAGTGAAGAAGTTGAGGGGATTAGCAAGGAAGAACTGTCCCTCGCACCAATAGCTACCCCAAACATAGAGGAGACTTCTAGAAGACATTTTGACATCATGGGTGATGCAGTAGTGGACGATCCAACATAACATGTAATGTTTGAATTTCCTGTAACCAATCAAGAAAGGGTTGTTAAACTTAAGAATATACCCGCTTTAACATTACCTATTTTTTATGAATTGGTTATAGAGGATCTATACACATTTATTTTTTAGTTTTATGTGTTGGGCAGGAGCTATGACTATACCATAGATGCTCATTGACACAAATTTTTTCCAGCCACACTAAAGGATGTTGCTCTACGTTGGTTCATGGGGTTGGGAAGAAGTATTGTTTCCAACTGGGCTATAATGAAGAAAAAATTCTTGGAGAAATATCAAGATTACTATAGAGGTGTAGACAAAAAGAGGGATGGCATCTTTAGGATGTCACAAAGAGAAGATGAGTCATTAGAAGATTATGTTGAGAGATTTCAATTTTGTCTCAAGAAATCACCTCAAAATAAACTCTCTTCTAAATCCTTAAAATTGGTATTAAGGGGATCCCATGAAGATTGTATGAGTACATCTCTCAATTTCCTTTTGATGAGATTTTCAAGGTGTGCAAAAAATACTCTATATCATTTATCAAAAAGACTAGGGGTGACAAAACCTCTTCTCTCAATAAGACATCCACTGGAGTTTGAAGGGTAGAACTTAGCAATCTTCTGTCCAATGTGAAGGAGAACATAATTAGTCACTTGGCTACTCAATTGGATAGCCTCAATATCAAAAAGAAGTAGGAAGAAGCATAGGCAACCCTAACAAAAAAATTTCCACACTGTCATCAGAATAAAATCAATTGCAAATGCGAAAAAATGACAAGTATCTCTGAAGAAAAGAAAGGGAAGCCAAAATTTCATACCCCAAAGGATGAAGAAGGCCAAGTGTTTTACATTTATTAGCACAAACCATGGGAACCAAGACAAGGTATGCCTCAAGACCCCTTGTCCTACAATATGCCATTTTCAAGTAGTAATTCAAACTTCTCAAATTGGAACCCTCAACCCTAGGTTAATGTGTAAAATCCTCCATGGCCAATACCCCAAGCAACCATTTAGACTAAAAAATAATAAGGGATATGGCCACCACAACCTTACTAGGCCTCAAATTAGAATTCCTTGTGGCCACCCCAACAAAATCAATAGCCATCACAATGGTGCATAGGTCAACAATGGAAAAACCAAAATACAAGTTACTCACAACCACAACAACCCTCTTAGCCAAAAAAACCTACCATAATGAAAAATCTAACTATGGCTACACTATCATAACCAAGAGCACCTCAACTTTCAGCCCAACCTGCACCTAACCCTAACCATAAGTATGTTCAATAGGCTTATGCTAATGACACCATACAATACCCAACCTATGGGGTTGAAGTGAGTGATGTCCATCTCCATTAAGGGAAAATGCTAATTGGGCCTTCATCTCCTCACATCATGAAGTTGATTGATGAGGAAACCTAAACAAAATCCATGGATAAAAAATCTAAAGAACCTAAACAAAATCAGGTTAAACCAACCAACATAAGTCCATAACCACCATTCCCTGAAAGATTAACTATACAAAAGCATCATTTTGAAGTTGAATCTGACTTGTTAGGACAACTCATAAATTTTTACATAAAAATACCTCAGATACAAGCAATTAATGAAGTTTCAATTCACACAAAGATTGTGAGGGAGTTATGCGTAAAGAATCCAAGAAAGAAATGGAAGGACACTCAAACTATGCATGTTTTAAGACAACTTGTTGATATCATACTAGGAAATATAATTGTTCCTAAATATGTAGAACTTGGGAGCCTTGTAGTAGATGTTCAAATTAATCAAAATATCATCAAAAATACCTTAATTAACCTAGGAGTAGCCATAAATGTGATGACAAAGGAAATCGTGAAGAAAATTCAGTTAGTGGAGCTTCAACCTACACCTACTATTTTACAATTAGAAAATAGGTCAATTGTTAAACCAAAGGGTATCATAGAAGAATTGGTTATCACATTGGAATCATAGGAATACACTATAGAATTTATGGTATTACAACCTAAAGAAAACCTTGTCGGATATCCCTTAATACTAAGGAGACCTTGGTTGTCCACTGCAGATGCATTCATCAGTTGTAGTTTTGGTAATATGATTATTTTCAATAGAAATGCGACCAAAAAACTAGTCCTTTACCCACTTGCATAGCCAAATATAGAATTAGATCAAACTGTATGGCCTACCCTAGATGAGGATGATCAATATTCATTGCAAACACTAATGACCATTGAACGTAATCCTATTCTGGAAACTCGGGATGGAGATGAATTACTTGCAAACATTATGCAAAACTCCTATGGTAGGGACTCACAACAATACAACTATTTAACATGCTTGCATGACCCTTTGAAAAACACAATCCTTGCCAATACATCTAAGTATATTTCTCAAATTTTCCATACTCTCCTACAATCCCAATTTAGCAGGCCTTGACATGTCCTCTATTAAGAAATCGACCTTGACCATAGAGATTGCAACAGGTAGGACATTAAATATCAACAATCAATTAAAACAACTAAACAATAGTCTTCATTATTAACCATGCTACAAGAATACATAGCTAAATTCACATGGGACTATCATGACATGAAAGGAATAGATCCTAACCTATGCATGCAAAAAATTTACATTAATGAAGGCTATAAATTGGTGAGGCATCCTTAGAGAAGAATGAAATCAACTGTACATGGCATAGTCAAAGAAAGATTACTGTCAACACATACCAAAGTGGTTGAAAGGTAAGAAACTGAAGGTAAAGATACAAGAATTGGTAGACACTGCATTCTAGTTATTGAGATGTAGAAATCTGGCCAAAGTATATAATCAAGCAAAAACTCAATTTCTCCTAGAATAGATGGAGGGAGCTTACCCCTGAACTCAAAAATAAGGAACCACACTTTGTTTTCAACTATGTGGCAACAATTAGAAGATCACATAAGTATATTATAGTTACCTTGAAAAATGGAACTACTTGGCTTCCTCTCACCTTTCATCCTTCTCTCCTCCTGTTCCCTATAACACATTGAATAGGAAGGAAACAAGAGGAAGGTGCAAAAGAAAACAATAGGTAGGAAAATATATCAGACCAACATGGTTTTTACTTGAAATGAGGGACAAGAGTGACCAAAGCTATGGGCCATAGAGAAATTGCACTGCAATACAACCTTCGGCCCTAAACTTGCTTGAGGACAAGCAAGAGCTTAAGTTGGGGGGAAAATGATAAGCCATATAATTTCCCTATTTCCTATTGCTATTTCATATTTTTATCTTTATTTCTACTAAACTTTGAGATATTACCAAGACCTTTCATATATAACTTTAATTAGTTTAAATCATTTGGAATTGAACATGTTATATTAATATGTGTATGTATGAGTTATGAATTTCCATGAAGTTTAGTAGGATTTTATGTTTAAATTATGGTTGTTAACATTGAGAAGCCTTAAAAAATAAGACTAACATTTGTAACAATATATTTTTCAACTTGCAACGACGGGATTCTCAACCCATAGCTTAAGGACTACAATTCGGTGCAAAGGAGTCGAGTCTACTATAGCACAACCACTTTCAAAATAAGATGGAGGTGATCATTTAATGATCAAATCATGAATCAACGGGTATTACTTTTATCTTTCAATAAGAAAATTGAGAGAAGAAGTATGTTCTCAATAAGACTATGAGTTATAACAAAAATTTGTTCTACCAAGCATGTTTTTGGTTATAACAGTTAAACCTACTGAGTACAAAGTCCTTGTTTGATTTCTATACTCCTACGTTAAAGTTATTACTCCTTCCAGTTTTAAAACTCAATCCTCTTCCTATTCTTGAGGAAGATTTGGCATCTATTTTTTAGTTTGTTTTTAGGTCATAGCTAATTGGACTCCTTAGCGGACCCTATATAGTGGGGTACTCTGTCTAGGAGGAGATCTAGATGATAGGTGTGATATATTGAATAAGATTGTTGGATAAATTTTGTTCAACAATTTTGTGTGTGATTAAGATGTATTAAATAATGAATACTTTGATAGAATATTTTTATTAAGGGATAAAACAATTTTTGTGCATGTAGCAACTCAAGCAAGCTAATTGAGGTATTGTTGAACCACTTTAATTTAGGTTGATGGATTATATTATGTATTATGAATTTAATTGATTAATTGATAGTTTTTAGTTCATGTGATTATGAATGATGCAATTTAGTTTTGAATTAGAATCTATAGATTGATACTTTGTTTAGTACTTCAGAGGATAATTAAGTAGGACATACTATAATTTAACAGTTAACTGGTTATAGTAATAAGCATTAGGTACCCATAGCAAAAGGTAGTTTTTTATATTCATTTACTTTGTTTTGAGAAATAGAATTTTATTCTAATTAAAATCTTTTACTATATTTTTGTGTGTTTCATTCATCTATGCTTAACAAATATAGGATGTGTAGAATCCATAGTGCATATATTTTTCTAGCACTATTTGAAGTTTTACAACTCCCTAGTTGATGATTTAATGAGCCCTCTCTTGAGTGATGAACGGCTTATTCTAGTAATAGCACCAGTAGTTAATTAGGCATTTGAGAAATCCCCAATCCTCTTCCACTATCCCACCTTCCAATCTTGCTTCACCTCCTCCGATTGACATTTTGGTGGACCTCACCACATCTATTCCCACATCCATTCCTACTACTACTCCCATTTTTGGGGAATCATCTCCATCTTCTTCTTCTTCTCTCCCTTTCATCTCATCAATTCATCCTCCCTAGTTCACCATGTCCACCATACCTCCTACCATTCCTTCCACTTCTCTTCCTACTTCTCTTAGCCTTCTTGAGACTTTCATGTCTCATATTTCTAACTTTCCCAAGGAATTATCCACCATCTTACTCTATGAAGTTAATAGGGACCTATTAAATCAAGTGGCATAGGCTACTCTTCCTCCTTCTTAGAGCATTTTGGATCCTCCTATTATGGAGAGTGTGGACCAAATTTTGGAAGTAAAACAAAGACAAGAAAGAGAGGACATGGTGGGTCTCTCTTCAGTAGAGGAAGCTTTGGTCTCCCTCACCCTATCAATTCAACTCAAGATGGCCTCTAGACTCACTTGAGGAGTCTAGATAAATCAATAACTCATGTTGTGTTATCAAAAGATGAACTGGACAAGATGGAGAAAATGAAAACATGGGCTCAATCTACATATCTGGATCATGAATAATTTTGATGCAAGTAATAAAGAAATTAGGATGGTTTCCCAAGCACATAATAACTTTTTGATTTTGAAAGAGGGGGCTAATAAGCTGATTGAAGAGTGTGAGGGTTTTCATAAATATTATGGGTTAGTATGTCCCAAGGTGGACACAATAAAGAAACTTCCCATTGAAGTGATTGAGTGGGAAGGAATTTTGTAGAAAGAACTTGTAAAAGAGCCACATTACTAGTTGCATGTGATTAATTTCAAAAAAGGAGATAGTGATACAAGTTGAGCTAGAAGTAAAAGGTATCATTGATCAAATCAGTGATTTTTTTGTGACTTGTGATTAGGGTTTTGCAAGAATTGATGAAAGTGAAAATAAATGCATCTAAGAAGTTAAATGATGAAGTTTTAAAGTAGCAATGGAGGTTTGTAATTCACAAGGAGCACATAGACAACTTATCTATAGAATTCTTGGATGATGTAGTGAAATTTTTTGTGAAGTCATAGGAAATAATTAGTCAAAGATCTTCTTGGGTAGAACTGCATCACCAACTCATGGATGAATATGATTCTCTATGTTACAAAGTTCATGCAACTCCCAATCTGCCCAATAAAGAATTTACTAGGGCTCTCATTGTTTTTGTTAAATTTTCTATGAAAAAAAATAGGTTAGAGTGTGATAGAAGATAAATTTATGTAGATGATAGCCAGTCTAGCATTTTTTGGGAAATTGTGCCACCAGATTTTGTAAAAGTGTATTTAATAAAAGATATATTAATATACTAAATTACATTTTCCTAGGTTCATTTGTGATTGAATTTAGTTGGATATGGAAGATGGATATTTTGTAAATATTTAATGCATCTCCACTATTAAATGTAAATGTAATTCAGACCATTGGTGTTGAGATGATCTCCACCATTGATTTTGTAAGCCTTATTTATAAAAGGTTGTCTTCTCTCCATTGTAAAAGGTTGTTGGATAGGAGTTATTGTAAATCATCATTTTGAAATCAATACAAGCAAGGCATTGAAGTTGTGGTGACTTGGTTATTTCTTTATGTATGCATGGTTCATTTCTTCAATTTTAGATAAAGTTCAATTACGATAATAGTGAAGTGTGAAGATATTTGATAGATATTTGGTTCATACCATTTATAATTTTTTGATTGTAAGTTACTTTGTATGGTTATTCTAAGCCTTATTTCAATATTAGTTCAATTATGAATGCTCATTTATATTGTGCTAGAATTGTGTATATGCATGAATACTATTATTGGTGATGAAAGATTGAATCATGAGTGCCATTGATGAGGGAGCTAACCCAAGAGATAGAATAACACAAAAAATAGAGAATAATATTTTATTTAAAAATGTGGAATTCTTACATTTAGAGGATCTCAAATCCTCGAAGTTCTACAATACATGCAAATTATAGAAAACTACAGAAAATCCCCTTTTCCCACATTTGCTCTTTTCCTCCCCAAAAAGCTATAGTAAAAAATTAGGAAAACCCCACCCATAAATAGCTCCTTTTCAGTTTTCGAGCCAAACAACATTTGAATTATGAGTTTTGGCAGTATGGCACTAGAAATTACAATTTGAAATTCAAAAATTGAGTCCTAATTTGAAAATTGGCAATTTTCCAAAAATTGACCAACTTTTCGAAGCCATAACTTTTGATCCGGGACTCCATTTTTCAAACTGTTTAAACCGTTGGAAAGGTCTCAGAGTTAAGAATGTGATAAGAACTAGCTTTGATAGTTTCCAAATTTATAAGCCTATATGAGACCATTTATTGCCTTAAACTAGACTCGTAATTATTTTTTGTATTGTGTGGGTAAACAAATTGAATAACTTTCAACGGAATGTGTTGGAGTACAATTAACACTGAGAGGGGAGCGTGAATCAGTGTTAACAAACAAATTAACTCTTTTTATTTCTTTTAATAATTTTCAAATCATGAATGAACTTATGCAATAAGAAACAAATGAACAGATAATGAACAAACACATATAAGAGATTGACACAAAGATTGTCTTGAGTGGAAACCCTCCTAGGGAATAAAACCACTCGAACTTGGCATCACTGGCCTTATCTAAAAATATTCTTTGTACAAAGCCTCACTAGTTGATTTGTCTCACTGAAAATGGTGCTATCTCACTGATAGTCTTATAGTGCTATCTCACTGATAGTCTTTTGAAATGCACAAGTATGAAATAATTGTAAATAAAAAGTTGATCTTTGTTTCAAGAATTGCATACTCTGTTCTACAATGACCTCAAAATCAAAGTCACAAATTCCAACTACACAAAACAATATATATATATTTCCTTTCTGAAACATATATTATGTTCTTTTCACAATCTCTCATCATCTTGAATATGAGCACAATGAAGTATTTAACATGTTCTCTATTCTCAAAAATAGAATTGGGAAAACCCTTTTGAAAAACTAAATCACCAACTTCCATTGAAAAATCAAAACTAAAACTGCCTTTGCCAGTTGTAAGAACAAATTTTCTTACACAATGCTTAACCAAAATTCATTTGATCTATACAACATCCATCTTGCTAAGAATGTATTAAGAATAATCAACAAGTAACTGTCATTTTACCTTGCAAAACCGACACCCTTATCCAAGATAACTAATCACAGCCAAACACACGATAAACTCACAAAATAAGGATGTTCAGCTTACAAGTTTCAAACAACAAAAAACCATTTGAATAAACCCTTAAGCTTAACAGTAGACCCGACCAGGGTTTTTATTTGATTCTCCTTAACAAACAAAACATGTATTTATAGACCCGATACAAAGGTAATCATGAACGACTTCTTTCTGGCTTGACTTAAAGATTTGCATGGGTTACTCAAGCAAAATATTAACCACATTAACAACTGTTTTAACCCAGAAATCACACATGCCCAGTTAAACACAATAAACCTGATTCAACTAATCAAAATTATAAACAAGATATATCCAATGCACACAGGTTCACATAGACACAAAGAAAAAGATAAAGATTACACCTGATGTCGGCACAACTAGAACATCTTCATTGTTGCTTTTTACTGTAATTTCTTATCCCCTCGAAAACCATGCAACCGATTTATGAAACAAGTCTTTGCTTACCACTATCGCCATGATTAGGGTAACAAACCCTAACAAACAAAAAATGAATCAAGTATCTATGCTCACTGAATTTTCAAAGAAGCTCTTTGACTTCGACATAATGCCTTTTCAAATCTGAGAATTATGATGGGAAAAATTCCCATTCAACAAACAAAATAATCTCCACCGACAATGCGATGATTATTTTGACTTTATAAAACATTATCATTGCAACCTTTTGTCATTTCAATATTATCTTTGAGAAAACACAATTTTCCACTTATCAAGGATTTCCTCACAATGATACCCATATTATATTTGTAATCACCAAACCTTATTTGTAGATGCACTATGGCAATGTGTTTCCTTATAAAAATGTAATGTGCCTTTTGAACATGCTTTGGATAAACAACTTATCATTGCACCTGAACAATGTTATTTAAAAAGCATGCCAAAATATATAAGATGCAGATGAACTTTATAATCTCAAACTAAAATCTGATCAATATTCCAAGCTGACTATAACCAAACTGTAAAACATATCAATCACTGGAATATGCCAAATGCAAGTGATGTTTCCAAGATAGATCAAAATAGATATATAAACTCATGCAAGAAGAACTGAACTAAAAGATCACCATGTGCACAACTTGATACCTCAACTTTGGTGTTATGACATTAATGCCAAATAATACTGAGGGACAACAAACTCCCCCTTTGGCATTGATTTCAAACACAAAAGTTAATCAATAATATCATAGATGCAATATTCTTGTCCTGAACATGATGATTGCATGAAGTACATATCCATCTTGTCACATATCAAAGAAACCATCAGAAACAACTAAGAAACTGCATAATCAGAGCATATCACTGCCATAACATAATCTGAATTGAACATTGCAAAATAAACCCCCAAATTCTCCCCCTTTTGACACAATTCCAAAGGAAAAGAAACTGAACCAAACAAAAACGTGCTCATAATGCCAAATAAATATTGAGGGATAAAAGAATATGCATGAACTTCTCCCCCTATCTAAATGCACAAGGGAAACAACTGAAATCACTATTAGATTCCTTAATCACTATCCACATGTACTTATTATTACTACCCAATGAAATGTCAAACCAACAGACATACTAATGAAATCAATAAACCTGCATCATATAAATACTACACTGACAAGATATCACCTGTATCACAGATGTCATCACTTGTACTCACCTGTACCAAGTAAGAGCAAAGCAAGAATATCACTAATTCAAGTGTATTGTACAAAGAGCAAGTATGAATACCAATATACAAGAACCAAGTATCCATCACTATAAGCACTGTCACATTCAAAAGTAACACTGTCAGTTTGGTACAAGTAAAACCAAAAGATCATTGAGAAACCCTGTCATCCATCCTTGAAACTCAAATGTCCACTAGGACTACTAAAACAAAGGAAACTGAAAGCACCAAGAATCTCTCAAAGCTAAGACATTAAAAATATCATGCAATCCTTTCCACCTAAAGCCACTTGTTACCATTAGTTCTTGTGCACTGTCTGACCATTTACTGAGATGATGTATTGTAAGGATTGTTTCTTATTTACTACCTTGCTTCCTGTACATTATACTATTTTCTGAAAATAAGAACCGAATAAAACATACAAAGCAATTTGTCCTTTAACAACCTATCACTGAAACAAAAGTAATTTCAATCCAGTGCATAGTATCACTATCAACCAAGAACATTGTTCAAGGTCCATAGCATATCTCTTAGAATGACCACTTGATTATTATTTCAATCCACTTTCCATACACCTTTTGCATTGTGATCATAACAAAATTTTCAATACTGACTTCATATAGTGCTTTACATTACTGTTGCTATCAAACTCCTATGACTGTAACTCATTGCTCATGCCATCACTATTTATCATTTTCAAAGCATATTGTCATTGTCTTAACTGCTAGAGAAGAGGAAAATTAGAAACATTTATACCATAGAACCAAGCAATAAATATCATTGTATATCTGATATGATGAAGAATATACAACTACCCCTATATTTCTAAAGGCCATCAATATATTTTATAGACACCTTATTGCTCTAATCCTTTTACCATTCTTCAAGAAAGATACCAAAAAAGAAACATATGTCAAATGTTGAGTTCACTATGATATCTACAATACTGTTACTATGAAACAAAATCACTGTAAGTTATGTCCAGTATTCACATAATCCAAGAAGCTTTGATCTGGCAAATAAAAAGACACCCAAAAACTTCTTCCAAGAAAACTGTCAAAAAATGCCTGCATTATCCTGATAAGATATCATCATGCAAAAGTGTTGTATGCCTGTTTCACTTACTTTACTTAGGTAACACTAGTAATGCTTACAACATTTGATAACATGACATATGTGCCTGACACAAACCTAACAGATCTGATCATATAAGTTATGCTACTAATCATTGGCATCCTTTCAAGAATGTCATTAAAATTTCATGTTGCAAGAGCAAAAATAGACAACTCTCAACTCTGCATCATGATTATTTACTTCATATCAAAGCATGACAAAACCTTGTAAACATTTTCTCCTTGAATGTCACTTGAACACTTACAACAGATTAAAGAGCATTCCTCGATAAGAACGCTTGATCAAGTTCACTAGAGACACCACCAAAACATGCAAAACCTTGGAGCCAACATAAAATACCTTGAAAGAGACATGAACATATTGAAGCAAGTATGAAATACCACAGAACCAATCATATTCAGTCAACTTTGATAATTATGTATCAACAACAACTTTAACTATGAATGAGCACAAAATTAATAAAGCATTTCTTGATCTTCTCTAGGGACTGAAGAGTAAAACACTAACCTGCTCCCCCTTACCTCAAGTTATCTTTTATGCACCTTGAAATGATCCTTGTACAATATGCACATGATTAGGGCTTTCTTCCTTTTTATCATACCTTCTTCTCCAAACCTTCAAAGGTTCTTTCCTTTGCTTGTTTGTCACATTTGACTTCTTAATGTGATTAGGTGACTTCACGGGGTTTGTTTTGCAACATTGTGTTGTATGCCCAAGATTTGTACACCTATAGCATATGATATTGCTATCTAGACCAAAAGAATGATCATTTCTTGATATTCCAAGAGTACTTCCACAATTATATTTTTTGTGCTTCCAACAATTTATTGCTAGATAACCAACTTTATTACATTTATAACAAACATTATTATAGTCCTGATTTGTCAAACTATAAGAACTCTTATCCTTATTCCATTTAGAACTATTTCTTGAGTGAGTTCTACAATTTTTAGCTCTATGGCCATAAATATGACAAGAATAACAATAGCCATGAAATTGAGAGTAATTGTACCTCATTGAATGATTATGTCTGATAGGTGGAGGCTGTGAGATTTTGTTTGTTCTTCTTCTTCCAACATCAGCAGTTTTCTCTTTTGATTTCTTATTTTCATCACTTTTTGAAGCTACAGAAGTATAGCTTAAGTCTATTTTCTTTCTTGGAGTATTTCTGTCCTTAAAACTATGTCCTTTCTCATTTGCAAATATAAAAACTATTTCAGTTTTTGACTCTTTTCCACTTGAAGAGGTTTGTCCTATTTCATTCCTAGACCAGTAGGATCACTGGAATTTTTTTTCTTACATATCATCCAATGCATTAATACTTTTCTCAAACTTCTTATACTTTTCTAACATAATCTTATGATCCTCAAGATCTTTCTTTAAAGCAACAACTTCTCCTTCAAGCTTATGACACTCAATATTTTTGGCATCCAAGTCAGATTTTGTGACTTCCACTATCCTCTGTCTCCTCAATCTTTGTTTTTAGATTTAAGATTATGTTATCTGAATCATTAGAAAAAATTAACAGAGAATTATTTTCTACACTCTTTTTCAAAGAATTAAGTTCATCCTCAAAATCTTGACACATTTCTTCTTTAGCTTTCAACTTGACTCCTTTTTCTTCTTCAATTCTTTTTCTTTCTTCCATTTGAACCTTGAGTTTCTTGTTTTCTCTTTCAATTTTTCTAATCATGTCTAGAGCAGAGACAAGCTCTCCTTCAAAATAAACTACTCCTTCAGGGTTACTACCACACACTTCTATATCTGATTCATTCATATTCACCATGAATTCATCAACATCTATATTAGACACCTTGTCTTCTACAAAATTGTTCTTATTAACATTTAAAGAATCAATTAACAAAAACTTTTCTTGAGACAAGGCTTCACTAGACATGACAGGAGTTGTTTTATTATCTTTTTGCTTGACACTAGTGTTTTTCTTTTCAACTATGTTTCTTTTGCACTTAGCCATGACAAGTACTCCACGATTAGGAATCCCCTAAGATGTTAAGACTTAACTTACAAGGGTTTGGCTTTGATACTAATTGTTGGAGTATAGTTAACATTGAGAGGGGGGTGAATTAGTGTTAACAAATAAATTAACTCTTTTTATTTCTTTTAATAATTTTCAGATCATGAATGAACTTATGCAATAAAAAACAAATGAACAGATAATGAACAAACACATATAAGAGATTGACACAAATATTTTCTTGAGTGGAAACCCTCCTAGGGAATAAAACCACTCGAACTTGGCCTCACTGGCCTTATCTAAAAATATTCTTTGTACAAAGCCTCACTGGCTGATTTGTCTCACTAACAATGGTGCTATCTCACTGATAGTCTTATAGTGCTATCTCACTAATAGTCTTTTGAAATGTACAAGTATGAAAGAATTGTAAATACAGAGTTGATCTTTGTTTCAAGAATTACATACTCTGTTCTGCAATGACCTCAGAATCAGAGTCACAAATTCAAACTACACAAAACAATATATATATTTCCTTTCTAAAACATATATTTTGTTCTTTTCACAATCTCTCATCATCTTGAATATGAGCACAATGAAGTATTTAACATGTTCTTTGTTCTCAAAAATAGAATTGGGAAAACCCTTTTGAAAAACTAAATCACCAACTTCCATTGAAAAATTGAAACTAAAACTGCCTTTGCTAATTGTAAGAACAAATTTTCTTACACAATGCTTAACCAAAATCCATCTGATCTATACAACATCCATCTTGCTAAGAATGTATTAAGAATAATCAACAAATAACTGTCATTTTACCTTTCAAAATCGACACCCTTATCCAAGATAACTAATCACAGCCAAACACATGATAAACTCACAAAATAAGGATGTTCAACTTACAAGTTTCAAACAACAAAAAACCATTTGAATAAACCCTTAAGCTTAACAGAAAACCTGACCAGGGTTTTTATTTGATTCTCCTTAACAAAAAAACAAGTATTTACAGACCCGATACAAAGGTAATCATGAACGACTTCTTTTTGGATTGACTTAAAGATTTGCATGGGTTACTCAAGAAAAATATTAACCACATTAACAACTGTTTTAACCCAAAAATCACACATGCCTAGTTAAACACAATAAACCCGATTCAACTAATCAGAATTATAAACAAGATAGATCCAATGCACACAGGTTTACATAGACACAAATAAAAAGATAAAGATTACACCTGATGTCGGCACAACCAAAACATCTTCACTGTTGCTTTTTACTGTAATTTCTTGTCCCCTCGAAAACCATGCAACTGATTTCTAAAACAAGTCTTTGCTTACCACTATAGCCATGATTAGGGTAACAAACCCTAACAAACAAAAAATGAATCAAGTATCTATGCTCATCGAAGTTTCAAAGAAGTTGTTTGACTTCAACATAATGCCTTTTCAAATCTGAGAATTATGATGGGAAAAATTCCCATTCAACAAACAAAATAATCTCCACCGACAATGCGATGATTATTTTGACTTTATAAAACATTATCATTCAACCTTTTGTTATTTCAATATTATCTTTGAGAAAACACATTTTGCCACTTATCAAGGATTTCCTCACAATGATACCCATATTATATTTGTAATCACCAAACCTTATTTGTAGATGCACTATGGCAATGTGTTGCCTTATAAAAAATGTAAGGTGCCTTTTGAACATGCTTTGGATAAACAACTTATTATTGCACCTAAACAATGTTATTTAAAAAGCATGCCATAATATATAAGATGCAGATGAACTTTATAATCTCAAACTGAAATCTAATCAATACGCCAAGTTGACTATAACCAAACTGTAAACCATATCAATCACTAGAATATGCCAAATGCAAGTGACGATGCCAAGATAGATCAGAATAGATATATAAACTCATGCAAGAAGAACTGAACTAAAAAATCACCATGTGCACAACCTAAAACCTTAACTTTGGTGTTATGACATTAATGCCAAATAATAC
>VDFB02058242.1:642251145-642285275 GCA_007258455.2 Sequoia sempervirens | reverse complement strand
GGGGAGACACCAGAGATGTCTCACCGACATGCGATGCTAAGCTACCCACTTTTGACCACCGAAGAGTCTTGCATTACCGGTGATTGCCCAATCAGATGGGTCCCTTTCTGAGAACAAGTGGCGACGGATTGAATGTTCAGGTTTGCAAGGAGGCCCAAGGGATTTTTTGGAAGGATGGTCTGTATGCAGAGAAGTCCAGAACATGAGGGAAGTCGAAAGAAATATGAAAGATCAGTGACTCATAGGGACAGCTATGGCCACTGCTGGTGAGGAGATAGATCGATATTAATGACAATCTTTTGAGCATTCAAGGCAGATTGCAGGGGGAGTTCAAAGATGGACACCAAGATAGAGGAGTAAATGTAGCAGCCGCCAGAAGATCAAAATGACTTCTCCTAAGGATAGAAATCCTTCGTGAGCGTGGACAACAGGTTTCGCATTGAATGCAGTTTTGACTTTCCTCAGAAAGATCTAAGAGCCGACTCTCCTGGATGCAAATATTTTGTAAACCCTAATGTAGGGGGACAATGCATTCTCTTGATGCATTTTGTATATAAGGCATGCTTTCCTCTTTGAAAAGGTTAGAATTTTTATGGTCAGAACTGTTAAGTGTTAGCACTTCTAGGATAGAGCTTGGAATTTTAGAGGATTTTCTTAGACTAAGAACTATTAGGAGTTATTCAGTGAACAAAAGGAGATGGAGTTGCATCTTGATTCTCAGTAATGAGAGCTTCTTTTGTCTTCTTGGTTAGCAGTAAGGTTTTAGTATAGATTGTGATGTATTTTTTGAATTCTCTTAGCGTAGTTGGAAACAATCTGAAGATTCAGATTCTCTGTACACTGGTGATTGTGCCAGCTTTGTAAACATTGTTTATCTATTTTAAATAATAGTAGAAGTAATAAGAGTTTAATCTACTTCATGTTGTGTTCTTGAATGATACTTGTCTCAGTTTGATCATTTTATTTGTGGAGCCTTCAAGGAATGAAATATTATTTTGTGTTTTGTTAAAATGGTAGTTAAAATTTGTTATACGAATTAGCACTGTGAATGAAAGAGGTTGTGTGTCAATCACAAGCTTATCTTGTTCTACAGTTTTAGTTTACAAATTCCTCGAAGTTAACAAGTCTAGTTAAGGTTGGATGAACTATTGTTCTTTCTGTTTCAAAACCCTGATCTATCTTTTGTTGTTTCTTTAAAAACCCCAATTAAAGTAGGCTTTATTTTCATGCGTGATTTAAGAACAGTCCAGAAGCTCAACACCAGCAGGCCCCTTGAATATTACTGTTGCATTGACCACTGAGTAACATCAGTACAGTTGAGACCCAACTACCAAGACCTTGGGAGCTAAGGCATCCATGTGCTTCCTTTCTCTTTCAGGAGAAGCAGAGTAGCAATATTTTGTTTGCATTGTTGTGGTGCCAAAATCACCATCAACACCTTCCTATTACGTCAAATAGGAACAAAGATAGCCCATTCTACAACCAAAGAACCTTAGAGTAACCTAAGCTCACCCACTTCCAAGAGGGAAACCAAAGAAAAGAAGGGGACGTCAGGATCCAGGCACCATTGCGAACTCCAGCACCCAGCCAAACAATCACAGAAAGAGCAATCAAAACTATGGCACTGCAACCACCCACACTAGCAACCTCATACGAGGCAAGGAGGGAGAGTACAAAAGGCCTCTCAACCACCCAAAATCCTCTAGCAACCAGAACACCCTCGCCATCCTCAGCGCTAACAGTGAAGAGGACTTGGCCTAAAGGACAGATCGCTAGTAGAAGGAGAAGCCAGTGAACAACCACCCGCCAACCTCCAACATCGACAACATCTACAACATAGACTTTGTCACTTGCAACAGATGGATTAGAAACCCTCACACCAAGAGAACTCCCGCCCACGCACCGCTCTCCACTCCTAGCTCCACGTCCAGCACCACAACACACCAACCCACAGACAAAGCCAAGCGAAGAGTGGCGACGCCCAAAGAAGCCATCTATGTCACCCTCATCCTTGCTTCCACCATTTGCATCCTCTACAGATTCAAAATTACTCCCTCCCACCTTCGCAATGTTCGCCTAGGTCACCCTCATCCTCCCTCTTATAGTTATAGTTATTAATTTTTGTTTATAAAACTAGACCTCTTCTTATTCTTGAGGAAGAGTTGACATCTTTTTTTCAGTTTTTTTTAGTTCATAGCTAACTAGACTCCTTTGTAGACCCTATATAGTGGGGCTAATCTGTCGAGGAGGAGATCTAGATGATAGGTGTGATATTTTGAATAAGATTGTTGAATATATTTTTTTCAACAATTTTGTGTGTGATTAAGATGTAATAAAGAATGGATACTTTGATAACATATTTTTTAAGGGATAAAAGTTTTTTGGATGCAATAACCCAAGCATGCCACTTGAGGTACTATTGAACCACTTTAATTTAGGTTGGTAAATTAGATTATGATTGTGAATTTAGTTGATTGGATGATAATTTTTAGTTCATGTGATTATGAATGATGCAATTTAGTTTTGAATTAGAATCTATAGATTGATACTCTTTTTAGTACTCTAGAGGTTGATTAAGTTGGACATACAACTTAATGGTTAACTAGTTATAGTCATAAGCATTAGGTACCTCTAGAAAAAGGTAGTTGTTTATATTCATTTACTTTTTTTTGAGAAATATAATTTTATTTTGTTTAAATATTTTATTGTAGTATTGTGTTTCATTGACCTATGCTCACCAGATATAGAATGTGTAGAATCCATGAATGCGTATATTTTGTTAGCACTATGTAAAGTTTTATGAATCCTTGGTTGATGATTTAATGATCCATCTCTTGAGTGATGAACTACTTAGTCTAGTAATATCACCAATAGTTAATTAGGCATTTGAGAAAGCCATACCTTTTTGGCATTGTTTCCAAGGATGATGCTAAGTCCAAGATTCTTTATGTGTTTTAAATTCTTTCCAATATTTCATAGGATATAAATTTTTTTTCAATATTAGGATAAATAGGTATTTAGGAATCAACAAAGAAATATTTACTAACAATGTGTAGGAACCGCTAATTAAAAGAGCTAGAAACATTGCATGTGGAGGCAGAGAGAGACTCTAGGCAGATTTCTCCCCTTGGTACATGAAGCATTTGAAGACATTGGTGGAAATAGTGAAGAAGTTGAGGGGATTAGCAAGGAAGAACTGTCCCTCGCACCAATAGCTACCCCAAACATAGAGGAGACTTCTAGAAGACATTTTGACATCATGGGTGATGCAGTAGTGGACGATCCAACATAACATGTAATGTTTGAATTTCCTGTAACCAATCAAGAAAGGGTTGTTAAACTTAAGAATATACCCGCTTTAACATTACCTATTTTTTATGAATTGGTTATAGAGGATCTATACACATTTATTTTTTAGTTTTATGTGTTGGGCAGGAGCTATGACTATACCATAGATGCTCATTGACACAAATTTTTTCCAGCCACACTAAAGGATGTTGCTCTACGTTGGTTCATGGGGTTGGGAAGAAGTATTGTTTCCAACTGGGCTATAATGAAGAAAAAATTCTTGGAGAAATATCAAGATTACTATAGAGGTGTAGACAAAAAGAGGGATGGCATCTTTAGGATGTCACAAAGAGAAGATGAGTCATTAGAAGATTATGTTGAGAGATTTCAATTTTGTCTCAAGAAATCACCTCAAAATAAACTCTCTTCTAAATCCTTAAAATTGGTATTAAGGGGATCCCATGAAGATTGTATGAGTACATCTCTCAATTTCCTTTTGATGAGATTTTCAAGGTGTGCAAAAAATACTCTATATCATTTATCAAAAAGACTAGGGGTGACAAAACCTCTTCTCTCAATAAGACATCCACTGGAGTTTGAAGGGTAGAACTTAGCAATCTTCTGTCCAATGTGAAGGAGAACATAATTAGTCACTTGGCTACTCAATTGGATAGCCTCAATATCAAAAAGAAGTAGGAAGAAGCATAGGCAACCCTAACAAAAAAATTTCCACACTGTCATCAGAATAAAATCAATTGCAAATGCGAAAAAATGACAAGTATCTCTGAAGAAAAGAAAGGGAAGCCAAAATTTCATACCCCAAAGGATGAAGAAGGCCAAGTGTTTTACATTTATTAGCACAAACCATGGGAACCAAGACAAGGTATGCCTCAAGACCCCTTGTCCTACAATATGCCATTTTCAAGTAGTAATTCAAACTTCTCAAATTGGAACCCTCAACCCTAGGTTAATGTGTAAAATCCTCCATGGCCAATACCCCAAGCAACCATTTAGACTAAAAAATAATAAGGGATATGGCCACCACAACCTTACTAGGCCTCAAATTAGAATTCCTTGTGGCCACCCCAACAAAATCAATAGCCATCACAATGGTGCATAGGTCAACAATGGAAAAACCAAAATACAAGTTACTCACAACCACAACAACCCTCTTAGCCAAAAAAACCTACCATAATGAAAAATCTAACTATGGCTACACTATCATAACCAAGAGCACCTCAACTTTCAGCCCAACCTGCACCTAACCCTAACCATAAGTATGTTCAATAGGCTTATGCTAATGACACCATACAATACCCAACCTATGGGGTTGAAGTGAGTGATGTCCATCTCCATTAAGGGAAAATGCTAATTGGGCCTTCATCTCCTCACATCATGAAGTTGATTGATGAGGAAACCTAAACAAAATCCATGGATAAAAAATCTAAAGAACCTAAACAAAATCAGGTTAAACCAACCAACATAAGTCCATAACCACCATTCCCTGAAAGATTAACTATACAAAAGCATCATTTTGAAGTTGAATCTGACTTGTTAGGACAACTCATAAATTTTTACATAAAAATACCTCAGATACAAGCAATTAATGAAGTTTCAATTCACACAAAGATTGTGAGGGAGTTATGCGTAAAGAATCCAAGAAAGAAATGGAAGGACACTCAAACTATGCATGTTTTAAGACAACTTGTTGATATCATACTAGGAAATATAATTGTTCCTAAATATGTAGAACTTGGGAGCCTTGTAGTAGATGTTCAAATTAATCAAAATATCATCAAAAATACCTTAATTAACCTAGGAGTAGCCATAAATGTGATGACAAAGGAAATCGTGAAGAAAATTCAGTTAGTGGAGCTTCAACCTACACCTACTATTTTACAATTAGAAAATAGGTCAATTGTTAAACCAAAGGGTATCATAGAAGAATTGGTTATCACATTGGAATCATAGGAATACACTATAGAATTTATGGTATTACAACCTAAAGAAAACCTTGTCGGATATCCCTTAATACTAAGGAGACCTTGGTTGTCCACTGCAGATGCATTCATCAGTTGTAGTTTTGGTAATATGATTATTTTCAATAGAAATGCGACCAAAAAACTAGTCCTTTACCCACTTGCATAGCCAAATATAGAATTAGATCAAACTGTATGGCCTACCCTAGATGAGGATGATCAATATTCATTGCAAACACTAATGACCATTGAACGTAATCCTATTCTGGAAACTCGGGATGGAGATGAATTACTTGCAAACATTATGCAAAACTCCTATGGTAGGGACTCACAACAATACAACTATTTAACATGCTTGCATGACCCTTTGAAAAACACAATCCTTGCCAATACATCTAAGTATATTTCTCAAATTTTCCATACTCTCCTACAATCCCAATTTAGCAGGCCTTGACATGTCCTCTATTAAGAAATCGACCTTGACCATAGAGATTGCAACAGGTAGGACATTAAATATCAACAATCAATTAAAACAACTAAACAATAGTCTTCATTATTAACCATGCTACAAGAATACATAGCTAAATTCACATGGGACTATCATGACATGAAAGGAATAGATCCTAACCTATGCATGCAAAAAATTTACATTAATGAAGGCTATAAATTGGTGAGGCATCCTTAGAGAAGAATGAAATCAACTGTACATGGCATAGTCAAAGAAAGATTACTGTCAACACATACCAAAGTGGTTGAAAGGTAAGAAACTGAAGGTAAAGATACAAGAATTGGTAGACACTGCATTCTAGTTATTGAGATGTAGAAATCTGGCCAAAGTATATAATCAAGCAAAAACTCAATTTCTCCTAGAATAGATGGAGGGAGCTTACCCCTGAACTCAAAAATAAGGAACCACACTTTGTTTTCAACTATGTGGCAACAATTAGAAGATCACATAAGTATATTATAGTTACCTTGAAAAATGGAACTACTTGGCTTCCTCTCACCTTTCATCCTTCTCTCCTCCTGTTCCCTATAACACATTGAATAGGAAGGAAACAAGAGGAAGGTGCAAAAGAAAACAATAGGTAGGAAAATATATCAGACCAACATGGTTTTTACTTGAAATGAGGGACAAGAGTGACCAAAGCTATGGGCCATAGAGAAATTGCACTGCAATACAACCTTCGGCCCTAAACTTGCTTGAGGACAAGCAAGAGCTTAAGTTGGGGGGAAAATGATAAGCCATATAATTTCCCTATTTCCTATTGCTATTTCATATTTTTATCTTTATTTCTACTAAACTTTGAGATATTACCAAGACCTTTCATATATAACTTTAATTAGTTTAAATCATTTGGAATTGAACATGTTATATTAATATGTGTATGTATGAGTTATGAATTTCCATGAAGTTTAGTAGGATTTTATGTTTAAATTATGGTTGTTAACATTGAGAAGCCTTAAAAAATAAGACTAACATTTGTAACAATATATTTTTCAACTTGCAACGACGGGATTCTCAACCCATAGCTTAAGGACTACAATTCGGTGCAAAGGAGTCGAGTCTACTATAGCACAACCACTTTCAAAATAAGATGGAGGTGATCATTTAATGATCAAATCATGAATCAACGGGTATTACTTTTATCTTTCAATAAGAAAATTGAGAGAAGAAGTATGTTCTCAATAAGACTATGAGTTATAACAAAAATTTGTTCTACCAAGCATGTTTTTGGTTATAACAGTTAAACCTACTGAGTACAAAGTCCTTGTTTGATTTCTATACTCCTACGTTAAAGTTATTACTCCTTCCAGTTTTAAAACTCAATCCTCTTCCTATTCTTGAGGAAGATTTGGCATCTATTTTTTAGTTTGTTTTTAGGTCATAGCTAATTGGACTCCTTAGCGGACCCTATATAGTGGGGTACTCTGTCTAGGAGGAGATCTAGATGATAGGTGTGATATATTGAATAAGATTGTTGGATAAATTTTGTTCAACAATTTTGTGTGTGATTAAGATGTATTAAATAATGAATACTTTGATAGAATATTTTTATTAAGGGATAAAACAATTTTTGTGCATGTAGCAACTCAAGCAAGCTAATTGAGGTATTGTTGAACCACTTTAATTTAGGTTGATGGATTATATTATGTATTATGAATTTAATTGATTAATTGATAGTTTTTAGTTCATGTGATTATGAATGATGCAATTTAGTTTTGAATTAGAATCTATAGATTGATACTTTGTTTAGTACTTCAGAGGATAATTAAGTAGGACATACTATAATTTAACAGTTAACTGGTTATAGTAATAAGCATTAGGTACCCATAGCAAAAGGTAGTTTTTTATATTCATTTACTTTGTTTTGAGAAATAGAATTTTATTCTAATTAAAATCTTTTACTATATTTTTGTGTGTTTCATTCATCTATGCTTAACAAATATAGGATGTGTAGAATCCATAGTGCATATATTTTTCTAGCACTATTTGAAGTTTTACAACTCCCTAGTTGATGATTTAATGAGCCCTCTCTTGAGTGATGAACGGCTTATTCTAGTAATAGCACCAGTAGTTAATTAGGCATTTGAGAAATCCCCAATCCTCTTCCACTATCCCACCTTCCAATCTTGCTTCACCTCCTCCGATTGACATTTTGGTGGACCTCACCACATCTATTCCCACATCCATTCCTACTACTACTCCCATTTTTGGGGAATCATCTCCATCTTCTTCTTCTTCTCTCCCTTTCATCTCATCAATTCATCCTCCCTAGTTCACCATGTCCACCATACCTCCTACCATTCCTTCCACTTCTCTTCCTACTTCTCTTAGCCTTCTTGAGACTTTCATGTCTCATATTTCTAACTTTCCCAAGGAATTATCCACCATCTTACTCTATGAAGTTAATAGGGACCTATTAAATCAAGTGGCATAGGCTACTCTTCCTCCTTCTTAGAGCATTTTGGATCCTCCTATTATGGAGAGTGTGGACCAAATTTTGGAAGTAAAACAAAGACAAGAAAGAGAGGACATGGTGGGTCTCTCTTCAGTAGAGGAAGCTTCAGTTTCCCTGGAACATCAAAAGGACCCTTTGGAGGAGGTTATTGAAGTTGATCTCACACAAACTCATGGATAGGAATAAGAAAAGTTAGCAAAAGTGCCTGAAGGTCCACAAGAGGAGGTTCACAAGGAAGATGTTGCAATAGAAAATGTCTCTAATGAGATTCCTTTGACTCCTCATTAAACAAAGAAAGATCCCACTCATGCTTGGCTAGAGGCACAATTGAAGAGAAAGAGGCCCAAAATTGAGACTGCTCAAGTGAGTCTAGAGGCCATCCAGAGTCAAATTGACAGGTTGAAGGAGAAGAAGAATGAAAAAATAAGGTTGCATATGACCAGGGATGCTTCATGCTCTTGAATATTGCAAGTGGCTACTCCAACTATAAACAAGGACAACACCATCATTCCGCCTGAGGAATTTAATCTTTCTACAATAAACATCAGAGCTACAAACAAAGCTCAAGAGATAAATGAACTCCAGGGTTCAATGCCTAACATTTTAAAGAGAATGAATAAGGATGAGGCTACCAAGGATGAATTTAAGTCTCAGGTAGTTGAGTTAATAGAGTTTATCCAACAATTTATCTTGCCTATTCAGAGCACTCTGGATAAATCAATAACTCATGTTGTGTTATCAAAAGATGAAGTGGACAAGATGGAGAAAATGAAAACATGGGCTCAATCTACATATCTGGATCATGAATAATTTTGATGCAGGTAATAAAGAAATTAGGATGGTTTCCCAAGCACATAATAACTTTTTGATTTTCAAAGAGGAGGCTAATAAGTTGATTGAAGAGTGTGAGGGATTTCATAAATATTATGGGTTAGTATGTCCCAAGGTGGACACAATAAAGAAACTTCCCATTGAAGTGATTGAGTGGGAAGGAATTTTGTAGAAAGAACTTGTAAAGGAGCCACATTACTGGTTGCATGGGCTTAATTTCAAAAAAGGAGATAGTGATACAAGTCAAGCCAGAATTAAAAGGTATCATTGATCAAATCGGTGAATTTTTTGTGACTTGTGATCAGGTTTTTGCAAGAATTGATGAAAGTGAAAATAAATGCATCTAAGAAGTTAAATGATGAAGTTTTAAAGTAGCAATGGAGGTTTTTAATTCACAAGGAGCACATAGACAACTTATCTATATAATTATTGGATGATGTAGTGCAATTTTTTGTGAAGTCGTAGGAAATAATTAGTCAAAGGTCTTCTTGGGTAGAATTGCATCACCAACTCATGGATGAATATGATTCTCTATGTTACAAAGTTCATGCAACTCCCAATCTACCCAATAAAGAATTTACTAGGGCTCTCATTGTTTTTGTTAAATTTTCTATGAAAAAAAGTAGGTTAGAGCGTGATAGAAGATAAATTTCTGTAGATGACAATCAGTCTAGCATTTTTTGGGAAATTGTGCTACCAGATTTTCTAGGATTTTGTAAAAGTGTATTTAATAAAAGATATATTAATATACTAAATTACATTTTCCTAGGTTCATTTGTGCTTGAATTTAGTTGGATATGGAAGATGGATATGTTGTAAATATTTAATGCATCTCCACTATTAAATTTAAATGTAATTCAGACCATTGGTGTTGAGATGATCTCCACCATTGATTTTGTAAGCCTTATTTATAAAAGGTTGTCTTCTCTCCATTGTAAAAGGTTGTTGGATAAGAGTTATTTTAAATCAGAATTTTGAAATCAATACAAGCAAGGCATTGAAGTTGTGGTGACTTGGTTATTTCTTTATGTATGCATGGTTCATTTCTTCAATTTTAGATAAAGTTCAATTATGATAATAGTGAAGTGTGAAGATATTTGATAGGTATTTGGTTCATACCATTTATAATTTTTTTATTGTAAGTTACTTTGTATGGTTATTCTAAGCCTTATTTCAATATTAGTTCAATTATGAATGCTCACTTATATTGTGCCAGAATCGGGTATATACATGAATACTATTATTGGTGATGAAAGATTGAATCGTGAGTGCCACTAGTCGTACCTACTAATAATTTTAAACACCCCTACCTACCTTTTCTCTTCACTTTCAATGGTAAAAAAATATCATCTCTACCACCCCCAAGCACTCCCACCTATATATTCTTCTACTACACTTGGATGCTCCTACATAATACATTCTATCATAAAAATTCTTCTACTATTGTCCAACATAATAACCTTCACTCTTACATTCTTGTTCTTTACACACTTATCTTCTCTACCAACACCTCCATGTCCTTCAAAGGATAAACCACTAGTGTTACATTTGTTTCCCATTCTACATTAATCACATTTTATTATCCTCTTCTTCACTAGTCTCTACTACATGCCTAACCCCATTTATGCCATTTTGGATTGAATTGAGCATCAATTGGCCAATGTTTATATCCTTTGCAACTATTGTCTCTTCATTCTCTACTCATATCTCATGGTGGAGAATGTTTTCACCTCTTCCTTCTCTACCCATGGTCCTTCTCTATAACTAATTTTTTCTTATAGTGTCATAAATTTTTTTTATGATTAATGAAAAATATGGTCAAGTGGTGAATACATCCTTTGTTGGCCATGTTCCTATTGTTTGTGCTTTTCAAAGATCTCTTTGAAAGCTTGGAGAGTTCCTAGTTTAGCTTCTTTTTAAATAGTTATATTTTATAGTTTTTAGAAAATGTGTAATTTATGATTGATAATTTTTATTGAGCTAGGTGTCCCACAATATTGTGTCCCATTTTTTGGCTTAAGAAGGCACTCAAAATGATATCTTAAACCAATTTTTTAGTTTTTTTTTCACTAATAGCAAGAAAATTGTTAGAAGCCCAAAGATGAAGTGAACTAGTGATTTTTAAGATTTCACGTGTAGATTTAAAAATATTTTTTAAATTAAAAAAATATTTATCTATTTTTTTAGATATATTTTATAGCTTGTTTTACATTCTTTATAGTATTTTTAATGATTGATACTTATGCTATAGCACAATTTTTTTAACAAAAAAGATAGTTTAATATTTTTTAACTATAGATCATTAACATTGATATCTAAGGAATGCAATTTTAATAAATTTTTATTGCATATTTTATTTATTATTAATTTTTAATTTAGATATTATAATTCAAAGTAGCATTATGCCATAATGCATGCCATTTTTTATGTAACTATTTTTTTAAAACAAAGACATCAATATAGATGGTATATGTATTTTTTAGAATTTTGTATATTTTTTCCCATGTATGTCAAACATAAACTTTTATGTTTGGAAAAAGACTTATTTTCAATAGAAAATATAATTAAATATAATAATTAAATAATATATTACAAATTATACTCGTGAAAAATATTACTTTGAGGTTTGTGATTTTACAAAATCTCATGTCATGATGATTCAATTTTATGGTCCAAACCTTCCTTTAAAGCATAAATTTATTTTAAAAACTAAGTGAGAAAAAGGATGAGAATAGCATAACGACCTTTGAGTAAAGATACATTTGAATGAAGGAGCTTTGGTTGAAGGTTCTTTATTCAAAGGTTCCTTCCTATATGGTTTTTAAATGCACAAAATTTAAATATATTCTAAAGGGCTTATATTGAATCTCACCACCTTCATTCAACCCCAATTTATGTGTGGCGAACATTTTTCCTTTGAAAGAAGGATTTTCATTCAAAGATGTTCAAGAATTTTTTCCTTCTAAAATATTTTTGTTCCCTATCTATAAGTGGGACATACTATTATGGTATGACCCAATTCATAGATAAAATTCAAACATGTCAATCCATGGGCTCTATGGATCCGTGTTATGAGTTATAACATTTTTGGTGTTTTAAGCTTTAGTTGTTTAATCAAACATTGAACTTAAAACTTTGATTATAAAAAATATGGACTTTGCATATAAAATTAGAACTATCAATTTTCATGTTTTTATGTATTGATTGAGTAGTTAGGAATTTAGAGAATTCAATGTTGTTATTCATTTGTAAATCGAGATTTAGATTATCAAAATCTATTAAACAAATTATATATTTTATAGCCTCCTTGTTAAATGTCAAAAAACTAGTTGTAATGCGAGTTGATTATGCTTCTAGGAATGAATTGATGCCTTGAATCTAAGTGAAATTTTTTTTCCTATATTATGAATTTTTTAGGTGAACATTCCCCTTTAGTCAGAGAAAAAAGCAATAAAATAATAGTCTTTTTTATAATTTTTTTTGTCTTTTGACAATCTTCGTCTATTTTTCTAGTGTTGGTTGCTTATTTTGACAAAGGTGAACCTAGTGGCCTTGGATGAATACCACTAATAATAGGGTTTAATAGTGACAAGGAGATGGATTTTTGGATTTTGAAGAAAGTTTTGAAGGTGAAATTTGATCCTTGTGACTTGCCAATTTCTTATCCATACCTTGGAATGATCAATTATAGTCATGAAAGTGTGTTCATTTATTTTATTGAATGTGTACTATTTTGTAATAATAAGCACACTTTTGTGTGACACTTTGATTTTATATTATATTTGTAAAGAAAGAATATAATGTACGACTATAAAACATCTAAATCACTATAATAAGTTCTATAAGTTCTAAATAAACTATTAATTCAATTACCTTGACGCTTTCTAATTGCTCTAAGAGTCATTATGTGAATGAGAGTCCCTTAGGATGATCATGTGTTTTAGTATAATACATTGGAAAAGGTGCTACATCATTCACATCTAGAGTAGACTACAAAAGTAAAATAAGATCAAGATATAAATTAAACAATTTAATTAATCACAATTTCAATGATATGCATACAATTAAAAAAGTTAAGCATGTACAAAAAGATATACCATGTCTAGGTTGAATTCAATTTTTGAAAGAGTCCATGATGGACTTCTCTAAGTTCATCCTCTATCATCAACTATTCAATCCCACTTAAATATACATTAGTACTACTATTTGTTATATTAATTTTAAATGAAATGCACTATGAAATAACTTTAAGTTTTACCTGTACATAAGATTTCCCTTGCTCCTCTTCTCTATCCCTTGATAGCTCTACTTGTGTTCTTGCCTCATGTGTCTTTGCATATGTACTACACCCTATTGGCTCATCTCGTACAAGTGTCATATGATGGACCTCACACTCAACTGTGTTTAGGGGAGGCTCAATAGTCTCTTTGATTGGACCTAAACACACATTATTGCACATAGTCCAATGATGAGGCATGAAATTGTGTGGAGATGAAGAAGGTCCACCAACATCAAGTGATCCACCGGGAGTATCACTGTCACGTGACTGGGAAAATTGAGAAGACTATGTAATCAAATGGCCCTAAGTCAAAGAGTGTATGGTCATGAAGCTTTGCATTACTATGCATCTACAACAATGTCTGGGTGTGCTATTCGAGGCGGGGAGCAATAGAAGGAGGGGGAATATATGAACCTTGGAGTTTTTGCATTGTCCCAGGTCTATCTTGGGGCATTCCTCTACCTACTCCTTGGAATTGTCTAAAGTCAAAATAACTCACATGCTTTCCTAAAACAAACCCAACATATGATTTGCAGAGAAAATAAAGAGGGTCATCAATATTGTTGTTGGGTGGTCTATCAAAAACCATCCACCAATGATCCCAAAAATTTATTGTAATACCCTCATGTGTGCACCATTTGATTACAAATTTGGGCTTATGTACATTTATAGGTTGTCTATTTTTGGGATTCACAAAATATTGGGCTAATTGGGATTTGGATATTTCTAATTCTTTGACCTGATCATAAGACAAACCGTCAACATATTGTAACATACTGGATTCTCTCCACTCCCAAAATGAATTATGTTTCCTTGTGATGACTTTCACATGACCAATTATTCCCTCTAAGTTGGGCGTCATCGAAGACAATCTAGGGTGTTGACAATATATTTCAACAATGTTCTTCAATTCAGTAAGATTTATATTAATTAAGTCTTGAATTGAAGGAGGGTTTGGTGGAGGGTTTTGATTTTCATTTTCTTCTACCATTTTTAAACATGTTTGTTATTAAAAAATAAAAATAAACAATTTTTTAAACTAATTATTAAAATTATAAACAAAAACCTAATTTATACAAAGAAATTGTGATAAAAAAAATGATGATAAATAGAAATAATAGAGTCACATAACAATTTAAATCCCAAATACCAATGCAAAAAAATAAACGTTTGTTTTCTTGAAGTAGATATCCATTTTTACCTCCTGAAAATAGGTTTTCTTTGTTCACGGTTGAGTAGAAATGAACACAAATTGCCTTTTATATATACATAGCTTTCCAAAATGGATATCTATTTTGGAAAGCTTGTTTTTTTTAATATTTAATATATTATTATATTATATGACATATATCATATATAAATATTATATATTATAATATTATAAGTAATATATTACTTATATAATATTAAATATTATTATAATAATAAACATGTAATTAAATTTTTAATAAATAATGTATTATAATATATAATAATTTATATTTCATTATAACATATAATTTACATAAAATAATATTAATATATAATAGTTTATATAATATAATATATATATAATTTTAAAACAAAACATATATCCATTTTTTAATTTTAAAAATAGATATCCATTAATAACGGATACCCATTTTTTTTATTTTAGAAATGGATATTCATTTTTCTTTGGTGTTTACCCTAGAAAAATGTACTTTTTACTCAACCCAAGTAAAAAGTCAGATACATTTCATAGTTTTGGCTAAGTGAAAACATGTTTTTTTCCTATCACTACTATTTGGCCCATCATGATCCTGCACATGCCCTTATACCAAGATATTTTGAATTTTTGTAGATTCTTCATTAGCTACTCTGTCATCACCTCACATAGGTCAAAATATTTCCCTTTTATCACTATCTTATATGTGGTGTCAATTGCTAATGTTGCAAAGTATTCTCTATTGGCATAATATATTTTGTATGCAATACCCATTGTGGCTAGGTCAAAATATTTCCCTTTTATCACCATCTTATATGTGGTGTCAATTCCTATTGTTGTTGCAAAGTCTTCTCTATTGGCATAATATATTTTGTATGCAATACCCATTGTGGCATACCACACAATAAGGTTTGTAATCACTTGAATGCTCAAGCTTCGTCCATCTGGTGTGGCTCTTGTAAGCTCAATTAGTTTGTCCTTTTTGATGAATTTATTTACTAGAATTTTGCTTGTCATGCTCAACCACGTTACCATGTGAATTGCCACATTTTTTATTCAGTAGGGTTTCTCTAGGTAGATGAATTCATTGTGTATTCTGCTTAGAACTAACCTAACCCAATTGTGCTCATCGCAAAAGTCAGGGTAATCCTTTCACACATCTAGATGCTTCTATCCAACACATTGGTATTGTGGTTGATATATGTGCTGATTAGAAGTAAATAGGGTTTTTTGGAGCTCCTCAAACTTTGAATGGTCTATTTCAGCTATGGGCTCATAGATGTATTTTCTTACATCTTTTGTATACACCACATATATGAGGATTCTTGAAAATGCCTTGTCTTTATCTACCTCCATTGGCTTGAATGGGTACTTGTATTTTAGGTGTAGATTCCCTGTGACATTTACCAAAGGTAGGGTTGCCATTATTTTCAGCTATATTGTATGAGTAGTAGAGCTCAGTTAGCATTTTTCACTTAGAGAGTTTAAGTTCAAAGTGAGTATAGAGTGGGTGTAGGAGTGTTTAAATAGGTTTTATTTGGTGGAATTTATATTTTTTTCCCATTAAGTTTCATGGGATTTTATAGCCTTTTGTATCCCTTGACTGCTAACAATTTGATTTTATTGTTTATTGATTTGTAATGTGTCATTTACATAATTTACAATATGTGTCTTTTCTATCTTTATGATTTTCATCCCTCTAGTTGGTGGTAGTGTCTAATTATTGTGCCATTTACATATCCTATGATGTGATCTCTATCTAGCCTTCTTAATCTTACCACTCCTAATTTTGCAATTTCATGTATATATTAAGGTACCAACCACCTTAATTTTAACTTGACTTTCTTTTTGAATTTGTTGTCATATAGTAGGACCAAATCCCCTATTTGGAAAGTCTTATTCTAGAGGTTTCCATCATACCAAGCTTTTTTTTTCTTTCTTTTTTATACTTGTTGGTTGCACAAGGTTATGAGCCCATTCTCATCAAATTTTTCCAACTCTTCTATTCTTTGTACTAGAGAATCATCATCATCCAACCAAAATGTTAGTGTGGTACATAGGTTGGGAACTATGAATTTCATGATAAATTTTGCATTACTTCCATATACTAATTAGAACGGTGTAAACTTGTTAGTTCTTTTGTAAGATGTATGTTAGGCCCAAAGTACCATAGGTATCTTTATATCCTAGACTAACTTATTTCCATCACACATCTTAGCGAGTGTTGTTCCAATTATTTTATTGATATCTTCACTTGCCCCATTTTCTCGTGGATGGTGGGGTGAGCTCTTATTATGTGTAATCATAAAACTATGTAGTAGCTCCATAATTACTTTATTGAAAAAGTGTTTTCCTTGATCACAAGTACAATACTCAATGGGAAACCATATCTAGTGATTATATTCTCATACAAAAACCTTTTGGTAGTTTTTGCGGTACAATCCTTAGTGGGTTCTGCTTTTTCCCACTTTTTCAAGTATTCTACCCCTATTATTATAAATGTTTCTCTGGAATATTTATTAGGTGGATCAATGGGTCCTAGGAATTCTATCACCCATTTTTCAAATCGAATTCATGCTAGTACTAGTTTTAGGGGCATTTCATCTCTTGCATTAGATTCCCCACCCTTTGACAAATGTCATAGTTCTTTGTATACTCTTTTGCATCCTTGTGAAGGGTTGGCCAATAAAGTCTAGATAGTTTAACTCTTTTGGATGTTGTATCACCACAATTGTGCCCTCCTAATATTCCCTCATGTGCTTCTCTCAAAATAGATTTTCTCTTGTGTGCATAAACAACCCTTATTATGATTTCATCTCGTCCCATGTGTAATTCTCCTTCTATTAGTGTGTAAGGTAGGGACTTCCACACTAAAGATTATTTATCCTATGGTGAGAGATCTATAGGAAATTCTCTTGTTGATAGGAGTGTAGAAATATCTTGGAACTCTTTGGTACAACATTTACTCTAAATAAGTGTGCACCAAGTAGGTCTTTTGGTTGATCCCCTGGTTTTTCCCTTGTTTCTATTTTGGATAAGTAATTTGGTCTTTGATTTTTCTTCCCTGGTTTTTTCATGATTTTAAAATCAAATTCCTCAAACAAAAGTAGCCACCTACAAATTTGGCCTTGTATGATGGGTCTATTTAGTAAGTACTTTAGCATCTCATGGTCTATAAAGAAAGTAAAGGGTCTTGACAAAAGATAATGTTTGAATTTCTAGAGTGCATAAACCATAGTTAGTTCCTCTTGTTTCGGTAGTATTATATTTTTTCTCCACCTTGGATAATTTCCTTCTTGCAAGCACTATGGGATGATCTTTATTTCCTTTGGGTTGAGCTAATACTACTCCTATTGTAATTGTGGATGCATGATCTGTATAGGATCTAGACTAGATTGCAGTATTTAAATGCTTAACTTTTACAATGCTTTTACAATGATTATTTAAAGTTAATTAAATCGAAATTAACTTAAGGAAATAACAGAATGAAAGTATTAACAAGGTGAGTATAACAGAAAGGAAGGAAATGAGAGACATAAAGAGAGAAAAGAAGAGAAGTGCAAACAGTTGATAACAGAGTTCGTCACGAAAGTGACTACGTCTCCGGGTCCACTCCAATAGAGAGACCGATCCGATTAACTCCAAAATCAATTACAAAGCACCACAATCATTCTCCAAGCACTTCGGCAGCATAACAGTGCTCTGACGTGCAAGAATGACTCAAAGAATCTCCACAAGACCTCTCTTTCGATTAACTCCACAACTTCAAGACTTCGTCACCTGAAAAAAACTTCATTGCCACTCTCATCTCACACCCCCTTTTATACATAAAATTTTCTCAAATTGGTTACTAACCAATTGATTTTACAATATTTTCCAAATCCACCTTATCTCTCCAAAATACATAAAAATCTTTTATAATCTCCCTTTATTTACATGAAAATCATTAAAAAATCCCCTTATTAAATTTAAATATTATTATAGCCCTTATTTTTTTAGCATCCTCGGGCTTTAGAAGATTTATTTAAATCTTCCTTAACATTTTAGGGGGATTATGTTTTCATTTTTAAACTTTAAAGGTTGGATTATTTGATTTTAAGGCATTCGGTTTCTAATATCTTAACAAAAGAAACCGATGCCACTATATATTTCAATGATTTTGGATGGCCTACCGGTGGCTATACCTTTTGGGAACCCGGCGGTTCTGGGTTCCACTCCCGGCCACAACAGTTTAAAACAAACTTTGAAAAAAAGGAATTTAACAAAACCAACTGCTCACCCCTATTGTACAGCCCGCCAGGTTTGGCGGAACGACAATGAGCAAAATTTAGCGGACATGGGTTGAGGGTTCGAATACCCCAACGAACTTTTAACAAAACAAACAACCCGCGCGGAAGCAGAGGAGAAGAGAGGGGACACGTGGCACGGTTCTGTTCGCTGATGACGGTGACGAGGCCACTGACACGGATGATGACTAGACGACAAGTGTCAAAATACTATTCGCTGTCGATGCCCACGTACACAATGACCTGTCCACTGACGTGTCCACCGCGCTGAGTTGACGTGTCTGCCACTGGGTGCCGACGTGGATGTGACGTGTCATATGATGTGGCTTGCTGACTGTGTGCCAACTGAGCGCTGAATTGGAGGCCGACGTACGCTGACTGGACGCTGACATGGATCGACACCGACTGCCACTTGTACGCTGACGAATACGGAGATGCCACATCATCCGTACGGATGGACAAGTGGCAGATTTTGATTGGTTCCGTACAGTGACTATACCGCCACATGTCACGTTCAAATTTGCTTGTTATATTCCGCATGGTACGGATTGACTGCTGACGTCAGCATCTGTACGGTCCACATTGACAAGTCAACTGCAAACTTTGACCGTTGATAAGTTGAGCATACGATGTCGGATTTCGACGAAATGAGTTGCGTTGGAAAGCTTGTGACGAGCTCTTCGTGATGACACTGTTTTCATTGATTTTTGATGATGCCATTTTTTTGCACTTCTTGGACGCCCCTGATCCCAGTTTGACCCAAAGTTTGACTGGCCATAACTTGCACAAACGGACTCCTTTTTGCTCTGTTCGAGTTGCGTTGGAATTAGGACGCTGAGATCTTTCTGATGGTGCAGATTTTGGAGAAAAATGAGACACTTCAATTTTCACTAAAAAATGTCCACCAGATCAATGCATCTACATATACATGAAATGGTGTGTTCTAGTCTCTTAAGATTAAGATAGGGGCCTCCACAATTTTGTGTTTAAGTGTACCAAATGCTATTTGGCATTCTTCATTCCATTCAATATTTCTACTAGTTTTCTTTCTCAATAGTTCTTCCAATGGTGTAGCTATCTTGACATAACCTTTTATAAAAATTTTGTGATAACTAGTATACCCTAAGAAGGTTTTAACTTCTGGAGCTATTTTAGGATATGGTAGTGTCATAATTAAGGTTACCTTCATGGGGTCTACCATTAATCCTTCTTTGCAGATAACTAGTCCTAGTAGTATTCCATAGGGTACCACAAACATGCACTTCTTCAAGTTTATTTCTATTTGTATACTTAAAAATTTGTTTAACATCATTCTAAGTACTTCTACATGGTCGTTTACCAGCCCATATGCAATCCAATTGTCTAAGTATACCTCCAAGAAGTCATGTACGAAATATTTAAATTTTTTTATCGTTATCCTTTTGAATACCATAGGTGCATTCTTTAGGCCAAATGACATGATTGTTTACATGTAAGAAACCTATTCTATCACAAATGTAGTTTTTGGTTGATCTTCCTCCCTCATTTTTAGTTGGTGGTAGCCAGAGAAACCATCATTGAATGAGTAGATTTCTCTTATTGCCACTGATTCTAATATTTCCTTAGTGAATGGTTTCGGGAAAGGGTCATGAATGCAAGATTTACTAAGTTACCTTAATTCAACACAAAATCTTACCTCACCTGTTTTCTTGTTTTGTATAACCATATGGCTAATCCATTTTGAATATTCTATTAGTTTGATTATACTTGATTCAAGCATTTTTTTAACTCCTCTTTAACTTTCTTTTTCATGTTTGGATTCAGTATCTATGGTCTCTTTCATACTGGTTTAGTTCCTTCTTTTAGTTGAATATTAATAAGTCATGCTTCTTATTTTATCCCTTTTAGGTCTATGAATGTTCTAGGGAATAATTCTTCAAATTCTGATAGGATATCTATAACTTGTGCAGCTAATTTATCATCCCAATGATCACCTATCTTTGCAAGTTTAAGGTCCCCTTCTTTGGCAATATTTTCTTCTCTCAACTTGATTGGTTGATTATAATATTTATGTTTGGATTTTGTTAGGGACTCTATTTCCCTTTCTCCTTAGTTGAATTATATATCTAGGTTGTGTGCATCATCCCCTTCCTTTTACATCAGACATCTTTTCCTTGGTAATGTATATTATTTGTCTATCCATTCAATATATTTCCATATTCCTTCTAATTGTGGGGGTGGTGTAGGGGCTCATGATACCACTACTTCCTTATTTATATTTGGTTTGAATATTATCTTTCATTTTGAGTAGTGTGGTATGTATATTTTCATCCTCTTTGTGACAAGAAAAAAGGTTTGTAGAAATTCCATCTTAAGTTTTATCCAACATTTTGTTTATCCTCATTGTTATTGGTTTATATACCAAGCCTAAGCAACCGGTGATAGTGTCCAATAAAATAATTGGATATATAATTGCTCATCATACTCATTCCTTGTTTTTCACCTTGTGATACAAGTGGTTAAATGATCCTCTAGTAAGATATTTCCATTGTATTTGGGTATCTCCCTCTATTCCTTCCAGTAGGTATCTTGTTTTGATCAAGATTTTAAATATTTCCCATTTGGTTAGGTGGTTCTTGTGTGTGTTGCACCAATTTGTGGAATTGTAAATGAGTGTGTGCTTTAGTATTTCGAGTCTCAATTATTTAGTATGGAAAATGTATTCTATCTGTGTAATATATGATAATAGACCTCTTACTCCTGAATATGAGGCTGTAAAATATATAATTTGTTTAATAGATTTTGAAAATTTAAATCTCGATTTACAAATGAATAACAACGTTGAATTCTCTAAATTCCTAACTACTCAATCAATACATAAAAACATGAAAAGTGATAGTTCTAATTTTACATACAAAGTCCATATTTTTTTATAATCAAAATTTTAAGTTCAATGTTTGATTAAACAACTAAAGCTTAAAACATAAAAAATGTTATAACTCACAACATGGATCCATGGAGCCCATGGATTGATATGTTTGAATTTTATCTATGAATAGGGTCATACCATAATAGTATGTCTTCTTATATGATAGGGAAAAAATAATTTAGAAGGAAAAAATTCTTGAACGTCTTTGAATGAAAATCCTTCTTTCAAAGGAAAAATGCTTGCCACACATAAATAGGGGTTGAATGACGGTGTCAGGATTCAATATAAGCCCTTTTGAATATATTTAAATTTTGTGCATTTAAAAACCATATATGAAGGAACCTTTGAATAAAGAACCTTCAACCAATGCTCTTTCATTCAAATGTATCTTTACTCAAAGGTCATTATGCTATTCTCATCATTTTTCTCACTTAGTTTTAAAAATAAATTTATTCTTTAAAGGGAAGTTTGGACCATAAAATTGAATCATCATGACATGAGATTTTGTAAGATCACGAACCTCAAAGTAAGATTTTTGAAAAGTATAATTTGTAATATATTATATTTAATTATTATATTTATTTATATTTTCAAGTCAAAATAAGTCTTTTGCAAAACATAAAAGTTTATGTTTGACACACATGGGAAAAAATATACAAAATAATTCTAAAAAATACATATACCCTCTATATTGATGTCTTTGTTTTAAAAAAGTAGTTACATACAAAATGACATGCATTATGGTATAATACTACTTTGAATTATAATATCTAAATTAAAAATTAATAATAAATAAAACATGCAACAAAAAATTATTAAAAAATTGCATTCCTTAGATATCAATGTTAATGATCTATAATTAAAAAATATTAAACTATCTTATTTGTTAAAAAATTTGTGCTATATCATAGTATCAATCATTAAAAATACTATAAAGTATGTAAAACAAGCTATAAAATATATCTAAAAAATTAGATAATTTTTTTATAAAATTTTTGGTATCCACACATCTAATACTTCCTCACTATCTATGCTATATGCGTTCCTTTCTACTTCAACTTACCCTTTTGAGTTTGGTTCTTTAAGGGTGTCATTTAGTGGTAATCTTGAGATTGTGTAGGGTTTTTATTCTTAGAGCTATGATATTCTTTTGTGTTTACTTCCTCTATATATTATTTATTTGGGTTTTTTCCTAGTGGATTGTGGACTATTTTGTTTTTATTAGCAAATGATATTTCTTCCTTCCTTGAGTCTACAATGTCATTTGTTTTGACAAACCACCTTAGTCCTATTAATGCGATGAATGAATCAAAGGTTTATTTGATGGAAACAACCTTGAAGTCTACAATGTTTTTACTCCTCTAACACTTAATTCTACTTGCTTCCATTTTCCCAAGGTTTTCATCCCGATGATATCTACTAGGATAATGTAGTAGGGTTTTTGTTCAAGTTTAGGTATGCCTATTTTTTCCCACACCCTTTTTGGGAGAATTTTTATGTTAGCTCCTAAGTCTACCATTACATTGGTTATTTTCTTATGGTTGATACTAACTATAATCATGATGGGTCGTGTCTTCCATTGTCTATCATTCTTCCCTATTTTTCTTACTTGTGGTACTTTATTCTATTTGTTCCAATACTTTCAAAATTAATTTAGTTTATTTAGTAGATTAGAGTGTTTGGAAATTTTTATTAGTTGTTTGAACATTCCCACTTCTTGTTTTAAAAAGTAGTCATTTTGTTTTTCTTCTTGACCTTGTTCTTTTGTGAAAATTTTCATTGTTTGTTCTGCTATTTGGCCATGTTATTTCTTGGTTAGGTGGAATTCTTCCTCATCTGTAGTGGTTTCTTCTTTTGTGGTTATATTATCATTTACGGTATTTGTTCCTTTTCTGGTAACTATTGTTGCTTTGTTTTTTCTTTTTATTGCTTGCTCCTATATAAGTTTGATGTGCTTCTTTAGAGTTACTAGTATCAACAGTTTCAATGTCGATTCATTATGATTTTTGGCATCTCCTATTTGTTTCCTCAAAATATTTTGGTATCTTTATTAAGAGTCTTGATCCTCTATGTGTATTTAAACTTTGGAGCTCATAGCTTTTTGATTGTGGTGTCACATTCTTATAATTGGTTTTTTGTATTAATAATAAAGTATCAAAAATACTTACAGGATTTTTCCATAGCAGCTTTTAGAACATGGTAACCAAATTACAAATTTATTTTACAATTTTTACCAAAGTATCCTATACAATTTTCATCGAGAATATACATAATCAGCGAGGATGGGAAGTTATAGACATATAACACTGATACATAACATGTATAATGTCAAAAGATCATTATATTATACAAAATATTACATACCTTTAAAATATGACAAAAAACCATATAACTAGACTAAGATTAAGCATTGTTTTCAATTGACTCTCCCCACCTAGGATCCCTTACAAGAGGCTAAAATTTGGATCTGACTTCCTCTATAGTCAAGATGGTGTCCTCGTTCTCTTGGGGATCAACAAGGTGTGGTTCCTTGGGTCTCTGTGAATTCAAGTTTGCACTGTTGAATACCCTTTGAAATTCATTCAAGGCTCTAAGGAATGGTTCATCCTCCTCATGGTTGTGGTGATGTGCATGCCCACATATCACCTCCTCTTTGTTGACTACCGCTGAGCACTCCCTAATTAGTCTCATAAACTTGGGCATGGAGATCTCCAAATGGACTGAGACCTACAAAACAATGTTAAAGAAGATGAGTCTTTTTATGAACTTAGTAAGCACCCTCCTACATGAAATTTATTTGCATTTATTTCCTTCTAGATGCGCCATAGTATTTCAGTGGAGAGACAATTCCAAAACACAAGATCTTATTTTCCTATTATTGAGTAAAACATCTTTCTAGTTAATTCTACCATCTTTGTCCCAAACCATTAAGTTATTAAAAAAGATTTTCTAGATTTCCTTTGCATAAAAACAATAAAAAAATATGCATTCTAGATTTTGGAGTTCTACAAATACTACATATATCAACATCAACATGAATAGCTTTAAATTGAATTTTATGCAACAGTATGAGCCATCTAAAGCAAGCCTTCTTGGGCTCTTTGATATTATGCCAAAAAAATTTAAAAAATTATGCAAATAAAATCAGAAAGTGTAGTTCCCCAACAATAATTAACATGCTCAGTGAGAGATATTTTTCTAATTAACTCCTTATAGATTGACTTTTGTTTGACCTCAGCAAGCCTAGTGCCATCTTTCTAGATAAGGTCACTGGTTAGTGTTACCAATTTTTTGCTACAGATCAATTGGTGGAGCTGGATTAAATACTGTTATATTTAAAAGTGGAAAATAAAGTTATTTCTGCATATGCTAAGTGTTGATTACATCTTATTTATCATTATTTATCAAGTGACAGTTATACTTTGAAAAGAGGAATCAGAATTTCAGAAGTTGCTATTCAATGTTTCAGAATCAAATGGAATACATAATTGAGCATACAATAATAAAGAATTTCAGATTGCTTTCATTTATTTCATAAAGTGATTCATATTTACAAAATTTCATTTGATTGCGAGAATTCAAATGATAGTACAAATTTGCATTGAGATGCATTTTTCTTTTCAAAATGAAAAGCATAAGATTGAAATCAAATATCCACACAAGCCATGGATGTGACTGTCACAGTGCATCATAAACAACACACTACACTATGGAAGATGCATAAAAGGAATAATCACATAAGTATAAACATAATCATCATTTCCTGTTGATTGATGGCCGATGCAAAAGTGGTGCACCATTTTTCTTCTTCAAGCTCCATTGACCTGTAGGAAGGAAGAGAGGGATGCTAGAGCTCCGGCTATGAATATACCTACATAAGCGATCAACAATAATGTAGTATGCTACTAATCATGCACTGAAACAATCAAGAAAAGTGCAGAAACATGAGATGGAAGAGAGACATCGACATCATGATATATTGTTTTTTATGCTAACATCGTTTGCTTCTTTGTGCAGGTATAGGGAAAATAAAGAAGCTGATTATCATTTGAAGACCAAGCATGTGGAGAAAAATGGGCTCCCACAAGGGTAGATCTCGACATGTTGCCCCTTATCCATTACAAGTGGGCTAAGATAGACATTGCAATCATCATATTCATCAAGAAAGGAAATGCAACTGAAAGAGTAAAAGAGAGTTCAACTGTTAAGCCATCAAACCAACTATGCATTCATAACAATCATGTAAATGCTTTCTGAAGGCTATAGGTGGACAATTAATTTAATTAAGCTCAATTGATTTAACTAATTTCACATCTCAACATTGTTGCCATAGTAGTTTTTTTCATCATATTCATGATATTATGCAAGGTTCAACAGTGTTCTTTCTCATAATCAAGGATAGTGAACAAGCATACATAATGCCTCAATGAAGAGAATTGTTTCATATTTTCATTTTAGATGAGAGCAAGTGCATGGAACAGTTTTATTAAATGGGGCATAAAAATGCATGAAGAGTGCCAGGTTGAAGACCAAGAATATGAAAGGACAAACAATGCATTCAAATGATCAACAAAACAGTCAGTTCTAGTTTGGCTAAGAATGCAAATGTAACAATAGGAATTACAATGTGAAAAGATTTCTTCCAGAATGAACAAAAAATGACAAAGCATAAGAGAAAGTGCTTTTGAAAGTGTTAGCTGGCTGTAAGAGAAAATACAGTCCATAGAGCTATAGTGTTCAAATTTCTGAGTTTCATGAAGGGGCAGATTTGACTTCGTGCCTAATGGAGTGTTTTAAGGCAACTGATCTATGCTTAGCAAGCAAGCATTTAGTGAAAATTTCCAAAATGTTACCAATTTTTTGCTACAGCTCAATTGGTGGAGCTGGATTAAATACTGTTATATTTAAAAGTGGAAAATACAGCTATTTCTGCATATGCTAAGTGTTGATTGCATCTTATTTATCATTATTTATCAAGTGATAGTTATGCTTTGAAAAGAGGAATCAAAATTTCAGAATCAAATGGAGTACAAAATTGAGCATACAATAATAAAGCATTTCAGATTGCTTTCATTTATTTCATAAAGTGATTCATATTTACAGAATTTCATTTGATTACGAGAATTCAAATGATAGTACAAATTTGCATTGAGATGCATTTTTCTTTTCAAAATGAAAAGCATAAGATTGAAATCAAATATCCACATAAGCCATGGATGTGACTGACACAGTGCATCATAAACAACAGACTACACTATGAAAGATGCATAAAAGGAATAATCACATAAGTATAAACATAATCATCATTGCCTGTTGATTGATGGCTGACGCAAAAGTGGTGCACCATTTGTCTTCTTCGAGCTCCATTGACCTGTAGGAAGGAAAAGAGGGATGTTAGAGCTCTGACTATGAATATACCTACATGAACCATCAACAATAATGTAGTATGCTACTAATCATGCACTGAAACAATCAAGAAAAGTGCATAAACATGAGATGGAAGAGAGACATCAACATCATGATATATTGTTTTTTGTGCTAACATCATTTTCTTCTTTGTGTAGGTATAGGGAAAATCATGAAGTTGATTATCATTTGAAGACCAAGCATGTGGAGAGAAACAGGCTCCCACAAGGGTAGAGCTCAGCATGCTTCCCCTTATCCATTACAAGTGGGTTGAGATAGAGATTGCAATCATCATATTCATCAAGAAAGGAAATGAAACTGAGAGAGTAAAAGAGAGTTCATCCATTAAGCCATCAAACCAACTATGCATTCATAACAATCATGTAAATGCTTTCTGAAGGCTACAGGTAGATAGTTAATTTAATTAAGCTCAATTGATTTAACTAATTGCACATCTCAACATTGTTGCCATAGTAGTTTTGTTCATCATATTCATGATATTATGCAAGGTTCAACAGTGTTCTTTCTCATAATCAAGGATAGTGAACATGCATACATAATGCCTCAACAAAGAGAATTGTTTTAGATTTTCATTTTAGATGAGAGAAAGTGCATGGAATAGTTTTATTAAATGGGGCATAAAAATGCATGAAGAGTGCCAGGTTCAAGACCAAGAATATGAAAGGATAGCCAATGCATTCAAATGATCAACAAAACAGTCAATTCCAGTTTGGCTGAGAATGCAAATGTAACAATAGGAATTACAATGTGAAAAGATTGCTGCCAGAATGAACAGAAAATGACAAAGCATAAGAGAAAGTGATTCTAAAAGTGTTAGATGGCTATAAGAGAAAATGAAGTCCATAGAGCTACAGTGTTTTAGTTAAAATCTTTGCATAAATTCAAAACAAAATCGAGATGCCAACCATTCTGAGGTTCTTCAAGGAGATTTCATGTCAATAAGGAGACAACATCAAAGTGACCTATAAGGAGTATAGATACCACTATTTTATCATGGTCACTAAGCAATGAGATCATAATTGTTCTCATTCCCAGGTGTGAAATATGAGGACAAAAACAAGAGTTTGATGTAGGTTAAATACATGGATTTTCACCAAATATGGTTTACAACCATGGGTTCTTAAAGCTGAGCAGCAAGATAAGGGTTTTGTCTCAGTCAAGGGTTACCCATATAAGGGTTTTCAACAATAAGGAAAAGGAAGTGTGTCTTTCTTTCAAATATCAGTTATCAAGGTGGGGTTTTTCCAGGAGAAAGGATTTGTTCAATGATCTCATGGTTGAATTTCAATATAACTGAAGATACATTCAGAAATGCATTTTTAAAAAAAATAACAAATACCCATATGGAGGAAGTTAAAATTTTAGAATGCCAAAAGAAATGTCATGTTGGGGCAAGCTGAGTTCAAATATACAAATTTTTGTCTATTTTTCATATACCCACCTGGGGTTTTCTACAAGAGAAGTCGAGACATATGTTTTCCTTCATTTTCATTGATACCCACTTTGGGGTTTTTCACAAATCTGAACAAAGAATGGGTATAATGCAAGTTTTTATTAGTGAAATTCATCAGAGAAGCATACAAATCTCATGGCCTGTCATAATTTTCTTGCATTTGTAAGCTTCACTTGAGTAAAAACAACATGAGAAGCAAGATTGATGTTTTAGATTTCATTTTTAGAGGAATCCATGTAGGGTTTTGAAAGAATAGCAGAGTATATAAATTTCACGGTGAGCCATGCTAGCTCTCAACAGGAGGTCATAAAATAATCGGGATCCATTCAAAATAGCAAATGGCCACATGGGGTTTGTTCCACAATGCAAAATAAACACTATATTTTCTTGGGGCGAGCCCAAAAAATTACAAGGAAAACCCATTGTCTGCAACATGGCGTGGCCTGTGTAATGGCCATAAATTTATAAATAGAAGATGATATTTCATAGAGATATAAAGTTTTTATAAGCTTTCTATTTTGAAGAAAAAATGCCAACAGGGAAGAATAGAAATCTTACATTTCATGCCTGTTGAAGACAAGAGTCTGCGGCTAGAGCTCTACAGAGCTTTCAAAATCCAAACAAAACCAAAAGATGAGCTCTCATGTATGCCGGCTAGTGGATACAAGGAGCACAGAGATAACAAAACAATAGGCACATGAAAATGAAAATTCATCAGAAATTGTGTTTATTTCACGGCCAAGGCCGAGAAATTTATGTGAAAACAAAGAAAAGAGTCCCAAAGAACTCATAGGAAGCTCGCAAAGAATTCTTACCATTAGGAAATATGGAGATTCGACAGTAGCAATGAGCATGGAGTTCAAATCTCCTTAAAAAAAAAAGACCCTATCTTCATGTTGGCGACAACTCAGAGCCATTTTCTTCAAAGATTTTTCTCTCAAAATGAAGCGAAATAAGTGGAATGTTGTGGTTTTGTTCATTAGGGTTCTCTCAACCCTAATTCAACTTGGGGGCATATTTGTTAGTGGCTATAATTTAATGCATGCCTTAGGTCGAATCATTATAGGAGTCTTCCCTTATTTCATTTTACCTAAGTCCTTAAGCTTGCTCAATCAAATATTTTATGGCTTTAGGGTTTTAGGATTGTGATCAATAATGCCTTAGGTAAGAAATGAGTAGTGGTAAATATCTTTGATTTTAATTGATTTTGTGAGAGATCAATAAAAAAATTGTTAAGTCATTGCACTTATGACTTAGGGTTTCTCATGTTTTCAGATTGATTTTGGGGAAAAATCAATTAAATGTCAATTAAGAGATATTCATTATTTCTTTTATGATTTTTGAGAAAAAACAAGATTGTGATGGAGATATAAGGTTGTAACATTTTGCAAAAGATTTCAAAATAATCTTTAATTGCAAAATTAGTCAAATTGTAAAATCTGCATATCATGTAAAGCAAAGATAAAGCAGATTGTTTTTATCTTTGCTATTTTTAGTAGATTGGGGTTGAGATTTTTCCTTGGGTCGGATATGAGTTGTCTGCTGGATGAATAAGGTGCTTTATTTTCTTTAAAAGAAGATTTAGCCTATTTTTAGAGGCTTTTCAGTATGAACATGGAAATAGTGTGTTTTTTCTGCTTTTATGCAGACTTTCGAGATAGTTTGGTACCTTTTCCTTGAGCTTTTCTTGTGAGCTCGGATTAGGGTTTCTAGAGGGTTATATCTTGAAGAAACTTAGTTTTTCTTCTTCTTCTCAGTTCAAATTTCAGTTTCTTGCTCTTACACTTTTTGAGCTTGTAAACTCATTTTGTACTCAGTTCAGATAGATTTTGGCATACTCCTTTAGTTGAATAAAAACAACATTCCTACTTCTCAATTTTGTGTTTACTTACAGTTTCAGTTTGATATTATCTTGTGATTTCTATTCACAGAGTCCTTGTTATGTCCTAAGACTATAATTCTTGATGTAGAAAGTTCAAAAATACAGGTTTCATGTTGTATTTAAAATCAAGTCTTCATGCAAATCATTTATGTGTTAATTGTTCATGAGAGGTTGTGAGATATTGTGGTTTTCTGAAAGTTGTTTGTGAGGAAGAAATCAAAATCATCATTAAAATCATTATCAAGTCTTGAAAATAATTTGTTAGTCATAGGTTTTAATTTCAGTCATCCTTCTATCCCTTTTCCCAAAAATTACTTAGAATAATATTCATCATTCGGAGAACCAACTCACTCTGGAGATTCTCTTTTCGCACAGATCGCCCACATCTAAAAAGAGTTTCCATGTTTCAACAAATAGTCTGATTTCTACAAATCTAACAAGGGTACATATCTGATTGATAACAGTTAGGCCCAATTCCTTATCAGACTTTATAGGGAAACATGCCTCTTTGCAAACATCAACCAAAATAATATATGTTCTTTTATTGGTATCTGGAAGATTAAATTATGAGACAAGACTGTCCTAGTTGTTTAATTGACCATTAATAATGATATTTTGGAAAGTTTTAATACCTAGTTGGTTCCACTTTTTATCAGAACAAACTTGCAATACAACTGGAGGTTTGTTATTATGGACCAAATTTTTCCAAATGGAGTTACAAGAATGACACTTAATATCACTATTAATTGAGACATTACTTAACTTGAGCAACACATTGGGCTTGACCAATTTCCAATCCTTTCAAAGGCTCTTGAACACAACTAAACCAGCCGGGGATAGACATGGGATATTTTTTTATGGGAATATCGGGTGGGCCAAAAAGTGGTGATATGATGCATATTTGTAAGGTATGTGGCTGAAGACTTTTTTTTACCCAAAATTGATGAAATGAAAAAAGTTTTTAAAGGAGATTCTCAGCTTTCCACCAATATAAATTATGTTTTACTTTGAATTTAGTAAATAATTATTATTCATTTTCTATTTGAATTACGACTAAAGTCCTAATTGATAGGCCGGTTGAAAAACATTTATAGCTTTCAAATGGTATCACATTTTTGGAATACAAAACATGCATCACATTCTATGCTTCGTATACTATAGGATTAAAAAAATAAAAATTGAATTTCATGAAGTTTTGACCAAGTTAAGGTGGTCAGACATACGAGTTATTATATTTTTTAAAAGTTGTAATAAAAATTCATAATTAATTATTTATTTGGAAAAAACTTACAAAAAAATATGCATCACATCCGACATGAGTTCTCTACTTATTTCTAAAATATTATAAAAATATATTATCATTTTATTATGGTTAGGGTGGTTAGACAGACACCTACTTCTTATTTTTTCCCTGGAATTTAAGTACTATGAATTGAAATTTCAAATTTTCACCAAATAGATTTTTTTTTTTAAAAACCTATTAGTTTAGAAACTACATTCAATTTTCTATAGATTCTATTGTTATATATTTTTGAAATAATATAGATAACTTATTCAAATTTTTATGTCAAGTTGCCTAACTCTGATTTTTCTAAATTTTTTGCCACTTAAGGGCTTGTTTTTTCCATGACACTACTGAATTTGGCTCCATTTTCTGACGGTCGTTCGTCGGTCGCTCAACAAATCTTTGTCAGAAACGTGACGAAATGGCAAAAATATTTGCGTCGCTATTTTTTCGTCGAAAGGCCAATGACGAATTAAATGTTGAAATAACGGCGAAGAATCGTCAGTCGTCGGCATCATGTAATGGCTCAAATTTTCATCAGAATATCGACGAACACTTTGTGTATCCACCGACGAATTACACTAGAAGTTCATTGCCAGTTCGATGAAATGGGCAAGGAGTAGCATTGAAACAACACCAGACGTTTGTCGCCATTTCGACGAAATGGGCAAGGAGTAGCGTCGAAACAACACCAAAAGTTCATCGAATGTGCGACAAAATAGGCAAGTAGTAGCGTCGAAACAACACCAAGAGTTCACTGACTTTGCGACAAAAATACCAAGGAGTAGCATCATAAGAACACCAAAAGTTCATCGAAAGTGCAACAAAATGGGCAAGGAGTAGCGTGGAAACAATGCCAAAAGTTCATCAAAATTGCGATGAAATGGGCAAGGAGTTATGACGAAACCTTTGTCACAACTATAGAAAATTCGTTGAACCTTTCTATTGATTCGTCAGTGGTTTTCGTCGAAATTGTGACGAAGCATCACTTTAAAAAAAAAAAAAATATTCGTGGAAATGTACCATTGCGAAGACCGACGACTAATCATACATATAGACTGCATATTGGTTTGATGCTTCAAACGATGCATTTCTTATATTGAAAAGTGCATTACCTTATTGAGCTTCTCTTTGTTTCAAGAATAGTTTAATATTCTCTACTTAACAGGGCCAACCACGTGATGGTGGAAGCTCATTTGGTCCCTCCCCCCCCTCACATTACTCTCAATTCCCCATACCCAATCATATAACATTAATCATTCATTCATCCATTAATAACATATAACATTCATTCATCCATTAATAACATATGAAATTAATTCATTAACATATAACATTCATTAATTAACATATTCACATTCATTCATTAACATATAATATTCATTCTTTCAGCTTTTACATATTATCAAAATATGGTTGTCATGATATGATTACAATCACTTTTTATTTTGTTTCTTTTTGAAAGCTACATAAAGCTAAAGTGGAGTATCATTTTCTAAATCAATATTTGTCCCCCCTTTAGTTGTTCTGCCCTCTGCTCGTGATCTTAATGTATGTCTAGTCGTATGCTCATGACGTGGACGCCGCTGCAAGGGGGGATCTGCTGCAATAAGAAAGAAATGTTAAACTGATATGTTTTATTATTATTGTTACAAGTATTTCATTAATTAAACGAACATTAGAGTGGTTCTCTTTATCTGATGGGTCTACATCATGTTCCTGAACTTTTGTTATAGACTTATGCTCAACATGTTGAACACCCTCTAAATCCTGATCTGTAGTTGAAACACAAGGTTACATTAATTAATACACCAATTGAAATTAAATATGTTTAAGAGAACATGAGGGTGGTCCTCTTACCGATGGGGCCACATCATGTTCCTCGATCTTCTCACTTGATCATGCTCAACACGCTGATCACGCCTACATGCTCTAAAGTTGAAACACGAAAGGTTACATTAATTAATACACCAATTGTAATTAAATATGTTTAAAAGAACTTTAGAGTGGTCCTCTTTACCCTGATGGGGCCACATCATATTCCTGATCTTCTCTAGCCCCGATCATGCTCTACATGCTCTAAAGTACCGGGATACACACCATGACCTTCATCTCACATTCTGCTCCACCCTCACCGATGCATTCCAATGGCATGTGCAATATTATCATTGCTTGAATGTTTAAAATAAATAGGCATGTAATTACTTTATGGTGGAAATTAATATTGAATAGATTGCACAAGTATTCAATTTTAAATAAACTTTATTGAGTTTATTTACCTGCGTGTCAGATGCAATGGAAGATTGTGTTTGCCAAGTCAAGACTCTTAGGCGTTCAGCCATGTTCCATAGCCTTGTCGGAAG
>VDFB02058242.1:642238743-642251045 GCA_007258455.2 Sequoia sempervirens | reverse complement strand
CATCTTAGTGAGTGTTGTTCCAATTTATTTTATTTATACCTTCACTTCCCAGCTTTGTGGATGGTAGGTGGGGTGAGCTCTTATTATGTGTAATCATAAAATTATGTAGTAGCTCCACAATTTTTATTGAAAAAGTGTTTTCCTTGATCACAAGTACAATACTCAATGGGAAACCATATCTAGTGATTATATTCTCATACAAAAACCTTTTGGTAGTTTTTGCGGTACAATCCTTAGTGGGTTATGCTTTTTCCCACTTTTTCAAGTATTCTACCCCTATTATTATAAATATTTCTCTGGAATATTTAGTAGGTGGATCAATGGGTCCTAGGAATTCTATCACCCATTTTTCAAATCAAATTTATGCTAGTACTAGTTTTAGGGGCATTTCATCTCTTGCATTAGATTCCCCACCCTTTGAAAAATGTCACAGTTCTTTGTATACTCTTTTGCATCCTTGTGAAGGGTTGGCCAATAAAGTCTGGATAGTTTAACTCTTTTGGATGTTGTATCACCACAATTGTGCCCTCCTAATATTCCCTCATGTGCTTCTCTCAAAATAGATTTTCTCTTGTGTGCATAAACAACCCTTATTATGATTTCATCTCATCCCATGCATAATTCTCCTTCTATTAGTGTGTAAGGTAGGGACTTCCACACTAAAGATTCTTTATCCTATAGTGAGAGATCTATAGGAAATTCTCTTGTTGATAGGAGTGTAGAAATATCTTGGAACTCTTTGGTACCACATTTACTCTAAATAAGTGTGCACCAGGTAGGTCTTTTGGTTGATCCCCTGGTTTTTCCCTTGTTTCTATTTTGGATAAGTAATTTGGTCTTTGATTTTTCTTCCCTGGTTTTTTCATTATTTTAAAATCAAATTCCTCAAACAAAAGTAGCCACCTACATATTTGGCCTTGTATGATGGGTCTATTTAGTAAGTACTTTAGCATCTCATGGTCTATAAAGAAAGTAAAGGGTCTTGACAGAAGATAATGTTTGAATTTCTAGAGTGCATAAACCATAGTTAGTTCCTCTTGTTTCGGTAGTATTATATTTTTTCTCCACCTTGGATAATTTCCTTCTTGCACACACTATGGGATGATCTTTATTTCCTTTGGGTTGAGCCAATACTACTCCTATTGTAATTGTGGATGCATCTACATATACATGAAATGGTGTATTCTAGTCTTGTAAGATTAAGATAGGGGCCTCCAGAATTTTGTGTTTAAGTGTACCAAATGCTATTTGGCATTCTTCATTCCATTCAATATTTCTATTGGTTTTCTTTCTCAATAGTTCTTCCAATGGTGCAGCTATCTTGACATAACCTTTTATAAAAAAATTGTGATAACTGGTATATCCTAAGAAGGTTTTAACTTTTGGAGCCATTTTAGGAGATGGTAGTGTCATAATTGAGGTTACCTTCATGGGGTCTACCATTAATCCTTCTTTGCAGATAACTAGTCCTAGTAGTATTCCATAGGGTACCACAAACATGCACTTCTTCAAGTTTATTGCTATTTGTATACTTAAAAATTTGCTTAACATCATTCTAAGTACTTCGACATGGTCGTTTACTAGCCCATATGCTATCCAATTTTCTAAGTATACCTCGAAGAAGTCATGTATGAAATATTTAAATTTGTTTATCGTTATCCTTTTGAATACCATAGGTGCATTCTTTAGGCCAAATGACATCATTGTTTACATGTAAGAAAGCTATTCTATCACAAATGTAGTTTTTGGTTGATCTTACTCCCTCATTTTTAGTTGGTGGTAGCCAGAGAAACCATCATTGAATGAGTAGATTTCTCTTATTGCCACTGATTCCAATATTTCCTTAGTGAATGGTTTCGGGAAAGGGTCATGAATGCAAGATTTACTAAGTTCCCTTAATTCAACACAAAATATTACCTCACCTATTTTCTTGTTTTGTATGACCATAGGGCTAATCCATTTTGAATATTCTATCAGTTTGATTATACTTGATTCAAGTATTTTTTTAACTCCTCTTTAACTTTCTTTTTCATGTTTGGATTTAGTATCTATGGTCTCTTTCATACTGGTTTAGTTCCTTCTTTTAGTTGAATATTCATAAGTCATGCTTCTTATTTTATCCCTTTTAGGTATGTGAATGTTCTAGGAATAATTCTTCAAATTCTGATAGGACATCTATAACTTGTGCAACTAATTTATCATCCCAATGATCACCTATCTTTGCAAGTTTAAGGTCCCCTTCTTTGGCAATATTTTCTTCTCTCAACTTGATTGGTTGATTATAATATTTATGTTTGGATTTTGTTAGGGACTCTATTTCCCTTTCTCCTTTGTTGAATTATATATCTAGGTTGTGTGCATCATCCCCTTCCTTTTACATCAGACATTTTTTCCTTGGTAATGTATATTATTTGTCTATCCATTCAATATATTTCCATATTCCTTCTAATTGTGGGGGTGGTGTAGGGGCTCATGATACCACTACTTCCTTATTTATATTTGGTTTGAATATTATCTTTCATTTTGAGTAGTGTGGTATGTATACAGTTCATCCTTGTTGTGAAAAAAGAAAAGGCTTGTAGAAAGTCCATCTTAAGCCTTTATCCAACAATTTGTTTCTCCTGTTCCAGTTTATATGCCAAGCCTACAACCTCGTGGCAGTGCGTCCTTCACAAAATAATTGGATATATAATCACTCATCATACTCTCATTCATTTCTCACCTTGTGATACAAGTGGTTAAATGATCCTCTAGTAAGATATTCCCATTATATTTTGGTATCTCCATGTATTCTCCTTCCAGTAGGTATCTTGTTTTGATCAAGATTTTAAATATTTCCCATTTGGTTAGGTGGTTCTTAAAAAGCTTTGCACCAACTCTGGTGAAATTGTAAACGAGTGCGCTTTAGCATTTGAGTCCTAGTTCTCAAAGATGGTTCCTATCCCTGTGTTTCCATAATATACCTCCCTACTCCTAAATACTCTGGAATTTTAATATGTGAAATTCCATGTGATGTGTGGATTTATTTGGTGAAATATTTTAAGTGTGTCATCTCTATTCTCTCCCAAGTTACCACAAAGATTTTGTGATATGTTATCTTTAGAAATCTTCAGTAGATGTGGAGCCTTCTCTGGTGTCCTAATCATAAATACTGTACAAAATTTTGTAATCCTCCAAGAAAAAAGTTATGGTTCTTCTCAGATCAATGCATTTAATACTTCCTCACTATTTGTGCTATACATGTTGCTTTCTACTTCAAATTACCCCTTTGAATTTGATTGTTTAAGGGCGTCATTTAGTGGTAATCATGATATTGTGTAAAGGTTTTTGTTCTCAGAGTTCTGATATTCTTTTTGTGTTTTCTTCCTTTGTATATGATTCATTTAGGTTTTTTCCTAGTGGAATGTGGACTATTCTGTTTTTGTTAGCAAATGATATTTCTTCCTTACTTGATGCCATTTTCATTGAAAAACCACCTTAATCCTAGTAATGTGTTGAATGAATCAAAGGTTTCTTTGATGAAAACTACCTCAAAGCCCAATTTTACCCTCTAACACTTAATTGAATCTCCTTTCTTCCAAGTTCCTGGCTAGTTTCTATCCGGGATGCCATCTATCAGGGAGCAATGTTGTAGGGTATTTTTTTGAGTTTAGGTTTTTGCTATTTTATTCCACACTCCTTTTGGGAGAATTTTTATGTTAGCTCCTAAGTCTACCATTACATTGGTTATTTTCTTATGGTTGATACTAACTATAATCATGATGGGTCGTGTCTTCCATTGTCTATCATTCTTCCCTATTTTTCTTACTTGTGGTACTTTATTCTATTTGTTCCAATACTTTCAAAATTAATTTAGTTTATTTAGTAGATTAGAGTGTTTGGAAATTTTTATTAGTTGTTTGAACATTCCCACTTCTTGTTTTAAAAAGTAGTCATTTTGTTTTTCTTCTTGACCTTGTTCTTTTGTGAAAATTTTCATTGTTTGTTCTGCTATTTGGCCATGTTATTTCTTGGTTAGGTGGAATTCTTCCTCATCTGTAGTGGTTTCTTCTTTTGTGGTTATATTATCATTTACGGTATTTGTTCCTTTTCTGGTAACTATTGTTGCTTTGTTTTTTCTTTTTATTGCTTGCTCCTATATAAGTTTGATGTGCTTCTTTAGAGTTACTAGTATCAACAGTTTCAATGTCGATTCATTATGATTTTTGGCATCTCCTATTTGTTTCCTCAAAATATTTTGGTATCTTTATTAAGAGTCTTGATCCTCTATGTGTATTTAAACTTTGGAGCTCATAGCTTTTTGATTGTGGTGTCACATTCTTATAATTGGTTTTTTGTATTAATAATAAAGTATCAAAAATACTTACAGGATTTTTCCACAACAACTTCTCTCAGAAATATGGTAAACTTTCAAATTCAAAAATGCCTTCACAATTATTACCAAAGTATTCTATAGAACTGTCACTAGGAATATACATAATCAGTGATGATGGGAAGTTATAGACATAACACTAATACATAACATGTATATGGTAAAAAGATCATTATATTGTGCAAAACATTACACACCTTTAAAATATGACAAAAAGCCATATAACTAGACTAAGATTAAACATTGTTGTCAATTGAATATCCCCACCTAGGATCCCTTACAAGAGGCTAAAATTTGGATCTCATTTCCTCTAGCTGAGATGAGACCTTGTTCTCTTTGGGGATCAACAAGGTGTGGTTCCTTGGGTCTCTGTGCATTCAAGTTTGCACTGTTGAATACCCTTTGAAATTCATTCAAGGCTCTAAGGAATGGTTCATCCTCCTCATGGTTGTGGTGATGTGCATGCCCACATTTCACCTCCTCTCTTTTGACTACCACTGGTCCCTCCCTGATTAGTCTCATAAACTTGGGCATGGAGATCTCCAAATGGGTTGAGACCTACAAAACAATGTTAAGGAAGATGAGTCTTTTTACAGACTTAGTAAGCACCAACCCACACCCTTGAAATTTATCTACATTTCTTGCCTTCCAAATGTGACATAGTATTTCTGTGGAGAGACAATTCCAAAACACAAGATAATCCTTACTTATTTTCCTATTATTGAGTAAAACATCTTTCTAGTTAATTCTACCATCTTTGTCCCAAACCATTAAGTTATTAAAAAAGATTTTCTAGATTTCCTTTGCATAAAAACAATAAAAAAATATGCATTCTAGATTTTGGAGTTCTACAAATACTACATATATCAACATCAACATGAATAGCTTTAAATTGAATTTTATGCAACAGTATGAGCCATCTAAAGCAAGCCTTCTTGGGTCAGTTTGATATTATGCCAAACAAATAATTTTTTTTATGCGAAATAAAATAAGAAAGTGTAACTTCCAAACAATAATTAACATGCTCAGTGACAAATATTTTTCTAGTTGACTCCTTATAGATTGACTTTTCTTTGACGTCAGAAAGCCCAATGCCATCTTTCTAGATAAGGTCACTAGTTAGGTCCAATTCCTTATCAAACTTTATAGGGAAACATGCACCTCTTTGCAAACATCAACCAAAATATTATATGTTCTTATATTGGTATCTGGAAGATTAAATTATGAGACAAGACTGTCCTAGTTGTTTAATTGACCATTAATAATGATATTTTGGAAAATGAAATACCTAGTTGGTTCCAATTTTTAGCAAAACAACGCTAAACAGCTGAAGAGTTTTGTTGCTACAATCAAGCTACACCAAATGGAGCTACAAGAATGGCAATTTAATATCACTGTTAATTGAGACATTACTTAACTTGAGAAGCATGCCAATGAATTCAATTTCCAAGCCTTCAAAGACTCTCAAACAAACCAGCTTAGGATATAGGGTATCTATTTACATAGTATCACTAATAGGAACCAATCATGCCTTAGACTTCTTTGGAGGAAATTCAAATGTTATTTTTCTTCAAAGATCTTCCATGGTTCACTTCCTACCATTTATTTGACAAACCCATTTTGCTACCAAGGAAATATTGTGCAATCTTAAATCCTTAAGACCAACCCCTGCATGAAATTTATCAATACAACACCATTCCCATTTAATTGAGTGTTTTTTTCCTTTTTCCTTTACCATCAGACCAAAGAAAGGTCTAGATTCTTTTCTAGATTTCATTAACCAGGTAGCTACTAAAGAACCATACTAAGGTAAAGTAGATGTTGTAGGATGAAAGGACCTTTTGACATATTTGTAATCTACCAACAAGGGATAGATATTGCTTATTCCACCCTTGAATCTTTTTTTTTCAATTTTGGAACTAATCCACAACCACATTTCTTTTAGGTTAGTATTGACTGTAAAAGGTATCCCAAGGTATCTTACTTGCTTGTTAGGGACACCCCATTGAAAATCATACTTCTTAATCCATTCAAGTGGGGTCTCTTCCCACTCAAGAATGCTAGATTTAGCAATGGATATTTTAGCACCAAAGTCTTGGAAAAAATGCTAAGTTTCCCCATCAGGGTCTTCATGTTACTTTCATCCACTTTTTAAAAGATTGCAGTATCATCTACAAATTGAATGTTGATTAGTTCATTTTGGTCTGGGAGTTTTATACCTCTCACCCTTGGGGAATAAGATTGCTCTCTAGGGAGGTAATGGAAGGAATCAATGGCTATAACAAAGAGGGTAGAAGCTAATGGACAACCCTACCTAATGGATCTTTCCAGAACAAATTCTTCTAAGAGTGAGTTTTTTACATCAACACGAGCAACTACATCCTTCAACAAGGTGTCAACCATATTACAAAACATAGCAAGGATTCCAAAAGCTTCAAGGTTTTCCTTTAAGAAAGGTCATTCAACCCTATCATATGCTTTTTCAAAGTCTAGCAATATCATTGCAACATTCTAGTTAGAGTATCTTGACCATTCCATAGCCTCCCAACTCGTTATCAGGTTCTATAGGATGTATCTTCCTTCAATAAACCTAGTTTGGGTACTATTGATAAATTTTGGTAGAATATTAACCAATCTTAAAGCCATGGCTTTGGTCAGGATTTTGTAAGACACATTTAGGAGGGTTATTGTCCTCCAATTTTTAACCAGGGTCTTATCTCCCCCTTTGGGAAAAATCTTGATGAGGCCTTTTTTGATGGTTCGTCCCAAGGAGCCTCTACTTATAGCCTCAAGGTACACATGTAGCAATTCATCACAAACCCAATCCACAAATGTTTTATAGAATTCCATAGGCAACCCATCACTCCTAGGAGATTTTTTGTTGTTCATGGAGAGAATGGCATTCTTGGTGTCCTCTTTGGTTAATTTTGCAAACAACTTAGAGGCATCTTCCTTGGATGTCTTCCTTGGAATAATACCCTTAATGAATTCCTTGGCATTGTGATGGCCCTCAAGATCCTTCTCTCAGGTTCATATAAGAGGTTTTTAAAGTAGAAGTGAAATTTCTTTAAAATTTCCTCTTGGGAGGTGAACATGTGACCACCATGTCCCATATTTGGTCAATCTGATCTTTAACACCCTTTTTTCTAATGTAATTAAAGAAAAAAATTGACCCTTTTTCCCCACACTTTGGCCAGTTTAGCTTAACCCTCACCCTTAAATCTTTAATTGTGTGATTTTGGATCCTTCTAAGGTTGTTTTTGGAAAGAGCAAGCTCCTCACCCAACCTTTCATCCTTAGGATTTGCTTGGATTTTGGTTTCAACTACCAAGAGACACTCTTGAAGTTCATTTTCTTCCCACCTACTATCCATAGCTTTCTTTTTGTTGATGGTTTGGAACATCTTTCTCCATGCCTCAACATTTTGATTCCATCTTTCAATGGAACTAGCATTTCTCAACAACCATTCGTTGATTTCTCTAATAGATGTAATAGCATCTTTATAGTCACTATCCTTTAGTAGGTGTGTATTTAAGATTAAACCATCCTTCCTTAAGTTGTCCCTAGGCCTGCCTTGATTCATAGCAAGATTGGCTTTAATAAGGTGATGATCAGACATAGTATAATGATGGATGCTAGCTTTAAGGCCATCATTATTTGGAAAAAAATTGAAGTAGTCCTTATTTGCATCGAATCTATCTAGTTTGCAATAGATCAAGTTTTGTCCCCTTTCTAGGAATTACACCATGTAAACCACAACCCTTTGAAATATTTCTTTCCCCTCTCTAAGGGGTCCACTAGATTTATTTTATTTTTTAATCTCTACCAAAAATTCCTTTCATTACCTCTCCAATCCATATCTATTCCACCCCATTTGTCCTCCAAGTTCTCTACCATGTTGAAATCCCCTCCCAATATCCAAGGTACCTTAGGTAATTTGGCAAGCCATTGCCAAAGGATTGCTCTATCTCTATGATAATTGGGAGTGTAGATGGAAAAAATTCCCAGTTTGACACCTCTTTCTAGGGTGATCTATACTGCCCTATTGCATGCAGAAGTACCTTGATTAGTAAAAAATTGGGACCATTTATTGGAGAGGAGGATAGCATCACCTCTCCTCCCCTTATCATGCTTAGTGGTGTAATAGGAAGATTTCACCCAAATAAATTTTAAATTTGTGTCCAATGTGAAACCTATTGCTTTAGTTTCTTATAGAAGGACAATATCTTTTTGTTTCTCCAAATTCAAAAACCTCCTTGCTATGTACTTCCTATCAGGGGATTCAAGTCCTCTAACATTCCAAGATATAAAATTAAAGTTCATTTTCAACATTCATAGGGGAGAAATCTTGATCACATTTGAACTAATCAAAGTATTTGGGCAATCTTTCATCAATATCTAGCCTTTTTGCAATAGGTGTTTGAATTATGACACTTATTTTTTTCCTCTTATTCTTTGATAGTTGTACATTTTTTTCCCACAAAAATTGATTTGTAACCATTTTTCATTAGTCTTCCAGGACCCAATCTTGGATTAGGTGTGATCCCTAACTACTCAACAGTGATATTCTCATTTGCACTACATCTTATGGACATAGACCGATCCATTTTTCTTTTTATGTTAATTTTTCCCTTTCCCCCTTCCTTAGGAGAGTGGGGTTTTTCATTATTAACATCTTTATTTTTAACATGATTACTGGTTCCCACAACATCCAACGAAGGTGTTGTGGTCTTTATTAAATCTTTCGGGTCATTACCAACATTAATTTGACTTGGTAAATTATTAGAGACTCCCCCAATTGCATCAAACACAAGACTATGTACAAGGTTGAAAGTGTTGGTTTGGATGGGTAGCACTAAGGCACCACCCTCAGAAAAGGGAGGCCTATGTGAGCTAAAAATTTCATAACTAATGGAACCAACCATGATTTACGCCTTCTGCCCTTACTTATTGAGAGTAATACTAATGACATTAGGGAATTTAGTTTCAATATCAGCCACCAGGATTTTTGCCATGGAGGTTACCCTATCACTCCCATCCAAGCTAGCATTTTTAACCTTATCGAAGCCCTGATTATTTTTAACCATTATTATTTTATGGACATATTTTCTAATATAATATTCAGTTACCTCAAGAGTGGAAGGTTATTACCACCTTCTTTATTTAAATTTTTTCCTTCAATTATTTTCTTAATATTTCTTAAAGCAAGTTGTTGTGCATTTAATTTCCCAATTAAAATATTGTCCCTCATAAGATCCGATGTGGGGAGAGAACTGAAGGGCTTCATAGACACCCCATAAGAACTAGTAGCAATGTTTGTGGCAACTACTAGTTTAGAGTCCTCAATATCATCTCCTTCCAAAAGGATTTCAAAGGGGTTTTTGGTATTAACATAACTGGGGCTAGGTTTGGGGGTTGAGAGGTTTTAACTTTTTCAAGCCGAAAGTTCCTCTCCCCTACGATTTGGCATAATAGTAGAATTTGTTGGTTGAGAAATATCATCCAAACCTCATTGTCTGTAGCATTGCAAAACCTTTCAACTTGGGCATGCAATGAATCCTAATTAGAGAGTGGAGGGAGATAGTGCTAGCATTGGTTGCCAAACCAAATGTGTTTGAGTCCACAATTAGATTAGTGCTAGAATTTTTAGCAAACAAATCTAAATTAGGTTTGAGCTCCATAATTGGATTATCCCTGTACTTTAAAGTGCATAAGCCCCATTATTATTAATTATTAGAATTACATGTGACACAACAACATTAGGGTTTACACCAAGTTTCAGTGAGACAATCCCCACACTAGGGTTCGAGCTAGGTGTACCTTTGACTTTCCCTTTGCCCATCCTTTTCTAAATTAAGGGAAATTCTTAAATAAAAGATAAATACGAATTTATGCTCCCAAATACTTTCAAAGTGTAAAAAAAAGAGGCTCTCCTCATTTTCAACCTCTAGGCTACTAGGAATTTCAACTCAGCTCTAAAGACACTATAGAACGAAAGTAAGTCAAGATGAGAGGGAGGTCACCTTGATTTTTTTCAAGATGCACAAATCCCCAATTAGAGCCAAAATTATGGAATGATCTCCAAAACTCAAGAGGGATATTTTTCATGCATTAAACTCCATCTAGGGAAGGATAGGGAAAGCACTTTTAGCAATAGTTGAAGGTAAATCTCATGCCAAAGGCTCCTAAACACACACCCCTAGATTCCAATAAGGATTAGATAAATATTTTCCCTGTATCTAGAATGAATTTCTTTAGAAAAAAAAAGTAAAAAAATATGTTGTAACATCCTACAAAAAATCTTATTTTGATACCAAACTTATTAGCCCAAATATTAGAAAACCAAGTATCAATAAATTTTCTTGTAGGCACCTTATTAATATCAATTGTTGCGAAGAAAATGGTCGTTTCTTTTAACCTAGAACTTTCATTAAAAAAAAGTTTTTCCAAGCATGCATTCAACGTGAGCTTTGAATTCATGGGTTATTGGGAGAATGCTTACCTCCTTGGATCCATCAGTTGAGAATGCCCTGCTACACTCTAAGACAACCAAAAATTTTAATGCACCTTTTGAATTGACACCCCTTTATCCACATGACAACTTCTTTTAAATAGTTTTAATATATTAATCAAGGTTTCAACATTATTATTTCTATTAGAATTAGGGTCGGGGAGTTTCATACCCACCTCCATTAATGCCTAGAAGGTTGAATACAACTTAGAATATAGAGCACACAACTGAATTAAGATAATTAAAACATAGATTGCAAAAGCAGATACGAAACAAAATGAAAAAACCCCCAACCCCTAGGGCACATGAAATGATAGTTAAGCACATAAACCCAACACATGTGAGGGTACCCACACATTACTACAAATATCCATGGGAGAGGGCACAGTCTCCCCCACCCACCACTTTCAAATGAACAACACTAGACCTACTTCACTATGTGTGTGCAACTTGAACTTCATGAAAGCTTGGTATTCTCTTATAATAGGTTTGGGCTTTGCTGCAATTGAATATATCATGCTCTATGCTTCCACAAAATCCACATGGATTTTTCTTATCACCCTAACATTCAGATGCAAAGTGTTCTTTCTTACCACAACTAAAACAAGTGGAATCTAGTTTCCTTCTTATTCCTCTGCCTTGGCCTCTATCACTATATGGTCCTTGATTTTGTTAGTTTTGTAGGGTATTTATATCCCTCTATTTTTTCCATTTTGGTACTGTATACCCATGGTCCTATATATAGAGGGGTCTTTCTACCAATCCTTTTGCATTTGACATCCCTCTTTTCTCATTATGATTTCCTGGGGTGGGATCCTCTCTTATTTGTAATAGTTATGATGGACAGTCTTCTATCACATGGTCATCCCATTCTCCACAAGCTTCATAGTAAATTGAGTTCATCTTGTTAGGTAGTTCCCTTAGATCTACACTTAGTGAATTTTATTTCTTTTCTCCTAATCCCTTGGGGCACTTGTTTCTTAAGTGACTTTTCCATCCCCAATAGGTACACCAAATATTAAGTCTTAAACATATCGTGTTTTTCTATAATATCCTACTAGAGTCTTAATTGCTCCACTTCTAGTATTAATTTATCCATCTCTTTTTTTTCTTTTTTCTTCTCTAATTTCCATCACGATTGGTTTTCAATCCGGCAAGCCAAAGTGACTAATTTCAGATACGTATTAAAACTTCCCTTATCTAGGGTCGTTCTAATTTTCAATGTTACTCTGGATATGAACCATTTAAAATTTCTATTTTTCAGTTGGTGGTTCCTCCAATCTTCTAGTTATTTCTTTAAATATTTTATCAAATTTAGTTATGGTTTCATATTCATTTTGTGTAAGTTCTCAAAGTTTTCTTACCCCCTTGGTAGGTAGTTCCAAAGTGTCAAAATTTTCTAAAAACTCTTATTTTACT
>VDFB02058242.1:642197013-642230818 GCA_007258455.2 Sequoia sempervirens | reverse complement strand
TATGATAGATATAGCAAATCTAAATTCTATATTATTTATAGTTAAATTTAAATTATATTTTATTAAATTGTTGAAAAAATTAAGTTTATAAATAATTTCAAATTTTCTATAATTAACTTGCATTGTCTATAAAGGATTTAGATTATATATAAAAATAAAGTATATTTAAGATTATAGACAATTTAATTTAAGTTATGAATGTTATAATATAAAGAATAAATTTATCTTCGGTGTAAAAGTTGTGTCAATAATGCCAATCATTAGAAATTAATGAATGATTCTATTTTTCTTGATTGGTTAAGTAGTGTTGTGCAATCATTCTATGTTAATTTAAGTTATGAATGTTATAATATAAAGAAGAATCTTTCTAATATAATTTTCAATGCATCTTTATATTTTATAGATAAACATCTAAAATAAGTTTAAAAAAATTACAACTTCATAAACAAACATACATCTAAACTAAAAATGGAATTATAAAAAGAAATCATATATACTTTTAATTTTTCTTTTAATATATATATTTTCAATTTTTCAATTTTTATTAAAGAATTATCTTTTATTATTATAACTAATAATCTATTGATCTTAAATAAAATTAATAACTATTAAAAAATGATTGCACACATTAAATTATAAACTCTCACGTCAATTTGAATTATATTTTAAAAAAAAACATTATAATAAAATACTATGAACTAATATTTTACTCACAAAATGTTTTATTTTTATTTTTAAAACTTGTCAAACTTATGGTATCGATGTGAACACGCCAAAAATAAATGCTATTCATAAGGAAGTAAACAAATTTTTTATTTCAATGTAAATCAAACAAAATATTATAATTAATGGTTGACGTGAATTGTACAAATATGAGCAATGAGAATAAGAATGACTCCATGAAAACTATCTACATTCCATGTTAATTACAAGGACAAATTCGAAAGCCATCATATCTTCTTAAAAATGTCTCCATCATTCTCAACTGTTTTTGGCAATAAGACTGGTAGGGCATTTTCTTGATCCACTGCACCCATTAACAAAGTTATCGCTCAGATCAAATAACCATGGAACTCTTCCTGTGCTATTTTAGCCTGGTCCACAACATTTATAAGTTACAGTTCCGCACCAAAAAACAAACCAAGATTGATACCATTCCACTGCACTTACCACTATTATCAACACTGCCAAAACTACAATAGCTCAGAGACTTGCAAAAGAAACAATGCAATGGAGGCGGCAATACTGTCAAAGATCGGCCTGTCTGGACTGGCAATAACCCATGTTTCATGTGGTTGTATTTTCTGCTTAAATTTAAGCAATTCGAGTGTTTTTATTCATAAATTTTATTATGGGAATAAAATAATTTGAAGGGATTGAAAATAAGCCATAAAAAAAAAGGGTTGGAAATAAGCAGCATATTGCCAAAAATCCACATGACTCCACAAGTTTCTTTCCTTTTTTTTAATTACACAAATCATTATTAATACTATTCATGGGGTCACCAGCTCCACCAATAATTTCTAAATAAGTTTAGCACTGACTGCTAGCCAAAATAATGGGGACCACATGAATGAAATCCATGGTTATGCTAGGATTTCATTCTTGTGGCTCGGCATCATTATTGGTAGAATTGGTGAAACATCCAACTACGTAATTTCTTTGATCCGTATTTCATGAGTAGTGGTTCACAAGAATTCATCACTCATGAGCATGACTGTCCATTAACCACTGTATTCTTCATCTAAGTGATGTTTATAAGGAGAAGTATCTAGTCTTGAGAGGTCACCTATCTCAGTATTAATCGAGCTCAAATGTGTTTAATATGAAATTTTCCCAAGATCAAGCTCACATACCTTATTATCTCATTTACAAAACCTTCAACAAATATTGTGTCTTATAAACCATTCAGTATAGAACAAAATAATGAATCATTATGTTATTACAACAAACCCTACAATCTTTTTTAATTAATTTTCTTGACTTCATTTTTCAATAATGATAATCTTACAACTTAAAAACATTACATCTTTAAAACAACTTAAAAAAAAATATTATATACCTGATTGTATACAAATTTTATGAAACTAACAGATGGTATGCTAACATTAATAAAACCCATCAAATTATCAAAAACATTGTAACAAATCTTTCTCTAAAATTGAAAGGCCTGACTGAAAGCTTTTTATTTATTTTAGGTAGTAAATTTGACTAAACCCTGTTTTAGAATAGCATTTCTAAGTTTCACTTACTGTGTAAAACCAAGGATATTTGCAGTTGAAAAATACATAATATTTGGAGTATTGGTAGATCGTAATAAGATCTCCATATATTCACCTTGTAAAGATTTTTTTAAATACTAAAAAAACATCTGTAAATAAGTTAAAGTGCTGGTGTTACATTCCACACTCATGTCCAACATAATCATATAATCTCCAAGCTCACTACAGAGCAAGTAAACTATGGCTGAAAATAGTACTTGTAATGCTAAGTGTTTTTTCCAGTTTTTTTCTCTATTAATTATTTCTTTTATTCAGTATTTAGAGTAGCAACTATACTGTCTCATGGGTATGGCCTGCTTCACTCTAGCTATCAATACTAGCTGATATAATTTTACTTCTATATGCCTGATACATTTTCAAGTACAGTGAACTGTATTGGCACCAAATATACTTAGAAATATTACAACTACAGCTTGTATTAACAGGTTGAGTGAAGCATACCACACCCATGGAACAGTATTGTTGTTACTCTGAGTACCCAAATAACAAAAGTAACTAACAGAGGGGAAAAATTAGAGAAAAATACACTTACAACTACAAATACGATTGCCAACCGTTGTTTACTTGTTCTGTAGTGAGTTTGAAGATTATGTGATTCTGCTGAACATCCTGCAGTGTTGTAGAATGCAATAGCAACACATTCAACTTGTTAGCAGACACCATTTTTAATGGCAGAAAAACTCTTTGAACAAGGTGAATGTGTAGAGCTTATTACAAGTCTACCACTACTCCAAACATGCAATATCATGTACTCTTCATCTGCAAATATCCTCGCTTTTCCACAGTGCCACGAAACTTTGGAATGCTATATTGGGACAGGGCTTAGTGAAATGTAAGTACCCAAATAAAAAACCAAAGGCTTTGAATCTTGAGAAGAAGCTTGGCTGTGATCGGTGGTTTTATAATGTGCTGGTGGGTTGCTTTCAGAGAGCTTGTAGCCAATCACTGCACATGGTATTTCCCTCTTGTATATTTAATTACCTGTAGCGGAACGGATAAACCTCTTTATACCATTTACAAATAGTGAAAAATCTGTTTATACCATTTAAAAAATAGGGATACAGTTGAATTGTACACACAGTTTCATGGGGCCTTTAACGAACATGAGAGCACGCCCGACAAAATGTTCCCTCCATTGAAAAGTGATGACGCAATTCCATACCATATTTGGTAAACCAAGGCTTGTAGCCCCTGGTATTGCTCCCCATTGGATAAAAATATAATAAACAATGAGGTGATATTTTCCCATTATAGAAAGTAAAACTAGCCATCCATTGGTTTATTTGTTATACGTACCTATGAAAAGATAAAAATTAATATATTAGTTGAAAAAGGGTGAAATAGGAACATATGTCTTTTAACAATTTAAGTTGATTGTATTTGATGTAATATGAAAATTGTATTTCTTATTTTAAGAAATGTAAATATGATAATTATGGTATTTAGTTTTATAATTAAATGGTGAATGTCATCAAAGAATCATGATTGAGATCCCACAAGCCCTGGATGATATTTGAAGAGAAACCTGTCACACACAAATGAGAAATTACATAGCAAAATATGTGAAACAATAATGATTATTGATTATTGAATGAATACAATGAAGGATTGAATATCCTTATGTAGACTCAGACGAAATCAACATGAGACCCTGAATGATGGAGTTATGACTGAGAGAGGAGTGAGATAATAGAATGCATGAATCAATTAAGTGACTTTATCTTGTGTGCAACACAAAGAATAAAGCACATGACTAATTGAAATGCATAATTAATGCAATAACAACTCACAATCAAAACTAGATGACCTTTTCCTAAGTTTGCATTAAGCACTAGAGTAAATATTAATTAATTTACTCAATAGTTAATAGTAATAGAGATGATCCCACAATAGTGGTTTAATGAATTTTGGAAGCCCCGGACACCAAAATTATTATTTTTAACTAAATCTTCACATTTGGGCTTTTATGGTGGCTAAGCAGGTGAGGAATTTGAAGATTATGCAAACTAAGAGTCTCATCGCTTTTTTCTATAGATTCAAAAATATTTTTTTTCAAAATTTTTGAATTAGACTTCTTTTTTCCATCTCCCATGAAAAAATGGTTTTCAAAAAAGCGACATTTTTAAAAAGTGATGCACACCGTATAATGCATAAATTATTTTCCATGAAGATAAAATTCTAATTCTTCGAGATTTAGATTTGCAACTCCAGATATCTTGTGCTTTCCCACTTGGTTAGATAGTTTTTATTGAATATTTTTTTTCTTTAATCCAAGTTTCAAAAGTCAAACCAATTACAATTCGGACATGAGTACGACCATTATAGCAGCGTAACATTTTGTATATATTGAAATTCATTTTTGTTTGTTAGATCCAAGGACTTCAATATTTGGTGCACTCATATTTTTCAATTTTTTGATATCTGCTATTTTTTCCACATGTGCGAGAATAGAGACCTTCATTTTCGATGAAAATCTTATGTTTAATAAAACTAAAAAAAACAAATACATAATAAAACCAAAACATATTAAAATTATATTCATTGAATAGCTGCGTTAAGAGACTACACGATTCGATTGGGTTTGTGAGACTCTTCCATTTTCATCCTCAACCTCGGCCGGTAAATTTAGGTTTCAAAGGGGTGCCAAGGGGAGAATGAGTGCAAAGGGGTTGGTTGAACCCGAGGAGTTAAATAAAGCCCCGCCATAAAGGAAATTTTCAATTTTTATTATACATGCATTAATTTGATTAGCTCAAACCCTAGTTCAACTGAACATTTTTTTGGTTCGTGTGAACTTACAAATTCATTTGAACCCCCAAAATAAAAAAAATTGCCATGGGCTTGGTTTTTGTGAGTTTTCCTTCCTCCATCAAATTGTAAACCACTATTGTGGCTTCACCCAATATTATGAAATTAAATTGATTTATGTTTTGAAAATAATATTTTTCTATAGGTAAATGTTTTTGAAACATATTGGATCAACATTCTATTAGAGCCATGTTTGCAAGTCTAGGACAACTCTTTGATCGTAGATTAATTTTCTAAGTTTGAACTTGTCGGTTATTGCATTATAAAAGTTTCTTTCTACTCAATGAATAGATTTTTGCTTTGCTTCTAGAAATTTAGGGATTGGTAGTATTTAAAATTAGTTCTAAAATGCTCTCATTTTGTCACAAAGGAGGCGATTTCTCCTAGATCAACCCTAAAAGTTGATGCAATCTATGTTAGGATAACTCAGCATAGTAGCTCAACACTCAAATAGCGATGTTTACTAATAACACACTTGCATCTATTATTAAAACATGTCTATTAAAAGGCATACAACATGCTCACATTACACAATTAAATAACAAACTAGAGGATTGGTTTTTTCCTCAACCTTTCCTCTTTTCATGCAATTAGCTCCTCACCTCAACTTCCCTATTATTTTCCTCTCTATCACCTCTTCTTAATCTAGAGGATCTTCGTCTATTCCCCTATTCCTTATCCACCTCACGAAACTTCCATGAACTTATCCTCTACCCAATTCACCTCTACAACCAAACTCTAACTGACTAACTTCTAACCATACTCTTAAAGTAATGGCCAAACTCTGTCTGCAAAAACATTTCAAGAAGAATATGTGAATGTAATAAGAAATGACACATAGTAAGAATGGTTTTCCTTCTAAATGTTAGGTAACTACCACCTAACCAAGAAAAGACTAATATTGTCAATACAAAATACCATGTATGGCCTACATAACAACGATGAAGTCCAAGTGAGTGAGAAAATGGCTAGACATGTGCAAGGAGAAAATTAAAGAAAAGAAAACAACACTCAACCCAAACAAATCAATTACTAGCAATTATGTATAATAATATGCCACCCAAGAAGGATTTCACCCAAATGAAAATGATTAGTCATGAGGATGAAATGAAGGCAACCCTTCACACCTAAGATAATGAACATTTATCTTGAAGGAAATGATTAATTTACTTAAACGTTGCTACATTGGGAATGAAATAAAGCAAGAGTTCTAAGGAGATTAAATCAACCACCAAGAAGAAAACATGATAACTCAACCAAAGAAAATGAAACTCTAGTTGTTGTTATTATCACATCAACATAATAGTCTACCTCAATCATAATAAAAATATTTCCCTACTAGCTATTACCATTCAATTTTTTGCACATTCATTCAGTCACTAATTATATGGTTGAAAGAAATGATAATCAATCTAATAATGGTCTCTCAACTTGTTTCCACATACTTATGGCATATTTATAAGCTATGTGTAGCAAAGTTGTAAAACACTTATAGTTAACATGTAGCAATGTGTTCCTCAACCATAATAGCTTTAAACATACCAATATCAATCTACATAACCTATAGCCATCATATAACATACTTACAAGTAGGTCTATAGGTGATCCATAGACAACTCGTAGATGGTAGATATAGTATCCTTCTAAGAGTACACTCATAAGTGACCCATAGACAACTTGTAGATGGCCTATAGTATCCTTCTAAGAGAAAACCTATAGGTGACCCATAGAAAACTTGTAGATGGCCTATAGTAGCCTTCTAAGAGGACACCTATTGGTGACCCATAGACAACTTGTAGGAAACTTATAAGCAACATATAGCATACTTACAAGCAGTTCTATAGATGACCCATAGACAACTTGTAGATGGCCTATAATAGCCTTCTAAGAAAGTAGGCTTGAAAAAATTTCTAGGTAACAACCCAAAATTGAGGAAAGCTAAAAAAATTAATGTTACAATACTATTATTGGTGATGCAAGATTGAATCGTTAGAGTTACTTGCTACACCTAATAATAATTTTAATCACCCCCACCTACCTTTTCTCTTCACTTTCAATGGTAAAAAAAATCTCATCTCTACCACCCCCAAGCACTCCCACCTATATATTATTCTAGATTGCACTTAGGTAGCACTCCTACATAATACATGATATCCTGAAAATTCTTCTACTATCCTCCAACATAATAACCTTCACTCTTATATTCTTGTGATTTATGCACTTATCTTCTTTGTAAACACCTCAAGTTGCTTATCTATAAGTTTTATTATGTGTACAACCCTAGGTGGTGCCTCCTAATTTTCTTCTTCTATGTTGTGTTGCATCACATCCACCAAAAATTCTATGTCCTTCAAAGGATATACCAATATTGTTATTACATTTGTCTCCTCTTCTACAAAAATCACATTGTATTCACCTCTCCTTTACTAGTCTCTACTACATCCCTAACCCCATTTATGTCATTTTAGGTTGAAAATTGAGCATCATTTGACCAATGTATATATATCCTTTGCAACTATTGCCTCTTCATTCTCTATCCATATATCATGATGGTGAATGTTTTCACATCTTCCTTCTCTAACCGTGGCTATCATATGGATAATTTCATCTTCTACATATTCATTTATGTTTTCCTCTTCCACCAAACACTCAAATTCACCTACATTCCAATTATCTCTTAAAAAATGTTGAAAACCTAGTGTGGTTATTTTGTGGCATCATGAGCATTTCTTCTATGGAGACTTTATGAGTAGCTCATTTATGAGTTTTCCTTAACTAGATTTATATGAGACTTATGAGTGAAACCATATATGAATCCTTTGGTGGAGTCTTATGATTGACCATTATGATTAGTAGTGATGAGCATTATGATTGAACATTTCAAGTCTTATGTATACTTGAGAATAGCCTTTTTTGTGTCATAAAAATCTATTATGATTAACAAAAAATGATGGATAAGTGGTGAATACATCCTTTTTTGGTAATGTTCATGTTTTTTGTGCTTTTCAAAGATCTCTTTTAAATATTGAAGAGTTCCTAGTTCAACTTCTTCAAATAGTTGTATTTTATATAGTTCTAGCAAATGTGTAATTTAGGAGTGATTGTTTTTATTGAGCTAGGTGTCCCACAATAGTTTGTCCCATTTTTGGCCTAAGAAAGCACTCAAATGACATCTTAAACCATTTTTTTGGTTTTTTAACTTATAGCAAGAAAATTGTTAGGAGCCCAAAGATGTGTTGAAAACAAGGTGAAGGAAAGCTACAATATGAAATTATGCAAGTGAATTCAGATTTGAAAATCAGATTACCAAATCAGATTTAAACATGTGATTGCAACATACATCACAATATAAAAATCAACAAACAAAATGTGACACTAGATTTACGTGGAGAAACCCTTTCAGGAAAAAACTTTGCATGAGAAAAGAGGGAAAGTATATATAATTAATCTTCAAATGAGAGTACACAATAATACACTTCACTACTGATCTTTGATCAACTCAACAACACCCTGTTACCTATAAGAATTCAACATGAAACTACCATCTCATGGTTCCAATTTATAGAAATTGTCGGAGGTAAAACTAGAAATGGTAAACTAAAACAAGGGGTACAAAACCACCTGAAAAAACCCACGCCTCTCTTCATGGACAACCTAAATACATAGTAAAAAAATAAATCTCTTACATGGGCAACTAACCCATAGCCTATCCAACTGCTAACTTTTTGAATGCTCAAATGACCTTTCCGCTCCCCAATGGAACATCAACAGTCACTTTTTCTTTTCCAATCTTGGGTGTCCCATACAAGACCTTCCAACTTCCAATATGGATTCCTAAGAGAGATGACTTATCCATTTTTTCTGTGTAACCTCCACTGAAATTAAATTCTTTCTTTAAAATATAATTACAATTGCCAAAAATTAATAGTTTTCTCACATACCCCCTAGAACACATTCCAAGGAACGTGGAGACATACAAATGACATAGGATTACAAGGTTAATATCACCTTATCTTAACAAGATGAAGTGAACTAGTGATTTTTAAGATTTCATGTCTAGATTTAAATATATATTTTAAATTAAAAAAATATTTATCTAATTTTTTAGATATTTTTTATAGCTTGTTTTATATAATTTATAGTAATTTTAATGACTAATACAATGCTATAACACAACTCTTTTAACAAATAAGATAAATTAATATTTTTAATTATATATCATTAACATTAATGCAATTTTTTTAATAAAATTTTGTTGCATATTTTATTTATTAAATTAATTTTTAATTTAGATAATATAATTGAAAGTAATATTATGCCATAATGTATGTCTTCTTTCATGTAACTAATTGTTTTTAAACAACTACATTGTTAGTAGGATACATGGTAGATATCACAAGCTACTACATGGGACTTGTAGAACCTAAGGCTGACAAGGAAGTTCAATTAAAAGGTGCCCTATAAGGGTCACATCTCTCTAGGAGACAACGTATGAATATATTATATATAATAGATATAGGAGATGTGATATCAGATTAGGATATGGATAAGGAATAGAATGCAATACAGAGAAAAGACTAAGACTTGTCATTGTATCTATTATATGAATCTATAAATATATGGAGGTATAAGGATTTAATCAATATATGTTGCATAAATGAATGTGGTTCTTATTTAAGTTACATATAGAATGCAATTAGATATAGTTTTCCATTCTGCACTTACTTTTTTCTCTCATTGTATCCTCTAGGGTATAAACAAACTACATAAGGAATATTGGGGTACAGATATATCTAGATTGTAATTTTCCATTTCCTCGTACCAACATTGGTTTCATTTTTGGGATCGTAGAGTGAGTAGTGAAGAAAATATATAAGCTAAGGAAAAGAAGTGATAGAGGTAGAAAAAAAAAGTAGTCATAATAAGGAAATAAAATTGTAGACACAACTCTTAAGTACTACCCTTATGAGAGAGGGTGGGCACTTAAGGGATGACAAATGGAAAGGAGAAAGGGATATGAAAATACCCCTAAAAAGATGTAACTATTCAAAATTTAAACTTACCATGGGATATATAAGGACTAATGGAAATCCAAATTAAGAAAAACCATGGAAAAAGGAGATAACAAAAGGAATGTTGAGCTTATTGAAAGAATTAAATTATAAGTGCAAATGAATATAGAAGAGAGAAGGTTGAAACAAACTAGGGATCGACAAGAAAGATACTGCAAAAGGATGGAAGAAGTAGGAAAGAGAAATAAAATAATACAAATATATAGTGGTAGAAAATATGACTATTAAAGAGGAAGAGCATGCCACTAAGGGTGTTGTTAAGTGTGACATTGTGGGTGAAGCTAAGGAAATAATGAATGAGATACCACAAATAAGCTATAGCATGCATATAATAATTCAAATTATACATATACATAGAGGGAGAAATCAAAGATTATGTAAAAACTAGAGAGGATTTAGAACAAGAAGTTACAAGAATTATAAAACCACTCATAATCAAAACACCAACTACCTATCTAGGTTGGGAAAACATTTGAAATTAAGGATAGATGAGGATTGGTTACTGATAGTGAGCTCTATACAATATCTTTGAACAATAATAGTTGATGCAAAATAATTAGATGAGTTAGTAAGTAGTTCAATGTTATGAGAATACATAAGATGTGGTAGAAAATAAATGGGATCGTGTAAGTTTAACAACATATAATTAAGCAATACAATTAACCAATCAAATGATACTTTAACAAAAAAAAATCTCCAAGGATGAAAAGACAATTTAAACAGACACAACCCCTAGACCAAGAGTCGCCCTTAATACCATTAAAGTTAAGAAGGATTTTCACATAAGCAATAGAACACGTCCTAAGTGAACAAGACACATGAGAACATGAAGATGAGGTGAATAACATAGGATCCCTAGCGACATGTCACTTTAAAGTAGGAGATACAGATAGCGACTACGTAGAAGAAGTAGATATGAATACCTCTAGGGAGCTACCCATTTTTGGCAAAGACTCCAATGAGGCTGCATAACATATCTCCATCCTAGAATCAATGTGGTAGAGACAACATATAACTAGACATAACACAAAAAAAATAAAAAATGGATCCATATGATGCGATACCCTCAAGTGGTACTGAAAAACTTATCCAGAAAAATAAGTGGGATGTAGTAAAATAAGAGTTTTTAGAAAATTTTGACACTTTGGAACTACCTACCAAGGGGGTAAGAAAACTTTGAGAACTTACACAAAATGAATATGAAACCATAACTAAATTTGATAAAATATTTAAAGAAATAACTAGAAGATTGGAGGAACCACCAACTGAAAAATAGAAATTTTAAATGGTTCATATCCAGAGTAACATTGAAAATTAGAACGACCCTAGATAAGGGAAGTTTTAATACGTATCTGAAATTAGTCACTTTGGCTTGCCGGATTGAAAACCAATCGTGATGGAAATTAGAGAAGAAAAAAGAAAAAAAAGAGATGGATAAATTAATACTAGAAGTGGAGCAATTAAGACTCTAGTAGGATATTATAGAAAAACACGATATGTTTAAGACTTAATATTTGGTGTACCTATTGGGGATGGAAAAGTCACTTAAGAAACAAGTGCCCCAAGGGATTAGGAGAAAAGAAATAAAATTCACTAAGTGTAGATCTAAGGGAACTACCTAACAAGATGAACTCAATTTACTATGAAGCTTGTGGAGAATGGGATGACCATGTGATAGAAGACTGTCCATCATAACTATTACAAATAAGAGAGGATCCCACCCCAGGAAATCATAATGAGAAAAGAGGGATGTCAAATGCAAAAGGATTGGTAGAAAGACCCCTCTATATATAGGACCATGGGTATACAGTACCAAAATGGAAAAAATAGAGGGATATAAATACCCTACAAAACTAACAAAATCAAGGACCATATAGTGATAGAGGCCAAGGCAGAGGAATAAGAAGGAAACTAGATTCCACTTGTTTTAGTTGTGGTAAGAAAGAACACTTTGCATCTGAATGTTAGGGTGATAAGAAAAATCCATGTGGATTTTGTGGAAGCATAGAGCATGATATATTCAATTGCAGCAAAGCCCAAACCTATTATAAGAGAATACCAAGCTTTCATGAAGTTCAAGTTGCACACACATAGTGAAGTAGGTCTAGTGTTGTTCATTTGAAAGTGGTGGGTGGGGGAGACTGTGCCCTCTCCCATGGATATTTGTAGTAATGTGTGGGTACCCTCACATGTGTTGGGTTTATGTGCTTAACTATCATTTCATGTGCCCTAGGGGTTGGGGGTTTTTTCATTTTGTTTCGTATCTGCTTTTGCAATCTATGTTTTAATTATCTTAATTCAGTTGTGTGCTCTATATTCTAAGTTGTATTCAACCTTCTAGGCATTAATGGAGGTGGGTATGAAACTCCCCGACCCTAATTCTAATAGAAATAATAATGTTGAAACCCCATTTAATATAACAAAACTGTTTAAAGAAGTTGTCATGGATAAAGAGGTGTCAATCCCAGAGGTCACAAAATTTCTAGTTGTCTCAAAGCGTAAGGGGGGAATTATCAACCCCAATGGATCCAAGGAAGGTAAGCATCCTCCTAATAACCCCATGAATTTGAAGTTCACTTCGAATGCATACATGAAGAAATTATTTTTTTATGAAAGTTCTAGGTGAAAAGAAATGACCATTTTCATGGCAGCAATTGATATTAATAAGGTGCCTGCAAGAAAGTTTATTGATACTTGGTTTTCTAATATCTGGGCTAATAAGTTTGGTATCTAAATAAGCTTTTGCAAGATGCTACAACATAATTTTTTTGCTATTTTTCTAAAAACCCATGCTATGTAGGAAAAATATTTGTCTAAGCCTTATTAGAATATGGGGTGTATGTGTTTAGGGCGCTGGCATTGTCACCTTCAGCTTTTTTCAAAGAAGTGCTAGCCTTGTCCTGCCCTAGATGGGTTGTTGCGAAAAATCTCCCTCTTGAGTTTTGGAGGATCATTCCACAATTTTTGGCTCTGATTGGGAGATTTGTGTGTCTTGAAAAAACAAAGGTGACACTCCCTCATCTTGACGCCTGTGCTTTTGTGTCTGTGGAGCCCAAGGTTTAAATTCCTAGTAGCATAGAGGTTGAAGATGAGGAGAACCTCTTTATTTTCCCTTTGAAAGTCTTGGGGAGCATAAATGTCGTTTATCTTTATTGGAATGAGAGACATATTTGAATTGCCCCTTAATTTAGAAAAGGATGGACAAGGGAAAGTCAAAGGTACTCCCTAGCTCGAACCCTAGTGTGGGATTGTTTGTTGAAACTTCAGGTGTAAACCCTAATATTGTTGTGTCCACAAGTAATTCTAATATTAATTATAATGTGGGCTTGCCTGCTAGAAATTTTGGGGATAAACTAATTATGGGCTCAAAGCCTAATTTAGATTTGTTCGTTGAAAATTTTGGCACTAATCCAATTGTGGACTCAAACAAATTTGGTTTTGGCAATTGATTCTAGCACTATCTCTAGTCCTCTCTCTAATTAGGATTGATTGTATGTGGGTGATCCCACAATACTGGTTTACAATTTTTGGCCAAACTAGACACTGAACCGATTTTTTCTAACTAAATCTTCACTTTCAGACACCTATAGCGGCCAAAATGTGAGGAATTTGAAGATGATGCAAACTAGTGATTTGTGACATTTTGTCTGTAGATTTTAAATATACTTTTTTCAAAAAATTTGGAATCAAATTGCTTCCTTTTCCATCTCCTTCGAAAACTAGTTTTTGTCGAAAACACCATTTTTAAGGAGTGATACTCACCGTATAACACATAACTATGAAGGATAAAATTCTAATTTTTTCAAATTTATATTTGTAACTACAATATATAGTGCTTCCAATTGGTTTCATAGTGTTTTATTGAATATTTTTTCCTTAATCAAGTTTTGAAGTCAAACCAATTACAATTCAGACATAGGCAGACCGTATAACACAACTTTTTTTGTATAGTATCAAAATTCAATTTTTTTTTTGTTGGATCAAGGACTTAACTATCAAGTGCACTGATAGTTTTCAAAAAAAAAATTATAATCTTCTATTTTCAAACATGTGTAGAATAGAGAGCTTGATTTTTGGTGAAAAACCTACATTCACAAAATAAAAAATAAATATAATAATAAAATTAAATTTATTTAAAATTATACTTTTTGGGAAGCTTATAATAAGGACTACATACTTACAAAAAATAAATTTTAAATGAATTCATTTGATCCCCCAAAAGGTAAATCAAAATTGGTTTTTTATCAACATTTTGATAGGTGTAAAGGAGACTTCGTTATAGGTATGGTTTAAAACTAGCAGGGTTCTATCCAAGGGGGTTTGATCTAAGGTGGTTTGATCAAACCCTCTTCAATTGGAATCCTTCAAATGGAACTTTTTAAGGCTTAAATCATTATATTTTCTAAAATTATGTGATTTCAACAAAAATCAGAATCTCCTAGAAATTGTAAACCAACATTGTGGGATCACCCATGCCCAAGTTGAAAGGTTCTGTAATGATGAATCCAGTGAGGGTTTGGATAATATTTATCAACCAAAAAAGTCTGCTCTTGTGCCAAATCATGGGGAGAGGGACTCAACCGAAAAATTTGAAACCTCTCAACCCCCAAACCTAGCCCCAGTTATGTTAATACCAAAAACCCCTTTGAAATCCTTTTGGAAGGAGATGATATTGAGGACTCTAAACTAGTAGTTGCCACAAACATTGCTACTAGTTCTTATGGGGTGTCTATGAAGCCCTTCAGTTCTCTCCCCACATCGGATCTTATGAGGGACAATATTTTAATTGGGAAATTAAATGCACAACAACTTGCTTTAAGAAATATTAAGAAAATAATTGAAGGAAAAAATTTAAATAAAGAAGGTGGTAATAACCTTCCACTCTTGAGGTAACTGAATATTATATTAGAAAATATGTCCATAAAATAATAATGGTTAAAAATAATCAGGGCTTCGATAAGGTTAAAAATGCTAGCTTGGATGGGAGTGATAGGGTAACCTCCATGGCAAAAATCCTGGTGGCTGATATTGAAACTAAATTCCCTAATGTCATTAGTATTACTCTCAATAAGTAAGGGCAGAAGGCGTAAATCATGGTTGGTTCCATTAGTTATGAAATTTTTAGCTCACATAGGCCTCCCTTTTCTGAGGGTGGTGCCTTAGTGCTACCCATCCAAACCAACACTTTCAACCTTGTACATAGTCTTGTGTTTGATGCAATTGGGGGAGTCTCTAATAATTTACCAAGTCAAATTAATGTTGGTAATGACCCGAAAGATTTAATAAAGACCACAACACCTTCGTTGGATGTTGTGGGAACCAGTAATCATGTTAAAAATAAAGATGTTAATAATGAAAAACCCCACTCTCCTAAGGAAGGGGGAAAGGGAAAAATTAACATAAAAAGAAAAATGGATCGGTCTATGTCCATAAGATGTAGTGCAAATGAGAATATCACTGTTGAGTAGTTAGGGATCACACCTAATCCAAGATTGGGTCCTGGAAGACTAATGAAAAATGGTTACAAATCAATTTTTGTGGGAAAAAAATGTACAACTATCAAAGAATAAGAGGAAAAAAATAAGTGTCATAATTCAAACACCTATTGCAAAAAGGCTAGATATTGATGAAAGATTGCCCAAATACTTTGATTAGTTCAAATGTGATCAAGATTTCTCCCCTATGAATGTTGAAAATGAACTTTAATTTTATATCTTGGAATGTTAGAGGACTTGAATCCCCTGATAGGAAGTACATAGCAAGGAGGTTTTTGAATTTGGAGAAACAAAAAGATATTGTCCTTCTATAAGAAACTAAAGCAATAGGTTTCACATTGGACACAAATTTAAAATTTATTTGGGTGAAATCTTCCTATTACACCACTAAGCATGATAAGGGGAGGAGAGGTGATGCTATCCTCCTCTCCAATAAATGGTCCCAATTTTTTACTAATCAAGGTACTTCTGCATGCAATAGGGCAGTATAGATCACCCTAGAAAGAGGTGTCAAACTGGGAATTTTTTCCATCTACACTCCCAATTATCATAGAGATAGAGCAATCCTTTGGCAATGGCTTGCCAAATTACCTAAGGTACCTTGGATATTGGGAGGGGATTTCAACATGGTAGAGAACTTGGAGGACAAATGGGGTGGAATAGATATGGATTGGAGAGGTAATGAAAGGAATTTTTGGTAGAGATTAAAAAATAAAATAAATCTAGTGGACCCCTTAGAGAGGGGAAAGAAATATTTCAAAGGGTTGTGGTTTACATGGTGTAATTCCTAGAAAGGGGACAAAACTTGATCTATTGCAAACTAGATAGATTCGATGCAAATAAGGACTACTTCAATTTTTTTCCAAATAATGATGGCCTTAAAGCTAGCATCCATCATTATACTATGTCTGATCATCACCTTATTAAAGCCAATCTTGCTATGAATCAAGGCAGGCCTAGGGACAACTTAAGGAAGGATGGTTTAATCTTAAATACACACCTACTAAAGGATAGTGACTATAAAGATGCTATTACATCTATTAGAGAAATCAACGAATGGTTGTTGAGAAATGCTAGTTCCATTGAAAGATGGAATCAAAATGTTGAGGCATGGAGAAAGATGTTCCAAACCATCAACAAAAAGAAAGCTATGGATAGTAGGTGGGAAGAAAATGAACTTCAAGAGTGTCTCTTGGTAGTTGAAACCAAAATCCAAGCAAATCCTAAGGATGAAAGGTTGGGTGAGGAGCTTGCTCTTTCCAAAAACAACCTTAGAAGGATCCAAAATCACACAATTAAAGATTTAAGGGTGAGGGTTAAGCTAAACTGGCCAAAGTGTGGGGAAAAAGGGTCAATTTTTTTCTTTAATTACATTAGAAAAAAGGGTGTTAAAGATCAGATTGACCAAATATGGGACATGGTGGTCACATGTTCACCTCCCAAGAGGAAATTTTAAAGAAATTTCACTTCTACTTTAAAAACCTCTTATATGAACCTGAGAGAAGGATCTTGAGGGCCATCACAATGCCAAGGAATTCATTAAGGGTATTATTCCAAGGAAGACATCCAAGGAAGATGCCTCTAAGTTGTTTGCAAAATTAACCAAAGAGGACACCAAGAATGCCATTCTCTCCATGAACAACAAAAAATCTCCTAGGAGTGATGGGTTGCCTATGGAATTCTATAAAACATTTGTGGATTGGGTTTGTGATGAATTGCTACATGTGTACCTTGAGGCTATAAGTAGAGGCTCCTTGGGACGAACCATCAAAAAAGGCCTCATCAAGATTTTTCCCAAAGGGGGAGATAAGACCCTGGTTAAAAATTGGAGGACAATAACCCTCCTAAATGTGTCTTACAAAATCCTGACCAAAGCCATGGCTTTAAGATTGGTTAATATTCTACCAAAATTTATCAATAGTACCCAAACTAGGTTTATTGAAGGAAGATACATCCTATAGAACCTGATAACGAGTTGGGAGGCTATGGAATGGTCAAGATACTCTAACTAGAATGTTGCAATGATATTGCTAGACTTTGAAAAAGCATATGATAGGGTTGAATGACCTTTCTTAAAGGAAAACCTTGAAGCTTTTGGAATCCTTGCTATGTTTTGTAATATGGTTGACACCTTGTTGAAGGATGTAGTTGCTCGTGTTGATGTAAAAAACTCACTCTTAGAAGAATTTGTTCTGGAAAGATCCATTAGGTAGGGTTGTCCATTAGCTTCTACCCTCTTTGTTATAGCCATTGATTCCTTCCATTACCTCCCTAGAGAGCAATCTTATTCCCCAAGGGTGAGAGGTATAAAACTCCCAGACCAAAATGAACTAATCAACATTCAATTTGTAGATGATACTGCAATCTTTTAAAAAGTGGATGAAAGTAACATGAAGACCCTGATGGGGAAACTTAGCATTTTTTCCAAGACTTTGGTGCTAAAATATCCATTGCTAAATCTAGCATTCTTGAGTGGGAAGAGACCCCACTTGAATGGATTAAGAAGTATGATTTTCAATGGGGTGTCCCTAACAAGCAAGTAAGATACCTTGGGATACCTTTTACAGTCAATACTAACCTAAAAGAAATGTGGTTGTGGATTAGTTCCAAAATTGAAAAAAAAAGATTCAAGGGTGGAATAAGCAATATCTATCCCTTGTTGGTAGATTACAAATATGTCAAAAGGTCCTTTCATCCTACAACATCTACTTTACCTTAGTATGGTTCTTTAGTAGCTACCTGGTTAATGAAATCTAGAAAAGAATCTAGACCTTTCTTTGGTCTGATGGTAAAGGAAAAAGGAAAAAAACACTCAATTAAATGGGAATGGTGTTGTATTGATAAATTTCATGCAGGGGTTGGTCTTAAGGATTTAAGATTGCACAATATTTCCTTGGTAGCAAAATGGGTTGTCAAACAAATGGTAGGAAATGAATCATGGAAGGTATTTGTAAGAAATAACATCTGAATTGCCACTCCAAAGTAGGCTAAGGCATGGAAAGGGTTTCCTATCAATGATATTCTCATAAACAAATATCCTATGTCTATGTCCTCAGCTGGTTTAGTTGTGTTCAAAAGCCTTTGAAAGGATTGGAAATTGGTCAAGCCCAATGTGTTGCCCAAGTTAAGTAATGTCTCAATTAATAGTGATATTAAGTGTCATTCTTGTAGCTCCATTTGGAAAAATTTGGTCCATAATAACTAACCTCCAGTTGTGTTGCAAGTTTGTTCTAATAAAAAGTGGAACCAACTAGGTATTAAAACTTTACAAAATATCATTATTAATGGTCAATTAAACAACTAGGACAGTCTTGTCTCATAATTTAATCTTCTAGATACCAATATAAGAACATATATTATTTTGGTTGATGTTTGCAAAGAGGCATGTTTCCCTATAAAGTCTGATAAGGAATTGGACCTAACTATTATCAATCAAATATGCACCCTTGTGAGATTTGCAGAAATCAGACTATCTGTTGAAACATGGAAACTCTTTTCAGATGTGGGTGATTTGTGCGTAAAGAGAATCTCTAGAGTGAGTTGGTTCTCCGAATGATGAATATTATTCTAAGTAATTTCTGGGAAAAGGCATGGAAGGATGACTGAAATTAAAACGTATGACTAATAGATGATTTTCAAGACTTGATAATGATTTTAATGATGATTTTGATTTCTTCCTCACAAACAGCTTTTAGAAAAACACAATATCTCACAACCTCTCATTAACAATTAACACATAAATTATTTGCATGAAGACCTGATTTTAAATACAACATGCAACCTATATTTTTGAACTTTTTGCATCAAGAATTATAGTCTTAGGACATAACAGGGACTCTGTGAACAAAAATCACAAGATAACATCAAACTGAAACTGTAAGTAAACACAAAATTGAGAAGTAGGAATGATTTTTTTATTCAACTGAAGGAGTATGCCAAAATCTGTCTGAACTAAGTACAAAATGAGTTTACAAGCTCGGAAAGTGTAAGAGCAAGAAACTAAAATCTGAACTGAGAAGAAGAAGAAAAACTAAGTTTCTTCAAGATATAACCCTCTAGAAACCCTAATCCGAGCTCACAAGAAAAGCTCAAGGAAAAGGTACCAAACTGTCTCAAAAGACTGCATAAAAGTAGAAAAAACACACTGTTTCCATGTTCATACTGAAAAGCCTCTAAAAATAGGCTAAATCTTCTTTTAAAGAAAAGAAAGCACCTTATTCATTCAGCAAACAACTCAAATCCGACCCAAGGAAAAATCTCAACCCCAATCTACTAAAAATAGCAAAGATAAAAACAATCTGCTTTATCTTTGCTTTACATGATATGCAGATTTTACAATTTGACTAATTTTGCAATTAAAGATTATTTTGAAATCTTTTGCAAAATATTACAACCTTATATCTCCATCACAATCTTGATTTTTCTCAAAAATCATAAAAGAAATAATGAATATCTCTTAATTGACATTTAATTGATTTTTCCCCAAAATCAATCTGAAAACATGAGAAACCCCAAGTCATAAGTGCAATGACTTAATAAATTTTTTTTGATCTCTCACAAAATCAATTAAAATCAAAGATATTTACCACTACTCATTTCTTACCTAAGGCATTATTGATCACAATCTTAAAACCCTAAAGCCATAAAAGATTTAATTGAGCAAGCTTAAGGACTTAGGTAAAATGAAATAAGGGAAGACTCCTATAATGATTCGACCTAAGGCATGCATTAAATTATAGCCACTAACAAATATGCCCCCAAGTTGAATTAGGGTTGAGAAAACCCTAATGAACAAAACCACAACATTCCACTTATTTCGCTTCATTTTGAGAGAAAAGTCTTTGAAGAAAATGGCTCTGAGCCATCACCAACATGAAGATAGGGTCTTTTTTTTTTTAAGGAGATTTGAACTCCATTCTCGCTGCTACTATCGAATCTCCATATTTCCTAATGGTAAGAATTCTTTGCGAGCTTCCTGTGGGTTCTTTGGGACTCTTTTCTTTGTTTTCACATAAATTTCTCGGCCTTGGCTGTGGCATAAACACAATTTCTGATGCATTTTAATTTTCTTGTGCCTATTGTTTTGTTATCTGTGTGCTCCTTGTATCCACTGGCCGACATACATGAGAGCTCGTCTCTTGGTTTTGTTTGGATTTTGAAAGCTTTGTAGAGCTCTAGCTGCGGACTCTTGTCTTCAACAAGCATGAAATGTAAGCTTTCTATTCTTCCCTGTTGGCATTTTTTCTTCAAAATAGAAAGCTTATAAAAACTTTATCTCCATGAAATATCATCTTCTATTTATAAATTTTTGGCCATTACATAGGCCACGCCATGTTGCAGACAATAGGTTTTCCATGTAATTTTTTGGGCTTGCCCCAAGAAAATATAGTGTGTATTTTGCATTGTGGAACAAACCCCATGTGGGAATTTGCTATTTTGAAGGGATCCTGATTATTTTATGATCTCCTGTTGAGAGCCAACATGTATCACCATGACATTTATATACTCTGCTCTTCTTTCAAAATCTTACATGGATTCCTTTGAAAATGAAAGAAAACATCAATCTTGCTTCTCATGTTGTTTTTATTCAAGTGAAGCTTACAAATGCAAGAAAATTATGACAGGTCGCGAGCTTTGTATGCTTCTCTGATGAATTTCACTCATAAAAACTTGCATTATACCCATTCTTTGTTTAGATTTGTGAAAAACCCCAAAGTGGGTATCTCTAAAAATGAAGGAAAACATATGTCTCGACTTCTCCTGTAGAAAACCCCATGTGGGTATATGAAAAATAGACAAAAATCTATATATTTGAACTTAGCCTGACCCAACATGGCATTTCTTTTGACATTCTGAAATTTTAACTTCCTCCATATGGGTATTTTTTATTTATTTTTAAATGCATTTCTGGATGTATCTTCAGTTATATTGAAATTCGACTATGAGATCATTGAACAAATCCTTTCTCCTGGAAAAACCCCATCTTGATAACTGATATTTAAAATAAAAACACACTTCCTTTGCCTTATTGTTGAAAATCCTTATATGGGTAACCCTTGACTGAGACAAAACCCTTATCTTGTTGCTTGACTTAAAAAACCCACATTGGTAAACTGTATTTTGTGAAAATCCATGTATTTAACCTACAACAAACTCTTTTTTCTGTCCTCATATTTCACACCTGGGAATGAGAACAATTATGATCTCATTGCTTAGTGACCATGATAGAACAATGGTATCTATACTCCTTATAGGTCACTTTGATGTTGTCTCCTTATTGAAATGACATCTCCTTGAAGAACCTCAAAATGATTGGCATCTTGATTCTATTTTGAATTTATGGAAAGATTTTAATTAAAACACTGTAGCTCTATGGACTACATTTTCTCTTACAACTAGCTAACACTTTTAGAAGCACTTTCTCTTATGCTTTGTCATTTTTTGTTCATTCTAGAAGCAATCTTTTCACGTTGTAATTCCTATTGTTACATTTGCATTCTCATCCAAACTAGAACTAACTGTTTTGTTGATCATTTGAATGCATTGTCTGTCCTTTCATATTCTTGGTCTTCAACCCGGCACTCTTCATGCATTTTTATGCCCCATTTAATAAAACTGTTCCATGCACTTGCTCTCATCTAAAATGAAAATTTGAAACAATTCTCTTCGTTGAGGCATTATGTATGCCTATTCACTATCCTTGATTATGAGAAAGAACATTGTTGAACCTTGCATAATATCATGAATATGATGAACAAAACTACTATGGAAGCAATGTTGAGATGTGCAATTAGTTAAATCAATTAAGATTAATTAAATTAACTGTCCACCTGTAGCCTTCAGAAAGCATTTACATGATTGTTATGAATGCACAGTTGGTTTGATGGCTTAACGAATGAACTCTCTTTTACTCTTTCAGTTGCATTTCCTTTCTTGATGAATATGATGATTGCAATCTCTATCTCAGCCCACTTGTAATGGATAAGGGGCAGCATGCCGAGCTCTACCCTTGTGGGAGCCCATTTTTCTCCACATGCTTGGTCTTCAAATGATAATTAGCTTCTTGATTTTCCCTATACCTGCACAAAGAAGCAAACGATGTTAGCATAAAAAAAAAATATCATGATGTTGATGTCTCTCTTCCATCTCATGTTTCCGCACTTTTCTTGATTGTTTTAGTGCATGATTAGTAGCATACTACATTATTGTTGATGGTTCATGTAGGTATATTCATATTCGAAACTCTAACATCCCTCTCTTCCTTCCTATAGGTCAATGGAGCTTGAAGAAGACAAATGGTGCACCACTTCTGCGTCAGCCATGAATCAACAGGAAATGATGATTATGTTTATACTTATGTGATTATTCCTTTTATGCATCTTCCATAGTGTAGTGTGTTGTTTATGATGCACTGTGACAGTCACACCCATGGCTTGTGTGGATATTTGATTTCAATCTTATGATTTTCATTTTGAAAAGAAAAATGCATCTCAATGCAAATTTGTACTATCATTTGAATTCTCGCAATCAAATGAAATTTTGTAAATATGAATCACTTTATAAAATAAATGAAAGCAATCTGAAATGCCTTATTATTGTATGCTCAATTATGTACTCCATTTGATTTTGAAACATTGAATAGCAACTTCTGAAATTTTGATTCCTCTTTTCAAAGCATAACTGTCACTTGATAAATAATGATAAATAAGATGCAATCAGCACTTAGCATATGCAAAGATAACTGTATTTTCCACTTTTAAATATAATAGTATTTAATCTAGCTCCACCAATTGAGTTGTAGCGAAAAATTGGTAACATTTTGGCGATTTCCGCTAAATGCTTGGCTGCTAAGCATAGATCAGTTTCCTTAAAACACTCCATTGGGCGCAGAGTCAAATCTGCCCCTTCATGAAACTCAGAAATTTGAATAGTAACACTCCAAACAGCAGCAAAACAAAATGAAACAGAACTGAAAGCAAACTAACAGGCCCTGATGGCCAACAGAACATGCGCATCAACGCTTAGGGAAAAAAAACTACTGAAAGTAAATGTGCAAGATGCACTTATTTGTAATTCTACTCTACTTATCTGCAAGATAGAACTTATCTCAGAGGAAATGCTTGAGGTGGATCCCATTAACTGGGATAGACAACACATCTCCAGTTAACTTAGAAAGTTGGAACGCGTTGTGTTCCTTGCACTCTGTGATCACATAAGGTCCATCCCAAATTGCATCGAATTTGGAATGTCATCTAGGTTTACTTTTAAATTCATTCCATTTGAAAACTAGATCTCCAACAATGAAATCATGTGGTCTTGCCTTCTTATCAAAAGAGCTCTTCATCTGAGCTTGATTTATCTCAAGTTGCCTTAGAGCTTCTTTCCTGGTTTCTTCGAGCTCTACCAGCTGTGCAAATCTCACCTCAAGAGGTTATTCATTCAACAATTCCAGTTCTTTAACATAACTTAAAGTCGGAAACTCAATAGAAACATGTAACTTAGCCTCTTTATCATAAGTTAGAACAAAGGAGAACAACCAGTAGCTCTTTAGGAGTTATTCTGTCAGCCCATAGAGCTAACTTAAGCTTTTCATGCCATGTCCGTTGATTATCCTCAACAGTCTTCTTGATTATTCGAATCAGATTCTTATTTGTAGATTTCTCATGTCCATTGCCCTGTGGATAATAATTAGAAGACGTGTTCAAATAAATATTATTTCTAACTGACCCGTCAGAAATCCTTAAACCAATAAAAGCCAAACCATTGTCAGAAATGATTGAATCTGGAACTCCAAATCTCAAGACTAGGTCTTGATAAAAATTAAACACAAAAGTCTCGTTTGCTTCTTTCAAAGCGACTGCCTTAGTCCATTTGGTAAAATAGTCTATGGCAGTAAGTATCCACTTATGACCTGTGCTTGAAGGCAGATTGATAGGACCAATAAATTCTAAACCCCACTTAGCAAAGGGTTGTTCCACCTGAATCGGATGCAGGGGCAGCGCTGCAAGCCTCTATTTTCTAGAAAATAAAGCACATTTGTCACATTTTCTGACCTAAGCAATAGCATCTTTGAACAAATATGGCCAGTAGTAACCAGCTCACATAATTTTCAGAGCTGTTGTTCTTGTAACAAAGTGACCTCCTGAAGGGCCATCATGAAATTCTGCTAAAAGCTTCTCAACTTGATCAGGTTGAATACATCTCAATAAAACGCCTTGGAAATCTCTCCTATAAAGAATGTCATCAATAATTGCAAAGGGAATGGCTTCTAATCTGTAATACCTTCTTTTCGCTCTGTCTAAGCCTTTGGGGCACTCACCAGTTTGCAAATAATGCATCATTTGTTGTAACCAAGTAGCAGGTAGCACTAGAATAGCACCTGCAACATCATTATTTAGCATCGTATCCATATCTTTAGCTCCTTTTAAGTTTTTTTCTTCATTTCCAGCAATCTGTTCACACAAACCCTTGCCTCTAATGAGATTGGTTACCTTTATATCAACGTCAAATTCCATTACTTTGGTAATACAACCAACACGCTTATCATTTATATCTTTGTTAAGTAAAAAATCCTTAACAGTCGAATGAGCAACCAGCAAATGGATCTTGCTGTTGGACAACATATGCCTGAATTTTTTAAGGCTTCTGACAACAGCAAAAACATGCTTCTCGACAAAAGAATATTTTACCTCATAATCATGTAACACCTGGCTGAAAAATGCTACAGGCTGCTATAAGCCTTCCTTGTTTTGCTGGCATAACATAGCTAAAACTGTATCTACTCCTCAAAAAACATACAAAATGAAGTCTTTGTCAAAATTTGGATTAATGAGAGTAGGAGCAGTTGCAAGGGCTTCCTTTATCAGCTCAAAGCTCCTCTTACCTTCCTTGGTCCAACTAAAAGGCATATTCTTTTTAAGCATAAAAGTGAGAGGTTGCAGCAAAGCTGCAATATTCGGTATGAACCTCCTCACGAAATTTATTCTTCCAAGAAAGCTTTGCAAGCCTTTCTTGTGAGTTGGTAATGGCAATTCAAGAATTGCAGAGACTCTTTCAGGATCTATAGAAATACCTTGCTTTGAAACAATATGTCCAAGCAGCTTTCCTTCGTGCACTGAAAATATACACTTCTTCAGATTGAGAGACACTCTGAACTCTCTACATCTCTAAAAAATCTGCTCCAAATGATCAAGGTGTTCGTTAGCATTTCTGGAAAAAATAGTAATGTCATCTAAATATACCAGAACGAACTTGTTCATAAGGCCATGAAAATCCATATCCATCAGTCACTGAAAAGTTGCTCCAGCGTTGGATAAGCCGAAAGGCATCTTCTTGTAGGCCATTGTGCCCCACTTGGTGGTAAATGTTATCTTGAATTGATCTTCTTGCTTAACCAGAATTTGGTTGTAACCTGAGTAACCATCTAGCAAAAAAAATATGTCAGAACTAGAAACTACCTGTAGAATTTGCTCCATGGAAGGGAGTGGGTAATGGTCTTTCAATTATGCTTTATTTAAATCTCAAAAATTGACACATAATCTAATTTCCCCACTTTTCTTCCTGACTGGTACTAAATTTGACACCCAAGAGGTATGCTTAATAGGAAAAATAATACCACTCTCAACTAATTTATTCAGTTTAGCCTTCATAAGTTGTTCTAGTTTGGGATTAAGAGGTCTCTATTTCTACCTTACTGGTTTTGCACCAGGCTCTAATTCAATAGTATGCTGGGCTAGTTTTGGGTTAAAACCTCTCAAATCCTTGTACTCCCAAGCAAAAACATCACTAAATTTCTAACATAACAGAATAAATGCTTGGTGTTCCTCTTTATTACATACCTTTCCCAGCTTGAGAAGCTTGCCTTTGAATATTTCAATGGCTACATAATGTTCTTCTTTAACAGTCAGGCTACACTTGTCTTTATGCACTTGGTCATCTGAATTGAACATAGATTCCAAGGTCACCAATCCTTTTGGAAGCTTGTTGGTCTTCAACTACACAATCTGGTCATCATATTGTTGTTGCCATTTTTGCTGGTTTCCATCTGCAAACTTAGCTACAACAATCAAGAAATTTACAATTTGCTCATCGCTATCAAAAACCTGCTAGCTCACATTATTGTTAGGCACAGAAGGTCTGACCACTATTTTTACATATTGATGTGCCTCTACTTTATGAATCTCATTGGGAATATCAAACTGGGCTCCTATCGCAGTGAGCCTATCAGCGTGTTTATTTTAAATACGAGGAACTGAAATGATATTAAAAGCATCAAAATCTTCCATCAAATCCCATACACGGTGCTTATATTTCTTAAGCAAATCATTTTTTGCAGCATTTTAATTTCTGATTTGATTTACAATTAATTTCGAATCACCATAAACACATAAACGTTTAATACCTCTCTTGTGGGCCCATTTGAGTCCATGCACCAATGCTTCATACTCAGCTGTATTATTCAAACAGCTGAAAGTGAATCTGAAAGTTGAATAGTATTTACCTCCTTCGGGTGATATCAACATAGCCCCACCTCCAGCACCAATATTGCTTCTCGAACCATCGAAGTAAAGCTTCCAAAGCTCATTTCCTATTTTTGCAGATGGTTCCTCCTCTTTACAAAAATTAGGCATATCACAATCAGGTTCTCGAATCATATAGACTCCTAATCCTATCTCATATGTGTGCTAAAAAGGGTCAAGCTCGTGATCTTCGACTGCCCATTCATCTAGATTGATATTTTTTATATGGGTGCTGCAGTCTAAGGTCATGGTTTGCACTTCCAGTGCAGAGGTGGCGTAGAGGTTAGCATTTATAGGATTTGGTGAATATGGTTTGATATGGTCTTTAGCGAGAGGCTCAGACTTTATAGTCACTTTCGTACCATACCTTGTTCTAAAGAAAAGATGAGACCAATCTAAAGATAGAAACCCACCCAACTTGGCTATGAAATCCCTTGAGAGACAAATGGAAAAGTGCAGTGGCAAGTCAATGACATGTATATCCTGTTGAATAGAAAAACTCAGGGATGTGTGCAAAGTAAGAGCCAAATTCTTGATAATACCAGCGGTTTTAACAACAGACCCATCTAATTGAACTATGCCTTTCTGGGGATTAGGCTCATAAACAAGACCTAACTTATCGGCTAAACTCTTAGGCATGACTGAACTACTGGCACCATAATTAACCATACAATTATGAACAATCTTATTACCAATAATTAGACTTAAGCAGAATGGGGGAGGCTTTACCTCTTTAGTTTTCTGCTCATTTTTATCCTCCAGATCACTAGCAAGCACGACTTTTGCAACTCCTTGATTAGCGTTGTCAAAAATAGACAACTCAGCTAAAGCTTCCTGTAGTAAACCTTTCTGCCCTGGGAGGTGCAAAGCATCTAATACTGACATACTGATAGTAGCCTTTCTAAGGTGCTCAACAATACTAAATGATGTAGAATTTACCTTCTGCTAGTTTTTTGTGACAGCAGCATCATTTTGCCTCTGCAAAGGCTGTGAATGCAATCTTGACTGCTCCTTGCTAGGTATCTCTTGAACTCTTTGCAAAATCTGCATTTTAGGCTATGCTGCAGCATTAATATTTGATGAAACGGGTTGCTTACTGTTTGTGGGTTGCTACTGTGAATTTCCAGCTTGCTGTCTCGGATCCATAGCTCTCTTTTTTGACCTTGTATTAGCCGAAATAGGAGAATTTTGTTTATCTTGACCATTCACGCCACATAATTCAAAGCTCTGCCAGTTTGGGAAGGAAACTTCCATGCTATCTTACTGTTCTTGATTCTGATCTGCAACATTTTTCGAACCAGCATAGCTATTTTGGACCATTAAAGCCTGATTTCTCATTCCATTAGCACACGCTGATTGGTTATGGGGCTGATTGCACAGATAACACCAATCATAATCCTGGGAAACATTATTTTGGGGCACAAATTCCTTTGATGAACTGGCTGTGTTTGGATTGTATGGCTAGAATGGCCTAGGGTTAAAATTCCTTCTTTGGGCTTGGTAATCATTCTAAAAAGCAGGCCTATTTGGCTAGTTCTGCTGATAAGTGGCTTGATAAGGCTTATGTTCATGACCTACTTGTTTCTTAATACTCACAAGATTATTCCTGAAGGTCTTGAGTATACTTTTAATCTCTTGAAATTCTTGGTTCGGGGCTAGAGCAGCAACTTCTTGGGCTGCGTTATGATAGCCTATTGCTAGAACAGGTGGGACAACAGCTAAGGGAGGTACAATAGTAGGGGTAGGTGGTTGTATTTTTGGAAACAAAGGCATAAGAGGTCTAGGGGTTATGTCTCCAACTTGGATGAGACAGTTCTCAGCTCTAATAGCCATGTCGTAAGCGTTAGGGAGTGTAAGCCCACCCATAGATTGAGTCATGAATGAAACATTACTATTCAAAGATTTTAAGTAAAATAGAAAAGCATGTGCTGGTAAAGGTTTTAACATTGCAGAATCTTGTCCCAGGTTCTCTGAAATCGATAGTTGAAATCAGCCAAGTGCTCGTGTGGCGCCCTCTGAATGGTGTTCAATTGCTCTAGCAAAGACAAATTATCAGATTTATCAACAAAATGTTGATATAAACTGTTACCTAGCGCATCCCATGTCACGATTGAGTTGGATGCAAGACCTTTGAACCATTGTAATGCCTTCCCATTGAGCAACACAACCGACATCCTTAATGTGGCATTCTCCTGTGTGATGATGTGAACCGAGCATAAGGTGGCTACATCATGGATGTGCTTAACCGGTGTAGTGAGGTCCTCCTCGGTGAAGTATGGCAGACTTCTAAGGGCTGCAACTAGGATGTCATCATGTTGAATGATGTTTAATGGACTACCTCCATTGAAAGGCGTGAATGGGTGCTACCTTGGTGCTACCATTTGCGGTACCCGTGATATTGGAACCGGTACTCCTGGTGATAAAGCCAAGGAACTAAAAAATAGGAGGTGTTGACTTCGATCTCGTAGGTGTCTCAAAGAGCCTCCTTGTTGTTCTGTCTCTTCTTCGTGGTGGAGACAACTCGATATTCGAAAGGTGCAGTACTTGATCTTGTCTGTATTTTTCTCATTCGCAGACTGCACTAGCATGCAAAATCATGATCAGAGTCACTAGGTATATTGTAATGAGCCTCCAAAAGGCCGAACAAATCTGTTGCATACACCAAATGAAATATTAAAACTGTAAAATTCCTCTGAAATGGCTTTCAGGGTCCCACTGGGCATGCCAAAAACTGTTATCAATCAGATATGCATCCTTGTCAGATTTGCAGAAATCTGACTATTTGTTGAAACATGGAAACTCTTTTCAGATGTGGGTGATCTGTGTGAAAAGAGAATCTCCAGAGTGAGCTAGTTCTCCGAATGATGAATATTATTCTTTTAAGTAATTTCTGGGAAAAGGGATAGAAGGATGACTAAAATTAAAACCTATGACTAATAGATTATTTTCAAGACTTGATAATGATTTTAATGATGATTCTAATTTCTTCCTCACAAACAGCTTTCAGAAAAACACAATATCTCACAACCTCTCATAAATAATTAACACATAAATGATTTGCACAAAGACCTAATTTTAAATACAACATGCAACCTGTATTTTTGAACTTTTTGCATCAAGAATTACAGTCTTAGGACATAACAAGGACTCTGTGAACAAAAATCACAAGATAACATCAAACTGAAACTGTAAGTAAACACAAAATTGAGAAGTAGGAATGCTATTTTTATTCAACTGAAGGAGTATGCCAAACTCTATCTAAACTAAGTACAAAATGAGTTTACAAGCTCAAAAAGTGTAAGAACAAGAAACTGAAATCTAAACTGAGAAGAAGAAGAAAAACTAAGTTTCTTCAAGATATAACCCTCTAGAAACCCTAATTCGAGCTCACAAGAAAAGCTCAAGGAAAAGGTACCAAACTATCTCGAAAGTCTACATAAAAGCAGAAAAAACACACTATTTCCATGTTCATACTAAAAAGCCTCTAAAAATAGGCTAAATCTGCTTATAAAGCAAATAAAGCACCTTATTCATCTAGCAGACAACTCAAATCAAGCCCAAGGAAAAATCTCAACCCCAATCTGCTAAAAATAGCAAAGATAAAAATAATTTTCTTTATCTTTGCTTTACATGATATGCAGATTTTACAATTTGACTAATTTTGCAATTAAAGATTATTTTGAAATCTTTTGCAAAATATTACAACCTTATATCTCCATCACAATCTTGATTTTTCTCAAAAATCATAAAAGAAATAATGAATATCTCTTAATTGGCATTTAATTGATTTTTCCCCAAAATCAATCTGAAAACATGAGAAACCCCAAGTCATAAGTGCAATGATTTAACAATTTTTTTATTGATCTCTCACAAAATCAATTAAAATCAAAGATATTTACCACTACTCATTTCTTACCTAAGGCATTATTGATCACAATCCTAACACCCTAAAGCCATAAAATATTTGATTGAGCAAGCTTAAGGACTTAGGTAAAATGAAATAAGGGAAGACTCCTATAATGATTTGACCTAAGGCATGCATTAAATTATAGCCACTAATAAATATGCTCCAAAGTCGAATTAGGGTTGAGAAAACCCTAATGAACAAAACCACAACATTCCACTTATTTCGCTTCATTTTGAGAGAAAAGTCTTTGAAGAAAATGGCTCTGAGTCGTCACCAACATGAAGATAGGGTCCTTTTTTTTCAAGGAGATTTGAACTCCATGCTCACTGCTACTATCGAATCTCCATATTTCCTGATGGTAAGAATTCTTTGTGAGCTTCCTGTGAGTTCTTTGGGACTCTTTGTTTTGTTTTCACATAAATTTCTCGGCCTTGGCCGTAGCATAAACACAATTTCTGATGCATTTTCATTTTCCTGTGCCTGTTGTTTTGTTAGCTTTGTGCTCCTTGTCTCCACTGGCCGACATACATGAGAGCTCATCTCTTGGTTTTGTTTAGATTTTGAAAGCTTTGTAGAGCTTTGGCCGCAGACTCTTTTCTTCAACAGGCATGAAATGTAAGCTTTCTATTCTTCCTTGTTGGCATTTTTTCTTCAAAACAGAAAGCTTATAACACTTTATATCTCTATGAAATATCATCTTCTATTTATAAATTTCTAGCCATTACACAGGCCACGCCATGTTACAGACAATGGGTTTTCCTTGTAATTTTTTGGGCTCGCCCCAAGAAAATATAGTGTGTATTCTACATTGTGGAACAAACCCCATGTGGGCATTTGCTATTTTGAAGGGATCCTGATTATTTTATGACCTCCTGTTGAGAGCCGGCATGGCTCACCATGAAATTTATATACTCTGCTCTTCTTTCAAAACCCTACATGGATTCCTCTGAAAATGAAAGAAAATAGCAATCTTGCTTCTCATGTTGTTTTTATTCAAGTTAAGCTTACAAATGCAAGAAAATTATGACAGGTTGTGACCTTTGTATGCTTCTTTGATGAATTTCACTCATAAAAACTTGCATTATACCCATTCTTTGTTCAGATTTGTGAAAAACCCCAAAGTGGGTATCTCTGAAAATGAAGGAAAACATATGTCTCGACTTCTCCTATAGAAAACCCCATGTGGGTATATGAAAAATAGACAAAAATCTATATATTTGAACTCGGCCTAACCCAACATGGCATTTCTTTTGGCATTCTGAAATTTTAACTTCCTCCATATAGGTATTTGTTATTTTTTTTTTTAAAATGCATTTATGGATGTATCTTTAGTTATATTCAAATTCGACCATGAGATCATTGAACAAATCCTTTCTCTTGGCAAAACCTCGCCTTGATAACTGATATTTAAAAGAAAAACACACTTCCTTTTCCTTATTGTTGAAAACCCTTATATGGGTAACCCTTGACTGAGACAAAACCCTTATCTTGTTGCTCGACTTTAAAAACCCATCGTTGTAAACTATATTTGGTGAAAATCCATGTATTTAACCTACAATAAACTCTTATTTTTGTCCTCATATTTCACACCTGGGAATGAGAACAATTATGATCTCATTGCTTAGTGGCCATGATAAGACAATGGTATCTATACTCCTTATAGGTCACTTTGATGTTGTCTCCTTATTGACATGACATCTCCTTGAAGAACTTTAGAATGGTTGGCATCTTGATTCTATTTTGAATTTATGCAAAGATTTTAATTAAAAAACTGTAGCTCTATGGACTACATTTTCTCTTACAACCAGCTAACACTTTCAGAAGCACTTTCTCTTATGGTTTTTCATTTTCTATTCATTCTGGAAGCAATGTTTTCACATTGTAATTCCTATTGTTACATTTGCATTCTCAGCCAAACTGGAACTGGCTGTTTTGTTGATCATTTGAATGCATTGTCTATCCTTTCATATTCTTGGTCTTCAACCTGGCACTCTTCATGCATTTTTATGCCCCATTTAATAAAACTATTCCATGCACTTTCTATCATCTAAAATGAAAATTTGAAACAATTCTCTTCGTTGAGGCATTATGTATGCTTGTTCACTATCTTTGATTATGAGAAAGAACACTGTTGAACCTTGCATAATATCATGAATATGATGAACAAAACTACTATGGCAGCAATGTTGAGATGTGCAATTAGTTAAATCAATTGAGCTTAATTAAATTAATTGTCCACTTGTAGCCTTCATAAAGCATTTACATGATTGTTATGAATGCACAGTTGGTTTGATGGCTTAACGGATGAACTCTCTTTTACTCTTTCAGTTGCATTTCCTTTCTTGATGAATATGATGATTGCAATCTCCATCTCAGCCCACTTGTAATGGATAAGGGGCAGCATGTTGAGCTCTACCCTTGTGGGAGCCTATTTTTCTCCACATGCTTGGTCTTCAAATGATAATCAGCTTCGTGATTTTCCCTATACCTGCACAAAGAAGCAAACAATGTTAGGATAAAAAACAATATATCATGATGTTGATGTCTCTCTTCCAGCTCATGTTTCCGCACTTTTATTGATTGTTTCAGTGCATGATTAGTAGCATACTACATTATTGTTGATGGTTCATGTAGGTATATTCATATTCAAATCTCTAACATCCCTCTCTTCCTTCCTACAGGTCAATGGAGCTTGAAGAAGACAAATGGTGCACCACTTCTA
>VDFB02058242.1:642162437-642196913 GCA_007258455.2 Sequoia sempervirens | reverse complement strand
AAATTGTCTTTTCATCCTTGGAGATTTTTTTTTGTTAAAGTATCATTTGATTGGTTAATTGTATTGCTTAATTATATGTTGTTAAACTTACACGATCCCATTTATTTTCTACCACATCTTATGTATTCTCATAACATTGAACTACTTACTAACTCATCTAATTATTTTGCATCAACTATTATTGTTCAAAGATATTGTATAGAGCTCACTATCAGTAACCAATCCTCATCTATCCTTAATTTCAAATGTTTTCCCAACCTAGATAGGTAGTTGGTGTTTTGATTATGAGTGGTTTTATAATTCTTGTAACTTCTTGTTCTAAATCCTCTCTAGTTTTTACATAATCTTTGATTTCTCCCTCTATGTATATGTATAATTTGAATTATTATATGCATGCTATAGCTTATTTGTGGTATCTCATTCATTATTTCCTTAGCTTCACCCACAATGTCACACTTAACAACACCCTTAGTGGCATGCTCTTCCTCTTTAATAGTCATATTTTCTACCACTATATATTTGTATTATTTTATTTCTCTTTCCTACTTCTTCCATCCTTTTGCAGTATCTTTCTTGTCGATCCCTAGTTTGTTTCAACCTTCTCTCTTCTATATTCATTTGCACTTATAATTTAATTCTTTCAATAAGCTCAACATTCCTTTTGTTATCTCCTTTTTCCATGGTTTTTCTTAATTTGGATTTCCATTAGTCCTTATATATCCCATGGTAAGTTTAAATTTTGAATAGTTACATCTTTTTAGGGGTATTTTCATATCCCTTTCTCCTTTCCATTTGTCATCCCTTAAGTGCCCACCCTCTCTCATAAGGGTAGTACTTAAGAGTTGTGTCTACAATTTTATTTCCTTATTATGACTACTTTTTTTTTCTACCTCTATCACTTCTTTTCCTTAGCTTATATATTTTCTTCACTACTCACTCTACGATCCCAAAAATGAAACCAATGTTGGTACGAGGAAATGGAAAATTACAATCTAGATATATCTGTACCCCAATATTCCTTATGTAGTTTGTTTATACCCTAGAGGATACAATGAGAGAAAAAAGTAAGTGCAGAATGGAAAACTATATCTAATTGCATTCTATATGTAACTTAAATAAGAACCACATTCATTTATGCAACATATATTGATTAAATCCTTATACCTCCATATATTTATAGATTCATATAATAGATACAATGACAAGTCTTAGTCTTTTCTCTGTATTGCATTCTATTCCTTATCCATATCCTAATCTGATATCACATCTCCTATATCTATTATATATAATATATTCATACGTTGTCTCCTAGAGAGATGTGACCCTTATAGGGCACCTTTTAATTGAACTTCCTTGTCAGCCTTAGGTTCTACAAGTCCCATGTAGTAGCTTGTGATATCTACCATGTATCCTACTAACAATGTAGTTGTTTAAAAACAATTAGTTACATGAAAGAAGACATACATTATGGCATAATATTACTTTCAATTATATTATCTAAATTAAAAATTAATTTAATAAATAAAATATGCAACAAAATTTTATTAAAAAAATTGCATTAATGTTAATGATATATAATTAAAAATATTAATTTATCTTATTTGTTAAAAGAGTTGTGTTATAGCATTGTATTAGTCATTAAAATTACTATAAATTATATAAAACAAGCTATAAAAAATATCTAAAAAATTAGATAAATATTTTTTTAATTTAAAATATATATTTAAATCTAGACATGAAATCTTAAAAATCACTAGTTCACTTCATCTTGTTAAGATAAGGTGATATTAACCTTGTAATCCTATGTCATTTGTATGTCTCCACGTTCCTTGGAATGTGTTCTAGGGGGTATGTGAGAAAACTATTAATTTTTGGCAATTGTAATTATATTTTAAAGAAAGAATTTAATTTCAGTGGAGGTTACACAGAAAAAATGGATAAGTCATCTCTCTTAGGAATCCATATTGGAAGTTGGAAGGTCTTGTATGGGACACCCAAGATTGGAAAAGAAAAAGTGACTGTTGATGTTCCATTGGGGAGCGGAAAGGTCATTTGAGCATTCAAAAAGTTAGCAGTTGGATAGGCTATGGGTTAGTTGCCCATGTAAGAGATTTATTTTTTTACTATGTATTTAGGTTGTCCATGAAGAGAGGCGTGGGTTTTTTCAGGTGGTTTTGTACCCCTTGTTTTAGTTTACCATTTCTAGTTTTACCTCCGACAATTTCTATAAATTGGAACCATGAGATGGTAGTTTCATGTTGAATTCTTATAGGTAACAGGGTGTTGTTGAGTTGATCAAAGATCAGTAGTGAAGTGTATTATTGTGTACTCTCATTTGAAGATTAATTATATATACTTTCCCTCTTTTCTCATGCAAAGTTTTTTCCTGAAAGGGTTTCTCCACGTAAATCTAGTGTCACATTTTGTTTGTTGATTTTTATATTGTGATGTATGTTGCAATCACATGTTTAAATCTGATTTGGTAATCTGATTTTCAAATCTGAATTCACTTGCATAATTTCATATTGTAGCTTTCCTTCACCTTGTTTTCAACACATCTTTGGGCTCCTAACAATTTTCTTGCTATAAGTTAAAAAACCAAAAAAATGGTTTAAGATGTCATTTGAGTGCTTTCTTAGGCCAAAAATGGGACAAACTATTGTGGGACACCTAGCTCAATAAAAACAATCACTCCTAAATTACACATTTGCTAGAACTATATAAAATACAACTATTTGAAGAAGTTGAACTAGGAACTCTTCAATATTTAAAAGAGATCTTTGAAAAGCACAAAAAACATGAACATTACCAAAAAAGGATGTATTCACCACTTATCCATCATTTTTTGTTAATCATAATAGATTTTTATGACACAAAAAAGGCTATTCTCAAGTATACATAAGACTTGAAATGTTCAATCATAATGCTCATCACTACTAATCATAATGGTCAATCATAAGACTCCACCAAAGGATTCATATATGGTTTCACTCATAAGTCTCATATAAATCTAGTTAAGGAAAACTCATAAATGAGCTACTCATAAAGTCTCCATAGAAGAAATGCTCATGATGCCACAAAATAACCACACTAGGTTTTCAACATTTTTTAAGAGATAATTGGAATGTAGGTGAATTTGAGTGTTTGGTGGAAGAGGAAAACATAAATGAATATGTAGAAGATGAAATTATCCATATGATAGCCACGGTTAGAGAAGGAAGATGTGAAAACATTCACCATCATGATATATGGATAGAGAATGAAGAGGCAATAGTTGCAAAGGATATATATACATTGGTCAAATGATGCTCAATTTTCAACCTAAAATGACATAAATGGGGTTAGGGATGTAGTAGAGACTAGTAAAGGAGAGGTGAATACAATGTGATTTTTGTAGAAGAGGAGACAAATGTAATAACAATATTGGTATATCCTTTGAAGGACATAGAATTTTTGGTGGATGTGATGCAACACAACATAGAAGAAGAAAATTAGGAGGCACCACCTAGGGTTGTACACATAATAAAACTTATAGATAAGCAACTTGAGGTGTTTACAAAGAAGATAAGTGCATAAATCACAAGAATATAAGAGTGAAGGTTATTATGTTGGAGGATAGTAGAAGAATTTTCAGGATATCATGTATTATGTAGGAGTGCTACCTAAGTGCAATCTAGAATAATATATAGGTGGGAGTGCTTGGGGGTGGTAGAGATGAGATTTTTTTTACCATTGAAAGTGAAGAGAAAAGGTAGGTGGGGGTGATTAAAATTATTATTAGGTGTAGCAAGTAACTCTAACGATTCAATCTTGCATCACCAATAATAGTATTGTAACATTAATTTTTTTAGCTTTCCTCAATTTTGGGTTGTTACCTAGAAATTTTTTCAAGCCTACTTTCTTAGAAGGCTATTATAGGCCATCTACAAGTTGTCTATGGGTCATCTATAGAACTGCTTGTAAGTATGCTATATGTTGCTTATAAGTTTCCTACAAGTTGTCTATGGGTCACCAATAGGTGTCCTCTTAGAAGGCTACTATAGGCCATCTACAAGTTTTCTATGGGTCACCTATAGGTTTTCTCTTAGAAGGATACTATAGGCCATCTACAAGTTGTCTATGGGTCACTTATGAGTGTACTCTTAGAAGGATACTATATCTACCATCTACGAGTTGTCTATGGATCACCTATAGACCTACTTGTAAGTATGTTATATGATGGCTATAGGTTATGTAGATTGATATTGGTATGTTTAAAGCTATTATGGTTGAGGAACACATTGCTACATGTTAACTATAAGTGTTTTACAACTTTGCTACACATAGCTTATAAATATGCCATAAGTATGTGGAAACAAGTTGAGAGACCATTATTAGATTGATTATCATTTCTTTCAACCATATAATTAGTGACTGAATGAATGTGCAAAAAATTGAATGGTAATAGCTAGTAGGGAAATATTTTTATTATGATTGAGGTAGACTATTATGTTGATGTGATAATAACAACAACTAGAGTTTCATTTTCTTTGGTTGAGTTATCATGTTTTCTTCTTGGTGGTTGATTTAATCTCCTTAGAACTCTTGCTTTATTTCATTCCCAATGTAGCAACGTTTAAGTAAATTAATCATTTCCTTCAAGATAAATGTTCATTATCTTAGGTGTGAAGGGTTGCCTTCATTTCATCCTCATGACTAATCATTTTCATTTGGGTGAAATCCTTCTTGGGTGGCATATTATTATACATAATTGCTAGTAATTGATTTGTTTGGGTTGAGTGTTGTTTTCTTTTCTTTAATTTTCTCCTTGCACATGTCTAGCCATTTTCTCACTCACTTGGACTTCATCGTTGTTATGTAGGCCATACATGGTATTTTGTATTGACAATATTAGTCTTTTCTTGGTTAGGTGGTAGTTACCTAACATTTAGAAGGAAAACCATTCTTACTATGTGTCATTTCTTATTACATTCACATATTCTTCTTGAAATGTTTTTGCAGACAGAGTTTGGCCATTACTTTAAGAGTATGGTTAGAAGTTAGTCAGTTAGAGTTTGGTTGTAGAGGTGAATTGGGTAGAGGATAAGTTCATGGAAGTTTCGTGAGGTGGATAAGGAATAGGGGAATAGACGAAGATCCTCTAGATTAAGAAGAGGTGATAGAGAGGAAAATAATAGGGAAGTTGAGGTGAGGAGCTAATTGCATGAAAAGAGGAAAGGTTGAGGAAAAAACCAATCCTCTAGTTTGTTATTTAATTGTGTAATGTGAGCATGTTGTATGCCTTTTAATAGACATGTTTTAATAATAAATGCAAGTGTTTTGTGAGTAAACATGGGTTATTTGAGTGTTGAGCTACTATGTTGAGTCGTCCTAACATAGATTGCATCAAATTTTTAGGGTTGATCTAGGAGAAATTGTCTCCTTGTGACAAAATGAGAGCATTTTAAGGTAATTTTAAATACTACCAATCCCTAAATTTCTAAAAGAAGCAAAGCGAAAACTATTCATTGAGTAGACGAAAAAAACTTTACAATGTGCAACTAACAAGTTCAAACTTAGAAAATTAATTTGTGATCAAAGAGTTGTCCTAGACTTGCAAACTTGTCTCTCAATAGAATGTTGATCCAATACAAATTTCAAGACATCCACTCATTAACTATTGGAGTAAATTAATCATCCTTAATTTACTCTAGAGCTTAATGCAAACTTATGAAAAGGTCATCTAGTTCTGATTGCGAGTGTTATTGCATTAATTATGCATTTCAATCAGTCATGTGCTTTATTCTTTGTGTTGCATACAAGATGAAGTCACTTAACTCATGCATTCTGTTATCTCACTCCTCTCTTAGTCAGAACTCCATCATTCAAGGTCTCATGTTGAGTTCGCTTGAGTCTACATAAGGATACTCAATCCTTCATTGTATTCATTCAGTAATCAATTCAATAATCAATAATCATTATTGTTTCACATATTTTGTTGTGTAATTTCTCATTTGTATGTGACAAGTTTCTCTTCACAATAACATCCAAGGGCTTATGGGATCTCAATCACGGATTCTTTCATTAACATTCATTCTTTAATTATAAAACTAAATACCATAATTATCATATTTACATTTCCTAAAATAAAATACAATTTTCATATTACATCAAATACAATCAATTAACTTAAATTGTTAAAAGACTGATGTTCCTATTTCACCCTTTTCCAACTAATATATTAAATTTTATCTTTTCATAAGCACACATAACAAATGAACCAATGGATGTCTAGCTTGACTTTCTATAACGCGAAAATATCAGCTCATTTTTTATTATATATTTATCCAATGGGCAGCAATACCAGGGGCTACAAGCCTGGGTTTACCAATTATGGTATGGAATTGCGTCATCACTTTTCAATGGAGGGAACATTTTGTCGGGCTTGCTCTCATGAAACTGCGTCTACAATTCAACTGTATCCCTTTTTTTAAATGGTATAAAGAGATTTATACCCTATTCTTAAATGGTATAAACAGATTTATTTATCCCCTATTTTTAAATGGTATAAAGAGGTTTATTCGTTGCGCTACAGGTAATTAAATACACAAGAGGGAAATACCATGTGCAGTGACTGGCCACAATGTCTGCAAGGTCTCTGAAAGCAACCCTCCATCACATTATAAAACAACCGATCACAGCCAAGCTTCTTCTCAACATTCAAAGCCTTTGATTTTTATTTGGGTACTTACATTTCACTAAGCCCTGTCCCAATACAGCATTCTAAAGTTTCATGGTACTGTGGAAAAGCGAGGATATTTGCAGTTGAAGAATACATGATATGTTTGGAGTACTGGTAGATTGTAATAAGCTCTACATTCACCTTGTTCGTAGAGTTTTTCTGCCATTAAGAATTGTGTCTGCGAACAAGTTGAATATGTTGATGTTGCATTCTACAACACTGCAGGATGTCCAACAGAATCACATAATCTTCAAACTCACTACACAACAAGTAGACTATGGTTGGCAATCGTATTTGCAGTTGTAAGTGTATTTTTCTCTAATTTTTCCCCTCTGTTAGTTACTTTTGTTATTTGGGTACTCAGAGTAACAACAATACTCTAGCAGTAAAATAAAAGAAGTAAAATTATCTCAGCTAGTATTTACACTAGCTAGAGTGAAGCAGGCCATACCCATGGGACAGTATAGTTGCTACTCTACATACTGAATAAAAGAAATAATTAATAGAGAGAAAAACTGAAAAAAACACTCAGCATTACAAGTACTATTTTCAGCCATAGTTTACTTGCTCTGTAGTGAGCTTGGAGATTATATGATTATGTTGGACATGAGTGTGGAATGTAGCACCAGCACTTTAACTTATTTACAGATATTTTTTTATTATTTTAAAAAGTCTTTACAAGGTGAGTATATGTAGATCTTATTACGATCTACCAGTACTCCAAATATTATGTATTTTTCAACTGCAAATATCCTTGGTTTTATACAGTAAGTGAAACTTAGAAATGCTATTCTTAAACAGGGTTTAGTCAAATTTACTACCTAAAATAAAATAAAAAAGGTTTCAGAAAAAGATTTGTTACGATGTTTTTAATAATATGATGGGGTTTATTAAGGTCAGCATACCATCTGTTAGTTTCATAAAATTTGTATACAATCAGTATATAATATTTTATTTAAGTTGTTTTTAAGTTGTAAGATTATCATTATTGAAAAATGAAGTCAAGAAAACTAATTATAAAAGATTGTAGGGTTTGTTGTAACAATATAATGATTCATCGTTTTGTTCTATACTGAATGGTTTATAAGATACAATATTTGTTGAAGGTTTTGTAAATGAGATAATAAGATATGTGAGCTTGATCTTGAAAAAAATTTCATACTAAACACATTTGAACTAGATTAATATTGAAATAGATGACCTCTCAAGACTAGATACTTCTCCTTAGATGCCAGAGTAGAGTGCTATGTAGTTTTGGCAGTGTTGACAATGGTGGTAAGTGCAGTGTAATGGTATGAATCTTGGTTTGTTTTTTGGTGCAGGACTGTAACTTTTGCTCATTATAAATGTTGTGGAGCAGGCTAAAATAGCACAGGAAGAGTTATTTGATCTGAGCGATAACGATGCCGTGGCCTTTGTAAGAAGATATGCTGGCGTTCGAATTTGTTCTTGTAATTAACATGGAATGTAGATAGTTTTCATGAAGTCATTCTTATTCTCATTGCTGATATTTGTATAATTCACGTCAACCATTAATTATAATATTTTGTTTGATTTACATTGAAATGAAAAATTGGTTTACTTCCTTAATGAATATCGTTTATTTTTGGCTTGTTCACCTCGATACCATATTTATAAAGTTTAATAAGTTGAAAAAATAAAAATAAAACATTTTGTGAGTAAAATATTAGTTCAGAGTATTTTATTATAATGTGTGTTTTTTTTAAAATATAATTCAAATTGATGTGAGAGTTTATAATTTAATGTGTGCAATCATTTTTTAATAGCTATAAATTTTAGTTAAGATCAATAGATTATTATTTATAATAATAAAGATAATTCTTAATAAAAAAAATTGAAGATATATTTATTAAAAGAAAAATTAAAAATATATATGATTTCTTTTTATAATTCCACTTTTTACTTTAGATGTATGTTTACTTATCAAGTTGTAATTTTTTTTACAATCCCACTTTTTATTTTAGATGTTTGTGTATAAAATATAGAGATGCATTAAAATTTATATTAGAAAGATTCATCTTTATATTATAGCATTCATAACTTAAATTAACATAGAATGATTGCACAACACTACTTAATCAATCAAGAAAAATAGAATCATTCATTAATTTTTATCTAATGATTGACATTATTGACACAACTTTTATAATGAAAATAAATTTATTCTTTATATTATAACATTCATAACTTAAATTAAATTGTCTATAATCTTTTATATATATATATATATATATAATCTAAATCCTTTATAGACAATACAAGTTAATTATAAAAAACTTGAAATTATTTATAAACTTATTTCTTCTAATAATTTAATAAAATATAATTTAAATTAACTATAAATAATATAGAATCTAGATTTGCTATATCTTATCATATATCAACATACATAAATTTCAAAAATATTTTAAAATATATAATTTCATAACAAAATGAATGTTTTTATAGAAAATTGTATTTATTAGAGTGATAGAATATTAAAGCAAATGCATAAAATATAATCTTCAATTATGGAATTCGAATGAAAATAAATGGCAGTTTTGGAGCTGCTGCCTGAAGAATATTGCAGCTTTTTCCACAGGCCTGGTAATAGAAATGAAATTACAGGGACATAGCCCCGTTAACATTCCAGTATTTTTTGGATTTCGTATTTCACTTGGCTTTCAAATTATTTTTGAAAAAGATGCTTGGGCAACGAGGCCATAAAATGTCTTCGGCTAGAAGAAGAAATGTTTCAAATTTAGGGTTATATTTGTTTGTCTTTCAGGAATCCTTGTTTTGATATTTGTTTTGACTCTGTAGAAGACATTTGTTTTGACATTTAATGTTGGCGCAGAGAGCCGTCTACTTGTTTATTGTGACTGGTGACTTTTTCAATGAAAAATGTGAAATAAAATGTCTGCACTGAATGTCTGCCACAGATTTTTTTTTAATTCTATTTTAAGTCTTATTTTAAATCTTATAAAACATTTTTTAATTCTATTCCAGGCAAAAAATTTCTATCTGCTACTACTAATTAAAAGCTGCAGGATTGTGTCCACTTTGTGTCGGATGGAAAAGAATGTTTATTAGAGATTCAATCGTAAGCAATTCAAAAATCCAGAAATGTTGGATGTTAAAATGGCAATGTTTAAAATCTAAATGAATGTATTCAATTTCAATTTTCACCAACTAACATGATCAATTCAAATATAAAACAGTGATTTGGCATATATTTCAGCTGTACAAGTCTGCAATTATTTGCTCCATATATAAAGTCTTCTATTTAGTTTAGCAGTTTCTATATCTTGCTTGATTTATTTGTTTGGGTTGGATATACGATTAAGCTTTGAAGAATGAGTAGGGAAGGAGCAGAGAGAAAGCAGGGCAACATATCACCTTGTGCAGCCTGCAAGCTGCTGAGGAGGAGGTGTGCAAAAGACTCTATTTGTTCTATATTTTCCATCTGATGATCCTCACAAATTTGCCACAGTGCACAGAGTATTTGGAGCTAGCAATGTAAATAAGATGCTCAAGATTCTGCTCCACCCAATTGATCATATGTTCAAGAATCATGCAATTCACTTATTAGCTATTGAAGAATTCGAGTTTGTTTAAAGTCATGTAATTTCCATAGTTCATACTGATAGATTCAATATATTTTTGGATTTAACTGTGTAAGATTTTTCATCATCAATGCTTCAAATCATACTTCATGATCCATCTCTAACTATTTTATCCCGATGATGAAAAATTCCTACAGAGTTAAATCCAGAAATATATCAAATTAACTTTGTTTAGCACGATATAGTATTGTATCATAAGTAAAGATTTTGGTATAAGAAATTTAGTACAGTAGTCTACTCATAGCACTGTATCTGATGTTTTATTAAATATTATCTTGACAGGAGCTTCCAGTCCAGTGAACAGAGCTGATGCAGTTAACAGCATGGTGTATGAAGCAAATGCAAGGATGAGAGATCTAGTGTATGGATGTATTGGCACAATTTTTTTATTACAACAACAAGTTTTAGTCTTGCAAACCCAGTTAGCTCTTGCTCAGGCGGAGGCTCTGCGGCTGAGAATGCATCAACCCAATTCTCAAATATTTGCCTCAAATTTGTGAGTACGTTTTAAAGATGACAGGAGGGATGAAGATCAGCAGACCACTACATGCCAATGTCTATGGAATTACACTTGAAAACAACAAATCTTTAACATCATTTTGTATTTATCACAAGGACTTCAACATTATATTTATGAGAGCTTGTGATTTCCATGAGATGTTTTGATCACATAACTCCAACAAGAATACTTCTCTACTTTCTTATGTAGATTAAAACATATATCAGGGTCTACAACTAGCACTTTCTTAGCCTGTAGATCTTTAAATATGTTACACAATTGCAAGGTTTCTTGCACTAAAATCCTTATATCTTATATTGCAGGACTGTTTTCTTAAACTCATAAGTTTTTGACAAGGCCCTCTGCATCGATGTATTTGTACATGAGGACATCGATAAAATTATATGGCATTATTAGTTGTATTGAAGATTATGATGGTTACAAAATGATATGAGATGTATCTGTATATGAAGACATTAAAATTATGATATAGGAGCATTATTGGTTATGTTGATGGTAGAATGTATGTTGTGGTATAATGATTATGAATGTCATGTGTATATTGAAAAATGTCACATGTTTGTGTAATAATGATTATGAATGTCATGTGTATTTTCTTGTCTTATTAAAAGCATGGAAATTAGTGAACTTGTATTAGTGAAAACCTTACAAGGAAGGTCATTTAGGAAATATTTGTTTTCCTAGTTGCATTCATCTTATCAAGAGAAAACAATAGAATATTGCATTCTTGTGCATAATTTATTTTCATAGTTTAGATTTTCTTTTCATAACTTTGGTACCATAATTTCTTGCATTAAAATAACTATAAAATCCAAAAATAGAAAAAGATCTCAAATCTATCGAAACATAAAATAATCTTATTGTGCATCCCTTACACTTTGATGTGCCTTGGGTATAGACCAAACATAATTCATGATTTGTAAGAAGAGGGTATTATAATTCTTACCAATCTCATCCTCTTTTTTGAGCAACTTCGTCTGCTTAGAAAATATTTGTTCCCTCGTTAACTTTAAGTGTCCGTTCCCAACCTATGAAAAGGTATAGGCACCCCAACATATGTCATTTGTTTTGATGCACTAATTTCAAAAGGAAAATTCAAATTTCAAAATATCCATCATTGCTAGAGGGGAAATCTAGCTTTATTGAAAGGATAAATACCAAAATGAAACATCCTAAGGATGTTAATGGGTCAAGGAATCAAAGGGTAAAGGATGTTGCAACTATAGAGACTAATGATAAAGGGATCAAATTTGGTGAATTTTTCTAAGGCAATCAAATTTAACAATACTATAACATGAGTAAAAATGATCTATGTAATTCATAAACTATTAAAGAGCAAGATTGCAAGAAATCAATATCTATATAACATGTTATCCATCATAGCTCAACAATTATAAAGTGATAATACATTCAAATTTTAAGTTTCAAAATAGGAAACCATGCACACAACAAACAAAATATGTTGAATATTTATTTTTATATATAAAAGTGTAAAGTAATTGTGTATGTATATATACAAATTTGGCATATATGCCAACTCAAAACAATATTTACAAAATGTGGCATATGTCATCTCATGATCTATATATATAATATATATGTCAAATGGCTATGCCATGTTAAGAAAATTTTAATCTTGTGGTGGATCACCAAAACGTGGCCTCTTTACGCTACCTAATTGATGAGAAGATGTTTGCAAAAAAACAATTCAAACAACAAATTAGATTAATTAGCTCTCAATGGTAAATAACTTAAACTACTAAATAGGAAGTTATCCGGCAGGTGCAAAAAGATGGGGGGCCAAAAAGTGGCCAATTTTTTTAATTTTTAAAAAAAGGCTATAATGCAAGCGTGTTATGACATGTTATAAGAAAAAAAAAAAAAAGTGAATTCATTTTTTTACTGTCACATTTCCTCCATCTGTGGCCTGCAAACCCTTCCAAGTCACGCTCACATTATTGATAGCCCAAATTCCACTGTTTCTTCACTGAATCTTCACTAATTCTTTGCCAAAATGCCGCCACATCGACAGGGAGCTCAAAGGAGTAAGATTTTTTTTTTTTTTTGTGAATTTTTTGTTAAATAGGTAGATTTAATATGTTTTTGATGTTAGTTTCTTTAATTTTTAGGAGTTGATAATCCACCTCATTCTCCCCCTCAAAATCCTTCTCCTTATGACCAAATACTTGATGAACAACCATCCCAACAAAATCCTCCAATTCCTCAACATCCTCCAAAAACTCAACAAAATTTAATGCGAAAAATTGAAAACAACAAAAAACAAATTGAGGAGTTAATTGTGAGGTTGAACGATCCTGTAAGTTCAACCTTGCAAAGAACCATGCTTGCAAATTCACGTCAAGCTATGTTAACACATGTAGATGCAACTAGCAAGAAATTAAGTGGTTGAGTGGATAAGAGATGGGAGTATAGATATTTTTATGCAGATAAACTATCCTACACACAAGAAAAAAATTACAAAATTACAAAAATTGACTTGTGTTCACTTTTCACTAACCCATGAACAAATCAACCTCTACACCCTACAAGAAAGAGGTTTCCTATCCATTGGTGCAACCACCAAGGGATAAAGGACCTTTTTTGGTAGAGGTGGTGGATGGTTTTTGACCATCCTCCATGCAACAATAATGAGCCCACAATATTTCTTGAGGAAACTCTATTGCGAGTTTTTCCTCAAAAAAATCCCCAACCATTTTGATATGCGGGACTGTCAGGGTAGAGGTGGTGGGTCGACATAGGATATACTAGGGGCACTTCTTAATCCTTAGCGGCCAACGAGACGAGCACTCATCAGACCGACTTATGAGAACATGGCTATCCCTTCTATTGTGAAGGAGAGTGTTGAAGTCGAGACTCTATATTTTATTAGTTCTCTAACCAAAAGTATCATAGAGCATGCAAGTCTTGTAGTACAACGTGAGCAGGGGGAGACTTCGAGGGGTAGGGTTCCACCCCACATTTTTTCAGGCTTGTGGGTCCACCTGTGGTTATGACCCCACAAATAGTTAGGAGGTAGGTGTGCAAGCTACGTCTGTAGCTAACCAGTTGGCGATGATAGATGTCATCTTGAATGAGGCTTTTGGCCTTGATACTTAGGTAAATGTTAGCAAGTTCATTGAATTTAATTTATTAAATTTAATTTTTGAAATACAATATTAACTGATTTAGTTTAATGATTGTAATGAAATTTCAGGACCATAGTGTTCATATTGTTTTCACCGGCCCTCCACCTCCATATTACTCCACAACATGTACTATTGAGGTATGTAACTAGCAAACAATTATAAATATTACATGTGAATAGTATTGTTATATGAATGATATTCTAATATCTAATTTTGGATGTTGAATAGGTTAATCTTGGAGATTTCATGGCAACACCTCCCAGTAGCGGTGGAGTTCAAAGCTTCACTCATTTAATAGAATAAAGAGTTTAACTAATGAATTGTACTTAATAGATTTGTGTATTTTATATTCATATCTTTGGTTACATTGCATTTCATATCTTTCAAACTCAAAGCATTACTTCACATTGCATAACTAATAACTAGATGTCAATGATAGATGACAAAATTTCAATAACAATATAGTTTTTTAGAAAGTCAACATAAGAAAAGATGCAATTACTTCACATAGCATAACTAATAACTCGGAGCAGCTTCCAATTGCATTTTCTTGTCATGGCATTCCATGAAACCACATTTTATTGAGGCATTTTTTCAAACAGTTCATTTCCTTTTCTATGCTATGGATTTTTGGAATTTTTTTATCAAAGCATAATAGTAAGCAAGGCAGTGAGTTGTTTGAAAAAATGCCTCGAAGAAATGTGGTCCATGGTGATGGAATGATGGAATGGCATTCCATCACCATGAGACCACATTTCTTCGAGGCATTTTTTCTAACAACTCACTGCCTTAAGAATGGATAATCCTCTTTAATCAAATCAAATAATTTTAAGGTATTGGATTTGATCCCAAAATATAATCCCATCCTCTATCTTTATCCTTAGATCCTATTCTTCCAATCCCCAAATTCATTTCAAATTTCCATCATACTAATTTCCATCCTCATCCAAAATCAATACCAATCTTTCTTCCAATCAATCCTCCACCATATCTAACCATCTAATCTATCCTCCATCCAACCTAATCTATTCTAATCCAACTTCATCCATTCCAACCAACCCCAACCATATCAATGATGATGAGGATAGCCTTTCTGACCAACCCGAATATAATTCCAATGATGACAATGAGGCATTGTAGATCACCTTGAATCTATTTTCAATAGATAGAATGCTCCAATTTTCTACCAATCCCCCATCCAAATCTCTCCTCAAGTCCCATCCATATTATCCCCATCCACCACCACTAGTTTTATTCTCACCTACTACTTCCATAATTATAAGGATGTCATGCTTAGATGTCTCATTAGCATCGATGATAAGCTTCCATCCTCCCTACCTTCATCCAATCCCAATCCATCTTGTCTTGCTTATTCTTCCCCTTCCTTTGACAATGAAAACCAAGCCTTCAACCAAAATTCCCCTTCAAATCCTTTTCAAGGTCCTCATCCTCATCCTCAATTTACCAATCCATGGAAGCTTCCACCTCTTATTCCACTTGTTCATATCCCACATCCTTAAAATCCACATCACCCCACTATTACCAAACAAAGTCATCCCATGTCTCTCATAATAACTTCCTCCAAGGACTATTTGCAAAGATGGTTATTTCCCCATGCAAAACAAAATGGTGCAATATTCCCATATCATGCATCCACCTTTATCACCCCCCATCAAGATAAACCCTAATACCCCAAATCTTAAATGAAACGGTCCCTATCAATCCATCTATCCAAGTTGAAGAGTCTATAAAACCTTCCTCCCTCATCACACCATCCCTATCAAATGAACTATGTCCATCTCCTAATCCAAAGCATGCTAACATAGATTCCCCTCCATATAAAGATCAAGGAAACCCTTCTCCTCCATCATATGATCCCCTTCCATCTCATGATCCCATTTCCAATCAAGAACAACATATCCCTTCCATCTCATCTAATGATATCTTTCCATCTCAATAGCAAGATATCCCTCCATCCCCCTCTCACAATCCCCTCTCCCCCACATCATCTAATGACATCCTTCCGTGTCTAGATCAAAGTACCTCTACCACTCCATTGTGTGATCACTCTCAAAATGTGGTCTCAAAGTACACCTTCCACCCCATCTAATGATCCTCTTCTCCTCATGATCAAAACACCCCTCCCTCTTCATGTCATGATCCCCTCCATCTCATATCCAAGAACACACTATACCATCCACCCCATCCCAACATAATAGCATAGAAAAGGAAATGAATTGTTCAAAAAAATACCTCAAAGAAATGTGGTCTCATGGTGATGGAATACCATGAAAAATTTCATTGCCTTCTCTATGCTACCACATTTTTCATACATGTCTACCAAATCATTTTATCAAACAGTTCACTTCCTTGCTGCTATGGATAAAATCCTAAAACAGGTGCTTTTGAACAAGCTATGGATAGGGATAACAGTAAGTATAATAGTAAGAAATATATAGTTCAATAAGTACTCAAAATTTTGTTGATTATCTCATACATTATAAGCCATGACCTACATCACTATTCTAGTTTTCGTGATTGAATAATTTGATGTTTTATTTTTAGATGATGGAAGTAAAAACACCTCCCCATGTTGATAGGGAAATGGAGCATGGTGTATCTTCCATAATAGACAGCTCGATTGCTCTCACGGGGGTATGAGGCAGATTAGTAAATTTCAAATTAGATTTGTTGTTATAGTTGTTTATTATTGAAAAATCAAATGATTATTGATTCTTAGTTTAATTTCTATTTGGATGGTTTCTATAGGACTTTGGCATGCAAGAGCCTGAGCATGCAGATCTTTTGCTTGAGGAGGGAGATCATTTGATGGTGGTAAGTGATTATTTTGTTAAATATATCATTTTAATAATGCAATTTCTATATATTAATGTCTTTACTTGTTATTGTAACAACTAAAGCTTGATCAGGAACTAAATAGGAGTAGCCCTCAAATTCAAAGTAAACGAGTGTCATATGCATCTCCATCCACCCAATCAACAAAGGCCACCCGTCTATTTCCTTTACTTTGAGGGAAATGAATTTTGATTGGGGTCCTTTTTTGTGCCTATATGGCATTTTTGGACATATTTGTATTGCATATACTTGACATTGTATGCCTATATGGCATTCTTGTAAGCCTATATGGCTATTTTATATATATTTTATACTTATATCAACATATATTGATGTATGCCTACATGGCTATTTGGTTAATACAAATATTTTTATTGGTGTCCATATTTGCATTACAAATCCACACTTCAATAGGTATTTATAGATGGTTTACTTCAAATATTTAAAATCAAAGTGTTTTCCATGCACTCTTATTTTCTATAATTGTAAATATATAATAAATTTTGAACAAATTATTCTCCTGTAAGATTGTTGAACATTAAATCAATCATATGAATATAGTAATGCTTCATGCTTCATGTGCTTCACGGAGGAACTTCATGTGTATGCTTGATGCTTGATGCTTGATGCTACCATGCTTTATGTGTATGCTCCATGCTTTATATCATTGAGGAAGACATCTACCATTCCACATGTATGCTTCATGAAACCATTCGCTTGTATTCTTCATGCATCATGTATTACATAGATAAAGAAAACACCATAAAACTATTGACAAAAGAAAATGGAAAGTAACAACTAATTCTCACATACAAAAACTCAAGGCATGCAAGTCTTATTAAAGATCATAAGGGCATTGGATTATTGGAGATTAAGAGACCACAAATCAACCTTCCCAACAACAAACTTCATAGATATTCATCCTATTTTTAAGCATGAATTTAAACCCAATAATTAGAAGAATGCAACTTTAAACTTAGTTAAAATTACATGCTTACAATTTTCAATAAACAACTTCAAGAGATATGCATGATAGAAATAGAACCAATGGAAAGTTCAAGAATCACCTTTTCCCCAAGCATATCTGAAAATTTATAAATAAATCAATTTAGGTTCTCACGAATAGTGATGATATGAATTTGGTTGTGACTTTTCAAAGGTGAAAAGTTGTGACCCTTAGAATAGGAAAGACTATGAACCTTTTATAACAAATAGAAATGACCATAGCATAGATGTACCCACCTATACGTGTTGATGCTAATTTTTTGGCCTCACGAAGAACAAAACAAAAAGTATCCTACCTTGCAACTTTACACTACATGCATTTGACAATTTTTGGGGCATCAAAAAAACTTTCACCATGGGAAAATGACTTGGAGCTATCAAAACCAAGAGAGGTTATTATAGAGGGGCACTAAGTGATCATGTACAATTAGATGAAATGTTTCTAAGTTCCACAATTTTTGAGAAATCGCTCGTCAAATTTTGTTGCCCCTTTTCACTTTGGTCTCTTAAGAGACTTCACTGATACAATTTAGCTTAGACTATTTCGACATGTTTTGGTGTGAAATAAGACATTTTCTAGTAGAAACTCACCCATCAGGGTGTGTTGGAGCAGTTGGTTCAATCATATGATGAACATAACAAAAGTTACACCACCTTGCAACTTTACACTACATGCACCTGGCCCATTTTCTATCAACTAAAAACTCTTCACCACGGGAAAACAACTTGGAGCTATGAAAACCTGAGAGAGGTTATTATAGATGGGCCCTAATTGATCTTATAGCCTTAGACAAAATGTTTCTAAGTGCCACAGTTTTTGATAAATCACACATCGAAGTTTGTTCCCCCTTTGCACTTTGGTCTCTTAAGAGACTTCACCGGTACAATGTAGCTCAGACTATTCCAGCATGTTTGGGTGTAAAACAGGACCTTTCCTAGCATAAACCCACCCATACAAATGTGTTGGAATAGTTGGTTCGGTAGTACAATGAACAAAATGAAAGTTACACCACTTTGCAACTTTACACTACATGCAACTAACCCATCTTCCATCAATTGAAAACTCTTCACCATAGGAAAATGACTTGGAGCTATCAAAAAAATAGCAATGTTATTGTATATGAGCCCTACGTGATCTCGTAGTCTCAGATGGAATGTTTCTAAGTGCCACAGTTTCTGATTAATCACTCATCGAAGTTTGTTGCCCCTTTGCACTTTGGTCTCTTAAGAGACTTCGCCAGTACAATATAGCTCAGACTATTATGAGATGTTTGGGTGCAAAACGGGACCTTTTCTAGCATAAACCCACCCATGCAAACATGTTTGAATAGTCGGTTCAGTTGTACGATAAATAGAATAAAAGCTACACCACTTTGCAACTTTACACTACATGCAACTGACCTGTCTTCCATCCACTGAAAACTCTTCACCATGTATGCACATGACTTGGACCTATCAAAAACTGAGAGAGGTTATTGTAGATGGGCCCTATGTGATCCCATAGCCTCAGACAAATTTTTGAGTGCCACATTTTTCGAGTAATCCCTCATTGAATTTTGCTACCATTTTACATTTTGGTCTCTTAAGAGACTTCGTCGATACGATGTAGCTCAGACTGTTTCAGCATGTTTGGTGTGAAACAAGACCTTTCCTAGCATAAACCCACCCATCTATATGTGTTGGAACAGTCAGTTCGATCATACAACAAATAGAATGATAGTTACACCACTTTGCAACTTTACACTACATGCAATTGACCTATTTTCCATCAACTGAAAACTCTTCACCACTGGAAAATGACTTGGAGTTGTCAAAAATTGAGAGAGATTATTGTAGAGGGGCCCTATGTGATCCCATAGCCTCAAATGGAATGTTTCTAAATGCCACAGTTTGGAAGGGTTTGCCAGTTGCGGATGAAGGAAATATGACAATGTTAAAATGATTTAGTTTTGCTTTTTTTTGTTATAATAGCACATAATGTGCTCACGTTATAATGCAAGTGCATTATAGGCTCAGTCACACGAAGCCATAATGCGAGCACATTATAACTTGTTCACATTTTGGATTTCAAATTTTTTTAAAAAAAATTGGCCACTTTTTAGTCCCCCAACTTTTTGCACCCGCCCTAATTAACATGAAAGACAAAACAAAATGCAAGTTGTGGTTCATTTTAACCCATGAAATGTAAAGATGCAAGTTGTTGTCCTTTGTAACCAATGAAGTGAAAATTCAAGGTTGTTCTTTTTAACCAATGAGTGAAAATGCAAGGTTGTTCTTTTTAAACCAATAAGTGAAAATGCAAGGTTGTTGTTCTTTCTAAACCAATGAGGTGAAAATGCAAGGTTGTTCTTTTTAAACCAATTAGTGAAAATTCAAGGTTGTTCTTTTTAAACCAATGAGTGAAAATTCAAGTTGTTCTTTTTAAACCAATGAAATGAAAATTCAAGGTTGTTGTTCTTTTAAAACCTATGAGTGAAAATGCAAGTTGTTGTTGTTTTTAAACCAATAGACAAAATAAAAACCATGATAAAAAAACTTGATAAACCCCTTGATTATGTTTGTTTAATAAATTTGATGAAATAGGAAATTAAAAAAAAAAGATGATAAAATAATATGTCCACTAGAATATCATGGAAATAAAAGAAGGAAAGACACTGAATAGTAATATTTTATGTTTGTTCAAGATGAAAACTCATTCGTAGTGTTATAATAATCTATTTTATTTATGGGAAATTCATTGGATAGTTTCATGTGCACTTTTATCTTCAATCACTTCCTAAAAATCCATATATATAATCACTTGTAAATTAAAAAACTTTACAATATGGAGAGTTTAAAGGGAATTGTACAAGTGAGTCAATCAATCCCCTTGTGGGTAATTAAAATATAAAGATCCACATTTTTTTATAGGAAAATGGTTTATGTAAACCTAGGATAGGGAAATAATTTGAAACAAATTAATAGACAAAATAAATTTAACCATGATAAAAAAAGATAAACCCATAAAGATACAATAATTAGTATTAGTCCAAGTTATCTAACATGGTTTTCATAATTGGAAATAGATTTATAAGGAAAACATTGAGGTGTTACTAAAGGTCCTAGACACAAATGAAAGAGAGAGAGAGAAGAGACCTTAGAGAGAAGGAAATAAGCATACCTTGTTTCTTTCTATGATAATTTGCCAAATTTTGTATGTGTCTCTATTGTTCTTTTTCTTTTGAATAATTTAGTTTATCCTTATTTTTTCTTTTTGATTGTTGTCCCATTTTCTTCTTCAAGTAAAAGATGACTTGACAAATCTTCTACCGAAAGTAAATTCTCCTCCAAAATCTACCTAGATTGATAAAAAAATGCAAAGTTTTCTTCTCCAAAATCTACCTTGATTGATAAAAATGTGAATTAATCTTGCAATGTTGATATGAAAAAATAAAAAATAAGCTTGTATTTACATACATATGAAATTAAAAAAAATTGGTCAACCAAGGGTTTGCACGAAGGTCGGCCAATAAAAAACATTTTAATTATCCACCTTCGCTCAAACCCACTAAACCATATTTTTTAATATTATTTTAGGGGGTTTTGAGCAAACCCCCCTTCGCTCGAAGGGGTCTAGGAGGGTTCGCTTGAAGGGGGGTTCGAGCGAACCCCCCCTTTTTTCCCTTAGAGCTCCTCCTCCTCTAGCAATTTTTTGTAGAATTTTTCCTTTCAGAGCTTGTGTTGAAGATGAAAATGGAATCAACTTCACAGACCCAACTGGATGATTATAGTCCTCGAAACGAGCTATCCATCAAATATAATTTTAATATAATTTGGTTTTATTATGTATTTTTTTAGTTTAAAATTAAACATAGGTTTTCACCGAAAATCAAGTTATCTATTTTGCACATGTGGAAAAATAGTAGATTATAAAAAAAAAATGAAAAATATGTTTGTGCTAGGTATTGATGTCCTTGATCTAGCAAAAAAAAAAAAATTCAATACATACAAAAAATAGTGATGTTGTATACGGTCCGCCTATGTCTAAATGGTAATTGGTTTGACTTCAAAACTTAATTAAGAAAAAAATATTCAATAAAACACTATGAAACCAAATGAACGTGATAGATATCATAGTTACAAATCTAAATTCAAAAGAAATAGAATTTTATCCTTCATAGAAAAAAGTTATGTTGTTTACGGTGAACATCACTCTTTAAAAATGGTGTTTACTATTAAAAACTAGTTTTCAAAGGAGATGGAAAAAGAAATGCAATCTGATTCCAATTTTTTTTAAATATATATATTTAGAATATGCAGATAAAATGTCACAAATCACTAGTTTGCATCATCTTCAAATTCCTCATGGTTTAACAGCTATAGGTGCCCGAAAGTGAAGATTTAGTTTAAAAAATCAGTTCAATGTCAAGTTTGGCCAAAAAGTGTAACGGGCCACTATTGTGGGATCACCCAAAGGGAAGTTTTTACAATAGAAATAACCACTTAAAACAATCTATCTTTGCTTCTAATATATTATACCATAATCCACTATTTTCCATCTAGATTTAGATTCCAACATTTGTTAAGGTAACTATGAATATCATAAGTAGTTTAGGGTTTTGTAAATTATTTTAGGTTTTAATTTTTTATTTATTTTGGTTCCACCCATCTGAATGATATAGTCTAGAAACTCATTATCTCTTCCAAAGCATCCATCTAAGTAGATGGCTCTGCAAGCCACCCTAAGGGTAGAATATGTTCTCCATTGCGATGGAGGGAGCTTGAATCCAGAACTTAGATCTAACCATGATTTTAGTTTATTATTATAAATTATATGCTTAAAGAATTTAATGCCTTATAAGTGTCAGGATTTAGCTGAACAACCTTTTGCATTCTTTGGTACAACTAACTAGATGTTATTCATGATCAAATCCTTTCATGGTTCATTTCCATTCATGGAATTCGAGATCCACTTACTAGCTAAGGCTTTGCCATGATTTTTAAGATCTTTCAACTCTATTCCCCCTCCAACTTGTTTATGCAACACTATTCCCATTTAACAACATGATTTTTCTTATTACCCTTCCCATCTGACCAAAGAAATTACCTAATCTTTTTTTGGATTTCATTTACTTGGTAGCTAAACTAAGGAGTAGTAGAGACTATAGGAGGATAAGATTTTTTGACATAGCTGAAACCTACCATCCAATGACATATTTCTTGTTCCATTGGTCTAGTATATTATCAATTTTACCCTTAATCCAGTCCCACGTCTTTCAAACATGGATTAATAGAAAACGGAATACCAAGGCATCTAACTTACTTATTAGGTCCTCCCCATTCAAATTCAAATTTCCTAAACCAATTTGGGGGCTCTTGTTCCAACTAAGAATTATATACTTTGCCTTATAAATTGTAGTTCCTGAGGCTTCAAAAAACACATTGAGTTTGAGAATAAGATGTTATATGTTTCTTTCTTCTAGGTTAGAAATATTGCATTATCATCTGTAAATTATATGTTTAAAATTTTAGCTCCATTAGGGAGATTTATACCTTTAACTTTAGGTGGAATATTAGTACCTCTTAGAATGTAAATAATAGCATATGAAGCTATTACATGAACAATGCAGGGGCAAGAGGACAACCTTTCCTAATTGACCTTTGTAGCGAGAAATGATCTGGAAAAGATCTATTGATGTCAATTTTTGTAACTGCATCATTTAATAGTGTTCTTACCATTTGACAGAATCCACTTGGGAAGACAAAGGCTTCCAGTGTCATCATTAAAAATGACCATTCAACCCAATCATAAGCTTTCTCAAAATCTAACAAGAGCATGTTAGAGTTTTGATTAGATTTTTTAACCCATTTCATGCCATCCTAGCTGGTTATGAGATTTTCTAAAATGTATCTTCCTTTGATGAACCTAGTTTGAATAGAACTAATAAACTTGGGGAGGATAACCACAAGTCTAAGGGCAAGAATTTTTTCCAAAATCTTGTATGAGACATTAAGAAGGGAAATAGGTCTCCAATTCTTAATTAATGTCTTATCTCCCTATTTAGGGAGAAGTTTAATGATTCCTTTGTTAATGTTACCCCCTAATGTCCCTTTGTCAGTTGCCTCTATATAAACTTGTAGCAAATCATCTCCAATCCATTCTATGTTTTTTATAGGATTCAATTGGGAACCCATTTGCTCCAATAGTCTTGTCATTGTTTAGATTTTAAATAGCCTTTATGATTTATTCTCTAAATATTTTCCTATTAAGATTTTATGCAACCTTATTTATCTTCCCGAGGATTAAGTTTTTGCATTAGTTTCTAGCATTTTGACATTGTGGATTATTTCCTTTAGTTCAAAATAAAGTCTTATAAAAAAATTGCAAAACCTTTTTAATCTCCTCAAGATCACTTATAAGTTGGTTATTATCTGATAAATGATCTGCTTGCTCCCTAGTAATTTTATATTTTAAGTATCTAGAAAGAAAAATCTAGAGCCCTTATCCCCATTGTATAGGCAGTTCATTTTGGCTCTAATTTTTAAGCCCCGAATCTTTTTTTCTTGTAGATTTCTCAATTTACTTTTAATTGTTGCTAATTGCTCATTCAACCCTAAGTTTTTGAGGTTTTTTTGTAATTCCTTTTCCAATTTAACAAGAATATCTTGTAATTTTTTATGAACTCCTATTATCTGTTGCTCTTTTTTTCCAATAGTTTGATAAATATTTGTCCAACTTCTGACATTGATTACCCACCTTTAAGAGGTAGATTTATCTTTTAACAACCATATCTCTAAGTGTAAGGACTGTTGCACATTACAACCTTCATGTTTTAGAAGGTTGGTATTAAGCATGAATTTTCTTTTTTTTCAATGACTTAAAAGTTCTTTCTTTATCTAATTGAATTTTGGAAGAGATAGGATGATGATCAGATAAGGAAGAGGGTGTGACCTTGATTCTACAACCTTCGTGGATTTGATCAAAGCTAAAAAAATATTTGTTTACATAAAATCTATCTAATCTACAATAAATCGTTCTATTTCCTTTTTGGTAGTTGCACCAAGTAGACCAAATGTGTTGGTTTCCTCTCCTATCTCCCTCAAGAGGATCAAAGAGGTTAACCTTATTTTTCATTTTGAACCAATAGAATTTTTCATTACCTTTCCATTCCATTTAATTTCCTCCAGACTTGTCCTCCCTATTTTCAATCATATTAAATTCACCTCCCACAATCCAAGGGATATCAAACAGTCTATATAACCATTTCCAAAGTTCAATTCTCTCCTAGTGACCATTGGGAGCATATATAGAGCAATGTGCAAACTTCCTTTTGTCCTTTCCAATAACAATCCAGATTGTCCTATTGCAAGGGGAGGTTCTATAATCAATCACATATGATGTCCATTTGTTTGAAACCAAGATGACAATACCCCCTTTGTCTTTGTCATGAGCAATGTGGAAATGCTTGGCATCTTTCAAATGAATCTAAGATTGGTTTCTAAGGTAAATTTTATAGATTTCATGCAAGAATACCACATCCTTGTTTTGAATTTGGTTTTAAATATCTTCTAATCACCTAGTTTCTATCAAGGGACTCTAGTCCCCTAATATTCCAACTTATACAATTAATTTCCATTTTCATTAAATTTGAGCATCACTTTTTGGAATTCCTCAAAACATTTAGGAATTTTGTCTTCTTTGTCTAATTTCTTTAGATCCAGTTTGACCCCATCATTACTTATTTATCTTATTTTCTTTTTTGAACTCTAATCCACCCCTCTATTTAAGGATTGTCGCTTTCAAACAATTGAGAATTATCTTCAAAATTGAATGAGTTTTCCTTGGGATTGGAGAGAACAGACATTTCACCACATTCCAAATTGTGTAGGCTTCCTATTTCAATTGTCGAGTTACCATTACTTATTTCTTCTAGTTGGTCTTCCTCAACCTCCATCCTATCTATTTCACTTTCTTGCATCACAGGGTACTTATGATTGGCCAATGATTTTAAGGCTGATTTATCTTATTTAACACTAATAGAAAAGTATGATCCTAGGTCTAATTTAATTGTTCCCCTTTTAAATCTCCCTTTGCTTTTATTAAGTTAATAGTTTTGCTCTCTATTAGTAGTTAGGTTCATTAGAGACCTCCTTATTACCATTGGTTTTTCCTCTTCCTTGCCAATCCTTAATTGAATTCAGATTCAATTTGAAGATCTTGGGATTGCTAAAGGAAGGCACTAAAGAGAAAAAATCAAGTGAGAAGAATCCATCATTATTACCAATTTCTATGCCTTGGCATCTTATCCTATTCAATGATTGCAAGTCCAGTTTCTCTTTTTTATTACTACTAGAAAAATCTTCTCGATCTAATAATTGTTCCCCTTTTAAATCTTTCTCTGCTTTTATTAAGTTAATAGTTTTTCTCTCTACTAACAGTCCTTTATTAGACACATCCTTATCACCACTATTTTTTCTCTTCCTTGATAATCCTCAATTGAATTTGGAGTCGATTTGATGGTATTGGGATTTTCAAAGGAAGGCACTAAAGAGAAAAAATTGAGAAGCAAATTTCACCATTGTTACCAATATTTATACCTTGGCAACTTATCCTATTTAGTGATTGCAAGTATGATTTTATTTTTATTACTACTAGACAAATTTCCTCAGTCTAATAATAGTTCCCCTTTTAAATTATGCTTTTCTTTTAAAAAGTTAAGAGTGTTGATTTTTTTATTTTTTCTGGTATCTCAATGGGTATCCCCGCAAAGTTGGGGTCAAGAAGGGGTGAGCGAGGTGAGACTAATCCCACTGGGTTGCGCAGTAACCAGCATGGGACATCCTTATTATAATTTCTACTAATAGTACTTTATTAGAGACATCCTTATTATCATTGGTTTTTTCTCTTCCTTGTTAGTCCTCACTTGAATTTGAAGACCTTTCGATGGTATTGAGATTGTCAGAGGAAGGCACTAAAGGGAAAAAATTGGGTGTGCAAATTTCATTGTTGTTACCAATCTATACCTTGGAAATTTATCATATTACTCTCTTGATTGTTTATGTCCACTCCCTAGGGGGATGTAGACTTGCTCAATTTTTTCCTTGGGAAAAACAATTAGATTAGTATTAGGAATATCAACCTCAAATCCTTTATATTTTGGATATCCTTCATTATTGGGGGTAGTTTCATTACATGACATCCCCATTTTAGAACTTTTAGTTTTTCCATTATTTGGACTACTTTCATTGAACTTTTTATGGTTTACCATATCCAATGCAAGAACCTAAGCATTGTAGACCTATCCTTGCTTATCATTGGACGATTCGACCAAGATACTATTGTCTTCAATTTTTCTCTATATTACTTTAGTTCCAAGGTCTCCCTTAGGATTAAGAACTTTTTACTTTCCCTTACGATTGGGTCTTTTTCACAGAGGACTTCAGACCTCCTTTTGACTATAGGACTAATAGGTTCATGGTCAATGTAGTCACTTTTGGAATTAATAGCAGCATTAATCTTATCCTACTTATTCACCATTAAGGAGGATTCTACTCCCCACATTTTGTTTTTCCATAAATCTATTTTCCAATTTTTCCTTTGGAATTATTTTCCGGATTTCATCTAATACTATTTTTTTTTCTTGTTTTCCCCAATTGCGAGTCCAGGGAGGGGGGGGTTAGTTAAATTTACAGAAACAAAATCATTTTATGGATACCTAGATCTCGAATTCTTATCAACGCTCATCCCATTAGTTTTAATTTCATTTTTTGGAGGAGAAGAGTGTTGGAATAATCGCTAGCATCTCCCTTCAAATTCGAGACATGGACTAACCGCCTCCCGCGGATCCATTTATCTCTAGTGTTTGTATCAAGAATTAACAAGTCAATATTTTGGTCCAATGTTAAACATGTTCCAAAAAATGGTATCAAAGTCATGGTCATAGGATTGAATCCCCTTGAGTGATGCTGAGAGGGGGATTGTGTTGGAAAAGTATGCCTCAATCATCACAGGATGAAACCTCCATTAGAGCCAAGTCAATGTGACATCTTCTATGTCTGGCCGATGAGTAGTTTGGAACATCATGTTTTGTACAGGTCGCTGTGACCTAGCTTTTGTCTCACCAAAAGGTTACACTTTGGAGCTTTCGCTGTGACATATTGTGTTCGGGGTGACCTCTTACCACTTGGGGAGATCTTTGGCTGACATGCCATTCTATCGCTTATCGTTGAGACCCTTGGCTGAAAGGCTTGTTCGGGAAGAAGTCTGGGCGATGTGTTAAAGTCTCGCCAACAGTATGTTATGTATTGAAGTCTTCAGGATAACTAAAGGGTTCTTGCTATGAAGTCCTAGCGAATTGTCAAAGTCTTGCCGACAGCGTTTGGTTTAAATTCATCGGGGTAACTCAAAGGGCTTTGGGGAGAAGTCTCAGCGAGAATGGAATGTCTCACCGATGATGAGAAGTCTTTGGTATAGCTCTTGGCGAATAGTGGTCATCGGTGTAACATATATGTGTTAGATAAGAACTCTAGGCGAAGGTGATATGTCTTGCCGACTGGTGATTGGAGCTTGGCATGACATGTGACTTCGGTATAACCTTTGGTGACTCAGCCTGAGGTCCTGGCGAAGAACGATACTCTTGCCGAATGGTAAACTCACATCTATGAGACTTTTGGACCTCGCTATGATCTCCTGGCGAAAGCGATAGGTCTTGCCGACTGCTTGGTGCTTTGGTGTAACACATGAAAGCTCGATAGAACATCTTAGCGAGAATGATAACTCTTGGCGAAATTGATATGAAGCTTTTAAGGCATCGAGGAGACACTTCTTGTGTCTCACCGACATGTCGATAAAATGTGAACCTTGTTGACTATGTGACCATCCTATGTGGAGTCTTGTGGACCAATAGGAGAAGCCGAATCTGAACAGTTGGAAGGTTGTCCGTTGTGACGGTTCTGTGAGGAAGCTCGACGGACATGGAACGACATGGTTATACTCTGTGATTGCAGATTGTGATCGATTGGTTGAATCGACTGATTGCTAGGTGGTTGTATGATCAGTAAATGTATTCTAATCTGTAAAGATTGTGACTTTTTGTACAAGGTTGTTCATGGTGAATGTTGTTGTAAATAGACATCAGAAAGATAAGTCTGAAACTTGTATGTAATCTTTATTACTGTAATACAAAGTGACTTCTCTTGGTGTGGTGGGTTTTTCTCCCGTAAGGGTTTTCCCACGTATATCTAGTGTTTGTTGGTGATTTTCAAATACTCTGTTTTTGATATTTATTTCAAAATGCATCTTAATTGAACTGTAATTGAAAAATTAAAAGTATATCTACATTCTTCTTTGAGGTTTTGACGTTAGGAGAGTTGTTTCCGCATCTAGCTTTCCTTGCAAGTGGTATCAGAGCCTGGACAGTTATGTTATCCTTATGGGTACGTTGGGTTTTTTGAGTCAATTATGTTCAGTGGGAGCCTTGTAGAGTTTATTATTTCTGATTACAGGCTAAGATGGCTAGCACGTCTGGAAAGTTTGAAATAGAGAAATTCAATGGCAGTAATTTTGAGTTGTGGAAACTCAAGATGGAGGATCTTCTAGTTGATCGTGATTTGTGGCTTGCAGTGTCTATAACTAAACCTACAAGCATGAAGCAAGAAGATTGGGACCTTGCAGATAGGAATTCTAAGGGGCTGATAAGGCTCTGTTTGGCAGACTCAGTTCTTTTGAATGTGCATGAGGAGAAGACCGCATATTCTTTGTGGAAGAGACTGGCATCTATTTATCAGGGGAAGTCCTTGGTGAATAAATTGTTCCTGAGGAAGAAGTTGTATTCATTGAGAATGCAAGGAGGGTCTGTAGTTGATCATTTGAATGCATTTAATATGCTAATTGCTCAATTGACATTTGTTGGTGTAAAAATTGATGAAGACGATCGATGTATGCTTCTATTATGTTCTTTTCTAGACTCTTGGGATCATTTGGTGATGGCTATTGGTAGTACAACATCGAATTTCAAGATGGAAGATGTTGTTGGTTCTTTGCTGTTAGAAGAGATGAGAAGGAAATCCTCTGAGATGGCAAAGGAAGCTCTTGCTATTAGAGGAAGACCGAAAGAGAAAGGAAAGAAGAAGGACAAGAAATCAAAATCAAAATCAGAAGGGAGATCAAAGTCTCCTTGCAAGAAGTCCAAGGTGAAGTGTTGGAACCGTGGACAACCTGGTCATGTTCGAAAGGATTGCAAAGAGGAGAAAAAGAAGAAGAAGAAGTACTCTTCCGACAATGATTCTTCTCAGGCTGATTCAAATGCCTTCATTACTGCCTTGGCTACACAGGCATCAGATGATGTCTGGCTGATTGATTCTGGTGCATCTTTTCACATGACATCTCATAGAGACTGGTTCACAAAGTATGAAGAATACGATGGTGGAAAGGTGTACTTAGCAAGTGATTCAACTTTGGAGATTGTTGGCCGTGGAAGAGTCAGAATCCAATTTCCTGATGGCAGAGTAAAGGGAATTAATGATGTAATGCACATACCAGGTCTGGCTCGAAATCTACTATCTGTCAATAAGCTAAATGATATTGGAGTACAAGTCACATTTTCTGGAAATGGCTGCAAGATGACTAGAGGCTCAATGGTGTTGGCTAGAGGTGCTCGAATTGGTACCCTGTACAAGCTAGATGCACATGCTGTTCAATGTAACAGTGTCTCTGGAAAGCCACTGAAAGCTACTCATGGAGGTAAAAAGGGAAATATCCCTAATTATGTAAACTCTATGGAAGTAAAACTTCCAGCAAAGAAGACTATGCTCTAGCATCATAGGTTAGGCCACATAGGAGAAAAAGGTTTTAAAACCTTGAAGAATAGAAACCTGGTTGAGGGGCTTGAAGATTGTGATCTCGAATTTGAATTTTGTGAGCATTGTATATATGGAAAGCAGCACTGTGTTTCTTTTTATTCCAGTCCTCATAAATCTTCTGGTTTGCTAGATTATATTCATTCAGATGTGTTTGGTCCAGTGGATGTTCCTTCTTTGTCTAAGTCAAGATAATACATGTCGTTCATTGATGATTATTCAAGAAGAGAATTTTTATATTTTCTTAAAAGTAAATCAGAAGTATTCAGTCAATTTAAAGAATTTAAAAATCTTGTTGAAAATCAGACTAGTAGAAAAATAAAATGCTTAAGGACTGATAATGGCGGTGAATTTTGTTTTGATGATTTTGAAAGATACTGGGATTAAAAGACACAAGACTACACCTTATACTCCACAGCAGAATGGAGTTGCAGAAAGGTTCAATAGGACAGTGATGGAGAGAGCACGAAGTATGCTTAGTAGTGCTAGCTTGGAGGAGAAGTTCTGGGCTGAGGCTATTGCTACTACATGTTACTTGATTAATCAGTCTCTGAACTTTGCTCTTGTTGAGAAAACACCTTTGGAAGCATGGTCTGGTAAGAAGCCCTCTCTTAGACATATTTGAGTCTTTGGCTGTGAGGCATATGCATATGTGTCGGATGTGAAAAGATCTAAATTGGAGAACAAGGTTGTCAAATATATTTTTATTGGCTATAGTGTTGGCATAAAGGGATACAAGCTTTGGAATCCTGATACAGAGAAGGTTGTATACAGTAGAAGTGTAATATTTCATGAACTGAAACCTTCCATCTTGGATCTGCAGTCAGAGACAAAGACAGAAAACAATAAGGATGTATCTGAAATTCCTCCTACACTAGAGAAAGAGGAATTCAAAATTTAAAATGTACCTGAAACTGAAGAGAGCTCAAGCAGTTTTGAAAGTTCTGAAGAAGAAGAACCTCAGCCTTAGCCAATGAGGAGGTCAACCCGTGAAAGAAAACAACCTGATAGGTATGGGTTCTCTTTGATTGATTCTACTTGTGCCTATACTTTGATTTCTAGCACTGATGAGCCTAGGATTGTAAAAGAGGCATTCAGAATGTCTGATTCAGACTCCTGGTTAGAAGCCATGGAAGAAGAGATGGCATCATTAGAAAAGAATGAAACTTGGAGTCTGGTGCCCTTGCCTGAAGGCAGAAAAGCTGTGGGCTACAAATGGGTATTTAAGAAAAAGATTGGTCTGGATGGCAGTGTAGAAAAGTATAAGGCAAGACTGGTTGCAAAGGGTTATTCAAAGGTCGAGGGAATTGATTATGGGGAGATATTTTCTCCAATAGCAAAGCTGACATCTATCAGATTTCTTTTGTCACTTGCAGTAGCGTATGAATTAGAGGTTGAACAGATGGATGTGAAGACAACATTTCTTCATGGTGATCTTGAAGAATAAATCTATATGTCCCAGCCTGAGCACTTTGTTGAAAAAGGTAAAGAAACACTGGTATGCAAATTAAAGAAGTCTTTGTATGGGTTAAAGCAGTCACCTAGAATGTGGTACCAGAAATTTTATACTTTTGTATTGTCTTTGGGATTTGTGAGATCAAAATCTGATCACTGTGTATATTATAAAGTTGAAAGTGATTGAGTTCTTATTATTGCTCTCTATGTTGATGATATGTTGTTCATAGGCAATAGTAAGCTAATGATTTTTGATCTTAAGTCGCAGTTGTCTGCTAAGTTCGAAATGAAGGATCCTGGTGCAACAAGGTATATTCTGGGGATGGAGATAACCAGGGACAGGAAGAATAAAAAACTATGGCTCAGTCAGAGTAAGTATATCAGGACTATTCTTGAGAGATTTTGTATGAATGATTGCAAACAGCTAGTGGTTCCAGTCTTGCAGGGAACAAAGCTATTTGTTGAAGACTGTCCAAAATACCCTACTGAGATGGAGGACATAACCAGTGTACCCTATGCCAGTGCGGTTGGTAGTCTCATGTATGCAATGGTCTGTACAAGGCCATACATTTCCCAAGCAGTGGGAGTTCTTAGTTGGTTTATGGCTAAATCTGGAAGGACACATTGGGATGCTGTAAAGAGAGTTTTCAAATATTTGAAGGGCACTTCGAATTTTACTTTGTGTTACCATGGAAACTTGGTTGAATCACAGAGGACTCTCAGTATTCAAGGCTATGTGGATTCTGATTGGGTAGGGGACATTGACAGCAAGAGGTCCACCAGTGGATACATTTTCATGATGAATGGTGGTGCAGTGAGTTGGATGAGCAAGCGCCACGCTGTAGTCGCTTTGTCCACTACGGAGGCTGAATACATGGCAGCTACTCATGCTTGTAAAGAAGCAGTTTGGTTGAAACGTCTGTGTTCTAACATTGGTTTTGATGCAGGGGAGATAACTATTTTCTGTGACAGTCAAAGTGCAATTTGTCTGGCAAAGAACCCTACTTTCCATGCCAGGATGAAATATATTGACGTATAGTATCACTTTGTATGAGATATGGTGGAGGATGGAAAAGTCATTTTGGAAAAAGTTGATACTCTGGAGAACATTGCAGATGCATTGAGGAAGCCAGTGAGCATAGACAAGTTCAGGTGGTGTGCCAGTTCAATGGGCCTTAGTGCCCATGTTTTTTAGTAAATTGTTTGTTGTGCTCTGGAGGTGCTTGTGTGATCTTCATCAAGTGGGAGATTGTTGGAAAATTATGCCTCAATCATCACAGGCTGAAACCTCCATTAGAGCCAAGTCGATGTGACATCTTCTATGTCTGGCCGATGAGCAGTTTGGAACATCATGTTTTATACAGGTCACTATGACCTAGCTTTTGTCTCACCAAAAGGTTACACTTTGGAGCGTTCGCTGTGACATATTATGTTCGGGGTGACCTCTTACCGCTCAGGGAGATCTTTGGCCAATAGGCCATTCTATCACTTATCGTTGAGACCCTTGGCCGAAAGGCTTGTTTGGGAAGAAGTCTGGGTGATGTGTTAAAGTCTCGCCGATAGTATGTTATGTATTGAAGTCTTCGGGATAACTAAAGGGTTCTCGCTATGAAGTCCCAGTGAATTTTCAAAGTCTTGCCAACAGCGTTTGGTTTAAAGTCATCGAGGTAACTCAAAGGGCTTCAGGGAGAAGTCTCAGCGAGAATGGAATGTCTCGCTGATGATGAGAAGTCTTTGATATAGCTCTTGGCAAATAGTGGTCATCGGTGTAACATATATGTGTTCGATAAGAACTCTCGGCGAAGGTGATATGTCTTGTTGATTGGTGATTGGAGCTCGGCATAACATGTGACTTCGGTATAACCTTTTGTGACTCGGTGTGAGGTTCTGGAAAAGAACGATACTCTTTCCGAATGGTAAACTCACATCTATGAGACTTTTGGACCTCGCTATGATCTCCTGGCGAAAGTGATAGGTCTCGCCGACTTCTTGGTGCTTCGGTGTAACACATGAAAGCTCGATAGAACATCTTGGCGAGAACAATAACTCTTGGCAACATCGATATGAAGCTTTTAAGAAATCGGGGAGACACTTCTTGTGTCTCACCGACATGCCGATACAATGTGAACCTTGTTGACTATTTGACCGTCCTATGTGGAGTCTCGTGGACCAATAGGAGAAGCCGAATCTGAACAGTTGGAAGGTTGTTCATTGTGATGGTTCTATGAGGAAGCTCGACGGACATGAAATGACATGGTTATACTCTGTGATTGCAGATTGTGATCGGTTGGTTGAATCAATGGATTGCTG
>VDFB02058242.1:641992333-642162337 GCA_007258455.2 Sequoia sempervirens | reverse complement strand
GGAGAAAGGAATTTTATAGGGTATTGCAAACTCTTTTGGGAGTCTATTGGCCATTGATAAAATCACCCAGGAGAGATCGAGGCTTGTGTATGCTTGTATTTGTGTCAATGTGGTTATCAATACGGTTCTACCCTCTTCTATTTTTCTCAAGTCTAAGTTTGGTAACTGGACCCAACCCCTAGAGTACAAAAATGCTCGCCTCTTTTGTCAACATTGTAAGAGGTTTGGTCATCTTATTGACTCTTGTGTGGTTCTGGGTGAAAGTTCAAAAGCTAAGGGTAAGAGGTCTGAAGGGGACATTTTTCCTAAGACTATGGACTCTGGAGTGTATCCTTCCTTTGCTTCCCCCCAGAAGGTGTCCATTCCCCTTCTAAATGATAATGATCATTAAGCATTGGTTGGCCCTGTCCCTCAGTTTGAAGATCAGGAGGTCAAGGTCCAAGTTGAGGACCCCTTGTTGGTGTGGAATGTCTAGGTTCGGAAAGCTAACAAGTAGATTAATGGCGTTGTTGAAGTCTTGGAAGAGGGAGAGTATGTTCTTCACGAAACCACCTTGTCTCTGGAGGAGCTAAATCCTATTTCTCAGTTAGGTTTTCAAAATCTGAACGATTTGTTGGCCCTTCTTGTCTCTCCTCAAGGGTCAAGTGATAAGGAGGATGAAGAGTGATGGTCACAAGCCACCATGAAAAGAAAAAAGAAAAAGAAACTGGATGTTGGAGGGGGCAATAAGGTGGGAAGACCCTCCCAAAAGGAATCAAGATTGAAAGATACTGTAAGGGATGTGGCTGCAGGAAAACATAAAACCTTAGACTCGATCATAGGATTGAAGCCCAAGAAAAAGGAGAATGGAGGTTGGAAGGTGTGGTGGAGGGGGTCCTTCTATTTTTTAATGAAGTACATCTCCTGGAATATTAGGGGCCTTAATAGTCCCTATAAATAGTTTTTGGTTAAGTCTTGTATTCTGGATAACAAAGTTGATGTCCTCCTTTTACAAGAAATGAAGATGAAGAAAGAAACATTTGAGAAAGTTATTGTTAGTATCTGGCTTGGTGCTAATTTTTTTTTTTGTGAAGCTAAAGGTGCATCAGGTGGTATTGCAACCCTCTGGAACCCCTCTAAATTGAAAGGTTCTTTATGTTCAGCAAGTAAGAATTACCTTGAGATTACTCTGGAAGATACTGGCTCTTGGGAGAGTTGGAATCTTGTAAATATCTATGCCCCTAATTCTAGTAGAGACAAATTTTTGTTGTGGGAACAACTTAGTGAAGCTATTTTTGAAAGGTGTAATGAACACTGGATGCTAGGAGGGGATTTCAATTCTCCTCTCCTTCCTTCAAAAAATTCAGGAGGGTTGGATGATTATTCAGATAGTATGATGGAGCTTGTTGAATTCTTTAACTCGGAAAGTCTTATTGATATTCCCCTCCAAGGAACTAAGTTTACCTGGTCTAACAGGAGGAATGGAAGCCATCTAATTCAAATCGAACTGGATAGATTCTTGATATCTGCTAATTGGGATATCTCCCAATTCCTTTCTCTCTCTACTCTTCCTAGGTCTGGTTCGAATCATAATGCTTTGGTTTTGAAAAAAACATTTGGATCATAATAAGGGCCCCTTCCCTTTCAGATTTGAAGCTATGTGGTGCACTCATCCGGATTTTGTTTCCTTAGTTCAATTGTGGTGAGAGGAACCCATCCTTGGAACTCCTATGTTTTGTTTGGCTGAAAAGCTACGCATAATTAAGAAAAAGTGAAAGGGTGGAATAAGCTTACCTTTGGCAACATAATTGAGTTAAAAAATTCCTAGGGGAAAAGTTTAAAAGAGGTTCAGGGTATTATGGAATCTGGCCTGGTGGATGAAGATATTTGTGCGAAGGAAAGAGATCTAAGATCCTAATGGTATAAGGTAAACAAAAAGGAGGAAATATTTTGGAAACAAAAGTCAAGAGTCCAATGGTTGACAGAAGGGGATAGGAACAAAAAATTATTCCACCAATCTACTCTCAAACATAGAAGCAGAAACAAAATTAGATCGTTGGTTAAAGAGGATGGTTCCATTGTGACAAATGAAAAAGATGTTGCTAAGGAAGTTGTTAACTTCTTCTCTTATCGTTTAAATCATGCCAATGATCCCCAGGGTAATGTTGATTTTCTTCGTGTTATCCCTAATGTTATCTCAGATTTAGACTTAAAGATGATGACTAATGTTGTTTCTATGGAATAAGTCAAAAATGTTGTTTTTTTCTTTTGGAGCTTTTAAAGCCGCTGGACCGGATGGATTCCCTCCTGCTTTTTTTCAAACTTACTAGGAAATTGTCAAAAATGATCTCTTTAATGCTGCCAGAGACATTTTTAGGTCGGGAAGGTTGTTGAGCAATCTAAATGCTACCTTTATAGCTCTTATCCCTAAATTTTCCGATGCCTTGGTGATGAAAGATTATAGACCTATTAGCCTTTGCAATACTATTTATAAAATTTTCTCTAAAATTTTGGTGTTTAGACTCAAACTAGTGCTTGGAAAAATGATAGCCCCTATTCAAAAAGGTTTTGTTCAAGGAAGAAACATTCTTGATGTTGTTATCTCAACCCATGAAATAATTCACTCTATGGAGCACTCAAAAAAACGTGGGATGGCCTTCAAAATTGACATCTCAAAGGCCTATGATAGGGTCTCCTAGCCTTTCCTTTTTGTTGTTCTTAAGAAGTATGGGATTGATGGAAGATTCTTAAAGATGATTTATGCTTGTGTTACTTCCCCAATGTATTTAGTTTTGGTTAATGGTGTTCCTCAGGGATTCTTCTCGTATTGTTGTGGTCTCAGGCAGGGTCACCCTCTTTCCCCCTACTTGTTTATTATTGTTGTTGAATTCTTGGGAAGGAATATTCAAAGGTTGGTGGATGTTCAAGATCTCAAAGTTATTAAGGCTACCTCCTCTCTCAGGCCTAAGTCCCATCAACAATTTGTTGATGATACCTTGTTGTTTGGGGAAGCTTCGATGGGGGAAGCAGGCTTATGGAAACAGGTCCTCAATGATTATGTTGTTGTTTCTAGTCAGTGCATTAACTATGAAAAAAGAAAAGTTTAATTTTTCAACACTGATCAATAGATAAGGGATAGAGTGAAAAAAATTCTGGGATGTCAAGAAGCTGAATTTCCTAATACCTACCTAGGTCTCCCTTGTTTTCTAAGAGATTGGAAAATAATTATTGGAACCAATTATTAGAAAGAATTCAACATAAATTGGTTGGATGGAAGGGGAAGCTGCTAAGTTTGGCAGGTAAAATCCAACTCCTTAAAGCCTCTCTTTAGAATATTTTGATGTATTACCTTTCTCTGTTTAATAATTATTTCTCATATAGGGGAGAAGATAGAACAAATTCAGAGGAAATTTTTGTGGTCAGGAACAGAAGAAAAAACAGACTATCTCTTGTAAGCTGGGATAAAGTCTGTAGGCCTAAAAGATGTGGGGGGTTAGGGATGAGAAAAAATCATATGCTAAACAAGGACTTAACAACTAAAATTGGTTGGAATCTTCTGGAAGGCTCCAAAGACTGGGTCAATTTTTTTCAAGCCAAGTACTTAAGGAACATGAATTCTGGTTGTTTCATGTCTCAATTCGATCTGCCTTCTAGTTTGGCCTTATGGAATCATCTTATCAGGTTAAGGAATGTGTTGAAGTTGGGGGCAAGGAAGAGAATAGGGAATGGGATTAATACGGATTTTTGGAAGGATCCTTGGATTGAGAATGCCACCCTGTCTGCTTATGAGGATTTGAATCCCCTAAAGCTTAGTCTTCATAGATTTTGTGGAAAAAAGGTGAGTAATTATATAATCTAGGAAGGGGAGGAACCAAAATGGAAGGAGTTTGATGCTCTGTTAAGGAGAAATAACTTGTGTGGTCAAAGACAAGTGAACTGAGATCCAGTCCTCATCAACCTGCATAATTTGATTGGGGAGGCGAAGTGGTTTGAAAGAGAAAGGGAGGATGAGTGGCTCTGGAAAATTAGCTCCTCAAGCTATTTCTCAGTTAGAAAGACCTATGAAGACTTGGTGAGGGCTCAGGATGCTGCTCTTGATCCCTTCTGGAAAGGGGTGTGGCTTAAGAATCTGATTCCTAAAATTAATTGTTTTTGGTGGACTGCTGCCCATGGAAATATTCTCACCATTGACAACTTGATCAAGAGAGGTTTCCATTTGGTTAATAGGTGTTCTTTATGAAATTAGGATGAAGAATCGATAATTCATCTATCCATTGCAATTATGTGAGGGAAGTGTGGTCCTATGTTTTGCAGTTGTTGTCTTTTTATTGGGTGTTTCCCAATTCAATGAAGCTTTTTATAGAGGGATAGTCAAACTGTCCTTTCTCTCATAATGTTATTGTGGATCTGTGGAATCAAGTCCCTCCCTTTGTTACATGGGGGTTATGGAAGGAGAGAAACAATATAATTTTTAGAGAGGAGGAGAGAAGTAGTGGGGAGGTGTTTCAGATAATTAAAATTCAAATTAAAGAAAATATTGAGGTAGGGAGATATAGCTTCTCCAACACCTGGCCGAACTACAAGAAAATGAGAATAAAACAAAATTGGGGTATAAGGAGAGATTTTACCAATCTTAATTGGTCTAAGATGCTTAATAGGATGGGTACTATCTAGAGTCCTCGTTTGAAAGATTGGGTTAAGTGCAACTTTGATGGTTGCTCAAAAGGAAACCTGGGTTAGGCTAGGGCTGGAGGCCTAGTGAGAAACCAGAAAGGTGACTGTATTTTGGGTTTTGGAGTGAACCTAGGTATCTTCTCTAACAATAAAGTTGAAGCTATGACTGCTCTTGGTGCCTTCAATTTCCTAAAGGAGTTGGGATTTAAAAATGTTATCATCGAAGGGGACTCAAAGTTAATTGTGGATATTTCAAATGATGAAGTTACTCCCCCATGGGAAATAAAAAATATTATAGATAGATGTAAAGTTATTAAAAAAAAAATTACTAGATGTTGGGTTCAACATGTGTATAGGGAAGGGAATAAATATGTTGATTGTGCGACCAATATGGCGCTGGGTTGCAGAGGTTGGACACGGTGGACCAATGGAAATATGTCGTCGCCTCTTAGAAATATCATCCTTAATGAAAAGATTGAAAATGAATATCAAATGTGTATCTGAAAAATTAGTTGTTGGTGGGACGAAAAGGTACCAAGTGGTGTTGTCAAGCTTTCCCAATAATGATGGCTTAAGGTGTACGTGCAAGTATAGGAGGATCCTCGAGGGAGATAATCTCATTAATTTCCATTTAAAGAGTATGTTCAAAAATCACATGTAGATTTTGGATTTGATAAAGGTTGTCATCTCGATGCTTTCTGAAATGCCTTCTATTAGTTATTTGTGTATTTCAATAGAGGGAAAAGGAAAGAGTTTAATTATGGACCTTAATGCTTGTAAAATTCATAATGAATTTTGGGTTCTGGGAAATGTGAAGTTGGTTCTCTAATAAGAAACTTCTCAAATTGCCATTCTATCGTGGGTTTGAGTTTTGTTTGGGGTTTGAGTGTTGGTTACAGTCAGAGAAGAAAATAGATTGTGGGGGAGAGTATGAAGACAAGCCTGTCACAACATAAGAACTTGCAGAGGAGCAAGATGGGAGGTCTGAGAAAAAGAACTAAACCGCCTAACTGCCAAGCTCTAAAATAGAATGGCGACCTTTGGAGTATGTTTGAGAATGTGGGTATGGTCTCTTTCTTCCAATCTCTCAAAGGCTATAACGAAATTTTAATGGCGAAATTCACCAATTCTTGGAGGAAATGCAGTGTGTCTATAGGTGTTATGAAATTTGAGGTTACTTCTTGTTTCATAGTTGAGGCCACGGGGTTGCAGAATTCTGGTTTGAAGGTTGTTAAAAAAAGTGGAGTTGATTACTAAAGATTTCTTGATAATTTTTTGCATGAGGGAGAAAAGCTCAAGCGGTTCCATAATGGGTATGTCAGACTCAAACTTCCTCCTCCTTTTTCCCTTGTGAGTTGTTTGTTATGCACTATTTTACTCTTGAAGGTCGCTATATGTCTATTCATGCTTACCACTTTCCACTTTTAAATCACATTAGACATGGGGAGCGCATAAACTTGCCTTTTTACCTTTTGTCCTCAATCTAGCTTAATATTGAAAACGGAGCTAACTCGCCGCTCCATCAGGGTCTTATGCTCACTCTGTATAAATTTTCCCTTGCCGAAAATCCCCATGGTAACCCTCTTAATGCCAGAATTGAGCACCCTAACCAGTCGGATGAGGACATTATTGAACCGCGAGGGGTGGAAAACCTTGATGTTGGTGAACCCCTGGTTGACGAACAACTTCCCTGCCATCAACCTGCGATGGTTGCAAGACGTTTGCTTATCCCTGCCAAAAGAAACTCTCTGATGACAAATGTGTCTAATCCTTCTACCCCTCGGTCCCATAAAAGTGAGGAATTGAAGAATTTTGACTTACTATTTACCAGAGCTACTCCTAAAAAGAGGAAACACTCTCCCCTCCTGTTAGAACCCCCAAAAGCCAAGAAACCCAGACATGATATCAATCCTAGTGATGTTATTCATATTTCTAAGGATGGGAACCAAAAGGAGGAGGTCAAGAATTCTTTACAGGGACAAGGGAGTGGCGGTAGTGGTGGAGGAAGGTCTACCTGGCTAGCGAAGGTGGCCTCAAAAGAGAAAAAGGGGAAACAAAAAGTGTATGTGGATGTGGAGGAGGTCCTGGGTTATGAGGAGTTTGAGGCTCAGGAAGATGATGAATCCGAAGATTTATATTTTGAGGACACAACCTACAAAATGGGGGAAGATGAATTGGAGGAGGAAAAAGAGGAGGAAGAGGAGGAGCAAGCAGAGTCGTCTGAGGAAAATATTGAAGCTAGGAATGAACAGGATGTCGGGTTTTCTAGATCAGAGAATAAAGATGAAGTTTTGAGTAATGAATTTTTAAAAAGTAGATTAACCTTTTTGCAATTTCAGTTCAAGGATATGGAAAAGGCATTGGTTACTCTGATGAGAGTCACAAATAGGTTGATGAGACGTGCGATGTTGGGAGTGGCCTTAGGAGAAACGAAGCTTACCAGAAAATTGAAGAAATGGGGGAAATCTGACGCCCTGAAACTGCTAGATGAAATAGAGGGACCTGACTGGCGTGAATATGTGGCTCTCTTAGGAGAGTATGGGGACCTGTTAAAGAAAGCCAGTTAATGGCTTGGCTTGCTGTATTTTCTACTTTTTGATGGGGTTTTTGAATTTTACTTATATCTGGGACTGTTCGGTTTTTTTCTATAAGATCTAGAGGAATACCACCTGGAATACTGTGGACTTAATTAATGGTCTTCGTAGTTTAAAGTATGCTAGTAAATTTTTTTGTTTTTGATAGATAATGGTTGGACTATGGTTATGGTTTTAAATTCGGGCATGTGTGCCAATCTGATGTTTTTTGGTTTAGATGGTGGTGTTGTTTCCCACCTCTGCTGCTCTTTTTGATCTGTTATTGTTACTTGGGATTAGGGCCCTTCCCTGCTTATCTTATCAAAAACAAAAGAAAACACATGTCATGAATAACCCATCTGAAGCTAGCCAGGGATATTAAGAAGGGGTACTATGAGAGTACAGATGGGGTGAGCTCCTACTAATGCAAGCCTTGTTCCCTTCTATGCCCTCTCTCGCACACGCACTTCCATCTTTGTATATTTTTTTCTCAAGTTTCCAAAACTTTTTGTTCTTTATTTTTCAAACAAGGGCTCTGCGTGAGCTGGAATCCCTACCTTTAGTAGTTTTGGGTGTAGGGAAAATAGTATTATGAGTATTATGATTCTGCAATGTAAATTAAAGCATGCCAGTGCATAATAATTATATTGTATAGATTTTGTATTTTGCAATTTTGTGGATATTATGATTTTATCTCAACAAAAATCACTAGTCTATTATGACATGTTTACATTAATCACAAAATTGTGGTAGATGCATTGAAAAAATCTTAAAACTAGATCCAAAAAAAATATTATATAGACTTCAAACCCTTTCCATGAATGATTACTCTTCATTTTCTGAATAAGTTGTCCATTTCCATTGTCATAAGGGTTCTTATGTGAGCGCATAAAGCTAGGGGCTGGTATGTGTTGAAGTTGGATAGAAAAATAGTGATACAAAGATTAGAGACATGTTTTCTTATGCATTCTGGCATCCTTCAGTGTATCTGCAATATCTTCATCACTTAAATTTTCATTGCCACCTATTTTCAGAATGTGAAAAAACGTGGTGAGCAATTTGGCACTTGTTCTTCCTACAACTCCCTTTTACAAAAAAAAAACCTCAAATGCTTCTTTAAGTACCTATAAATGGAGTTGTGAATCCATAAGAAAAGTGCTTAAACATTCTCCATAAAATCTATAAGCTTAACTCAACTAACTTGGACAAGAAAAAGGACATTAGGAAAATTATACTTCCACCTACCTTATGGAAAAGGGAATCATTCATAAAATATTCACTGGCATATTCAAGCAGCTCTATGGGAAATTGACTAGGCCAACAACCCACGTTCCCCAATTCTTATCCTCAGTCATTTGAGAAAGTTAGAATTTCAATGCTCTGATTTACTACCAAAATGGTTGGATCTGCTAAGACCGGTTCCTAACTAGTGCAACCACATTCAATAAATGGGTGTGTTTTATATATAATATTAATTGGCCATGATTTCAGTCAAGTGCTTGGTTTCTAGCATTTACAACCATAATTTATATAAATGGGTTTTTTTATACATATATAAAATGGCCAGAGTTTCATTCCCATGCCTTGTTCGGTGTGGAAATATGGAAAATGCATTAATGAAGTAAGTTGAAGAGTGAACTAAATGCGATTGTGATGGAGAAAAAATATATTATTATCAGTAGTACCTAGTATATGTATAGTTTCAATAACAATCAAAAACACTATTTAATCCATATCCACTGTACTAAACACTCCTTACCACCTCCTAGCATTCAAAACAATAGATAATATGGTTGTTTTAAGTTAACTTTTAGGCTACTTTATCTAGAGAAAACATTTGATATTGTAGAATTTTTTAAGGTTGTATCTCATTTCAACTGTGTTTTATATGATTAAAAGAATAAACCTTTCAATGAAATACCTGATACAATCCATTCACTAAGTATATCATAAGATTCTTTTGAGTTGAATGCAATGGTAAGAAAGGTACACAAATCTTTTGAAACCAATGCATTCAACCAAAACATGAAGGCATTCTTAGAATTGGCTCATTCAACCAAAAGATGAAGGAATTCTTGGAATCATGGACCCCTAAACTCAGTAAAATCATAATTACAAAATATAAATCAAAATTCTATATGGAAATGAATAATGGAATATCATTTAGAGACACTAGATCTCCACAGCTACAGCTATTGGAAGTTGTGAAGGGAAGAAAATCAGACAACAAAAAGGACATTGCATAAATTGTTGGACATCTATTTGTTGGCCTCTTACTTCCACCTACCTTGTGTAATGTTTGACATGTACAAAATTCACAAGGTCGGATCTTAGGCTTCATTGCTACATTTGAATGCCATGAATACTATTACATGTATTGGAAGTTACCATAGCAAAAGATGCAAATAAGATTTTCCAAGCCAAAAGATTATGAGGGTCTTAAACTAATGGGGTTTTGCACACAAATCTATGGTAGAATTTAGAGATATGACAGGAGTGCAAAGTTAGAGATACACAGAAATAGAACAATCTATATGTTCACTATGTTGAAAATGGAGGTAATTATGTAGCTTAATACTTTGTTAAAATATGAGATTGTAGATCTAATTAAGTTTTCTTTGTTAAAATTTATTTGTATATGATTATCTGTTTAGATTCATTTTACCAATTGTAGAAGTAAACAAAAGATTGTAGAAGAATAAGACCAAAAGATAGAAGTGACATAGTATATACCGTGGAGAAAACATTTCGGGAAAAAACTCCACCACCAGAATCAATAGTGCTTGTATTTTTTAACCTTAGAACAAGATTACAATAATTCTTTATCAATCCTTGCTTGAGATGCTTCTTTTTTTCCTTTAAAAAATTTTTTCACAACCCGCATTAAACTCCTCATGTGTCCAAGCATGCAACCCCACCGCAATGCACGCAATTTCAAGATTCTCACAAATATCTACACCATTCTTGTGCAAGTAGAGTTCTTCCGTGAAAAAAAATGTCAAACAAGGTCCATCAATTTGGGCATCCCAAACTGAAGTCTTAACTCAACATTGATTACGAAGATATCTTCCAAGCTTCTCCTCAAAGTTGGTGCCCAAGAATGGGCCCCACTTAACTAGGCCTTGTAAATATCTTCTCATGCAAAGGTGTTTACTCCAAGATCTCAACTTGGGTGCCCAAGGTGGGTCCAAGTCAATCTCTATTAACTGAAATATATCTCTCCATCAATTCTTGCAAACATGATGCATGATTGATCATCCCCACTTAACTTAATGTAGCCACCTATTATCTATCATGCAACTCAAGTCATTAGCATGCAACTCAAGTCAACTAAAGTCAACTAACATGCAACTCAAACTAACTACATGCAACTAAAGATAACTGAACCATAACTGAACTGGACTAAACTAAACTAAACTAAACTAAACTAAATGAAACTAAACTGAACTGAACTCCACTCATGTAAATATCAATTCCTAACTTCTAGGATCTTTAGATTCATTACTGAAGTGTTATCTTTCTCCAAATAGTTAACTGAAATCAAGGTGGGTTCCACCTTCCATGTGGGTGCCCCATGTGCTCCTATTTTGTAGGAGCTCTTCTTGGGCGTCCCCACATGTTCCTATCATTTAGAATTAATTACAAATATCAATTTACATGTTCATTTCATTCAAATTTAATCTCTTTCTAATCCTAGCATTGGGGAACACTTTCCAAGGACTTAGGAGATAGATGAAATATGTTTAGGATTGCAATTAAATGGCATCCTATTTCCAACATTCTCCTGCTTAACATTATACATTGCAATTATTCTAAACAAGGAATAATTATTATAAATCAAGTACAAGACTCAAGGCCAATGGGCTTCCTGCACTAAGAACCAATACCTTTCCCACGTTTTTGTAACCATTTCTTCAATCACTGAAACCTGCACCAATCTATTCATGAACACAAGCATCAAAATTCAAATGATAATAAAAGACTCTGAGTGACTGCCATACTCATACCAAATTGGAATAGCAACTGTAACAAGTTGCTAGCTCATCCAAAACTATCATAGGTAGAACTTCATGCTATCAACATAGCAACCCAAATCTACAAACAAGTCCTTGTATATCCACCATCCTACAAAATAAGACTCCAAGGTAACAACACACATAGACATGCGATAAAAAACCTTTGAAGTAACTCACTATAGTAAAGTGTAACCAGTCCAAGAGAGGTGCCCCTCTCATACAGAACACATATACCTTCTGGAACTCCTACTGCACAGGTAATGTCAAATCTGAAAACAAGATCGCAACATTAACAAGTCCTCCTATAGCACTTCACATACAAGATGTGGCTAACTCCTCTATCATAGTTTCAAAGAAGCATACCATGATATGCAAAATACATCTCTCATAACACAAGAACCTTCAAGAAGAAGACAATATTCCCACAAAGAGAGAACCTGCAAATCAAACCATGTTCTTATACCACACTAACATGAGCCAAATTGTGTAAAGTAAGATCTCCTTCAACACTCCCAAATTGAAAGGGTATCAACATCTAACCATTCAACTTATAATGAAACATGGTAGAACTTAGATGTAAACCTCTCACATAAATTAGATCAAACTTAGCCAAACATTCCCACAACAAAAAGGAATATGCCCAAAGCCACTAACTATCTCCCGTACCTCTCCTACCCAAATCCTCATAACTCAAGTTCAAGAATGCAAGGAGAACAATGGAAATATATAAAATCATGCATCTACTTCTCAATAATGCATAAAAGAAGTCAAGATACATCTTAATAATGTATCTAATAATCAGGTGGGCAACACCTCTTAGATAATTTTACCTGCCAAGTAGACCAAGAGTGGGATACAATATTGTCTTGTGCATACAATAGACAACCTTCTCATTAGGTATATGATGGACTCATATCCATTTCCAGGTGTAGGCTCCTCAGTCTTTACTGTTGAAAAATATTTTCTTAAAAGTAACAATTCCAACATATATCTCTTAACATAAGAAATATTTGGCCTAACCAAAGTCTCTTAAGTATCCATGAGCACCCACCAATTTATCCATTCCAACTTCAAATGCAACTTGCATAATCATGAAACTCCAAACAAATGATTAATACTCAAAACCAAAAAGAACTACATCCTCTCCAAAGGAAGAACAATAACACCTTTACCAAAGACTCTAAGGGTCCTCCATGAAACAAGATGTTAAAACCTCTTCAAATCACATGAAGATAACCATATCCTACCAAAGCTCCCACTAAACTGTGATACCAAGATATACATAGAAACAAGATAAACATCAAACCATCACTGTCAAAAAACTCCCATTGCAACATGTAACCAAGCTATCCATGACATTGTGATAACCATCTCCTGAATGAAGATCATCCATACATGAAAAACCATGAGCTCAAAACCATGAGCTCCAAAACCATGGACCAATTCAACTAGCACAAAACCATGTGTTAAAGACCACTAAAGGTTAATCCACTAACTCTAACCCAAGAACTAGTTTAACCCAACTTCCCTCCCCTTACCACCTGGAAGAACTCCTCTCTTAACAGGCCTTTCCTTTCAGGGATAGAGCAAGCCATACCAAGTCTTACAAACATCAACCCAAATACATTATAACATACCTTTTTTACAAATCTGCAATAACACAAAAGTAAAAGCTCCCACTACAGCCAAAAAACCTTCAAACTTTTAAGAGAAAGGTGCCCCAAACTCTACCCAACTATTAGCTTTGATACCAAATGTTAAAAATGGAGGTAATTATGTAGCTTAATACTTTGTAAAACTATGAGATTGTAGATCTAATTAAGTGTTCTTTGTTACAATTTTTGTGTATAGGATTATCTGTTTAGATTCATTTTACCAATTGTAGAAGTAGACAGAAGATTGTAGAAGAATAAGACCAGAAGATAGAAGTGACACAACATATACTGTGGAGAAACCCTTTCGAGAAAACAATCCACCACCATAATCAATAGTGCTTGTATTATTTAACCTTAGAACAAGATTGCAATAATTCTTTATAAATGCTTGCTTGAGATGCTTCTTTTGCCTTCAACAATTCTTCTTCACAACCTGTAATAAACTCTCATGTGTCCAAGCATCAATCCACACATCATATGCCATGCTTCACAAAAGCACTCTCTTAGAAATCTCTTCAACTTGCTGTAATAAATAGACAATTGTGAACATTGTAAACTCCAAAGAGTTGACAATTACAAGAGGATAAAGCTCCTCACAAATATCTACGCCATTCTTGTGCAAGTAGATTTCTTCCATGAAAAACAATGTCAAACCAAGTCCTTCATCAATTTGGGCGTCCCAAACTGAACTCTTAACTCAACATCGATTACGAAGATATCTTCCAATCTTCTCCTCAAAGTTGGCGCCCAACAATGGGACCCACTTAAATAAGCCTTGTAAATATTTTCTCATGCAAAGGTATTAACTCCAAGATCTCAACTTGGGTGCCCAAGGTGGGTCTAAGTCAATCTCTATTAATTGAAACATATCTCTTCATCAATTCATGCAAACATGACGCATGATTGATCATCCCCACTTAACTGAATGTAGCCACCTATTATCTTTCATGTAACTCAAGTCAACTAAAGTCAACTAACATGCAACTCAAACTAACTACATGCAACTGAAGATAACTAAACCATAACTGAACTGAACTGAACTAAACTAATATTGAACTAAACAAAACAAAACTGAACTGAACTCCACTCATGTAAATATCAATTCCTAACTTATTGGATCTTTAAATGCATTACTGAAGTGTTATCTTTCTCCAAATAGTTAACTGAAATCAAGGTGGGTTCCACCTTCCATGTGGGCACCTCATGTGCTCCTATTTTGTAGGAGCTCTTCTTGTACGTCCCCACATGTTCCTATCATTTAGAATTGATTACAAATGTCAATTCACATGTTCATTTCATTTGAATTTAATCTCTTTCTAATCCTAGTGTTGGGGAACACTTTCCAAGGACTTAGGAGATACATGAAATATGTTTAGGATTGCAATTAAATGGCATCATATTTCCAACACACTGAAGAGAATTACTTGATAAATATTTCTTCTCGATCTTTCAAATGCCTACTGTCAGTAGTCTAACATCATATGTTTTATTCATTTATTCTAACAAGATCTATAGCAATAGTAAAAAAAGAGAGATATTGAACTCAACAAAAAAATCACAGATGTGTCAGGTGAAAATAGAATTGGCCCTTTGGAGTAACATAGAAAATCACATTTTTATTTCAATGGTTGCACCTGCTTCCTAGTAAACATCAGGAGAGTCTACAAATTCACAGTTGAAAGATTCATCCATTACCTTTTATGGATCAAACCTTTTCAAATCTTCTTCGGCACTAGCAGACGACTTCGAAGATAAGCATTTATCATCAATGTTTTTAACCAATGCAAGCATATCAATTCCACTAATTCAAAAGAAATTTTCTGCATATTTTCACCAACCATGATCATTTGATCTGTAATAGACTTTGTTTCTTCTTGCAATCCAAAATATTCTTTATTATATAGTGAAAAAACATTTATATATCATGAAAATTTTTACTACGGGCATGTAATGGTGATTTTTAATAAATGCATGCTAAAGTCCCTTCCTAAAAAAAATGTTTGTGGTTTTTGAATATGCATGCTAGACATCCTTGCAATTGAGGACTTGCAACATAAGTTGCCCTTGGTAAAGGCCAAATTAGCAACACTAGATTTACATGATGTCCAATGTTTATTGAAGTATAGTTAATAGTAATATAAAATCATAATAGTTATTTACATGTTATAGCTGATTGAGATGGCATATATGTGGAGGCGGTTGGTGGAAGAGAGCTTCACATATAGGGAACTAATATGAAAAATTACTTTCTACCTTGTATATATTGTCTCTTGTACAACAATTAAATGATTCTTTTATGGTTGATCTTAAAAATCCAGTCCTCTGCAAGCAAGAAAATCCACATAGCATTCCATCACCATGAGGCCACATTTCTCTGAGGCCTATTTCTAAATAGTTCAATGCCTTGTCCATGGCTTCTCATGGTGATGGAATGCTATATGGATTTTCATAGCATTCCATCACCATGAGGCCACATTTCTCTAAGGAATTTTTCCAAACAGTTCAATGCCTTGTCCATGGCTTATCTAGAAAATAGGGTGCCCAAATCCATGTCTTAATCCTTTGGGCTTGTTTGAACGAATGTTTATAGTGGATAACTAAAGCTTTGGATAAATTCAATTTTAATGGACATGATCATACCAGTCTAGCAAAAATATTTTAGCATTACAGTAATGCCCCAACACTTTATGCTTCTTTAAATGAATGTATAACTAAAGCTTTGGATATAGTCACTTTAGTGGGCATGATCATTCTAGTCCAATGCAAAGATTTCAGGATTAGAGTAATGTTTTATTTGTTTGTGTTTCTTTAAATGATGTGCATGGTGAATGATTAAAGCTTTGGATATAATCCATTTTCATGGACATGTCCATCCTATGAATAGAAAGATTTTTGCATCACAGTTCTTTTATACTGACGTACTTTTTTTCCCCTATTCTTTTGTGGGTTTTAGAGCAATATGAGGATGATAGATATCAGTAGTGAACGGAATGTAATGGAAATCATAGACAGGAGTACCTCTGTGGACTGTGAAAAAGATGTTCGATGTTGGCCTAGATCATTGAAATCTCTTGTAGAATTCATGGTGCCCTATTGTATGCCCTTTTGTCACTAAATTGTTGTTGGGTTAATACTATTTTCCCATTTTCAAGAGAAGGGAAGGAATGTAAACACTATCTTACATTGAAGGTAATATCAGCTATTTCTATGACATGCTGCTATTTGCTACTATCAGCATTTTGTAACTTAACTACTACTTTTTTTCGTGTTGTTGCCTTAGAAAAATAAAATATATATGAGTCATGATAGTTGAACATCAATTCAGGAGCCTCATTGTAGCTTCATGAGCATTAATTTCCTACAAAATATTTATAATGTATACAGGAAGAGGATTAGCAAACAAGATTCATTAGGAGTATATGAATAGGAAAGAAAAGAAACATTGTTCTTTTCCATTTTTGAGGGTGGTGAATCATTGTCATTTATAAACATGGCTAGTCACTTAAACTTGTGAGTAGAGAATGTTTGTGGAGATAACCTATTACATTTCTCTATCATGGTTTTTCAGCCCTAATTAAAGAGAAGCTTGTGAAGAATATAAAACTTTGCACAAACTATTATTGCAGTGATCCAGAAAAGTGAAAAGGGTAGTTGGAGCTGTCTTTTTCTACTAATATAATCTTAGTCAATTTAAGAAGATACATTGAATAAACAAATAATGATGGCTTAAATACATGTAGATCAAAAGAGTTATTAAAAAAGGACTTCTTGAGTCTGCACAACAGCAACACCCTCTTTTCAAAACTTCATAGAAAGGGAACACCCTCAAATAGTAAGAACTGTATAGACCTCAAATTAAAATTTTATATTCCACTCAAAGCTAAGACACTAGCATTGCATTAAACTGAACCCCTACATCAAACTAACTTTGTGAGATAATATTTTATGTAAGACACTTTGTAACAGGAAAGCAAATGCCCATACTTTAGAAACCAAGCAGAAAAACTTTGAAAGGTCATTAGCTTTTGACCAGAGACTAGGATTACTTTAGAGCTCTACCTATATGTATAAATGATATTAGTTAGTACAAAAGTAAACATAAAAGAAGCGAGTTTTTAGATATGCTTGTTTTTCTTTTCTTCCCAAGTGCCTCCAGAGCCCTCCCCTTTGTTAGAAGCTGAAGATTTGTACTTGGGGAAAGGCACTTGGTCTGCCTTAATGCAATTTAAGTCCTCTATTAGAACCTCATTATGCCTTTTCACTTCCTCTGGGGATTTTCCACCAACCATGGCAGCCACATTTTACCAACAATCAGGAGTGTCTATCATAAACAACTATGGCCTTTTCAAAAAAATTATTATGCTTGGTTTTCCAATTAGATGCAACATTTTCCCATATGAGGAACCTTGATTACTGGACATATTACTAATTCAAGCCTTGGGGCAAACAAATTCAGTGTAGAACTTAGAGTGATAATATACTGCTCTCCCAACCTGATATGTCTATCAACTTTTCACTAACAGTAGTAATTGGGAACTTCAACTCTTGATGAACAAAGACCCAACTTATCCAAGTGCTCTAAAATAAAAACTACTCAATAAATTCCTAGGAAAATGCATATACTCTTGAAGGATAAGACTCAATACAATTTTAGGATAAGTTGTCAAAGTACCCAGTTTATCCAAATGCTCCAGTGCTCTGAGATGCAATACACCCTAAGAAAAAGTATATATATCAAATTATTTGTAATATTCTAGGAGAAAATGCAAGGTTGGGAGTTCAATTTAGATTATCTATATTCTAGGTGTAGACACCTAAATTTGGACACTTAATTTATCCAAATTTATCCCCTTTCATCTAAACATCATTTTATTTGTATTAATTAAGTAATATTACTATTATTTAATTAATACCCATAATTCTACCGAATCCCTAAGGTATTTAGTTAATAATTAAATACCTTTTCTTTTTAATTCCCCTTTCATCAAATGAATTAAATAAATATGACATTTATTTAATTCCTCGCATGTCACATCCCTTCCTTAATCTTAATCAACCTCCTAATTCCATCATCAGAAATGTGCACATGCCTAATCCTTGATTAGGATGTCACATCCTCCAACTTTTGCAAGTTGGCCCATAATCTCTCTTAGCCACCTAACCCTCCTCTAATCCTTTAGTAACTAGCCTAATCAACCTCCCAAGAAATTTTTAATTTTTTTTATCCTTCCAAAGAATATTAAATTCTTTTTTCTCTTCCCCATGTGATATTTGACTTGTCACATCAAATCACATGTGGACTCTTCCCCATGTAATCTTTGACTTGTCACATCAAGTCACATGTGGGCAAGTGCTTCCATTTTTGAAACCTTGTCTTGTCCATGGGATTCTTCCAAGAATGTGAATTTTTAATTCACATTTATTTTCCCAACTACTTTCCTCTTCCCCGTGGAGATTTTTGAGGAATACTAAAATTCCTCTCATGTCACTTTCCAACCATTTGGGAACAAGGATTTTCCTTTTAAGGAAATCTTCTCCTCTCCCAATGTCCTTTCAAAGTACTTTTCCTTCTTACACATCATGTACCCTACTTCCATCTCATCATGTCCTTTGGACACTTCATCCTCCACATGGAAAAATGTGAGGGCTTGTGAGTCCTCAACTTACCATAGCCCTACATATTGGCCATAGTGGTTCAATCTTAACTGTCCATTTCTCTAGAAAATTCAAATTCTTCTATAAATACCCCATTTTTTCTCTCATTTGGGGACCTTATGCATTTGATACCAAACTCTTGTCATTTTATTATTTGAAGCCATACTTAGCCAATTTACACATTTTTCCTTCATCATAGCATTTGAATCCAAGGAGCATACACAACATCAAAGATCGAAGGGGAAACCAAGGAACAACTTGACAAGGTATAATCATTTCATTCCATCTTTGTTCAAATTCAACATTTTTCCCAATCTTGAGGTGTTAGGTGTTCTTCATTGTTTCTTGCATTCTTGTTGTTGTTGCACATTTAAGAACAAGGATTTTCACCTGGTCACACTAGGAACCTAGGTCAGTGTGCAGGTATAATAGATAATCGAAAAATCAAATAGGATGAAATTAATATCCAAGTAAATGATGTGAATGAAATTCACAAGAAAACTACAGTTAAGAGTGGTCTCAGGGCTCAAAATGAAACAAATAATTATTTTTCCTAAAAAAAAAGGACCAAAAATGAAATCAAATATAAATATATAATGAGTTTCAAAGCTATTGTCACTTAATGTGTGCATTCTAAAATAGACATAACCAAATAGAGATTCGCATGATCTATCATGCCTGCCAAGCAAATTTTCTGCAACAATTATTCATTCATAGTTTCCCTTCAAATGCTAATGTGTATCTTCTCAATAGATTATGCATGCACTTTTAGTTTTTATCAAAATAACTACTAATTTTCTAAAATCTAAAATGAAAATATTATCAACTAAATATATACAATTACAATCCTTTAGAATTCTTTATGGGTGCCAAAAATCTCGCCTCTCATGTGATACAAGTTTCCTTTGTAATTTAGGGAAAAAATGAATTAAGTTTGCATTCCATATATCATGTAATTGCCAACAATTCCAAATTGACCAAGAGGGCACAACCATATGGTCATCAAGTTTAGCACTGATTTGATTTTGCATTATGGAAAAGAAGGCTTTCATCTTGAAGCTTTATAACTATAATTACCATGAAAGTAATATGAACTTGACCATAAGCGCTCCAAACTTACGAGATTCATGATTCTCTATGCAATGAAAGCCAATCCTAGACAAATAAACTAGTTTGCACCTTTGAAACCAGCTCAAAAATAGCAAAGCCAACAAAATGAGGGGCAAGATGTTGTAGCATAATTCAAAGTTGAGATTCTCGAATCTTGAAATGCACCTTATGTTGCAAATTAAGATGTAGATCTAAAAACCCTTTATGAGTTTGCTTGTCATTAATAAAAAAACTAAACTCACTAGGTAGTTGCTCCAAGCTAGCATTGATAGCATAGCTTCAGAGCAAGAACATACAAGCATGTAAGCTAGAAATCCTTGCAATTCAGGACTGGCAACATAAGGTTCCCTTGGTAAAGGCCAAGACAACATTAAATTTGCATGGTGTTTTAAAAAACGCTTTCCAAAATGTTTAAAATTTTAAACCCGTAAGACATAAAAATGTTGGTTTGTGCAATATACAATGAGAAACAAAAATATTAGAAAACAATTATAATTATTACCTTAGCCTGTATTATGATTGGAGGTACTTTACACTTGCTTTCAATCCATTATTTTAATGGCCTCATAGAAGGCTTCATTGCAGTCAACACTTTCTTGCAACACACGCTCTGTACTAACCATAAAAAATGATTAGATTGCAATGCATGCCATCATTTTGAGATGTGTTCTCTACAGGCTCCTTATGCATGAGATGTTCTTGACAAAGAAAGGTTAGGCATCAATTGTTTATGCTTGCAAGAATATAATTAGAAATAAATACAATCTCCTAATATATTGTCACTTAAGATGCATAAAGTAAATAGTTCCCACCACAGGGACTTAAATCAAGAACTTAAAGAATTATTACCCAGGCATGCTATGCTTACCTGAGAACAATAAACAGACACTAATTCCAGTGATAGATACTTCACAAAAGCTGGAAAGTTAATTGGTTGAGAGTACAGAAAGGAAACACTCTCACATGATATCATGTAGTCAGTATCACACACCGACATGTAAAGGGGATCTCCATGATGTTGAGGATTAAAAATCACCTTGCATTGAGATCGATATCAATTAGCTTCTTCCTACCTACAGATAAGTTGAAGAGTGTAATTTGCAGCATCTTGACAAACCATGGAACCAACATGTATAATATGGCTAATTGATGTTTGCAATAGCTATGTGCTACCATCAACATCTATCATTTAATTTGCAACGTGTGACATGTGTTGGAAAATTAATTTCTCTTGAGCCTGCTCTCACGTAAGCCACTTGCTTCACCTACCCGTCAGGAGCCTCCAATGGTAGTGTTTTTGGGATCTTCATCCCTGTAGCTCCTAATAGCTTCAAAATTAAATATGGTAGCTATTTTTGAATTCCCAATTAATGTTGGTAGGTAATTTTGAATTTTTGAGAGGGAATGTTGAATAGACAAAAAGAATTGAAGGAAGTTAGTTCTGCCAGAAGTTGGAAGAAGAGTTCCTGAGAAGCAGCAGTCTGAAGAGGAATGTTTTTTTTGTTCTCTGTGTGATTCAGAGAAGTTTCTGAATAGCAGCAGTTGTGTTTGATTTGTATGTGAGCAGTGATTGCTCCTTGTTGTACCCCAAAATTAAAATTTTTGTTACACTTAGACATTTTCAAGAAATGAGTAAAAGTCTTGTTAAATCAGTCAAAAAGATCAAAATTTGGGTGTGCATGTCTTGCATGAGGGGTTAAAACACAAAATTTTCAAAATCTGACGATTTGGGTCTGCTCAGAGAAGCTTAATCTACAAAACCCAGATCTCAGTTTTTCATCCCTACTTTTTAGGAAAACTTTTATTTTTAGAAATTTTCTAAAAATAGTAACTTTTTCTAGGTTTTTTTGGGTTTCTTTTGAAATGGATATTGGAAAAACTTTCTAAAAATATAAATTTGGTTCATTAGGGTTCAAACTGATTTTGATTGGCTCAAAATATGTCCATATCAGACTGGTGCAGTTAGAATCTCAAAATAATTAGTTTTTCCCTAGTGGGTCTATTCTGCTTTTTCAGAAGCATATCAGGAGCTCTGAGGTCATCAATGGAGGTCAGTCAGCTTCCAGGCGTCAAATTCAACATCCATGCATTCAACAGAAGGCGAGTTGGTGAGAAAGCAAGAAGAAAGGAGAAGAAAGGTTAAAATTGTGAAAATTTTCTAACATTGGTTGACTTGGGCGCCCCAGGTGAGAATAGGCGCCCATCTTTTTAGGGCTTTAAATGATGAAATTAGGGTTTATGCCTCCAACCAAAGTTGCTCAGTTCTTCCCGAGCTCCGCAGGGAGTCTGATGGTACAGTCAATAGATCATCCAGTCGCCCGGGATTCGAGGCCGAACAGGGGGGATCCAAACTGAAGTCAGAATGGAAAAGAATGAAAATTATCAAAATTTGACTAAGTTTGGGAACTTTGGGCGCCCTTGGTGAAGAAGGGCACCCAACTTTTTGGAGCACCTAACTTAGCAGTTAGGGTTTGAGAATATGCTCAATCTCTTCAATATTCAACCAGCTTCGCCACGCCTGTCTCTGTCAAATCATCCGACTGTCCAATCTCCACCAAATTCATATCAAAGTGGTACATACAAAATGGAGGTTCAAACTTGAAGATGAAAATCAGATAAAAATGGCTAAGTCTGGAGGTTTTGGGCGCCCCAGGAGAGAAGAGGCGCCCAAGTTTTCAAGGGCCTAAACAGATAGATTTGCAGATATAGCTCTAATGTGACTTCTTCACAGTTGATTTGGCTCTCCAACGAGATATTCAGTGCGTCAATCAGAGTTTGCAGTCGCCAGATACGAGAAGTTGAACAAAGTGTTTGATGAGAGCTAAGAATTGAAATTCAGAAGCAAACGTGAGGAAGTGAAAAATAAACTAACTCTGGTCAGCTTGGGCACCCCAGCTTGCCAAGGGCGCCCAAGCTTTTGAAGGCTCAAAAATCACTGTTTGATGAAGTTTCTCCCAAAAGACCCCTCTTAATATCTCCTCAGCTTCATAACGAGCATAACCATCAGTCAACCCAATGCCCGGATCACCAGATTCGACAATATCATCTATGGAAGAAGAGTTTATGAAGAAATTAAAGATCATAAAAATGGCTAACTTTGGACAAAATGGGTGCCCCTAGAGGAGAAAGGCTCCCATGAATTTGAAGGTCAAGATGAAGATTTTAGCCAGAGAGGCCTCCAAAACATTCTTCTCAGAACGGGTTTGGCTCCGTAATGAATCATTCAACTCGCCCATCAGATTAGTCTACAAGCCAAAAATCAAAGGCGAAGTAGGGGGTCAAAATGGTGAAAAGTTGAAAATATCAAAAAAATGACTAACACTGCTTGAAGTGGGCGCCCCTAGCCAAGAAGGGCGCCCAACTTCTCATGCCTTAGTAAAATTTCCAAAATTTTCAAGAAGTTTCAAAATTGCAAGAGGATGAAGCATGGGCGTCCAAGTTCAATGATCAGATATTTTTAGGGTTTTGAAAATAAAAGCAAAAGAAAGCAAACCTAATTCAAACCCTAAGTCTATTTAACACCTCTCTTCAATGTAATTTTCATTATTTTTGCAGGTAGCATTCAAAGGAGAAAATTGGAGCAGCAAGTTTGAAGAAATTTTTAAGGACTCAAGAGCTTAGTTTGCTAGTTATTCATCAATTTTTTCAGATCAGCAACATAAACCCTTGCTTTTTCATGTTTTTTCATCCAGAAGATCAATTTTTTCAATAAGAAGACCAAGGTTTTCAAATTTTCAGCCATCTGGGTCTTTTCACCTCATTCTTCTGAAGAAATTTTCAAGAACTTCATCAAGTTGCAATAGCTGTTTTTTATTTGCATGTCAGTGAAATCCTCAATGCATTCAATTTTCAATCATCTAGGTCCTTTCAAATCAGTCTTCTGAAGAAAACCCATATCACAGTTTTTTTTCAAGAAAATTTCAAATCCTATTGTTGGCTGCTTTTTCGATCAGTCATCGGGGTTTTGCGGATCTAATCAACTGGGTCCATTTCTAATCATATTCTGAACAAAACCCAGGTGCCATCTTTTTTCGTGAAAAATTGAAGAAATTAGGGTTTGTTGCTTTTTCAGTAAAAAATCAAAATTTTCAAAAACGGACAATCTGGGTTGTCTTGCAACGAAATTCTGAGCAAAACCCATATCTCAGAAGAAAAAAATTCAAAAAAATTGTCCGTTGGAGCAAGAAAAATCAGCATTCTAAAAATAGTAAGTTGCTCAAAACTTGTCTGAACCTAGGTGATTTTATAGTCATTCTTCAAGTTTTCTGAAATGGAGTACACTCCCAATGTTTTCAAGACTGGATCAGCTCTTCATCATGATTACATCAAAACAGTTGAGACAAACTTGCATCATATCAAGCCGGTGTTTGATCTACACGCTTTGGAGAGTGCAGGCAACACTTCAATCAGAAACTTGGGACATTCTGGACTTCTCGCAGTAGCGTCTATCCCTATATCAGTTCAAAGTCTTGAGTTCGTAATTTCTTGCATCAAGCATTACAACCCGACTACAAGGGAGATTCAGTCAGTTGACGGTAGATTGATTTGCAGTCTGAAGCCTGATATGATCAAGAAGTGTTTTTCCATTCCCCCATAGCCTGAAAGTGTTACTATCTCAAAGGTTGAATGTGAAAGGATATGGGAAATGCACAAAGACAAGTACAGTAAGAAGATTGCACAGAGGTGGATGAAAGAGAAGCATAAGACTTTGCCTAAGAACGTCAGGCAAGGAGAATTCAAAGATGAGATTGCCATCATAATCACCTTGCTCAACAGGGTCACTGGATCAAAGGATGCTACCAAGTTTCAGCCTTGGATGTTTTACTCCATACCCCACATCATGAAGAGGACTGAGTTCTATGATTGGCCTACCTTGATCAGTGACAACCTACATCAGCAGATAACAGAATACTTCCAGTTTCATGAGTTCCATATGGTTTATTATCTAGTCTACCTGGTGGCCTATCAAGGTTAATTCAGAGGGTTGAACACCGAGGGATCATTGAGTGTACAACATATATACAACTACTATCCCTAGTTGGAATTCACGAAGTCACTACATCACTACAAGAGAGTGAACGAGGCTTTTCTGATGTACACAATGCGGGAATTGCATGTTCGTATCTCTTCAGTTGCCAGGGCAACGATGGCAAAGTGGGTAGATTGGTTCATACAATTTCCTACTTTCACCTATCTTAGGTTCTATGGTAATTCAAGGGCCCCACTCATGTTACCAAGGTACCCGTCAGACGAGGTCATCTTCATGGAGTTCTTAAGGAAAGCACACGATGTCCATGCATTCTTGAGGAATAAAAAGAAACCCTCCCTTAATTTTCCATTAGGGTTGGGAATCTATACATGCAAGACTAATGCAGATGCTAAGACAATGGGAAATGAGTTAGATAAACTCGACCTCAAGCCTTATAGCGAGAGATGATCATTTGATCCTCATGGTGTCTATGCTGGTCGACTTGAGAAGAACTATGCTCATATATCCACCCTTGAAATTTTTGGGCTAATTGTATAGATGAGTTCAAGGTGCGGAGGCGTAGTTATAGTAGGCTCACTCTTCACCAGATGAAAGACTGCTTAAATGAAGATATAGAAGGGTTATCAGATGATGATGAGGATGTGCTTCTCCTGATGTATGCTCAGAAGCGAATTGAAGATCGGCCCCTTCCCCAAGTCAACTGGGCTAATAAAGAGTCCCTCTCAGTTGAAGACAGGACAAGACAAGTCCTTGAACATAGCAAGATTTTCCTAATCCTTAAGAGGAAAAACTCCATTTCAGTAGCAGAGCCACCAAGGACAATTCCCTCTTCTTCCAGAGCACAGTCAAAAGGGAAGGGCAAAAGTTAGTCTCAAGAAGGCGTCAAAGGTAGTAGATCAAATAAAAATTTAAGAAGAAGGTTAGACTTCTCAAGCATAGTCATACAGGAGCAACCTATAGTTGTAACCGAAGCTCTTCCTGATGAGCCCGTACCTCAGAAAGAAGCACAGGAGTCGCCTTTAACACATGTCTTTGTACCTTTGACAGAACCTTTACCGATTCACATCAATCTTGATATTGAAGATGATGAAGAAATTGCAATTGTACCTCCTAAGAAAGTTAGTAAAAATACTACCGTGTCTTGGCTTGAGAACTCCTTGGGAAGGGTAAGAAGAAGGCCTTCATATCAGGTAAATTTTGATGATCTTGATAACATCTATCAGGCACCTCCTAAGAAGAAAGCAAAGAAGCAAGTTCATTTTGCTAGGAATCCTAATAGTGAGATAGTCATGGAGACTGCATTGCCCCCAGAAGATAAGAATAAGGATGAGGTGAATATGGATGACTTCATGATGGTCAAGGCTAATCTTGGTAGAAATACCAGACATGCGGATGTGAGTCTGTTCAGAGTTGTGTCTGAAAACCTTCAAGAAAGAGTGCTCAAGGATGGAGAAGACAAGGCAGCCCTCAAGGCTGAAAATCAGCAGCTCAGGCTTTATATTTCTAACCTTGTCCATGGTTCTTCACATGCAACCCAGTTGCTGCCCCAGATTTTAGAGACACCAGCTAATCATCATCAATTGAGACAGTTGGTTATTTGTGGGAAAGAAACTTCGGAGTGGATCGAGAGTTTCATTGTCAGAGGAAAGGAGATCTTGGCACGGATGTTCCAGTTGAGAGAGAACGCTCATGAGCTACATCAAAGTATCCAAGGGTTTGAACAATCACTAGCTGAAGTAAGACCAAGGAATGAAATCATCATTGCTGATTTAGATACAGCCTATGGTTCAACAATTTCAAAAGAACACAAGAGGTAGATCCTTGCTTGGAGAGAGCGTCATGTTTTCAAAGTTAAAACTTACGAGAGGACATCTGAAGATTTTATTGCCTACAGACAAAGGGTGATCGAAGCTCTTCTTTTCATCAGTGAGTTTGTCACAGAGATTCCTTCTCGATACAATCTTGAAGATGGTTCCTATGTCGGGTTTGATGAAGTGTAAACTCAATTTCAGAGTGTTGTTCGTAGCTGTTATGGCAGTGATACAGTTGGCAGGAGGATGTCATATTTCGATGATGTCAGCAAAGTTTGAAAAGGTGGCCAATGAGGTCGAAGATTTCTTGACATCTATTGCAGATGCTGAAGATATTCTAGAAAAGTGGTGTTTTGCTATTGATGGCATAGACACACGGAACCGGGACACAATTTCTAATTTTCTAGCGGATGTGATCGAGCTTTAAAGCAACTTTCTTCTAGAAGCTTTCTTCCCGCTTTCTTTCTATTCTTGGAATAATTCTTATATGTTCTTTGAGAAGAGAAAGAAGTTAAAATGTATTAGTTGGTGTTTCCCACTTTTTCTGCTTTCTTAGGTGTTAGATGTTATCTTCTTTCTAGATTTAGAAATAAAGCTTTCTTATTGAGCAAACCCTAGATTGTGAAAGCAAGGAGATTTTAGGGTTCCCTAATCCTCTGCTTTCCTATAAATAAGAGCCTTTGCTCATTAGTTTTCTTTAACCATGCTAGTGATTACAAAACGCTGAGCCTATTGTGCCTTCTATTTGTTATTCAAGTGTTGTTCAATTGTTTTATGATAGAAAATTGTTGAGTCTCTTTTAGCCAACAAGGAGTTATTGTAGTTGTTGTTCGTATTGTGTAAGAACAAGATTGCAAGCCTCTTTAGCTGCAATTTCTTGTTCCAGGAATGTTAGAAGTAAATTTTGTTCCAGAAGTTTGAGTAATAAAATCATGAGCCTCCTTTGCCTTGATATAACATCTCATATTTCCATTATTTGTGTTCTACTTTTATGATCTTGATTTCAGCTTACATTGTGTAGATGTTTGTTGAGAAAGAGTTTATTGAAGTATTTTTTCAGAGAATCAACCTTGTTCATTTCTAGTTTCTCTTGCTCTATGTATTACTTGAGAAGTTAGAAACGTCTTTAGTTTAAGTTAGTCGTAGTTGAAGTTCTTAAATCAGAAAATCCCAGCTGTGGTGTTTTTGTTTAATAAACCTTGTGCTCTAAGCTGATAAAAAAGATAGGAAACTTAGTTCTTAGTTTACTTTCTTTCAACACCATCAGCAAGAGGGAGCTTCCCCTCCTAATTTGAAGAGCAGTTTTACTGTGCATAGATGTCTGTTTCAAATACGCATTCCAGAGGTGCGAATTTAAATGCCAACACTCCTGAAGAGCTCTTCGTAGCTCTTGGCAGTGAGCTCCTAGTAGCTCATGAAGTTGTTTGTATGGTTGAGCAACTCATGAAAGCTCCCAATAGCTAATAGTCTGTAGCTTAGAGTTTTTTTTCTGAATTTTATGTTTAATCTTTCATGTATTGTCATTTCCATTTTAATGAATAGAAAAAGAAATTTGCATGTCTCCTTGTGCTTCCGCATTTTGATTTTGGTATTTCTAGTTTGGTTGGAAAACAAAGCAACAACTTTGTGTTATTTTTCTGTGCATTCAGAAATTAATTATTCTGACATGGTATCAGAGCCATAGGCCCCATTTCTTCATGAGTTAGGGCATTTGTTTTTCTGGGTATTGAGTTTTTATTGTTGGAGACATGGCTGGAGATGAAGGGAAGAGTTGGCAACAACCACCGTCCTTTAATGGACAAAACTATGATGTTTGGGAAAAGAAGATGAAGACCATAATGGTTGCAAACGATTTGTGGGAGTTTGTGATTAGTGGTTTCAATGATGTAACTGATCCTACAGCATATGCAGTTCTCACAAACAACCAGAAGACCCAGTTGAAGGAGTTGAGGAGGAAAAATGCTAAGGTATTGAGTTTGATAGAGGCCATTTTTTCCAGAATAGAAACAGCTAACTATGCAAAGGAAGCTTGGGAAATCCTCAAGAACAATTACAAAGGAATGGACAAGGTCGGATTGTTGAAGCTCTAGATGCTTCAAAGAGAGTTCAAGACTCTTGAAATGAAGGACAATGAGTCCATCTCAGTTTTTCACACAAGACTAAACCAGTTGAGAGTGAATGATGAAGTCATGGACAATCAGAGGATTGTGGAGAAAATCCTCAGGAGCTTACCCACGAAGTTTGATGCAGTGGTGATTGTCATTGAAGAGGCAAAAGATCTCACAACATTGTTCATTGATAAGATGATGGGTTGATCTCTACAAACCCATGAGCAACACCTAAATAGGTCTGCTACTTCTTCTCAAGAGAAAGATTTTAAAGCTCAGTCAAATGCAAGAGGAAGGGGGAGAAGAAACAATGGTGGAAGGAGCTCAAGAGGTAGAGGTCGTGGCAACTCTAGAAAAGGAAATGTTGGAGGAGATAGGTCGGGACGAGCAAGCAACCAAGAGGGAGTGAGCAGCTCTCATACCAGCTCTTGACAAGGCAAGAAGAACAACGGTTCAAATCAGAAGAATGACAAAATCAATGTTGAATGCTGCTACTGTCATAAATTTGGTCATTATACAAGTGAGTGCTAGAAAAAGCATAGTGATCAGTCAAAACAAAATGAAAATGTGGCTGAAGGAAATTAATCCACAACCTTCATCATGTGCAACATTGGTGAAGAAGGCAGCCCCGAAGTTTGGTATTTGGACAGCGGTTGTAGCAACCACATGAATGGTAATGAAAGTTTGTTTTCTTTCATTGATAAAAATGTAAAGTCTGAAATTAGAATGGGAAACAATGGATTAGTTCCAGTTGTGGGAACAGGATCTATTATGATTCGTACTAAGCAAGGTGAGAAGAAGGAGATACATAATGTATTTCTTGCTCCTAGGTTAAAGCATAACCTCACGAGTGTTGGATAGCTTATCCAAAATGGCTATAAAGTGTTGATGGAGAAGGGTCAATGCATTATTTATGACAAATGAGAGGGTGAAAGTGTTTGCAGTAGTTCAAATGAAAAAGAACTGGATGTTTCCTTTGAACATTGAGATGTGTTTCTCATCTCAGTATGTTGTTGCACCTCTCATGAGTGGAAAATGTACAACAAGTAGCCCTCAAGAGCACCATTCAAGACCCCTCCAAGCTATGGCATCTCAAGTATGGACATTTAGGCTATGCTAGTTTAAGTCTTTTGTCTAAGAACAAAATGATTGATGGTTTGCCAAGAATAGTAGAGCCTAATGTTAAGTGTGAGGCTTGCATTTTGAGAAAGCAACATAGGCAGCCCTTTCAATCAGGCAACTCTACAAGGGCAAGAGCACCATTGGTGTTGGTGCACATGGATTTGGTAGGCCCTATGCAAACCATATCTATTGGTAAAAGCCATTTTTTTATGACCTTTATTGATGATTACAGTCATAAGACATGTTAAATTTTAGGATCAGATTTAATAGAAAGCAGAAAAATGAACATAAAGAACAAATGAACACAGTATTTATCCTAGGAAAACCCTCCTCTTGAGGGAGAAAAACCCAGCCAATAATATCTCTTATATTATTGAATCTTCAACAAGAATGTTACACATGCAATGAGCCAATAGGTAGGCCAACACACAGCACCACAACTGATGCAAATAGAGAACTGAGAGACACACACAGCCAGTGGTTATCTCAGCCTTCTACTTAATCATAATTTGCTTCTTGAGATGAACTCGCACAGCTCCTATGATCAACAGATGAAGCACTTGATACAAGTGATACTGAAATAAACTGAATGTTGAATGAATAATGAGAAACTCCTTAAATCCAATGTCAATCTACTGTCAATAATAACTCCTATAGCTAGATTGATAAAGAATATCCAGCACTCAAGCTTTTTCCAGTCCAGCAAATATACCTCACAGAACATAAAATGACAATCTCCAACTAAATATATACAAGGAGACATTACATTTTCTTATTTTAAGGAGGCGTTGCAGATTGCCTAAATTAGATTCTCATGCATGTCAGTGAAGATTCTTTTGCATGTTAGACTGAAGATATAAATCCATGACAGTTACAAGAAGACACACTAGGAGAATCATGTGTCTAATTTTAGGAGTTACAAATGAAGATTCCTATGCATGTCAGTTACAGTTTGCATGCTGACTTTTGAATAAGACATTTTATAGGTCGGCCTAGCGTGACATAGAAATTACTAAATATCAACATGAAGTAAAGGAGACAGCTGGAAGAATACGACTGACGCTGCCATAAACATCAACACTCCCTCTCAGCTAGGGAGGATACTTCCAGCTGCACAAGAAAAATCACCTCATCGTGATGTCTACCACAATGGCTACAACCATATGTGGAAAATAAACGATATCACCTCATCGTGATATCAGATATCACCTCATCGTGATATCAGATATCAGCTCATCATGATATCAACCATAATGGCTACAACCATACTATGGTATGTACAAGTGTTCATCACTTGCGTGATGTTGTCACCTCAACACGACTTTCACCATGGCTCTCCCAGAGGGTGAAACACAAGTACAATATTTTGTCATGGAGTCACACGCATGACATCCACCATTGGCTCTCCCAGAGGGCGGAAACAAGGGCTTTCACCTCAAATCTCTCTCAAAGAGAAATGCATTAACAAGGGCTTGCACCTCAAATTCTTTTGTCTCAGAGGAAAATGCATTAACAAGGGCTTGCACCTCAAATCTCTCTTGTAGAGAGAAATGCTTTAACACAGATCTTCATGATGATATGACTCCCTTTGAAACTTCAAGTACTAGCATCAACCTTCTGACCTCCTTGTCCAAGGTTGCTTCTGAAGAATTGTCAGACTCCCTCTGAATGTAAATTCCTCCTCTTCGAAGAAACTGATCTCAAAGACAACCTGAATAGGTTCTTCCTCTTCAAGAGATGTCTTCAGCCACAAACTCAGTCCCATGGCTGCAAGCTATGACTTCATGCTTGAACATTTCTTTAGTCGGCATGACTTCCTCATAAGATGCCGCAAGATTTTTCATCACTAAGCAATCTCTCAACAGCTTCTTCTCTTAGATTTGTCCTGGAAGCATTTTAGAGAGAGATTACTAACTGTTTATAATTATCCAAAGAAATATCAAGACTAGAATCATACAAGATTTACAATCCCAAGTTATAGGATGAACACATAAGAATTTATGAACAAAAAGAAATATATATAAAAGAATCAGAATGAAGGAATAAAGAAACTCTCTTTATTGAATTTTTGATATAACTCTTTCTTCCATCTTTTACTCCTCTCGAGAGTGCTAAACTCAACACAACAAAAGACAATCTGAACAACTACAAATTTCTTAAATGCATTATGCAATTAGCATGCAGTACCAACTCCCTTTAAGAGTTCAACACTTTATCATAGTTCATGCATTAGAGAATGATATCGATGTGACCAACTAATCACCATTGAAATTGCAATTCTCCTTTTTATTTCAGAGTCACACTCAAAAATCTTCACAACCAGCATGCAATAAATAAAACCACTATGCTAGTGAACACAATTCAAGAGAACCCACTATCTCTCTTTACTAATTACAAGATCCAACTAAATGATATAACTCAGCAAACAAAGAATACTTATCTCTTTAAATATTCTAATGAATGCAAATACTGGACACAGTAAGATATGTTGCTCTTGCGCACAAATCATCACACAACCTTCACAGCTTGAACACAAGCCCATGACTTAGAATAGAAATCCCCTAGAATCCTTCTGAGGGGAGATCTCATCCATATCTACAAATGAAGCATGCTGATTAGCCCTGGTTGGGCAATCCTTTGCATAGTGACCAAACTTGTCACAACGAAAACATTGGACTTTAGAGAGGTCCCACTTCTTCTTGAATGCGGGAGCACCATTAGCTTCTTTATCTCTATTCCTCTTGAAATATCCTTTCTTTCCATCTTTCCCTTTCTCCTTTGAAGATTGAGCAGAAAGAACATGAGTTTCTTCATTTGTCGAGCTTTGACCAATGCCTCTCACAGCCAACCTAGACTCCTCTTGAATACAATCTGCCCTCAAACGATCAAACTTGGGAAGTTTCGATCTTGCGCTAATTCCTTGAATGTAAGACTCCCAAGATGAAGGAAGACCATTAAGAGCCAACATGGTCAAATCCTTGACATCAAAAAAATGACCAATAGAAGAGAGTTGATCTCTCAATTCGGAAATATTCATGAAGTAAGTGATGACAGATTCTCCTTCCACCATCTTCACATGATGAAGTTGTTGCTTCAACGCAAGTGCACGGCTTGTGTTGTTGATCTCATACATCTCCTCCAAAGTTTTAAAAATCTCCCTTTCCGTCTTCAGCTTAGAGGTGATGGGAACAATATGATCCTTCACGGAATCAACCAGCATCTTCTTTGCCTTGATATCTTTCTTCTTCCACTAAACTTTCTCTTCCTCATCTATAGGCTCTGGAATTTTTCTCTCCACGAACTCAGCCAACTCATTTTCCTCCAAGGTGAGCATAATTTTGAATCTCCAAGATGTGAAATTTGATGCTCCCTCAAGTCTGTCCTCGATCTTGAGACCGTTCACCATCTTGACGAGGAGATAGAAGAAAACAAAGATGAGAAGAAGAATAAAGAGTATCGCTGCAAGACTAAATCTGATCAAGACCTTCTTCAAACCCGCTCTGATACCATGTTAAATTTTAGGATCAGATTTAATAGAAAGCAGAAAAATGAACATAAAGAACAAATGAACACATTATTTATCCTGGGAAAACCCCCCTCTTGAGGGAGAAAAACCCAGCCAATAATATCTCTTATATTATTGAATCTTCAACAATGTTACACATGCAATGAGCCAATAGGTAGGCCAACACACAACACCACAACTGATGCAAATACAAAACTGAGAGACACACACAGCTAGTGGTTATCTCAGCCTTCTACTTAATCACAATCTGCTTCTTGAGATGAACTCGCACAGCTCCTATGATCAACAGATGAAGCACTTGATACAAGTGATACTAAAATAAATTGAATGTTGAATGAATAATGAGAAACTCCTTGAAGCCAATGTCAATCTTTCGTCAACAATAACCCCTGTAGCTAGATTGATAAAGAATATCCAGCGCTCAAGCTTTTTCCAATCCAGCAAATACACCTCATAGAACATAAAATGACAATCTCCAGCTAAATATATACAAGGAGACATTACATTTTCTTATTTTAAGGAGGCGCTACAGATTGCCTAAATTAGATTCTCATGCATGTCAGTGAAGATTCTTTTGCATGTTAGACTGAAGATATAAATGCATGACAGTTACAAGAAGACGCACTAGGAGAATCATGTGTCTAATTTTAGGAGTTACAAATGAAGATTCCTATGCATGTCGGTTACATTTTGCATGCTAACTTTTGAATAAGACATTTTGTAGGTCGGCTCAGCATGACATAGCAATTACTAAATATCAACATGAAGTAAAGGAGACAGTTGGAAGAATACGACTGACACTGCCATAAACATCAACGAGACATGGGTCTATTTTTTGCAACATAAGTCTAAAGCATTTGATAAGTTTTTGTTGTTTAAGGCCTAGGCTGAAAAGGAGAGTGGACATTTTATCAAGGTCCGAAGGTCGGATAGAGGAGGAGAGTATACCTCCAATCAGTTTGTAAATTTTTGCAAGCAAAATAACATCAAGAAGGAGCTAACAGCCAGTTATACTCTGCAGCAAAATGGAGTGGTTGAGAGAAAGAATAGGACCATTGTGGAGATGGAAAGGAGCATGATGAAAGCAAAGGGACTCCCAACTGAATATTGGGGAGAGGTTGTAGCAACAATTGTTTAATTGATAAATAAAAGTCCAACAAAGGCAGTCCATGAAAGAATCCCTCAAGAGGCATGGACAAAACGCAAGTGGATGGTTGAGCACTAGAGAGTGTTTGGGTATGTTGCATATGCTCACGTGCCTAAAGAAAAGAGGCATAAATTGGATTACACGGGTGAAAAGTGTATTTTCATGGGCTACAATGAAGAGTCCAAAGCCTACAGGTTGTATAATCCAGTCACCAAGAAAATCAGCATTAGCAGGGATGTAGAGTTCCTAGAAGAAGAGTCATGAGACGGTTTGACAGCTCCTGACAACTCCCAACTACTCTCGATAGCTCCTAAAGAAGCAAAAATAGAACAAGACGTTTAGCAAGATGATCCTACAGTTGCTCCTGAAAGCATTGGACGAGCTCCTGAAAGCTCCCAACGACTCCTAACGGCTCCTGAAGTGGGAAGACAGTCACATACAGTTAGAAGATTGGATCCTGAAAGTACTAGTCGAGCTCTTGAAAGCTCCCGACAGCTCCTAAAAGCTCCTGAAGTGAGCAGAGAGAAAGGCAAGTAGCCAAAGATAGCCAGAAGATTAGCTCCTGAAAGCTCCTGAGAGCTCCTGAACCAGCCTATTCAGCAAAGCAGTAGCAATAGCGAAAGTTCAGACCCCACTCACCTCCCTAATGCCAAAGAAGACCAAGAGTCTAAGGGATATCTACCAAAATGAAAGGTATGATGAAGAATTTGATGAGAGTGTGAATTTTGCATTATTTTCTCATAGTGTTTCAGTTTATTTTGAGGATGTTGTAAAAGAGGAGAAATGGTGTGAGGCCATGGATGAAGAGATAGATGCAATAGAGAGGAACAACACATGGGAGTTAACTGATTTGTCTCCCAATAAGCAAGTTATTGGAGTGAAATGGGTCTACAAGACCAAATGCAATGTCGAAGGAAAGATAGAGCGGCACAATGCAAGATTAGTTGTTGAGGGGTACAAACAACAGTTTGGAAGAGATTATAATGAGACATTTTCCCTTGTTGCAAGGATGAAAATTGTGTGGCAGTCATAGCAATTGCAACCCAGCACAAGTGGAAGATGTTTCAAATGGATGTGAAGTCTGCCTTCCTAAATGGAGTGTTAAAAGAGGAAGTTTATGTAGAGCAGCCTTTTCGATATGAAGTTTCAGGTCAAGAACACAAGGTGTATAGACTGAAGAAAGCTCTTTATGGGCTGAAGCAAGCTCCACAGGCATGGTACAACAAGATTGACTCATATTTGATGAACAATGGATTTAGCAAAAGTGATGGTGAGCCCACTCTTTACATCAAGGCAGAAAATAGTAAGATTTTGATTGTTGTCTTGTATGTTGATTTATTTTTCATTGGAGATGATGATTTCCTCATTGTTGATTTTAAAGAGGCCATGAAAAGAGAGTTTGAAATGATAGATTTGGGTCTCTTGAGATATTTTCTAGGCATAGAAGTAAAACAAATGCATGATAGTATATTTATCTCTCAAGAAAAATATGCAAATGAAATCTTGAAGAGATTTAGGATGCTTGAAAGCAAATCTACCCCAACACCAACAACCATATGTCTAAAGTTGAGTAAGGAAGATTACAACAACAATGTGGATCAGACCATGTTTAAGAGTTTAGTTGGAAGTTTGATGTATTTAACTGCAACTAGGCTTGATATAATGCATAGTGTGTCTTATTTCTAGATTTATGGAGACTCCAAAAGACACCCATTGGCAAGCGGGTAAAAGAATCCTGAGGTATGTGAATGGCACCAAAGGATATGACATTTTGTACACAACATCAAATGAGTTTGGGTTGGTTGGATACACGAACAGTGATTGGGCATGAAGTTTGGATGATAGGAAGAGCACATCAGGCTATGTGTTTCATTTGGGTTCAGGAGCTATCTTATGGGCTTCCAAGAAGCAACCCATAGTTTCCCTATCTACACCAAAGGCTGAGTATATAGCAGCAAACACAGAGTGTGTCAAGCTATTTGGCTAAGAAGAATCTTGGCAAATTTGGGAGAACAACAGGAGGATGGAACAACATTTATTTGTGATAATGTTTCATCAATAGCTTTGACGAAAAATCTTGTGTTTCATGGAAGAAGCAAGCACATTGAAATCAAGTATCATTTTATCAGAGAATTGGTTGAAAATGGTGAAATTAAAATGGCATTTTGCAGGTCTGAGCAACAACTAGCAGACATATTCACCAAGCCTTTTAGTAGGGACAATTTTGAGCGCCTAAGGAGCAGATTGGGCATTGTTGATTTGGATCAGGATTGATCTTGTTCGTCGGCTCAGGACAAAGGGGGAGTGTTGGAAAATTAATTTCTCTTGAGCCTGCTCTCACGTCAGCCGCCTGCTTCACCTACCCGTCTGAAGCCTCCAATGGCAATGTTTTTGGGATCTTCATCCCTGTAGCTCCTGACAGCTTCAGAAGTAAATATGGTAGCTATTTTTGAATTCCCAATTAATGTTGGTAGGTAATCTTGAATTTTTGAGAGGGAATGTTGAATAGAAAAAAAAATTGAAGGTAGTTAGTTTTTCCAAAAGTTGGAAGAAGAGTTTTTTAGCAGTAGTAGTATGAAGAGGAATGTTTTTTTTGTTCTTTGTGTGATTTAGAGAAGTTTTTGAATAGTAGCAGTTGTGTTTGATTTGAATGTGAACAGTGATTGCTCCTGAAGAGCTCTTCATAGCTCCTGGCAGTGAGCTCCTAGTAGCTCTTGAAGTTGTCTGTCTGGTTGAGCAGCTCGTGAAAGCTCCCAACAACTAATAGTTTGTAGCTTAGAGTTTGTTTTCTAAAGTTTATGTTTAATCTTTCATGTATTTTCATTTCCAGTTTAATGAATAGAAAAAGAAAGTTGCATGTCTCCTTGTGCTTCTGCATTTTGCATTTTGATTTGGGTATTTCCAATTTCGCTGGAAAACAGAGCAGCGGCTCTGTGTTGTTTTTCTGTGCATTCATAAATTAATTATTCATAAATTAATTATTCTAACAATATGCTCAAACATGTGCTTACAATGCTATAAATCGGATTTCATACCCCCTTTATGTTACCACTAATATGTGATTCTTCCAATCCAAAAAATCAAAGCTCAACAAAGAAGAATGTCGATTCTTTAAGCTTTATGTGAGTGAGTCCTACTTCTACCTGTTGTGAAACAAGAATTGTGCTTGCAATCAATTGAACATGTATTATGAAATGATTGCTTTAAGTGTTGAAATATGTGATGTAGTTGCATAAAATACAATTAAGCTGACAAGAATGCCTCAAAGAGATGCCATCTCATGGACTGCAATGATTGCTTGGAGGTTATGCACAAAATGGGTTTATTGAAAAGGATTTAGAAACTTTCAAGCAAATGCAATCAATAGGTGTGAAACCAGACTCAACAACCTTTGTCTGCATCCTCCTTGCCTGTGCCAAAATGGGAGCTTTGGATTAGGGTATGGAGATACATTAAAACATAAAGGATAGAGGAATTTTGTTAGATATTGTAAATTGCGACTGTCCTCGTAAACTTGTATGCAAAATGTGGAAATGTAGACAAGGCACGTGAACTGTTTGATAGAATGCTTCAAAGAGATGTGCTCCCATGAACTACAATGATTGCAGGATATGCACAAAATGGATTTTTTCAAAAGGCTTTTAGAAACTTCCAAGCAAATGCAATTGATAGGTGTAAAGCCAAATTCTACAACCTTTTCCCACATCCTCCTTGCCTGTGTAAAAATGGGAGCTTTGGAATAGGGTATTAACATCCATGAAAACATGAAGGATAGAGAGATTTTGATAGATGTTGTAGATGCCATTGCCCTAGTAGACATGTCAGGTCTAATATCTGGATATTTAAATTTCAACTGTAAAAGCTAAAAAAAACTCAAAACACAGAATTTAAATCAAGGATTGAATTCATAACTATCTAAGCAGCACTGAAAAAAATTGCTAATAAACGTTTGAACAAATACAACCTCAAGCCTTAAAAAGGGGCATTTAGAAAACTCAAAAAGTTGGATGCACATCAGAGCGAGGATCTGCAACGTGTTCAACAAAATACATAACATCACAGGGGAGTACATATTATACAATCGCAATCTCAGGACATGGCCTTCTTGACAGAAGTGAAGGACACAGCAGAGCCGAGGGCACCGGCGGACACCTTCATATCAAAGGAATCGTATTGTAAAAACAACTTTGCAATGAGGAGTCGAGCAATCAAAATCACAATATCCTTGCCAATGCACTACTTGTTATTGACATGGGTTATCTGTCTCCGGGCGCAATTAACACACCTCTCTCTGCTATCACATTTGGCATACATGCCTAACAGCTACCCACCAGCAACCCTAGTGCCACGCCACGTCTACAGAGTTTAAAACCATTATTGGAAATCTACCAAAAAATTTCCTCCCTCCATTTTTATTGGTCCCAAGAATAATTTGTAATAATTTGTAAATAGAAATACCAAAAACATCGAGAAAAACTGCCAATCAAAAAATTAAAAGAATATACTGAAATTTCATTTTAATAGGGAAATAGTTACAGACCATAGGATAAAACGGTTTTCTACTCTGGACCCGATTTTCAAAAAGACATTAATATATAATAAAACAGAGATGAAAACATTAGTCTCCAGCAAAGACATAAATGATGTCTGTGGTTCATTTTTTATTTTATCTCTAAATACATTTAAGGGTTATTTGCATGCCAAAATGCTACTATTTTTTCATAGCTCTAATTATTGTGTTTTAATCTCTTTGAAAGATTATTGTGCAAATGCTTATAATACTTAATAATTATTTTTAATGTGGTTTAATTGCTAAGGGGTTTGTGGGTACTTTTCCTAACAATTGTCAATAATGTTATCCTCATCAAAGTTTATAAAAGAATTAGCAAGAAAATTGACAACTCAATTCACTTCACTATAATAACATTTGGTTCTCCAAGAAGGAATTAAGTATTCCCAAGAAGGGCACAACTAAATGCAAAATATTTTCTATCTTCCATTTAATTGAACCACAATTTCAGATGGCCTAAAATCGTCATTGAATCTCATTTTATAATTAAATCCTTAATACCATTTTCAACTTGTATGTCAATAACTAATGCTTGTGTCTCTACTTATTTGTTTGTCTTAGTGGTCTAAATTAAGAATGTGGTGGACAATATTTGACATTAAAATTGTAGTATTGTAAAGATCAAGCAAAGAACACATAACAACAAACTCATAAAGAGATGTATGTCGATACAAAAACTACTTCATTATCTTCAAATTTGAAAGTTTATACATTTGTATAGAATATCAACAATCACCAAATATCTTGGAATTCAAAATGAACAAGTGGATGTGGATGAATGACTAACAAAACAAAAAAAACTACATGTGATTTGGTACCTCAACTTGGCGGGGTCATAACTCGTAGGTTATTGGGAAAAATTTGGACTTCTTTATACGATTGGAAAGATCTCCAAGAGATCTAGTTTGAGTTCCTTGAAAAGTATGCCTTCAACAATCCATTTCAAAAAATTGTACCCAAATGCTCCAAGATTGATGCATGATCTCCTCACCAGATATCCAATGTCATATATGATAATGCATCTTGCCCCTAATTTTTTAAGATTGTCTTTGAAGACACCATTAAATTTTCAATCCAACAAAAAAAGACAATCATTTAACCAATCTTATTAAGAAACTGATAGAATTAACTCTACTAAGCCATAAAAAACGAGAGCCAACTTAATTTTGAATAAATTGATTTAAATTTTTATTTTTATTTTTTTAATTAATAATGTCAAAAGAAAATGATAATATAATCATAAAATAATTTACTACTTTAGATCAAAATCTGATCTCTTAACATGGAGAAGAAAAGATATGTCAAATGCTATAAAACTTAAAGAAGATAATATTATTTTTAAAATGACTTAAAAAAAAATTTAAAAATATTACACGAATAGAGAGCTCATGATACTCCCCGAATAGAGCTGTATTTGACTCACTCAATTATACCAGCCGACCTGATACATAATCTTCCGGAGGCCGCCGCTATAAAACCATTGATATTCTTCCACTGAACATCCCACCTCCAAAAGAAGAAAACACTATTCACCATCGTTCTGTAAATTTCCTCCAAGGTTTCGGGAAGTGTTGCACGATCAGGCAAAATGTTTCAATTCTATTCCCTTGGCTATAAAATTTCATGCAACCATGTACAAGACAAACACGATGAGTTCTGGAGAAATGTCTACAAAGCTTACGAAAAAACCAGGGAGAGAACTCCTTACAATCAGCCTTATTCAGAATGGGTAGAAGCTAAAGACTTTCTAGTAGCAAAAGGCTGGGCGGATGTTTCATATTTTCCGAGGAATTCCAAGTCCAATCCCATCTATAAAACCACGATTGATGCAATTTACGAAGAGTTAGACAAATGCCAAAATGACGGAGACTCCCAATTCGCTTGTGCAATGTGGTTGATGGATCCCAATAAAAAGGAGCATCTGTTTAGGTGTGGAAACCCTGAGATGCATCTCAAAATCTATGTTTTGTTACCCCCACGAGGCAAAGAATGGCTCCTTCAAGAGCACCACTATAATAGAAACCATACCCATAAAGTATTCTTCATAGGCATGCACTTCCCAACTGTTTTTTCTGCTACTATGTATTTCCCTATTGAAATTGAATAACCTACATACAGAAATGACCTAGGTGATTATCTATGGTCATGATCAATCCTCAGGGAAAGGCAAATAAATTGTTGGTTAAGCCCATAGATTGTTGAAATATTATGTATTTTTATATTCAGAGGCCCTTTCTGGGCATTATGTTCCATTAAAACAATTCATATAGATAAAATAGTGGATTTTATAGGAACCACACATACCTAGAAATATTGAAACTACAGCAGGTAGAATTGATAGCTGGAGTGAAGCGGGGCTATACCCGTGGGGATAGTATTGTTGCAACTCTAAAACCCAAATACGAGAAGTAATTAACAGAAAGGAAAGTAAAAAGACTGACTCGGAAATATTATTGTCAAAACAGAGGCAATTAACAGAAAGAGCAAAACAAACATACGTACAAATACAAACACTATTGACAGCCATACACTATTGTCAGCCATAGTTTGCTTGATCTGTAATGAGTTTGAAGAATATATGATACTGTTGGACATCCTGCAGTGCTGTGGAATGTAACACCAACACATTCAACTTGTTCACAGACACCCTTTTTATCATAGAAAGTCTCTATGAACAAGGTGAATGTGTTGGGCTTATTACAATCTACCGGTACTCCAAACATGCACTGCAATTTCATGTATTCTTCAACTGTAAATATCCTCCCTTTTACATATTGTGTCAAACTGTGTCAAACTTAAAAGATTGCTATTTTAGATGAGGGTTTAGGCAAATGTAATACCCAAAACAAAGTAAATAGCATACAAATATATCTTTCCACCTTGAGATGACGCTTTGCTCTGATGTTCTTTTATAATATGATGGGAGCAGATTAAGGTCAGAATACTATGTGCTAGTCTCATGAAACTTGTGTAACCCTAGCACATGGTATTCTGCTTTACTTTCATAGTAAAGTTTTAAGTTACAAAGTGTGAGATTAAAATATAACTGACTAAATTTTGTTTTATATATAAAGAGTTAATAAGATTATACATATGAGAAATATTATAATCCAAAAATTTGGTGGACAATACCTGACATGAGCAAAGAACACATAGCAACAAACTCGTAAAGGGATGTATGCCACTGCAAAAACTGCTTCATTATCTTCAAATTCTAAATTTATCTTCATTATAAATTTGAACTTCTTTATACGATTTGAAAGATCTCCAAGAGATCTACTTTGAGTTCCTTGAAAAGTATTCCTTCAGCAATCAATCCATTTCAAGGAACTGATGGAAGTCCTCAAGCCAAATTCTGCTCTGAAGGCCCTCCAAAAATGTGATTTACTAAAATATAGAAAATATCAAAAAATAGATTTATGATATTTTCAACTGCTGGCTCTGCACATGCTACCCAAATCCTCTTGGATCAATACAGGATCACCTAATCAGATTTCCAAGGTCATATCTGATAATGCACCTCACCAATAACTTTTTGAGATTGTTTTTGGAAGTACCATTAAATTTCAATCCAACAAAAAGGGATAATCATTTAACCAATCTTCTTAAGAAATTGCTAGAATTAACTCTACTAGCCCATAAAGAATGAGAACCAACTTAATTTTAAATAAATCGATTTAAATTTCTATTTTTAATTTTTAATTAATAATTTCAAAAGAAAATGATAATATAATCATAAAATAATTTACTAGTTTAGTTCAAAATCTCATCTCTTGACATGGAGAAGAAAAGATATGTCAATGTAATAAAACTTAATAAAGAGGTAATATTATTCTTAAAATAAGAATACAGAAATATTATACGAATAGAGAGCTCATGATACTCCCTGAATCGAGCTGTATTTGACTCAATCAACTATACCAGCCGACCTGACACATAATCTTCCGGAGGCCATCGCTATAAAACCAATGATATTCTTCCATTGAACATCCCACCTCCAAAAGAAAAAAACACCATTCACCATCGTTCTGTAAATTTTTTCCAAGGTGTCGGGCAGTTGCACAATCAGGCAAGATGTTTCAATTCTATTCTCTTGGCTATAAAATTTCATGCAACTATGTACAAGACAAACACGATGAGTTCTGGAAAAATGTCTACAAAGCCTACGAAAAAACCAGGGAGAGAACTCCTTACAATCAGCCTTATTCAGAATGGGTAGAAACTAAAGACTTTCTAGTGGCAAAAGGCTGGGCAGATGTTTTCTATTTTCCCACGAATTCCAAATCCAATCCCATCTATAAAACCATGATAGATGCAATTTACGAAGAGTTATACAAATGCCAAAATGATGGAGACTCCCAATTTGCTTGTGCAATGTGGTTGATGCATCCCAATAAGAAAGAACATCTGTTTAGGTGTGGAAACCCTGAGATGCATCTCAGAATCTATGTTTTGTTACCCCCACAAGGCAAAGAATGGCTCCTTCAAGAGCACCAATATAATAAAAACCATACCCATAAAGTATTCTTCATAGGCATGCACTTCCCAACTGTTTTTTCTGCTACTGCTACTTGGGTTAATGCAAGTGAAGGTGAGAGTAGAAGGATAAAAGAGTATTTTAGAGAAAGGATTTGTAAGGCAACTGAGGAGAGGAGGAGTTTGGTGTTCTCTGGTGAAGAGAGTATGCAACAGGAGTTGGACAAGTTTTATGTAGAGAGTTGGGGGCATATGAACAAGCTTTTTTCTGGGTTGATTGTAAACAGGGATGATTTTTGTAGAGAATATCAGTTGATTGTTAAAGAGCTATCAAATCCTTCTTTAGGGTTTTAAAAATCTCTTTTCTAAATTGATTGTATCAAGCAAATTTTGTAAAAATCTCTTTTCTAAATTGATTGTATCAAACAAATTTTGACGCTTGAGTAATTATCCTTCTTTAACATTTTAAAAATTTCTTAGAAAATTTTGACCCTTGAGTAATTTTATAGGGTCTGTCTATTAATAATTCAGGTAATCTATTTTGAACTAGTTTCTTTAGCTTTGATTTTATTAATCAATTTTATTATAATTTGATATCAATTTATTGTTGAAGAGTTGTCAAACCTCCCTTTAGCATTATAAAATGTGAATCTTTATTCTTAATAGTTAAAGAGCTTTATAAAACTGTTAACAACTAAATTTCATCCTCTCAAAACCAGCTCATTGACTTTGAATTATTTTTTCTATTAAAATTCATTTTGCATTAAGATTATTTTTATGTATAGCATTTTTATCTGTCTTATTTGTCCTCTAGTTCAATCAACATTTGATCATTTATAGGCATCAAAAAGTATTTGATTTTAAATTGAGTCATTTTGGTTAATTGCAATAAATTCAATATTAGTTCCTTTAACAATTCATTAATTAGCTATGTTTTCTTTGTGCAAGTAAAATTATAATTGTTTTACATAATTGAGTTGGGACTTGAAGATAAGCAATGATATGGATCTTTATGTGATGAATTCTAAAGAGATGTTTTAAATTTTGAAGAGCTATTTTTATGTTTTAATTTGATTTACAGCTTTGAAGATTAAAGCAAGCACACTTGTTCACAATTGTTCTAAGTGTGCATAGATGATTACTTAACCAGCATATTAAACCAAATTTATATATTTTTAATGGAAAATATTTTTTCTTTAAATTTAGATCTATTTGTTAAGATGTATATATAAATATACTTAATGGAGATTAATTAATAGTAGTAAGAATTGATAATTTAGGTAATTGTAACAATTATTTTAGGAAAGTAATTTATATAGTTTTATGATATTTGATGTAGATTTGAATTTGATGTGTTTGGAAATCTTGAACTAGGAATTTTCATTTGATAGTCTTCTCAAAATTAGGATATTCTTCTTTTCCTTTCTAATAAAGTTGAGTATAGGGATTAGGGTTGGGTTCTCAATCGATCAAGATATGTCTTGTACATGTGGACTTGATATAGTAATCTGTAAAATTCTGATTTTCTATTTGCTCAATACATCTCTCTTTGTCTTTTTTGTCTTTCATTTTCTAATATCTAAGAACTACTAATATGTAAGAATATCTTGGTCAGACTACTATTATGTTACAAGTGAACATATTCTCCTAAGTGAACCCATGAAAAAGTTTATACAAAATTGACAATAACAGTCATCAAGCATACATATATTTTTAGGAATACTAGTGCAAACTAGATTTTTAAGTACACCAAATATAGGAAGAAGAAGAATCAAAGATGAATAAATAAATGCATTGACCTCTAATATATGTTCTACTTTCCCTTGACAGGATAGCTCCATAAGTTTAAACGAGGCTCAGCAACTGTTGCTTTTCCCCTTATCCGCTATGAAAATTATGCCGGTCAAATCCTGAATCTCAATTACAGATAAGTATAAGAAAACTTTCCAGCTCACTAAAAGATTATATTTATTAACAATTCAAAAATCAATAGCTTCGACCTACTGGTCATAAAACACATCAGCAATCTCTTCTAATCGTACATCCTTAAACAAATATGGCTTATATTTGTCTAACAAGCTTGATAAGCAAACTGTACTACACAGACCATAGTGAACTAGTCTGGAGATCGAAACCCTTTAATACAGAAACCAGAAGAGCAATTTACAAAATGGAGAGGAGCAACAGAATTCCTTAGCAGAAAATGGGTGAGCACACATACTCATGTCTCATAGTGGCAAAAAATGGAATCGGGTAGTAAAAGAGGGAAAAAATTACTGTAGGCTCTGTCAAAGGGAGTCCAGGCCAAGCATTCAGACAAACAGATGATAGATACAAGGTAACATTTGAGTGGATGTAAAGCTGGCTACCAACATCGGTTTAAAAAAATAGAAAACAAACCATAAAAGAATAGTAAACAAACCATAAAAGAATAGTAAGGCAGCCAAGAACAAATCTGTTGTATTTCTTACAACATAGGGTTTTAATAGATGACCAAGAAGGCCTGTAGGCTAGGGCCTGCCAATATCCTATTTAACAGATGACCAACTAGGCTGCAGGCTTGGCCTTCCAATGTCACTGCTAGGGTTCAAACTACAGAACTGTCTTGGAAACAGCAAGGCCTCTTTATCAGTCCTGCTACCAATACTTCACCTCAAAATTAGAGCTTAAATATAATGGCTGATGAATTTATTTTTTCTCCTCTCTTGAAGAGAATACCTCAAAATCACTTTCCAAAATAAAGCTCATCTGAATGACATCAAGAAAGTAGGACATAAATTTCACTGATAGTGTTTTCCTGTGAAAATGTTGACTACTTAAATAAAGAGATCAGCCAAAAATAATTGGTTATTGCAATGATCTATCCACAGGGAAATGCACATAAATCATAGCTTAAGTCCATAGATTACACATACACCATGTATTTCTCTATTGAAACTGAATAACCTACATACAGAAATGACCCAGGTGATTATCTATGGTCATGATCAATCCCAGGGAAAGGCAAATAAATTGTTGGTTAAGCCCATAGATTTTTGAAATTTTATGTATTGTTATATTCAAAGTATGTATTGTTATATTCAAAGTCCTTTCTGGACATTATGTTCCATTAAAAAAATTGATACCTATAAAATAGTGGATTTTATAGGAACCACACATACCTAGAAATATTGAAACTACAGCAGCTAGTATTGATAGCTAGAGTGAAGCAGGGCTATACCCATGGGTATAGTATAGTTGCTACTCTAAAACCCAAATACCAGAAACAATGAACAGAAAGGAAAGAAAACAGACATACTTACAAATATTATTGTCAAGACAGGGCCAATTAACAGAAAGGGGAAAACAAGCATACCTATAAATACAAACAGTATTGACAGCCACACGCTATTGTCAGCCATAGTTTACTTGATCTGTAATGAGTTTGAAGAATATGTGATACTGTTGGACATCCTGCAGTGCTGTGGAAAGTTCCACCAACGCATTCAACTTGTTCACAGACACCCTTTCGTATAGTAGAAAGTCTCTATGAACAAGGTGAATGTGTTGAGCTTATTACAATCCACCAGTACTCCAAAGATGCACTACAATTTCATATATTCTTCAACTGCAAATATCTTCCCTGGAAAGCTAGTTTAGAACAGGGCTAGGCAAATGTAATACCCAAACAAAGTAAAAAGCATACAATTGTATCTTTCCACATTAGAGGTCTTTGTAATGTTCTTTTTTAATATGATGGGATCTGATTAAGGTCAGAATACCATGTGCTGGTTTCATGAAACTTGTGTAACCCTACATGGTATTCTGCTTTACTTTCATAGTAAAAGAGTGAGATTAACATATAATTGATTAAATTTTGTTTTATATATAGATATATATTTTGTAATCAAGTACAAAAAAATTTACATAATAAAAAGTAGTTAATAAGATCATATATTGAAAAACATTATAATTCAAAAATAGTCAAAAACAATTTACTTTAAGATTAGAATGTGGTTATATAAGTTGAAAATATCTTTTATTTTTATAATAATCTCATGAATATATTATAAAATCAATATTAATAAGAATAAATAATAAAATTTTAATTAAAATAATAAATTATTATTTTTAATTAAATATAAATTTTACTTTTTTATTTTTTATTAAATAAAGCACTATAAATTGTATTTTAAGTTGTATAATTTTTTAAAATAAAAATACACTAATATAACAAACCAAAAGATCCCTTCTTAAGTTTGTTGAATAATTATTAAATAATCTTTATTCTTTTCTTATATAAAATCTATTTTATCTAGTCAACGTATCTTATTCCAATCTCACTTATACGTGGTAGTATTTAATTACTAAACATATTATATTAAACATAGAAAGAGTCCAATCATCATTGAAAAATGAAAAAAAATACAATTGTATACTCACTTCAATGGGGCCTTTAACAAACATGTGGGGACTCCTTACAAAATATTCCTTCTCGAAACAAGTAACTAAAAGATACTTTCTTGTGGTGATTCTAGTATTCAATAGGTAAAATCTATTAAAACCCCTAGTATTGCGCTCCATTTAATAGAAATTTATAATAAAAAAACAAGTGATATTCCCCATTCATGTGGATATGCTTAAAGAAGTGTTCTTTTGTTATACGTGCTTATAAAACGACAAAATTAAATATATTAATTGGAAAAGAGTGGAATAGGATAAGATGTATTAGTACTCTTGAGGATTTACTATAGTGAAATTGAAAAATACTTTAGGGTGAACAAATTTATAGAACATTAATATTGATAAATATCTTTTAAATGAAATTCATGATGAATATTATTATTTTTAAATTGTAAGTTATTTTATACTTATAATAGTAAAAATGTATAGTTAGTGTGTTATTTTGTGTGGGTGTCTCATATTTAGTATTAGTGTATGATTTTGAGTGTTTTTATTTTATTTTACTTAAATTTCTAGTTTGAAGTCTAAGGATAATATCTTTACACTTTTCAAGTCATTCAAAATGATAAGATTGTTCACTTATTTCTAAAGTTCTATTTTGAAGTGTGAAATTAATCTTAGTTCAATTTTTGTGGTACAAAATTAATCTCTCAAGTTTTAAATTCAAATTTTCACTTGTGCTTGAGATAACCTCCTTCTAAGTAGATAGTTGTGCATTATTTCCCACACCAAAACATTTAAATTGTGTATCCAAGACAAATATTAATAGGTACCATCCCTAGCTCATTTGATCACCACTTTTCTTTTAGCATTTATCTACTTTCCCATTTATTGACTTTCCACCAATTCAATAGTCTTCCACTTCCCCAATTATCACCAAACTTACAAAGCAATTCATGTCCAAATTTAGCAACTTTTGAAATCACTCTTGTTTTCACTAACACAATATGCAAAATAACCCCCTAGTGCCCCATGAAGAACCTCATAACACATGGAAGGCCACCCTAATGAATAAGTGTTGCACTCATCTCAATGTAACCCTAAGTAAGTAAAGGGTCCACCTTATATAAGTTCATATAAATAATTCAAGTAACCTATTTTGGATTAGTCTTTTCACATTAATTTTATTGATATTTAGAATTTATTGTGAATTTGAGTATAAGAAGGGATAGTTTCTATATAGAGTATCAAAGGATTGTTAATGAGTTGTCAAATTCTCTTTTGTATTATATAACTTAAAAGGATTGTTAGTGATAAAACTTCATTTTCACAAATCTTATTTAGTGACTTTGAATTATTTTATCAACTTTAATTGTAATTTAAAATTTAGTTTTCATTAACATTATTTTTATGCACAACACTTTTCTTTCTTATGTGTTATCTATTTCAATCAATATTTTATCATTTGTAAGCATCAAATATTATTTAATTTTAAACTAGGTCTTTTTGGTTGGTTTGACAGTGAATTTAGTTTCCTTGTTCATTTTCATTTGTAATAATTCACTAATCAGTTCAATTTGCTTCTTATGAGTGTAATTTAAATTATTTTATATGATTTAGCTAAAAAAAAATTGAAAATAAAAAATAGTATTGGCCTATGTTTGATGAACTTTGAAGATCCATTATGTGATTTGATTTGGTTTAGTGCTCTCTAGATTAGACCATAATTATTTTAAATGCATAGAAAATAATCCAACAAACACATTAAACCACATTTATATATTTGTAAAGGAAAATAATGTTTCCTTTTAAGTTTAGTCTAATTTAATATGTTTTAGAAAATTAAGTTATTTTAACACTCACTCTCTTTCTCATAATTGTAAGTTATTTTAGAAAATTAATTAAGAGAAAGAGTGTACGTAGTTGTATGATAGATGTCTAATTTAGATTTGAATCTAATGTGTTTTTGTACTTAGACTAGGGAATTTCAATTTGATATTTTCCTTGAGTTAAAATGTTCTTTTTTTGCTATGTACAATTGATTTTGAGTGTTGGGATTGAGTATACAAATGCCATATGCTTGTGGGCTTAATTTGACAATATGTAAAATTCTTATTTTCTACTCATCTAATGTGCCTATGTTCCTTTCTTTCTTTTTTATATCTAAGGCTTGGCAGTATTTAAAAACATGTTCGTTGGACTCTTGTTATGTCACAAGGGAACATATTATCCTAGGCTAAACCATAAAAAAGTGTATACAAAGATTGAAAACAACGCTCTTCAAACATGCATATGCTCCTAAGAATGCTTGTGCAAATATTGATTCTTTAAGTACACCAATTGAAGTAAATCTTCAAATAAAATATAAATATAGCAAGGAGAATAAAGGATGAGTGAATGACTGATTAATATTTTTAAATACAAGGACATAGCAATAAATCACACAAAATTCTATTAATCTCCTTTTGAAGGAAAAAGTTTGATAAGAGTAAACTAAATTTGAATTTCAAATAATTTATCAATATATCTATGTATCAAAACACCTTTTTTTAAAATGGGCACAAAACTAAATGGAAAATAAAAAAGGTATACAACTTTCACCATGTTGCAATATTATATTTTTTTCATCTTAACCATTGTTGCAAAAATCATCATTTGTTTATTATCATGAAGACTTTCTTGAATGAACATACAAATTTGACCATTGCGATATGCTTTTTTATCTTAACCATTGTTTGCACTAATCTCTTCAAACTGACTCTATTGAAAATCTTATCAATTATAACAAAATTATCTCTATCTATAATCTATCAATTATAATCTTATCATTATCGCAAGCATAATCGTAATAAAAGGTATATCTCTATATCAATAGATTTTATAAATTTAATGAAATACTCTCAGAAAATCTATTATCCTACCCATTACCCATAATAAAAATTTAATTAATCAAATCTTAAATCTTAAAATAAATTGTTATGGTCTTAGTAAATATAGCCTACATTTGTATAACATATGCATGATATGCAAGCTATACAATACAGAATACAGTGAACTACACAAGATAGTGAACTTGAGAAGTACTTTCTTAATGTGCTGTACAAATAGCAGTCGACTTATCGTGCCCACAGTTCCATAGGTTTAAACGAGGCTCAGGAATGTTGCTTTGTTCTGCACATTTTTACCTCTCTTTTAGTGAATTAACCTAAAAAATAATATTTAAAAGATTTAGGTTGTGATGAGGTTAGGAATGCGGGGGAGGATTGTGCTTTGGTTGTGTTCGAGCTTTTTTGGTCAAGACTCGGATGTATCTGAGATCCTCCTTTACACAGCTTATCGCTGCTTTGACTGCAACAGCGTGAGGGTTCTTTTGCATTGCTCAGGAGATCAGTTCGTTCATCTTTATGACCATAATAAATTTGTTACATTCAAGGCATTTTCCCTCAGTTGCCTGGGCTTTTTTGTTAGAGGTGATCCCACTGCAGTTCATATGATGCAGCTTGTGCAGGCTTTTGTCTCCACCAGAGCAACAGAGAGCAACAAAGAGAATACTTATGGTGCAGGTGCAGCTTATACATGAGACTGAATCTATGTGTACATACCTTTGTTCCTTTCAGAACCACAAGGATTTTTAAATTGTTCTTATCTGCTACAACCCTGGGACTTTCGTGCCAAGTTTTTCTTTATCTGTTTTTTCTCCAGTCATTGGTGCTGCGAGATTGGCAGAATATTTACCTATGATGTACCACCACAATGGTTTTGCAGCATGGAGCCCCTTTCCGCAATTTGCTGTATGTATAACTGCTGTTGCGGTTGCTCTTGCTGCTGTATATGCTGCAGTTGTAGTTGCTGATGTAGTCTTTTTTGTTGTTGTAGATGCATTTGCTGCTATAGTTTATGGTTCATTGTCATTTCCAGCACTTATGCATTTATAGGTGCTGCTGTAGGTTCTTTTGTTGCTATTGATGCACTTGCTGCTATGGTCTGATGTTCTTTGTTAATGACTCTCTGTGAGGCACTCTGGTGCCATTTGTAATTTTCTATTCTTCATTTAATTTAAACTCCTCTTTCCAATAATATTAATATATATATATATATATATATATATATATATATATATATATATATATTAACAATTCAAAAATCAATAGTCTCAACCTACTGGTCATGTAACACACCAGCAATTCTTTCTAATCGTACAGCCTTATATTTGTCTAACATGAATGATAAGCAAACTGTCCTACACAGAGACCATAGTGAAGTCATCAGTTGATCAAAACCCACAAAAGCCAACATGATATAGCCTCCTCTTTTGTGTCTCCCCATTCTGGAATTTGTTTGTTTTGTTTCAGAAAAATGTTGAACACTATTGAATGGGGTTCAGTTTCTAAATGCTCTCAATCTCTTGTCTAGTTTTTCAATCTGTTGTGGAGCATCTGTTTAGGTATGGAAACCCTGGCATCTGAGACTCTATGTTTTGTTACCCCCACAAGGCAAAGAGTGACTCCTTCAAGAGCACCACTATAATAGAAACCATACCCATAAAGTATTCTTCATAGGCATGCACTTCCCAACTGTTTTTTCTGCTACTGCTACTTGGGTTAATGCAAGTGAAGGTGAGAGTAGAAGGATAAAAGAATATTTTAGAGAGAGGATTTGTAAGGCAGCAGAAGAGCTGAGGAGGTTGGTTCTCTGGTGAAGAGTGTATGCAACAGGAGTTAGACAAGTTTTATGTAGAGAGTTGGGGGCATATGAACAAGCTTTTTTATGGGTTGATTGTAAAGAGGGATGATTTTTGTAGAGAATATCAGTTGATTGTTAAAGAGCTATCAAATCTTTCTTTATCATTTTAAAATTTTCACACAAGCCAGCTCTGACCCTTGAGTAATTTTATAGGATCTGTCTATTATAATATCGTAATAGTGAATTTTGTATATTTGTTTAAGAAAATTCTTATAATAATATATTAAAGATTATTGTAAATAGTGGTTAAGATGAAAAATATGTATTATAATGATGAAATTTGTACATAACTCATATACTCATGAACTTCATCTACTACACGTAACACAAATTAGGTTGGTCAAATCTAGAACTTCAAATTTTAAAATTTTAAATAAAATTTTAAAAAAATTTATACTATTAAAAATTTATTTTTTTAGTAACATTCCAAAAAATAATAATCTCAACGTTTAAAAAACACAAATTTTTTTTTATTCTAATCCTAACTTTTTAGGAAATAAAGGTTATATTTGTACAACATGATATGCAAGCTGTACTACAGAGAACATAGTGAACTTCAGAAGTACCCTCTTAATGTGCTGTATATAACAGTTGACTTATCATGCCCATAGCTCAAGTTTAAACGAGGCTCAGAAACTGTTGTTTTTCCCTTATCCGCTATGAAAATAATGTCAGTCAAATCCTGAATCTCAATTACAGATAAGTAAAAGAAAACTTTCCAGCTCGCTAAAAGATTATATTTATTAACTATTCCAAAATCAATAGCCTCGACCTACTGGTCGTAAAACACATCAGCAATCTCTTCTAATGGTACATTCTTAAACAAATAAGGCTTATATTTGTCTAACAAGTATGATAAGCAAACTCTACTACACAGACCATAGTGAACCAGTCAGGGGATCAAAACCCATAAAAACCAACATTATATAGACTGCTCTTTTGTCTCACCCATTGCAGAATTTGTTTGTTTGGTTTCAGATTAGTGCCAAACACTATTGAATGGGATCCAGCATCTAAATGCATTCAAACTCTTGTCTAGTTTTCCAATCTATTAAAAGTCAATGTTTTATTTTTTATTTAATACAAAAAACCAGAAAAACAATTTGCAAAATGGAGAGGAGCAACAGAGTTCCTTAGCAGAAAATGGGTGAGCACACATACTCATATTGGCAAGAAATGCAACCAGGTAGTAAAAGTGGGAAAAAATTAATAGAGGCTCTGTAATGGTAATCCTGGCCAAGCATTCAGACAAACAGATGATAGATACAAGGTAAAATTTGAATGGATGTAAAGCTGGCTACCAACATCAGTTTTAGTATGATATATATAACATCAGTTTAAAAAAATAGAAAACAAACCATAAAAGAATAGTAAGGCTGCGAAGAACAAACCTGTTGCATTTCTTACAACATAGGCTTTTAATAGATGCCCAAATAAGGCCTGCGAATAGCCTAAATGACCAACTAAGCCTGTAGGTTGGACCATCCAATGTAACTGCTAGGGTTCAAACTACAGACCTGGCTTGGAAATAGGAGCATCTTTATCAGTCCCTCTACCAATACTTTCACCTCAACATTTGAAGATTTTTAGTAGAGCTTAAATATAATGGCAGATGAATTTATTTGTTCTCCTCTCTTGAAGAGAAGACCTCAAAATCACTTTTCAAAATAAAGCTCATCTGAGTGGCATCAAGAAAGTAGGACATAAATTTCACTGAAAGTGCTTTCTTGTGTTGACTACTTAAATACAGATATCAGCCAAAAATAATTGTCTATTGCAATGATCTATCCACACTCCACAGGGAAATGCGAATAAATCATAGCTTAAGACCATAGATTACACAAATACTATGTATTTTTCTATTGAAAATGAATAACCTACATACAGAAATGACCCAGGTGATTATCTATTGTCATGATCAATCCCCAGGGGAAGGCAAAACAATTGTTGGTTAAGCCCATAAATTGTTGAAATATTATATATTTTTATATTCAAAGTCCTTTCTGGACATTATGTTCCATTAAAAAAAATTATACACTACACATACCTAGAAATATTGAAACTACAGCAGCTAGTATTCATAGCTAGAGTGAGGCAGGGCTATACCCATGGGGATAGTATTGTTGCACTCTAAAACCCAAAAACCAGAAGTAATCAATAGAAAGGAAAGAAAAAAGACAAAAATATTATTTTCTCAATACAGAGGCAATTAACAGAAAGGGCAAAACAAACATACCTACAAATGCAAACACTATTGACAGCCATACACTATTGTCAGCCATAGTTTACTTGATCTGTAGTGAGTTTGAAAAATATGTGATACTGTTGGACATCCTGCAGTGCTGTGGAAAGTTCCACCAACGCATTCAACTTGTTCACAGACACCCTTTCGTATAGTAGAAAGTCTCTATGAACAAGGTGAATGTTTTGAGCTTATTACAATCTACCAGTACTCCAAACATGCACTACAGTTTCATATATTCTTCAACTGCAGATATCCTCTCTTTTACATGCTGTATCAAATTTAGGTTTGGGCTTAGGTAAATATAATACCCAAAACAAAGAAAATAGCATACAACTGTATCTTTCCACCTTGAGACGAAGCTTTGCTCTGATATTCTTTTAGAATATGATGGGAGCTGATTAAGGTCAGAATACCATGTGCTGGTTTCATGAAACTTGTGTACCCTTAGCACATGGTATTCTGCTTTACTTTCATAGTAAAGTTTTAAATTACAAGTGTAAAATTAAAATATAATTGATTAAATTTTGTTTTATATATAAAATATTTTTTAATTAAATATAAAAATATTATATAACAAAAAATAATTAATAAAATTATGCATATAAGAAACATTATAATTCAAAAATTAGATTTAAAAAATTATAAATTGAAAGATATCTTTTACTTTTATTTTAGTCTCGTAAATATATTGTAAAATCTATATTAATATGTCCAATCCCTAATATGTCAACATTTCTCATTACAATCCCTCTTATTTATATGTGGTAGTATTTAATTATTAATTACTAATTATATTATGCTTTAAGTGGACACCTAATTGGAAAGGTGCTAAACTTAGAAAGAGTCCAATCATCATTGAAAAATGAAAAAAGAATTGAATTGTATACTCACTTCCATGGGGCCTTTAACAAGCATGTGGGGACTCCCTTAACAAAATATTCCTTCTCGAAACAAGTTATTAAAACATACCTCTCTTTTAGTGATTATAGCCCCTAGTAGTGCGCTCCATTTAATAGAAATCTATAATAAAAAATAAGTGATATTCCCCGGTCTGATGGATATGGTCAAAGGAGTGTTTTTTATTATATGTGCTTATAAAACAAAATTAAATATATTAATTGGAAAAGAGCGGAGTAGGATAACGTGCATTAGTACGAGAATTTTCTATAGTGAAATTGAAAAAATATTTTATAACTAGAGTGAATATTTTTTTTTTAAATTATAAGTTATTTTATAATTATAATGGTATAAATGTATAGTTTGTGTGTCATTTTGTGTGGGTGTCTAAGTATTTAGTATTCGTTTATGACTTTGAATGTTTTCATATTTTATTTTATGTAAATTTTTATTTTGAATTTATTTTGAATTTATTTTGAATTTGAATTTTAACAATAAATCTCTTACATTTTTCATACCATTTCAAGTGATTAGATTGCTCATTCATTTTTAAATTTCTATTTTGAAGAGTTAAATTAATTCTAGTTCAATTTTTGCGGCACAAAATCAACTCTTCAATTTTTAAATTCAAAATTCCACATGTACATGAGCTAAACTCCTTCAACCAAATGATTGTGCATCTATTCCCACACCAAAACATTTAAATTGTGTATCCCAAACAAATATTAAAATGTTTCATCCCAAGATCATTTGATCACCACTTTCCATCTAGCATTTATCTACTTTCCATCTATTGGATTTCCATCAATCTAGTGGTCTTCCACTACCCCAATTCTCACCAAGCTCACAAAGCAATCCATGTCCAAATTTAGCAACTTTCCAAATCACTCTTGTTTCCACTACTCCAATAGGCAAAATAACGCTCTAGTGTTCCATAAAGAACCTCATAACACATGTAGGGTCACCATAATGAATAAGATGCTTCGCTCATCCCAATATAACTCCCAGCATTCCATGAGAAATATGGATAATTATAGTGATGAGCCATGATTGTAACTCCCAATGTTGACCATTTATCCTGATGATGGATCGCGGAGTGTGATCCAAAACGTTGATACAAAAACACCAACACAAATGAATCCAAAAACAATATTTATTAGTAAAATGGATTGTGGAACCTTGATATCATTAATAATAATAAATAAATAAATAAATTCTCTCAACACCTCACAAGTGTCCAAATATTGAACACTTGAAAAATGTTGGAAACGCTATATTATACAGAATTGCAAAGTGAATATCACACTAATTCCTAACCCTATAAAAATGAGTTTATTTGACCTTGGTGTCAATTTTAATTCATATACAATTTCCCTTATTTACCACAAACTTTGGTATGTAACAATAGGTTTTCAATATAATAGTTTATAGGACTCACTTATACATGTATTTAAACTTCAAATAAGTACATATCTATATATACATAAATGAATATATGTACAGTTCAACTTTGAAACCAAAAGGAACTTTTTCCTAAAAACCAACATAAATCCATGCTTTATAAATAATGCAAGAGACAAGGATTGTTTAGTTACAACCCTAAATCTTAATCATGTAATACTAAGATAAGATGAGACTTAACTCAAACTTGCTTCCCACTTCTCATAACATAGTTTATATGTTATTAAAATTTATCCAAAGGCACCAAGTTATATGGTAGAACTTAGAAGGTGGTAAAAACAACAAACCTAAGCTTTATCAATGTAGGTATTTATAAACTATGGTAATTTTTTATAGCTTTTCAAGGATTAAAACGTAAGCTCAACCTTTCTCAATATCAATTGGAGGTGTGTGAACAAGTTTTATTATCCAAATTAAATGTAAAAGGGATTATTTTAATAAAGAATTTATTAGTTGATTGTTAAAGAGTAGTTGATTCTTAGTTTGACATTTTCAAATTTTAAAAGAAAAATAACTTTTTTTTTGGATATATGTTAACTAGCAAGCTTTCGTCATTGAGTAAGTAAAGGGTTATCCTTATATAAGCTCATATGAATAATTTAGGTAACCTATTTTGAATTAGTCTTTATTGAAATTAATTTTGTCAATATTTAAAATTTATTGTGAATTGATTATAAGAAGGGATAGTTTCTATGTAAAGTATCAAATGATTGCTAAAGAGTTGTCAAATTCTCTTTTGCATTATAAAACTTCTATTTTTTTCTAAGAAAGATTGAGCAAACTCTTACCCTTGGATAATGATAAATTTCATTCATACAAATCCAAGTCATTGACTTTGAATTATTTTATCAACTTTAATTGTAGTTTAATTTAGTTTTCATTAATGCTATTTTTTTATGCACAACATTTTTCTTTCTTATGTGTTGTCTAGTTCAATCAATATTTTATCATTTGTACTTGCATCAAATATTATTTAATTTCAAACTAGGCCTTTTTGGTTGGTTTAATAATGAATTTAGCTTCCTTGTTAGAATTTTAATTCATTTTCCATTGTAATGATTCACTTATCAGTTCAATTTTCTTTCCCCCAAATGATAGTGCGTCCAGAGCAAACTGGACTCTTGGTTGGAAGATTTACTTTAGACAATATGATTCTTGCTTGGGAAACGGCTGAATGGGCACAACAATCTACTCAAGTAAATAACATTTTTTTAAAAATATAAAAATACCCTTTTGTAGATCCATAATGTAGTTTTCAAAAATATATTTACTTTAGTAGTTTAATTATTATTTATTTTATTTTTTTAATTTTTACTAAAAATATGAAAACTCATTAAAAAAATTTGTAAAAAATATGATGCACTAGATAAAAGAATCTATTTCAAGATGGTATAATTTTTTTTCCATTTTAAATAAATATTTAATATGAAAGTTGAGTCTGATGGAAACAATTGTTTTTTGATTCACACACATTTTAATATTTATTTAAAAATATATACTTATCAAAATTGGAAAAAAGTATATCCATGCACTAAAAACTAGTTTAAAATATTTTTTATTTTTCTAAGAAAATACAAACATAAAATATACTAAAAAACACATATTTTACTAGTTTACATCATTTCAAAATTCAAAACATAAATGCCACTTTTTAGTGATTCAAGTTTAAAAGTTGGATCAGTGTTGGCCATTTCCTTTATAAAGTGTGGCAAAGCTTTGTGCTTTTACTTGTCTACATCTCCTGCTACCCTCTAAAACATGCTAAAACCAACTGTCTTGGTTTATCAAAAAAATTCTTTGGGAAAAATGGGGTAATAAAAATGTGTGCCTACTACTTCATGGACTCATTGCATCCAACCAAAAGATAAAGGAGTGCTGCATAACAAAATGGATTGTAAGAGCCTTGGATGATGATGCTCCTTGGAAATATCTTGTGCACCACCATATCCAAACAACTACTGGTGGTCGTTCTTGGGACTTGGTCAGTTGGAAAGATAAAATTATCCTTGCATCTTATTTTAAAACACATGGTTCTACCCCTTTTAACTTCATTTGGAGAGCATGGAAAACTACATCAAAAAACTAATTTGGTATGACCAAAACTTGAGTCATGGCTTGAGTTTTGCCTCTTCTTCCATTTGGTGGAATCGTTTGATCTAGTAAGACAATTGTCCTTTGGACATTATCAAGGATCTCAAAGGTAGACATCTATTGAAAAAAGGCATCCAGGTTTTCAAAGACATATGGGACCCTTTAACATTCAACTAGAAACCATGGTTGCAACTTAAAGTGACATCCTCCATCTTATGAGACCCTAATCCAAAAATCAAGCAATTATTAGTTACACCTAATTTGTTATAGCTCCTCTCTACACCATGTCATGATAACTTCCTTAAAGATTGGAAAAGGCCTAACAATCAAAAATTCAAAATTTTCCTCTTTGACTAATATATAAACAACTCCTTCCATCAATCTCATTATCCCATCAACTTAACCTCAAATGGAACTGCAAATTTAGTAGATCAATATGGAACAAGTTAAGGTCCTTAATTTAAAAGTCTAACGCTGATGCTCAAGCCCAGTTGATAGCCTGGAAAATTCTCCATGTCAAGGTCCCCATTGGTGATTGGATTTCCTTCATTTCCTCTCCTCCAACATGTTCATTTTTCTCTAAACAATAAACTATCAAACATGCCTTTTGGTTTTGTCCCCATACTCAAAATATTTGGAACTTTCTCTTCTCTAAATTCTATATGCTTTTTCCTCAGATGTGGACTTGGAGAACTACTATCCTTGGTATCTCCTCATCTCACATTGTTAATACTCAAACCCTCAGACACATCACTCTTAAGCACATTTGGAGATTTCGATGTTTGGCAGCTCTCTCTCACACCTTTCAACCCCTACAAGCCAAATTGATGATTATCTATGCAAACCTTTCTTTGCAGATCCCCACTCTCCAATCTTCCATCTAGACTAATGTTGACCTTAGAAATATATTAGATGATTTTCAAACACAACTTAGTACCTTTCAGGCAAAATTTAAAATACAGGACATTCAGGTTGGTAACAAAATTCTTCAATTGGGGGTTCCAGATTATACTTTGTGATTGGTAGCCTTGTTGATGGTGGAGATGTGACATTTTCAGTTGTAACTTACCAACAATGAATCATCTCGGAGCATCATCTTTGCTATGGAGTTCATCAACTATGATCGCTGCACTTTGGAGTGACCCTGCCAAGCATAATTGGAGGAGGGGATGATACTTCTATGCATTTCCAACTTTAATTCACAATGCAACTATTGTTCCATATAGTTCTTACTATGTATATGCTAATTCACAATGCAACTGTGGTTCCAGACAATTCTTACTATGTGATTGGAAGTTGTTTTCGTGCAATGGTTGAATATGTATGTAAGGTTTATGAAAGCACCAGTAGCACATGGTACTCTAACCTTAACCTACCCTCATCAGATTACAAAAGAAGAGAGTATCATGACGAAGCTTGTCAAGATTTATTTCATTTTCTGATGAATATATCTTTGTAACTTTGTATTCTTACAATAGCAAAGGTCTAGGTTATATGCCACTTTCAACTGTTTTTGGCAACATTTTGTTGTTTTTTTAATTCTATTATATAACAGCCTGTAGCTATTTTTCTTTGGATTCTTTGATGTTGTTTTTTAACAGCATTGTTGATGTTCCTTACCAACATTGTTGTTGATCTATTGTAATTTTGACTCTTGATCCAATACAAAAAAAAGTGTAATTTTAAATATTTTATATGATTTAGCGTAGAAATCTTTGGAGATAGAAAATAGTATTGGCCTATGATGAATTTTGAAGATCCATTTTTTGATTTGATTTGATTTATTGCTCTCTAGATTAAACCACAATTATTTTTAAGTGCATAGAGGATATTCGAACAAAAAAATTAGACCAAATCTTTTTCTTTTCTTTCTTTATAAGTGAGTGCTACCAAAGGGGGTAGCTCCCATGTATAGTCTAATAGGGGAAATTGCATGCATGATTACAAACTCAGACAACAACATAGAAATCCTAATTACTAGTGCACCAGATGTTGGTAAATGACTACTAGAATTCCACCCAACCAGATAATCCTTCTCAAGCTCCCATTGCCAAGCCACAAGTTACTGGAGTCCATAATTTGGAGAAAGCCTCCAAGTCTGCGTTCTTGACCCCAACCCGGAAAACCTCCCATGCATCCGTTATGAAATTCACTAAAGCTTCTTGATGCTCATGAAAATCCTCCACATCCTACTCTCCACCATCGTCGTCCTCATCCCCCACCATTGCAGGGTTGAAGTAAATTCGTAGAAAACTTACCCAGCCATCCATCCTCAATTCCATGGTTGCACTAGTGACAACTTGGGCATTATCCCACACCACAAACCCATTAATCCACTCAACCACACGTTCCTAGGACTCAATCACATCAACCAGGGCACTGACCACAATTTCATAAATCTTACCATTGCACCAATGTCGATCCATACTCAACACTGATGATACCAAGTCCACGATCGCATTGTGCACCACCGCGCTCTGTGTAGTGAACAACCTCCTACATTGCTTGGGAAAGAATTCCTTGGTGCACGGGCAAGACAGACCGAAATAAACCACCATTTTGGCTCAATAGCCAACTCCCCGATTCTTCTACATAAGTGGTTCAGGTCAACCTGCATTAAATAGCCACAAGGGTAGCACCCAAGTCCAAAGAATGCCAAAAACCCAACGGCAAAACCAAGCCCTGAATCTTGACTAAATTTTTCTTAGCAATCTTGGATTCGCAGTTGCGACCTTGTCCCTTAGTTCATGAGCCCTTGGGAGGAGCAAAAGAGGCGACTTGAAGTCTCATAAGATCTTTCTGAAATTAATGCTTGCAAACCCAACCCATGTACTAGGACTAAACCCGTGACAAATTTTTCTTTCTAAATCACTCCCTAATTTTCCAAAATGCCTACATAGCCATATTTACTTCTTTGTATACATGCGATAGACACCTCACCCATTCCTGTTGTCCTAATCCAAAATTGTTTCTAGACCAGTCCACCAATCCTTATGAGAGTCAACGAGTATCATAGTAGCTTGAGATACGCCATAATTTTCCAACAAATCCACCACTTTGTTGGCTTCTCTATAGACGTGTGCTAAGGAGAAGTCATTAAATTTTCCCAAAAGATTGTGAATCCTCTTTGTCCAATTCTCCATTTTCCAGCTTGGAGACTTACCTGAGGAGATGGCCTAGATACATCTATTCCTTTCTTGATGCATAGCTCCAGTCCAAGTTCTAACGCTTCCATTTCTACCATATTATTGGTGCGAGTTCCTAGGAATTTCGATGTGGCCCACATGCATCGGCCAACTTCATCTCTTACAATACATCCTGCACCACCCGGTCCTAGATTTCCTTTTGTAGCCCCAACAAAATTAAGCTTCCACTTCAATCGTACCGGTTGCAACCATCGGACAAACTTACGGTCTACCTTAACTTACTTGCTTACCCCTGCTTTTAGTATTTTAAGTTCACTCCAGGCCTTTTGTATCAACTCATCCCACCTAGTGAATTTTTCTTTGGTGCCAATTATGATTATGTTATTTGTTGTTTCAATGATGGCCCCTTGAATCTTGGTAATTACCAAGTCCTAACCCATATTCTTATCGCAGAAGATACGCCTATTTCATTCCTTCCAAATGTGCCATACAATTATGGCTGGAGCCAAAATCCATAAACCATACTAGTAGTCCCCCTTATTAGCAATTGGCCAACTACTTAATAACTCCTCTAGCTTCGCCTATCTTGGTCCCTAAAGATGAAATTTGTCTTGTAACCAGTCTCAGCATGCAGCCGCCATCCGGTAGTTTAGAAAGAGGTGGTCCACACTCTCCTCATCACATTTGCATAAGGGGCACCTTGAGGGGCCCGTGATTCCCAACCTTTTCAATCTTTCCCCTGTGAGGCAGCGCTTGTGAATGGCAACCCACAGGAAAGCACCCACCTTAGGTAGTACTTCCTGCCTCCAACATAGAGGCGCCAACCAAGATTTCTCTTTGTTGCGTGCAACCTGTATTTGATAACCCAATTTGGCAAAATAATCACCCGAAGTGGCGCCACACCATATGATCGTGTCTTCCCTATTGCTCAAATTCACCATCCGACTAGCTAGTTCCCGCGCCATCGCAATTTTTATTTCAATTGGTAAAGGCCAGGAATCCACCACCTTCCATTTGTGTTGTCCCCCAATCGCATTTAGGTCGAAAGTTACATAATCTGCTACTTTGCATTTGAAATCCTCGTGAAGTCTCTCCACAATGCCCCAAATCAAAATCTCTGACAAGCTCTGATGACCATCCCACGATTCTGTCCAGAACAGAGCCTTCTGACCATTCCCAATATGCCACGAAAGGTGATTGGTAAGTAAATGCCTGCACTTTGAAAGAAACCTCCATACCGCTGATCCACCCTCCAAGTTTGCGACTGTCAATATTCTGGAAGGATCGTTATTATCCAAGTATTTGTTCTGAATTATTTGGCACCACAGTTTTTCTAGCTATTTATATATTTTCCATATTAGTTTCGCTCCTAGGGCGTTGTTTTGTAACCTCACCCTTCGCAGACTTGCCCCTCAATCCTCTTTTGTCTTGCATGTTGTTTCCCAACCGATAAGTGGGATTTTTCTTTCATCCTTAGACCCTTCCCAAAGAAATTTCTTGAGGACTTTCTCCGTGTCTTCTTCAACTTTCATTGGTGCCTCATAACAGGACATTGTGTAAATGATGAGTGCAGACAAAACTACTTTTACCATTGTTATTCTCCTTGTGAATGAAAGCCAACTATTCTTCCATGCCATTGCCTTGCTGCTGCATTTCTCAACTACCTCTGACCAATGTTTTGTTTTGTAGGCTCCATCAAAGATCTTTACCCCTAAAAAATTTGCTAGCATTTTCCTTACTTGGAAGCCCAAAATTTCGGTGATGGCCAATTGTAGCGCCCTCCTTGTGTTGAAAAAGAAAATACATGACTTTTCCTTATTCATTTTCTGGACCGATTGTCTTTCATACTCCTCCAAAACACCCTTAATAACTCTAGCTTCCCTTAAACTTGCTTCGCCCAATAGGGAGGCATCGTCTGTGAATTGCGAATGAGTTATGGGATCCACATTTGGCACTACACACACACCTTTCCATTCCAAGCGAAGACAACAATTCTTAATAACATAGCTTAGGGATTTTTCCATAATTACAAACAAGAAAGGAGAGATGGGGTCCCTCTGCCTAAGACCATTTGTGGCCTAAAAAAAGTCGTGCAAGGTTCCATTGACTGCAATCGAAAAATGTACCATGGAAATGCAATAATAAATGAGTTCACACCATTGAGTACAAAATCCCATTTTTTCTATTACCTTGATTAGAAAGCACCATGCAACTTTGTCATAAGCCTTATAGGCATCCAATTTGATTAACATCCCTACTTCCCTACTTTTCTTAAGTGAGTGTACCACCTTCGAAAGAATAGGAATGTTGTCTGTGATTTCCCTACCTGGCACAAAACCATTCTGTTCTACAGATATTATATTTCCCAATACCAATTTTAACCTATTTGCAAATACTTTAGCAATCACTTTGTAAACGGTATTGCAAAGTGATATGGGCCAATAATCACCGAAGGAATGGCATTCAACCTTCTTATGAATCAGTGTTATCACAGTGTTATTTAAATCTTTTACAAAATGCTTCATTTTTCTGAAGTCTTCCACCAACTTCCCCAGATCGTCTCCCATGAAACTCCAACACTTCTGGAAGAATTTCGCTGGGAACCCGTCAGGTCCTAGTGCTTTGTCTAGGTGTAGTTGAAACAATGCACTTTTGACTTCATCCTTTGTGACTTCCCCGCATAGCATAAGATTGTTAGACTCACTGACCTAATTTTCAAGTGAATCCAAAAACCAACCACCAACTTCATGCCTATTTTGACACCCCAACAGATGTTTAAAGTAACCAATAGTTTCTGAACCCACATCCTGCAAGCCACGAACTACATGGCCATCCATGTCTTCAATTTCCTCAATCTTATTTGTTTCTCTCATGGCAAGTATTGATGTGTGGAAGAACCTTGGGTTTGAGTTTCCTTCACTAAGCCAAACTTCCATAGATTTGTCACGCCAATATATTTCTTCTTTCTTAAGGAGCTCATCCATCTTAGCATTTAAATCCTTTTCCTTAAGAAATCCATCATTTCTCATACCTTCTTTGATTACTTTCTCATTCAAAGCTTCCAACTCGCTTTCCACCTTGCCCTTCTCCACAAAGATGTTTTGAAAAATCTCCTTATTCCAAACTTTAAGCTTCTGTTTTATTTCTTGGAGTTTCTTAGCTATTTTGAAGCTAATCCAACCTCCAACATGAATCTCCTTCCACTAGCGTTCCAAAATATTTTTAGGCTCTCATCACGCCACCATATATTCTGGAACTTGAAGCTTATATTTTACAGATCTTGTTGCCTTGTGATATTTAATTCAACTGGGAAATGGTCTGAAATTGACACCGGTTGGATGCTAGCCAATACCCACTTACCTTTCTCAAACCAAATAAGAGACACCAAAAATCTATCCAACTTCTCCACAATTGTTGTGAAATCCTTACGCTTGTTGGTCCATGTATATAGGCCATTGTCTGTTAAACATTCAACAACTCTAGCATCTGCCACGAACAATGGTGGCCTGTGAAACACTTCGATTCCCTCCCCAATTTTCTGTCGGGTCCAGGATGGCGTTGAAGTCTCCTCCAATGATTAAGTGATTGCTCAAGAAGGGACGAATGAAGTTGAGTATTGATTTCCACAACATCGCCTTTTCCTCAGTTTTAGTTGGCCCATAAACATTTATGAGCATAAAAGAGCAATTCAGACCTAAATCCGATTTTTTTTCCACCATCCAATTGGAGAAGGAACCCATCATTTCTACTGAAACCATTGCTTCTTTCCAAAGAAGTCCTAGACCACCAAAATTCCCAATAGAGTCTTGGAAGTACCCACTCCAAGTCCGGCAATATTTTAGAAATTTCAACCCTTCCTCCCCAAAAAGTTTGGTCTCTTGCAACAAAATGATATTGTCTGTACTTTTTTGAAGATGATGCCTAACAAGGCATCATTTGTCAGGGGCCTTCAGGCCCCTGACATTCCAAGTTGTTATCTTCATTGTTTCCCAAGGGAGGGGCTACCTCCCTTGGTACTTAAAAACTTAGTGATGCTAGGGAACCTTTTTGTTGCAGCTTCTTCTTCCCTTAATTGCTTGAAGGATTTTCGGCCTCTTGTGCTCCCAGTTGAGCCAACTTTTCCCACACCCAAATGCTTTGCAACCGATTGGGAGATGTACTTGTCTTCGATGACATCTAATGCATTTGTTGGATCCACATTGGAGTCTAAATCATCACCTACCTCTTAATCAACTTCTTCATCCCCAACTTGATTTTGATTGAATCTCATCTCCTGAAGGGTGGCATTAGGTTCCAGGTTCATCGTTAGCCCTATGTCTTCCAGTTCTTTATGCAGGCTAGCTTGAGGCAACATCTCATCCTTTAAAGCAGTGGCCGAATTCAAGGCCATCTCTTCAGGGGCCCTATGTGAAGATTTTTGTTCCAAAGGGGGAGTATCTTCCTTTGTTTTTTCTTTCTAGACCTGCGTCCTACCTTTAATGCACTCCAAAGAGGCATGCCCTGAAGCACTACACTTAGGGAAGAAAAGATTTATCTCTTCCACTTCGATTCCTTGAAGCCATCGATCCCTTCCCACCTTTAAGCAAATATGATTTGGAATGGTATCTATAGCAACGATTTTCAATTGCGAATACTTGTAAAGGTCGCCATCACCAATACTCATATCCAGCTCTACAAGGGAGCCAAGAGTGCAACCTATCTTCTCCAAGCATTCCACCGTCCAATATTCCATCTGGAGGTTGTATAATCTAACCCAAACCGAGCGGTCATAAGGTCTTAATTTCACCTGGTCAAAATCCAGACACCAAGGTTGCATGTATAAGGGTGTATCACCCATGAACCACATTTCTCCCTCCGTAACAGTCTTCCTTGCCTCTTCATTAGCAAAGACAACCAGAAAGAAACCTTTTGGCAGAAATCGTAATAAAACCTCTTGCTTCCATTGCTCCTTGATCCAATTTTTGATCAATTCCCGAGCCGACATCTTACCAATAAAGCAACACAAAAATGTGTGTTCTCCCAAAATAGCTGCATCTGAGTTTGTTTCTTTTGTAACATCAATTTTCGTTAGGGAAACCTCCACATTTTTTTTAGAGATGTTCTCCCTCTTGATGATCCGTTCTCCATCTAGCCTTCCTGCAAACCTTTGTTTCCTTCCCCAGCGCGGATTAGTTGGCCCTCTTTGAGACTACCATTCCTTCCATTCTTTTTGCCTCCCTTTTTGTTTTAGCCAAGATGCATCCAACGGTTTATGCAAACTCCGATCATCTTTCCTCTCCAAGCCTGGAAAAGCTTGTCTTCTCCGCGCTACCTCCTATTTGTCCACTGAGACCTTTGATTCAGGGGTGTCATGCCTCTTTCATTTGGTCTCTCCAATGGCGATACCTTCCTTCCTGTAATACGAGTGGCATTTGTCCACCCAACACCCTCCTTCATAAACCCATTGGGGCATTCCATGCAATCCATTCGATTATGCCTCGATCGCTTCATCCCCCCAACAGTGTTTGGATGCATCATTGCTCCGTGGAGACTTCCCGTTCTTGTCCTAAATCACTCCAACCTTCCCTGACTCGCCAGATTTCCCACCTGCGCTAACCTATGAATTTGCACCGTTGTGTGCCATCCCACATTGATTTTTATTTTTGATGGATGCTATTGTAATACGGCATAATTAATCATATCATATTTTTAGACCAAATCTATTTATTTGTAAAGGAAAATAACATTTCCTTTTAAATTTAATGTAATTTAATATGTTTAGATATATGAATATAATTAATTTAGATTATTTAATGGTAATAGGGGTTGACAATTTAAATAATCAAAAGTTTTTTTAGAAAATTAATTAAGAGAATGAGTGTACTTAGTCTTATGATAGAAGTATAATTTAGATTTGAATCTAATATTTTTTAGGACTAGGACTAGGGAATCTTAGTTTGATATTTGTCTTGACTTAAAACATTCTCTTTTTTCTTTTTACAGTTGAGTTTGAGGGTTGGGATTGAGTATATAGATATGTCATATGCTGGTGGGCAATTTGACAATATGTAAAATTCTACTTGTGTACTCATCCAATGTGTCTCTATTCCTTCTTTCTTTTTATATAGGGGGTGGACATTATTTAAAAATACATCCATTGGGCTCTTGTTATGTCACAAGGGAGCATATTATCCTAGGAAAAACCACAAAAAAGTGTATGCAAGATTGAAAACAAACGCTCTTCAAACATGTATATGCTCTTATGAATTCTTGTGCAAATATTGATTCTTCAAGTACATCAATTAAAGTAAATCTTCAAATAATATATAAGCATAGCAAGGAGAATAAAGGATGAGTGAATGAATGATTGAATGTTTTTAAATACAAGGACATAGCAATAAATCACACAAAATTCTATCAATCTACTTTTAGAAGGAAAAAGTTTGATGAGAGTCAACTAAATTTGCATTTCAAATAATTTATCAATATATCTATGTATCAAAACACTTTTTTTTAAATGGATAGAAAATTAAATATAAAATAAAATAGATATACGAATTTTGTCATTGCATTATTATATTTTTTTCATCTTAACCATTGTTGCAACAATCATCATTTGTTTATTATCATGAAGACTTTCTTAAATGAATATATAAATTTGACCGATGCCATATGTTTTTTCATCTTAATCATTGCTTGCACTAATCTTTTGTTTATCATCATGAAAATTTTCTTAAATGCTTCAAAGGATGAGAAAATCTCTTCAAACTGACTCTGTTGAAAATCTTATCAATTATAAAAACTTATCTCTTATCACTTCACAAATATAGTCTTAATAAAAGGTATATCTCTATATCAATAGGTTTCTCAGAAAAACTATTATCCTATCCATTACCCATAATAAAAATTTAATTAATCAAATCTTAAATCTAAAATTTTAAAATAAATTGTTACGGTCTTAGTAAATATAGCCTACATTTGTATAACAAATGCATGATATGCAAGCTATACAATACAGAATACAGTGAACTTCAGAAGTGCTTTCGTAATGTGCTGTACAAATAACAGTTGAGTTATCGTGCCCACAGTTCCATAAGTTTAAACCAGGCTCAGGACTGTTGCTCTTTCCCTCATATGCAATGGAAATTGTCGGTCAAATCCTCAATCTCAATTACAGGCAAGTAAAAAAAAGCTCAAAAAACCAATACTCTCAAGCTAAAAGATAATATTTATTAACAATTCAAAAATCAATAGTCTCAACCTACTGGTCATAAAACACACCAGCAATGCTTTCTCATCGTACAGCCTTATATTTGTCTAACATGCATGATACTACACAGACCATAGTGAAGTCATCAGTTGATCAAAACCCACAAAAGCCAACATCATATAATCTGGCTACCAAGATCAGTTTTAATATAATATAATCAGTTTACAAAAGTAGAAAACAAACCATAAAAGAATATTAAGGCAGCCAAGAACAAATCTGGTACATTTCTTACAACATAGGTTTTTTAATAGATGACCAAGGAGGACTGTAGGCTAGGCCTGCCCCAAAAAAAAATCTATTTACAGATGACCAGGTAAGCTGCAGGCTGGGCCTTCCAATGTCACTGCTAGGGTTAGAACTACAGATCTTGCTTGGAAATAGGAAGGCCCCTTTACCATCCCTCTACCACTGCTAGGGTTCAAACTACAGACCTGGCTTGGAAATAGCAAGGCCTCTTAATCTGTCCCTCTACCAACAGAAGATTTTTAGTAGAGTTTAAATATAATGGCAGATGAATTTATTTTTTCTCCTCTCTTGAAGAGAAGACCTCAAAATCGCTTTTCAAAATAAAGCTCATCTGAAGAACATCAAGAATGTATGACATAAATTTCACTGAAAGTGATTTCCTGTGAACATGTTGGCTACTTAAATACAGAGATCAGCCAAAAGTGATTGTCTATTGCATTTAAGTCCATAGATTATACAAGCAATATGTATTTTGCTATTGAAATTGAATAACCTAAATACAGAAATGGCTCAAGTGATTATCTATGGTCATGATCAATTCCCAAGGGAAAGGCAAATAAATTGTAGGTTAAGCCCATAGATTGTTGAAATATTATGTATTTTTCTATTCAACGTCCTTTCTGGGTATTATGTTCCATTAAAGAATTTTTACAGATAAAATAGTGGATTTTAGAGGAACGACACACACCTAGAAATATTGAAATTACAACAGTTAGTATTGATAGCTAGAATGAAGCAGGGCTATACCCATGGGGATAGTATTGTTGCTACTCTAAAACCCAAATAACAGAAGTAATTTACAGAAGGAAAGGAAAAAAAAGACATTTTTACAAATATTATTGTCAAAACAGAGGCGATTAACAGAAAGGGGAAAGAAACATGTCTACAATTACAAATATTATTGTCATAGTTTACTTGATCTGTAGTGAGTTCGAAGAATATGTGATACTGTTGGACAAACATGCACTACAATTTCATGTATTCTTCACCTCCAAATATCTTCCCTTTTACACACTGTGTCAAACTGAGGAATACTATTTTAGAACAGGGCTCAGACAACTGTAATACCCAAAAAAAAAAAAGTAAAAAGATAACACTTAGTACCTTTCCACCTTGAGATGAAGCTTTGCTCTGATGCACTTTTATATGATGGGAGTTGGTTAAGGCTAGAATACCATGTGCTGGTTTCATGAACATGTTTAATGTTTACCCCTAGTACATGGTATTCTGCTTTACTTTCATAGTGAAGTTTTAAAATTGCAAGTGTGATTAAAATATAATTGATTAAATATTGTTTTACATATATATATATTTTAAATCAAGTGGTAAAAAAAATTACATAAGAAAAAGTAGTTAATAAGACTATACAATTGAGAATATTACAATTCAAAAATTAGTCAAAAAGATTAAAATGTGATTTTATAAGATGAATAATATCTTTTGTTTTTAAAATAGTCTCATAAATATATTCTAAAATCTATATTAATATAAGTAAAACATAAAATTTTCATTAAAATAATAACAAACAATAATTTATTTTTGATTAAATATAAATTTAATTTTAAATTATACCTGAAAATAAAATAGACACTACTGCAACAAAACCAAAAGATCCCTCATTAAGTTTGCTGTATAATTATTATATAATCCTTTATGTTATATAAAATATATTTTATCTAGTCATCATTTAATTATTAATCATATTATACTTTTTATGCGTCTCTATTTGATTTGGTAGACACTTAATTGGAAAGGTACTAAATATAGAAAGAGCTCAATCATCATTGAAAAATAAAAACAATTGAATTGTATACTCACTTCCATGGGGCCTTCAACAAACATGTGGGGACTCCCTTACAAAATATTCCCTCCAAACACGTTGTCTAAAAATGCTTGTCTTACGCACCATTAATAGAAATTTATAATAAGAAAAGAAGTGATATTCTCCAATCCTCTGGAAATGGTTAAGGGAGTGCCAAATTTATACAGACAAAATTAAATATATTAATTGGAAAAGAGTGGAATTGATAGTGAAATTGAAAAATGCTTTATAGAGTGAATGGATTTATAAAATTGTATATTTTGTCTATTATTTTCTGTGGGTGTTTTGAGTATTTGATATTAGTGTATGATTATGAGTGTTTTGATATTTATTTGATTTAAATTTCTATTTTCAATTTTCACAATAAAATATTTACACTTTTTACACAATTTCAAGTGATTAGATTGCTCATTAATTTCTAAAGTTCTATTTTAAAGTGCAAAATTAATCTTAATTCAATTTTGTGGCACAAAATCAACCTCTCAAGTTTTAAATTCAAAATTCCACATGTGTGTGAACTAAGCTCCTACCAACTAGATAGTTGTGCATTCTTTCCCACACTAAAACATTTAATTTAGATTAATTAATGGTACTAAGGATTGATAAGTTATTTTAGAAAAGTAGTTAAGAGAATGAGCACACTTAGAACTTTTTATGATAGAAGTTTGAATCTGGAATAGAGAATCTCAGTTTGATATTATCCTTGAAATTAGGTTTTTTTTTTTTTTTTTTGTGTAGGGTTGAGTATGAGGGTTGAGATTTAGTCTATAATCAAGCTTAATTTGACAATATGTAAAATATTACTTTTTTACTTGTCCAATGTGCCTTCAAGTTCCGTCTTCGTTTTTATATATATAAGGGTTGACAATATTTAAGAAAACCTTGGTTGGGCTCCTCTTATGTCTCAAGGAAGTGTATTATCCTAGGCCAACCTACAAAAACATGTACACTAGATTGAAATTAACACTCTTTAAACATGTATATGTTCTTAGAAAAGCAACACTATTTTAACATGCATATGCTCCTCAGAATGCTTGTGCATAACTAGTACATCAATTGAAGAAAACCTTCAAATAATATATAAATATATCAAAGGAGAATTAAGGGTCAGTGAATGTATTAAATGTCTTTAAATACAAGGACATATCAATAAATCACAAAAAAATGTATTAATCTAACTTTGGAAGGAAAAAGTTTGGTGAGAGTCAACTAAATTTGAATTTCAAATAATTTATGAATGTGTATGTATCAACACACTTTTTTTTAAAATGGACACAAAACTAAGTGGAAAATATTATAGACATACAAATTTTCACCATCATAACATTATATTTTTTTCACCTTAACCATTGTTTGCAAAATTATCTTTTGTTTATTATCATGAAGATATTCTCAAACAAGTGTGAAAATTTGACCATTACAATATGCTTTTTCATCTTAGCCACTATTGAAACTAATTTTTTGTTTATTATTATGAAAAATTTCTAAGTGTCTCAAGAAGTGAAAAAAATCTTACTCTAATGAAAATTTTATCAATTGCAAATATTTATCCCTATATGTAAACTATACAAATATATATCAATAAGTTTCATAAATTTAATTGACACTATAAGAAAAAATATTATCTACTTATTACACATAATACAAATTATACAAATTAAATTCATGAAATGTTAAATCTCAAATTTTAAAATAAACTCTTATGACCTTAATAAATAAAGCCTATATTTGTATTACACATGCATGATATGCAAGCTACACTCCACATAATATAGTAAACTACACATAATTTACTGAACTTCAGAAGTACCCTCAATGTTTTGTAGCTAACAATTGACTTATCACGGCGAAACTCCATAAGATTTAAACGAGGCTCAGGAACTGTTGACCTTTTCCTTACGCATGATGTAAATTGTGTTGGTGAAATCCTCATCTCAATTATGGATAAAGGAAAAAAAATCCGGTTCACTGAAAGATTACATTTATTAACATTTCAAAAGTTAAGTCTCAACCTAGATAAAAAATAAAGTTTTGGGATTTGGGTTGTATGGTGATGTGATTCTTGATTCTATTGGACAACTTATTTTAAGACATATTTGGAAGGTCAGATGTACTGCTGTGTTTTCAAACAATTTTCAGGAAACCGGTATTCTAATGCTTTACTCTGACATTGTTTTTCAATTTGTGTTTAGCTTCAAGATTTGTCAAAGAAAAATGTAATAGCCATGGCTCAGTTTCAGCAAGTTCAGGATCAGATTACTCAGCCTCAAACAGTTCAACAGTTCAAGTATTAGCCTCTTGTTTAGTTTGGTCATGACCATATATTATTACTAGTTTGTATTGTTTATACTCCTTCAGCTACTAGCTAGTAGCTGTCATTCTTTGTAATCTTGTTTTATTCAATATATAAAAAAATAAAGTCTTCTGATCCTACACCCTTAAATAAATAAGACTTTTATGATAAAATGCACAATAAGAACACAGACCATAGTGATCGATCCTTTGAAGTAATCAGGTGATCAAAACAAGTATGATATAACCTCTTCTAGAATTTGGAGATTCAGATTAATGTCAAAAACTCAAACATAATTGGAGGGGTAAATCCTCTTGCTAGAGTTTCCCTTTCTTTTCAATACGATCGATCACTAAGGAGAAAACTAAGAGTGTATGATAAATATACTAGATAATATCCATAGGAGCACTTTGCAAAATGGGAGCTGAGCAACAGTTTCTTTATCAGAAAATGGGCAAGAAAAGCAATCAGCTATATAAAACTCTCGTAAAAGAAGAAGAATATTATTTGAGGTTCTGTCAAGCTAATATATGCCAACTATTCAGACAAGATGATAAATGCAAGATAACGTTGGTTGATATTATGAGGTAAAGGTAGGTTTTTGACAGTCCAATGAAACTGCAAATAACAAAAGGCTACATTACATGAGCAAACCAACAGCAAAGGTGTTAAATGCAATGAAAGGGGGGAGAACTACCTAAATAGCAAAGGTGAATAACCAATCGCAACGATTTGAATTCAAAACACTCCAGAAACATTGAACAACCCCAACTACTATAATTTTAATATTATTTATTATTTATACTTAAAATATATAAATATTAAAACTGGAAAACTTACAACATAAAAGAAAAGGTATTAAGCGGCCAAGAAAACTTTTTGATAGATGACCCATTAAGCTGACACTGGGCCTGCCAATCAGAGTTAACCAAGTAGGCAATAGGCTGGGCGTTCCAAAGTAACTGTTAGGGTACGAGCAACCAACCCCGCTTGGAAATAGAAAATGCCCTTTTATCGGTCCCTCTACCACTGCTTTCATCTCAACATTAGAAGATTATTAGACAGACTTTAATGGCAGATGATTTTCTTTTGTCTACAGAGAAAACTTTAAGATTACTTTTCAAAATGGAACAGATCTGAAGGAGATTAAGAAAATATAACACAAATTCACTGAAAGTGCTTTCCTGTACAAATGTTGGCTACTAAGCTAAATACAGAAATCAGCCAAAAGTAATTGTCTATGGCAAGGATCAATCCACAGGGGAATGCATATAAATCATAGGTTAAGCCCACAGACTGCATAAAAAATATTTATTTTTCTATTGGAATTGCTTAATCTAAATACAGAAATACCCAAGTAATTGTCTATGGTCATGATCAAGCCATAGGAAAAGGCATATAAATCCTATAAATCAGGTTAAACACATAGCTTCTTTAAATATTATGTTCTGTTACAAGTATAAAATAGTGGACTTTACAGGCACCACACATACCTAGAATTATTGAAACCACAACAGTTAGGTATTGACAGACAGCTAAGAGTGAAGCAGGCCATACCTATGAGGACAGTATTGTTGCTATTTTAAACACCCAAATAAAATAAGTGATTAACAAAAAAGAAATAAAGAAAAACATATCTATCATTACAAATACCATAGTCAGCCATAATCTCATTGTTCTGTAATGAGTTTGAAGAATATGTGATTCTGTTGGACATCCTGCAGTGCTGTGGAATGTAACACCAACATATTCAACGTGTTCATAGATACCCTTCTTTAATGAAGAAAATCTCTACGAACAAGGTGAATGTGTTGAGCATATTACAATCTACCAGTACTCCAAACATGCACAACAATATCATCTGTTCTTCAACTGCAAATATCCTCCACTGCCATCTATTCTTCAACACTGCAAATATCCTCCCACTGCAAAGTAATGTTTTACTGGGTAAAATTTAGGAATGATATTTTAGAATGGGGCTTCTCAAATGGATTACCCAAAATAAAATAAAAAGCTTCCACTTTACCTGCAAAGAAGCTTTTATGTGATGTGATGTTCTTTTATAATCTGCTGGGGCTGATTATGGTCAGAATACTACGTGCTGGTTTACAGCCAGCACAAGGTATAGAAGATCCCTTCCTAAGTTTTCTATATAAATATTATATAATCTTATCTTTGTGTTTTTCTGATATAAAATCTAACTTTTTAGGTATTTTATCTGGCCCACATTTCTTATTCCACCCCCTCTTGTGTGTCATATTATTTAATTAATTATGTTTGATGTTTTTTTATTTGGTAGACACTAAATTTAGAAATAGTCCAATCATTATCAGTTCCTGCCGGGGCAATTTTCTCTGCAAACTAACAATAATCAATTGAACTATTTTTCATTGGCTTATTCAACATAAACAGTCTTATTCTCTATCCAAATTTATAAAGTTCAAAAAAATATTTAATCGTCGTCTTATAATATTTTACCTGCAAAGAGGCTTCTTACAAGCATTCATTGGAAACCCACGTCACTGGTTTGGCACATCAGATTGCTCATTCCATCCCTGATGATGAAGATAACAGTTACAGAATTCCTGATTTGCATTGGGCATCCAGGCCAAGTATCTGTGACCCATGCGAGGCAGAACCTATGCCTTCTACCTAGCTTATCCAGAATCTTGAATATGACGCCTAATTTTTTTGTGGTTGTGTTTTTTAGATAGAATGGCCAGGTTTCCACAATCTATCTCGTCTGCAGCGGATAGCTGTACTACAGTGAGCTTGAATGTATCATAGGAGCTGTTAGAAGGAAAAAACCCCTGCATCACAGCCTTCAACTCTTTTCAACAAGGACTTCCAGATCAGGAGCTCCAGTTCTCACGATTTCCTTATACTCCAGAGAAGACGTAGTGACAAGACCAGGGAAGAAGAAAGGAAACACCTTCCTTACCAACTACCAAGTAAATAAAGTTCTTTCACTTGTTTTCAATATTCTCTTGATTGCAACTAGATCCTAGGCTTAATTTCGGTATGGGGACTATGTTTAACAAGTGGTCTTTTTTCCTATTTTTCCCTTAACAGTATAGGCAACCCAAGAACAACAATATATATGCTTGGGGAAGGCAAACAAAATCCACACAAGGTTAACCCTCGCAATGGAGGCCATGCAGGAAATTTGGTGTCTACAATGTCTGTTGATTACTCTTCTTTTCCATGACCTCCTTTGATGAATCTCAGTCAAGATCTTGTATGTTGGCTACTCTATACATTATTATTCCTGAGTAAACATCAGTTAGGGTTTTAAATTTTTAACTTTATTTGTAACTCTTACAGACCTTCAATCTTTATCCTGCTGCAAGGAGTGTTGTAGTCCTAGAAACTATCATTTTGGGCAAAATGAGTCCCCGAGTTGACCTTATGTATTCAGCTCAGGGTGTCAATGATCAGGCTGTTTTAGGTTATGTCATTCAGGAGGGTCGAACATTTACCTGTTCAAACTATTGGTTGTCTGTCTCTAAATCATGAATTCCTGCATTCTTCAATAGACATCAAGCAACATCCCCATTTCTCTCATGGCAAAGCAATTTCAAGAAATGTCCTAACAGGACAACATTCTTTCATGCCTATTCTTGGAGCCTGTGCCAGCAACTCAATCCCAGGGTAATTTCATTCTCTTTGATGTTAACTTTGCAGATCCAGGGATGAACTATCTGACCCCTCTGTATGTCTTGACTTGAGTTTGCTAATTTCACATATATTGAGTTTTTATTATTGATTAAATTATTGGGTTTTCTTGCCCGATTTTGAAGGTGTGATCCTAATGTTTCTGAAAAGCCAGCAGGCGCACAACTGACAAAATTCTATGCTGGGTCACTTACGTGTATGATGATGTTCCTGCAAATAAGGTAGGTCTGGTTTTTAAAATATGTATTTTGCATTCAGCACATTGTAAAGTGAATCTCAAATGATATTAAATATTGCTATTTGTAACACTAAAAGATTGTTTCAAAGGGCAGACGAGCTTTAAAGGATAGAGGGTTAGCAGTGTGTCACAATACAATTGTTTTTCCTATCTTGTAGGTGTTCAGTTACGAGATTATGTACCAAAAAAGATATCATGTAATTAGATGAGTTGGGCATTGACATTATTTAATTTGCATATTCTATCATATGTTTGTTCTCATACTTACAGCATGTGGGCAAATGTGGATGTTTCTGGGTGGCAATGGAAGTTAGTCTTCTGGAGAGACAGCCTCAAAGCACAACAAACTCAGTGTCACTGTCGATCGTACTTATGTGAGCCCAAGTCCATTAATGCATCACCTCTAATAAATCCACAAGTTAATTTCCAAGTCACGAGCCAGTATTGAAAGTCAAACTCGCCAATCTATTGCAATTAGAAATCCTGATGTAAATCAAACTGATGTTACTTCTAACAATCCGCCTAAAATTCCAAAGTTGAATGCAATAGATTGGTGGAAAATGATTCTCATCTAAATTGTACTCCTTATTCTCGGAGAAAAATGATTCTTATGTAAATTGTACGCTGTTTTTAACAGCTTTTCTTTCAGCTGTCTTAATTGATAGATGTTGTGGTGCATTACAAAGAACATGTACTCCTCACTCTTGAAGAAAAATGATTCTCATGTAAATTGTACCTGCCCTTAGCAGCTTTTCTTTCAACTGTCTTAGTTGATATATGGTCTGGTATTTTTTTGTTTGACCTCTGTTCAATCATTTGAGTTGGGATGTGCCTCCCACATTTGTACTTTTGTATATTATTTTCCTATTATTAAAATAATGCATTTTCCCAATAAAAAAACTCCAAAATTGAATGCTTTGAAGTCAACACCAATGTCTATTTATGTCAATGGTAAGTAATTGCTACTAATAGTTTGAGACTTCTTGTGTCATGTACACCCGTCTCATTTACCCCCCTCTTTTGCTTTTGTTTAAAGTAAGTTTGTTTCTCTAGTTTCTCTTTTTCCACCTTTTTTTATTATTATTAATTTAAAAAAAAAAAAAATTCTAGCTTTTAATCATTAAGGAAAGGAATTTTGAGTTTTAAATAACTTAAGATTTATGTGCTTCATATTTCATTCATTTGCAAAAAAGATTTAAGTCAAATGTTTTAATAACATTTGTAAATTTTAAATATTTTGTGGAATTTTAAACCACTTTTTGACTTTTGTTAGATTCCTAATGTCCTAACCATTTCTACGAAGTTCTCATTGGGATAGATTAATGTTGGGTATGTTTGGAAAGTGGTACAAAGTTGAGCATTTAATATGTCATTCATACCCATTGATGTCTTGTTTACTTCCACGTGCCTCTTAATTATAAAATAAATTTGCAAAATATTTGGTGCCATATTTTCTAAGATTGTGGAGTTTAGAAGAATTACTTCCATTTTTCTATCTTTCTCATTATGTCCACTACTCCTTTTGATCCCCACAAAAGTATCTATGTACAAATTTATTTTCTCTCCTATTTTTATTTTGCATTAATCATTGCAGGTATGGAGGCTATTAATTGTGTTTAATTGATATTTTACCACTTTGCTTCTACAATTTCATGAGTACTAGGAATCAGAAACCCTCCTACAAACTCCAACAACGTGAAAGTGCAAAATCAATGAATTTGTACACCATTTTTCACATACAAATGCAGTCCCAATATCAACTAAACACTTTGAAGTTCACTAGGTTTCACAAACCATTACTTGAAATTTCTTCTTTTTTAACATTTGATAAGACAAGTATTTGACTGATGAATCCTGATAGTATTTTAATTGGTCTTGCAATTTGGTCTTGCAATTCAATTTGAAACATTGATACATAACATGGTTGTTAAAAAATATATTTTCAATCGATCAAACCCCAAGGAACAAGAACCTAGTGGTTAAACTTAATTCTAATTCATGAAATTGATTGAAAATTTCAAACTTAGAAATTGGGGAAACCAATTAGGTCATAAAGATTTGAATATTTAATGATGCCCTAGCGAGAAATGTTAAGGTAACAAAATTGTTAAAATCTCCCAACCAATGTGGAATCCCTAAAAAAATTCATTTGAAAAACACATTTTGAGATTAAAAAAAGCAACTTACAAGATTCTTATAAAGAAGTGGATTTTGGTTCTTTCACTATGATATCTCCAATACTCTTGGCATTTTTTTGCACATAAGTAAATTCAAAAATGTAAAGAATAACCTTGAGAAAATATAAAGTTGTGGGATTTCAAGGGAGAGTCAAAGTTTTCACATTATGGCTCACCTCCAAAGATCCTTAGGATCTCCATATGAAATTGATAAAAGGCAAGATTGAAAACTTAGTGAAAGCTTTTGAGAAACAAAAATTTGTGGGATTTTAATGGACTAAAGAACATTTCATATTAAACATCCAAACTTCTTGACATCCAAACATTTCCCTAAAAGCTTAAATTAAACAAAAGAATTACAAACAATAAAAAAAGAGAATAAGATTGCATAATTTGACTCGAATATCTTATATAAACATTATAAAAATTAGTACTTTGTTCATTTTTTTATATTTCTTCTAAAGTAATACTTATTAGAATTGAAATTATTACAATCAACTAGTACTCTCTTCTAAGATATCTAGGTAAATTTTTACAATCTACTAATACTCTATTCAAAGATATCTAAGTAGATTATTACAATTTACTAGTACTCCAAACATACAATACAATTTCATGTATTCTTTAAGTACACATATCCTCCCTTTTACATATTGTGTCAAACTTAGGAATGTTATTTTAGAATAAGGCTCAATCAAGCAATTGTAATAATTTTTTTTTTCAAAAACTTGTACCTTTCCACCCTGAGGAAAAGCTTTGTTGTGATGTTCTTTTACGATACAATAGGAGATGATAAAGGTTAGAATATATGTGTTGGTTTCATAAATCTTGTGTGCCCCTAGCACATGGTATTCTACTTTATTTTGATTGATTTAATTTTGTTGTGCGTTGAATAGAGTAGGAAAAATATATATAAGAAAAAGTAGTAACTAATAAGATTGTATATTTGAAAAAATAGATGATTTAAAAGTTACATCAAAATGACATCACGTATGTATTAAGAATAAATATTTTAAGATTATGAAATATGATTTTATAAATTGAATAACATCTTAATAATCTCATAAACATGTTATAAAATTTATATTAATATGTATAAAAAGAATAAAAATTCAACTAAAATAATAACAAATACTTACTTTTAATTAAATATAAATTTTATTTTAAATTATATGATATTTGAAAATAAATTAGACAAATCAAAACTGGTTGAATTAGTTATTAATATGATAGAAAGCTCAATTGTGGAAACGATAAACAACAAAATAGCATTAAGACTCAAGACAAAAGGAGTCTTTATTGAGTGGGATGGAAAAATGAGGTTTAATTAGGCAGGCCTTAAAGTCCCCATGTTTTTTGGGGAAAGAGATAAGAAGAAAGAGCAAACAACATGGAATCCACCTAAGACTGGATGGTTGAAACTGAACTTTGATGGAGCTTCAAAAGGTAATCCTGGTCCATCAGGGGCATGATGTATAATTAGGGATAGTAGTGGTTCCATTAAAGGAAAGATTGATGTTCCCCTTCAAGAGGATACATACATTGGGCTGATTGAATGCCAAAAGAAAGGAATTGACAAGTTAGAAATCGAAGGAGATTCGGCTATCACTATCAATGCAGTGAGAACATTTGAAACACCTAGCTGGAGACTTAAAGCCCTACTATAAAGGATACTGACAATTCTTGATTATTTTGATTGCTTTACTATTAATCATGTATATAGGGAGGCAAATTTGGAAGCAGATGAGTTATCAAAGATTGCAGCGGAAGGTAAAGTGGTGAGGTGGTGGCAGTAAAGCTATGCTAGATGATCAAGGTCCTTTGTTATTGAGGCCATTTTTGCAAGAGACAGTTTGTTCCTTTGGCCACAACATTGGTTGGGACTTAATTATGTCTACTAGAGCTCTTTCAGATGTTTATATCCTGTCAAGAACAGTTGCTGTTTTGGTTTGGAGTATAAGCTTATAATGATTATCTTGTAATATAAGATGTAAGATCCTTTGATAGTAGCTATATTAATAAAATTTGGCTTTGCCTCTTGCTGATCAAAAAAATAAAAAATAAATTAGACATTTAAAATAAACAGTATTAAAGATTCATTCTTGAATTTGCTATATGATTATTATATAATCTATTTTTCTAGTCAACATTGCTTTTTGGAATCCCTCTTTATTTAATTATTAATTATATTATGTCTTTTTCTTCATCTTTATTTGGTTTAGTAGAGACAATAATTAGAAAGGCACTAAACTTTTCTTTAAAAAAAAATTGAATTCTATATGCACATAACAAACATGTGGGGATTCCTCCACAATATATTCCTTCTCGAAACATGTTATTAAAACATTCTTATCTTCGTGACATTGGCTGATTTGTAACAGTTGTACACTGTATTCGTGTCTTGTATTGGCAGTTATTCGACTGCCATTTTTTATTGTACTCATTCTTTTGCTTATATCAATACAAAAAAAAACTTGTACTCTTTTAAGCCATACATTCTTGTCCACCTGATCTGGTTCGTTTCAAAGCCGGTCTGTCCGCCTGTAAAAACACAGAGGGTTGTAGTAAAAGCGGACGGATTCGTCCACCTAACATGGGCGAGTCTTGAACAAACCTCTGGAAAAAGCATACGCTTTCTTAATTTTTTTAAATAATTTTACTGGAAAATCTGGACCTTTTTGCACTCTCCAGTTTGAAACTTTTTGTATTTAAAAGCTATGAACTTTATTTTCCTTTGAAATTTTCGTTGAGGATGCTTGGGAACATTTTAGTTGATGAGCGGGCACTCGCTTAGTTGCTTCATAGCTTTGACTGAACTGTGGGGGGCGAGGTCGACGTAGAGAGTGAGTTTATATTAACTGTTTCCAGAAAAAAAAACTCCACTATATATTTACCTGTCCTTCTTGGAGCCTCGCAACTCAATATCCAATCTAAGAAAATTTGTTTGATAGTTTTTTTTCATTGTTCATTTGTTTAATTGGATTACAAATGCACAACATTGACATGCATTGTTTAGCAATAAGGTCTAAAGGTCTAGGCAAATAAAGGAAAAATGGACACTGATTTTAAAATAAAGGGTTTGATTAAGATTATAAGAATAAATAGGGGTAGCAATTTTTTTGAATTAAACATATTTAATTAAATTTAAATTAAAAGGGTTTCAGATTAATGATTAAGAGGAATAGTTGCAATTCTTTTAAAAGAAAAAAAATAATGAAGAGCTGTGTTTTGCTCAAACTTCAAATTATAAGAGGGAGATAATTTTCATAAAGCAGAAACAATAAATAATTAATAAAAAAAAGAGGGAGATAATTTCATTTGAGAAGGACATTCATAACATCATTTAATCAATCAATTAAGAATAAATATTATGTGTCTCCTTTTAATGTGAAAGATTGACACGGGCCTGCAATGCCTTTGCTTTGTACTGTTCTTTTTGGTTTGAATAAATTTTTACCCCTATTTTAGTGAAAGATTGTGATTTTTAATGTGAAAGGTTGTGATTTCTCAATAATAAGATATAAAAGAGAGATCATTTCTTTGTGAAAAAATAAAAGGAGGAATAAATCTATCAATCAATTTGGAAATAAATTGTTATGCTCAAAAAACAACAATGAAGGGTAATGACTCATTTATTATGAAAGGGTGGTGACTCTGTCAAGAAATGGATATAAAATGACAAATCAGTTCATTGACATTCAATCAGCAATCATCACTCATCTATCCATCAAGAAATCAAGAAATCAAGCAATCAAAATAGCAAAAAAATCAATCAAGCAAACAACAAAAAGTCTATCAAATCATTCAAGAACACACATTCAAATATCAAGTAAAAATTGATAAATCAATTGAATTATATCAATATTACAACAATAAATATACTACAAAAAATCTATTCAAATAGCTATTATTTATTAAAGCATACAATTATTATCCAAGGACTGAAGTGTCAATCCATCGAAAAATATTAATCAGCAATAGTCTAGCAAATACATCAAGCTATTAATTGTGAATTCTAAGTTATTTGTAAACCAGATGGTTCCAGGCTCATGAGGTGAGCTAAGGTTTGGAGGGATAGGATCTTTTCCTACCTTTAACAATCTAGAGACGGGGTTCTTAGTATTGTTACTGTTGAATTAAAGATGGAGTCTTTGAATTCAACAAATATCCTTAAATATTGTGCTATTTTTTATTGATTTAATTATTATCATAAATTTCTTAATCTTGAATAAAACTATTATTCAAAGTAAACATTACCCTATTGGAGTCAATCCTAAACCACAATTTAAAGGTACAACCTTGGGGTGATTTGGAACTGACTTACCAGTTTAGTTAATTCAAAATTTCCATTTGAAATCGCTACCTATTTGAAATTAATCTTACTTGAATCACTTTTTCTGCTAACTTGTCATGGTATTCATTACACGAAATCTGAGCAGAATATTCGTATGCAAATGCAATTTTATTTGTGTGGTGGAAAGGCTACAGCTTTTTTTTTGCTACGGACAACAATAATTTTATGTCCAAACAAGCAGGAGTAATAGCAAGTCTTGTCTGTATTTTCCTAGGATGCATAAATGGATAAACTCTAATCTTGGTCTTCATCATTACAGACCACATATATATGCAGATACGTAATCTGCTTGTATTTGCTACACTCAGATGTTCCCTTCCCTGGCTCTAAAATGGTCATGTTTGCATCTTTTGCCATCAAAAGAGAATCTTTTGCCTTCAAAGTCTCGATGCGGAAATTTTGATCAAATCCTTTCTTAGTGTCTTTCCCGCTGCAGTTTTTGGAATTGCACTCACAAAAGCCACCCTGCGAACCTTCTTGTAAGGTGCCACCTGAAATAAGACATACTTCTGATTATTTCACAGCACTCGAAGAGTTTGAAGTCAGTCCTAAAATTCCAATCTAATAATGAGAAATCAGAACTCAATAAGCTGTGCTCAAGTTTCAATATTTTAAAAGAAAATGACCTGTTTGGCAACAAAGTCGACAACAGTAGCTTCAGAGAGTGTGCTGCCCTGTTTCCTTACGATACAGGCCATCGGAACTTGCCCTGCTTCTTTGTCCGGAAACCTGCACCAAAGAATAACAATTTCACCGATCCGTCATACAACATAGAAACTCATGATTACCAATGTTTTACTCAAGAGTTTTTCAGTAGTACAAAGCTCTCTGAATAGGAGTTGATTCAGCTATCAGCGTTTAAGCCTGTTTCAAAGAGATGGGTAATGTAGATGTTTCATGCTATAAGTGAGAATGCAAAATCAATTATTCCTTACTGTATCACTGCGACATCAGCAATCTCAGGATGAGATAGCAGAAGTGGTTCTACTTCTGCTGGAGCAACCTATAAATCAATGCATAGAATATCCAATTCATCATAACAAGTCAATCCTATTAAAACACGAAATTTCCACAGCTTATGATAGATTAGTTTGATAGTTTCTTGTAAACAATTTTTCCATCAACTATCATAAAAACACATTGACAAAAAAGATAATTGTTTATATGATTAAATTCAGAAACTATCAAACTAAATCAATTTTATTGAAACAAATAAGCTTTTTTTTTTTTGATAAATAAGGGGCCGAAGCTGAGAAGGTTGTATTAAAATTAAAAGTATAAGAGTTTACAAGACTTGAAGCCTCAACAGAAGATAAAACAAATAGAATCATGACTTAAACTTCTCCTGCTCTTAGTAACTCCACAAATGAGAATTCTTCAAGCCTCAATTTCATTTGAAGTGTGACCAAGCTATCTTCAACCTGCAAAATCAGCTAAGCAAGCATGGATCCTGAAAAAAAGAAGAGGAGGAACAACACAAGTATAGTTAATGTTAGATCACAACAGGTGACCTGCTCGTGTGATGATGGTGCATCACCTCATCCTCTGCCTCACCAATGACCATTGAAGCCATCATGTATCAGAGAAAGCATCACGATGCTGGGAATAATCAACTAACATTGTATACAGGGACCATGGACCATTTGAAACCGCAAGATGGCAGCAGGGAAGGCATTTGTAAAGCAGCCAGTGTGAGTCAAGCAGAGCATGGAACTGACTGACTTTCTGCACCAACCTTCCAGCACCAGCTGACTATTTCTCTGGCAACCTTCCAACACTCAATGACTATCTTTCTGCGACATCCTTCCAGCACACTTTGACTGTCTTTCCTTGGCATCCTCATAGCACTCCCTGACTGCAAACTACATGTAAAACAAGTAGAATATTCTACAGAAGATTAAGAGTGAAACCAATACTGCAATGTGGATCTCTTTGCAAATGGTGTTTGTAGAAGCCATTGTTTCCTTCGCTGCCTTCTTACTTGACTCTCCACTCTTAGAAACATAACTGTCACACTCCTCTTCCTCACGGATGATCTTAGAAGCCTTAACCACAAAAAGCCTTGCTCCTCATGGAGTTATCTGTTTAAGTGTCGTCCCATCAGCTCCCATATTTTCCAATGCATCTGCCATTGTATTGCCTTCTCTATAAATATGGTTAATCGTTATATTTTCAAACTTATCCATCAGGTTTATTGTTGAATCTAGTAAAGATTGTAGTTTCCAGCTCAACACTTTCTTAGCTCTTATCACATTTACCACAAAAGTCGAATCCCCTTCAATTTCTACCTTTGCCAAGTTCAATTCTATGCAAAGGGATAGCCCTAATACTAGAGCTTTAAATTCTGCCATGTTGTTTATATCAATCTCCAATGGTTTTGAATATCTTGCAATAGTTTTTCCCTGCCAAGAGTGAATCACACCACTTGCTCCTGATGGACCTGGATTCCCTTTGGACGCTCCATCAAAATTCAGTTTGAACCATCCAATATTTGGAGGTCTCCATTTACAATTTGCTATGTTTTGTTTGTTGACTTGACACCCTTTTCCAATAACTTGAGGAGTTTTTAAACCAAACCAGTTCTTGAACATACTGCCATCCCAGCCTGTATAAGATTTTGTTTTTTTGCTTTGGGCATGAATTCTTGAGTTCATTGTTTCCACAATGACAACTTCAATCTTAATCATAAGCATTTCTATCTCCATGGATTTCCCTTGGAATACTCTCCTATTTCTCTCCTTCCATAGTTCCCATAATAAAATTGAAGGAGAAATGATCCAAAAATTTCGACACAAGCTGTCCCTAAAAAGAATTGGCCAAGATTTGAATAGTGTGAATATATCATTTGGCAATGTTGTTATCCAACCAAGTTTAGCACAAAGCCATTGCCAACATTCAAGGGAAAAGGGGCATGTTAGAAGCAAATGGTTGACATTTTCCTCACTATTGTAACATAGTGAGCATCTTGAAGGGCCCTGATATCCAATTCTTTTAAACCAATCTGCTGTCAAAATTCTACCTTGCAAAGCCACCCATGTGAAGATACCAGCCTTTGGCATGCACGCTTTGTTCCAACATAATTGAATAGGTAACTGGGTTTTGGTTCTTCCTTGCTGCCCAGATGCTATTTTATAGCCATCCTTCACATTATACCAGCCTGATTTTGATCCATTCCAGATAATCTCGTCCCCTTCCTGCTTAAACAAAATAAATCTGCCATTTAATACTTGTCCAAGGTTATTAATCTCCACCAATGGAATGTCAAGGTCTTCAAATTGTTTCCACTCCCATTTGCAAGCTTGGTTATTGTCTGATAAAATAATGTAGTCACTTACATGAATACCCCATTTTTCTGAACAAATTTGGCTAATTCTGTCTGTGTCCATCAAATTACTAATACTAGGGTAACCTCCCCATGAGTCATTCCAAAATAGTGCTTTCTACCCATGCTTTACATTCCATGATATATGATTAAGAATAATATCACTAGATTTAGCAATAAAGTTCCAAATACGGGATCCCCTAGGAAAATTTGTGACTCTTAATGCCTCTTCACTATTTAAGTTAGTGAGGTATTTGCTTCTAATGATCCTGACCCATTTGAGGTGTGGTTCCTTTTGTATTTTTCAAAATAGCTTAGCCCCAAGAGCCTTATTCTGCCATAACCGATTTTTGATACTCGTGCCTCCAAGCTCAATTGGGTTGCAGACCTTATCCCATGCAATCAGAGCAAACTTCTTTTTTGTGTCTGTGCCTCGCCAAAAGAATTTTCTCAACTTCTTCATCAGGGCCATGTACACTCCACTTGGCATTGAAATGCAAGACATTAGATAAATGGGAATGGTTGATAGAGTTGCTTTCAACATTATAATTCGCCCTACCCATGATAACCACTTTGATTTCCATGACTCCATTCTCCTATCAATCTTTTCCCCGATTGGTTTCCAGGCTGAGGAAGATCTCAAGGATTTATCAACTGTAATCCCTAAGTAAGTGCATGGAAGTCTACCTTCTTTAAATCCTAATAAACTTAGTATTTGATTTTGGACTCTTGTTTTGACATGAAAAAATAAAATCTGTGACTTCTCTTTATTGACTACTTGTCCTGAGGCCTTAGCATATATTGATAGCAGCCTTTTCATCTATAAGGCCTCTCCTCTACAACCTTTCCCAAAGAGAATTGTATCATCTGCAAACTGTTGATGTGTGATTGGCTGAACCAAAGATGTCACCTCCACACCTCTAATAGAACTAGATCTTTGAAGGCTGCATAACTTCCTACCAAGAGCTTCAACCATGATGATGAAAAGGAAGGGAGAGAGTGGGTCTCCTTGTCTGATAACTTTTGAACTTTCAAAAAAACCACATGGATTCCCATTGATCAGGATAGAGAATTTTGGGGTAAAAATGCAGTAAAATAACAAGTTTATCCATGATTTGCAAAACCCAAACCCTTCCATGCATTTGGATAAAAATCTCCAGTCTACTTTATCATATGCCTTTTTGATGTCTAGTTTTATGATTATACTTGGCTGCTTATTTTTTTCAATAGAATGAATTGCTTCTTGAGCAATTATCACTCCATCAAAGATGGATCTTCCCGGAGCAAAGCCTGTCTGTTCTTCTCCTATAATTTTTGGCAATGTCATTTTCAATCTGTTTGCAAGAGTCTTTGTCAGTACCTTATATATTGTGTTGCAAAGTGATATTGGTCTAAATTCATCTAGATATAGTGCTTTATCTTTCTTAGGAATTAAAACAATGAAAGTGTTGTTGATTTCTCTCAAAAATCTTCCTAATGATCTTGCTATTTCTAATACTTTAGTCATTTCCGAGCCCAAAATTGGCCAGCACTTCTGGAAAAAACCTGCTGGGAATCCATCTGGGCCTGGGGCCTTGTCTGGATGAAGCTGATTTAGTGCTTTCAGTATCTCTTCCTCCGTAAATTTTGCCATTAACATCTGATTATCTTCCTCTGAAATCAGCCTAGGGATAACTTCTAGCAACTCTTGTTGAGCTGCAAGATGTGAGCCTTCATGATTGTTAAAAAGATTTGAATAAAATTGAATTATCTCTTTTTGGATCTCAGATTGATCATCTAAGGTTTTCCCATTAACATCATTGATTTTGTGGATTCTATTAGTGCTTCTCCTTTGTTTTGTACTGTTATGGAAGAACTTTGTGTTCTTATCCCCTTCTTCCAACCAAATCTCTCTTGATTTCTGCCTCCAAAAAATTTCTTCTTTGGCCAAAATGTCTTCATAATCCCTTAAAAGCTCCTTTTCCCTGCAAAACATCTCTGAGTTCATGCCTTGTTGGATGATAACTTTTGTATTTTATCAGTTCTTTCAGCCTGTCTACTACAAAGACGTAGCCTTCATTATCAATGTAGCAGAGGTCGCCTGTACGTAGACAGCCATTTTCGTCCATAGCTGAACTAGTAGCTTCTGGATTGCTAAAGTAGCCTGCAATTGAATGCAACAGGTTATAGGTTTACCGTTTAATGATCATCTTCTCACGGGAATCTTTTGGTGATGTATACAAATGACTTTTTAGCGAGAATCCATATCTGCAGGAATTTTTGGTGCACAGAAATTGTGACTTTTCACAGTATTTGAGTTGAGTTAATTTTCAGGGTTACTAGAATAAGCTTGTGAGCTTGGCAGCACTTGACCTTGTAAGAAAAAGTCAAACAACTTCTAGCAATGCAAAATTAAATTGAAAATACTTTGAGACCAGAAAGAAATGTTGAATAAGGAGAAATATAAGGGATATTTAAGCAAATGACATTGTGCATTGCATCCGATGCTTGCGGTTTCTCCTTTCCCCATTCTCTGGAACTAAATATTACTGCTAATAACCCTTGGTAGCCACACCCAATTCTTGAATGTGGTTTACTACTTGCATATAAACTTCATAATGTATTTTTATATTTTGAATTCTCAGTCTTAAATATGAGATAAGCGTTGTATATTTCTTATGTTTAATGAATTGGATGTTACTATTTTTATTAGTGAGAGAAATTCGTTTTAAGTGTTATTTTGAGTTTTTTTATTTTCATCTATGTTTTAAAGTATTTATCTTTAATGTTTGTATATTTCATTCAATTTGTAAAATCATTTTCAAGATGTCTATTGATATTCACACATGCTTAAGAATGAATTAAGATAGATTCATTATTGAATTGAAGAATAATTGAATTTTATCAATAATGAATTTTTTTTACTATTTTATCCAAAAGAATTTCCTTAGTTAAAAATAATACATATTATTTTTGCTGTCTATTTAATCTATATCACTTCAAACAGAATATGCACTACTATTATACAGATTTATCAAACTTCTTTTTCTCTACAATAAACTTAAGACTTTGTTATACTAAGACCCCCACTATTGTAGTAATTTAAATTTTGTGAAGGTTTATTCTATTGCATTTTTTAATTTTTGCTACATATTTGGTGGCACTATGGGCGACGTTATTGAAATGATGGGGAGTAAAAGCTGGGTCACACTCTTTTCATTTGACTATTAAGCATCTGACGAATGCACCCCATTTTCATTCCATCATAAACTTACCAAATGTTCACAGCAGTTTTGGGTAACCTTAATTAATTTCCATCACAAACTTACCACATGTTCACAAGCATAGGGAAGGAAGAAAAAGTTTCACACCTTTCATAATTGTTGGGCCCTGAAGCCACAACTCTCCCATATGATTTGGAGGGAGAGCAATGCCAGAATCAGGATCCACTATCTTTGCATCAGTATTTGGGGCCAACATGCCTGCTGTTCCGTAGTGTCTGCTCTCCTCTTGGGTATCTGTGGATGCTCCTATTGCTGTTGTTTCTGTCAGCCCATAACCCTGGAAAAAAATGTTACTCCAATTGGAAAAGAAAAACAAGGCTTAAAGTATTAAGGCTTCAATGTCAAAAACAAAAACAAAACCTCTTTCTTCTAGAAAGTCGTCATAATAATTTTGAAAACATCCACATTTGATATCACTTTTCGTGATCCATGGTCTTCATGATGTATCATGAAGGGTGATCTAAAATATCAAGATATGATCCATGATCCTCATAATAAATCATGAAGGGTAATCTAAAATATCAAGATGTATTGTGTAACAATTTTCAAAACCCTGAATATTTTGGATCTGAGACATCCATGGTTTAAATCACGTTATTCATTAAAACCACAGATGTCAAATTAAATCTGAAGGTGATCCAAAGCATTGGCAATTTAGACATTTGTTATAAATTTCATAGATTTTGAAAGGATCTAAATCTGAAGGTGATCCAAAGCATTGGCAATTTAGACATTTTTTATAAATTTCATGGATTTTGAAAGGTGATCCGAAACGTAGATGATTTCAAACCTTGTTATCACATTATTTCATAATCCTTTTTCTTTCTACCAAAATTGAGGTTAAGGAAAGACCCAAAACAAGGAGGGCTAAATTACCTGCATAATTGTGACGGAGGGAAATCTAGAAATAAACTCTTCAGTTAACTCCTTGCTGAGGGGTGCCCGACCACAAATCACAGAATGCAGAGACTTCAAATCATACTTCGTAGCAATCTCTGTTTTTGTCAGAGCCAGCAATATTGGAGGTACAACAGGCAAATAGGTCACTCTGTACTTTTCAATGGCCCCAAGCATTTCCCCTAACTCAAACTTAGATAGCACAACAATAGTTGACCCAGAGGTCAGCAGCCCACATGCAAAAGCTGCAAGGCCATAGATGTGAAACATGGGCACAGTGCACAAGTAACAATTATCAGAAGTGGTAGGCTTTGTCATAACACAGGCCATGGATATGAGGTTTCTGTGGGTGGAGATGACACCTTTGCTGAGGCCATGAGGTCCGCCAAAGACCTTGTGGCAGAGGCACCATCATTGTTGGTTGTTAATGTTGCCTAACTGATGCCTGGAATTGTTGATATCAGAACTAGTGGTAGGTTGGCATCAGCCAATTTGTTTACCAGTTCTGATGTAACGAAGGCCAGGACAGCAGAAGAGTCTGTGGCCTGCTTTCTGATCTCTGCAGCTGTATTAAGTGGATTGGTGGTTGTGACAATAGCGCCCACAGACATAATTGCCATGCAGATGATGGGGAAGTACACCGAATTCGGCGAGAGGAGGAGAATTACATCGCCTTTCTTGATGCCCATTTCGGCTAACCCTGCTGCTAACGATCTGACGCTCTGCCATAGCTGGGGAAGGTGATTTTGTATCCTGTTGCAGAGTCAATGAAAGCGATCTTCCCAGTGTGGGGATGCTGCGAGACGAAAGCTGGGAGGCTCAAGTACTCGTCTTGGGGAAGATTTAGTGGCTTTCGCTTGCTGTAGTAAATAGAATTTGTTTTGCAGTATCCACTGCTAGGATCCACCTGCAGAGCTATTATTGATGTCATATTTACTTAACAAAAATAATAGAGCTCTCTCAATCCTTCAACAAATTTGTTCACCCAATACCAATGGCAAGGAAGAAAAATGAAAGGAAATCTCTGATTGAAACTCCCTGTGGCTGCATATAATTTGATATTTATATTTTTGGAGGATCAGGTCAATTAAGTTACGTGTTGGAAGCCATGCACGTGCTACAAATCAGGAATATAAATATAAGAGAAACTAGTACGTGCTATAATTACGTGAACTTCATGTTGCATATGTTTTTAGATCTACAATGTGTTTCACACCATTAGGTACATTCTGTTCTTGTGAAGTAGAGATTAATCCCAAGCAATGAGAATTTTTTTTAAAATTTAAAAAAAAAATTAATGAAGCAAGGTTAGACAATAATATAATACAATCAAATAGAGATGATGTTCTCACACTCTTTAGATGAGAACACTCCTATAAATTATAGTTGCAACAAATTCATGCATCTACTCATATAAACTATAACACAAAATATATTAAAGATCCTAAATTAATACATCAAAACTGTATTTAAATTGCAGATATTTATTAGGATTATGTGAAAACTTAAAATGTATTTCCTCCACTCTATATTTTCAACCATTCAAATATAATTTGCATAAAATATATTTAATTTATTCAAAATATTTTTGGAAGAAAGGGTATTTGTCTTATATAAAATGATTTAAATTAATAGCTATGTCACAATGTTACATTGAGTTGTCAAGTTAGAGGAGTAGATAGACAAGTTAGGTAGTGGGAGCATTCACCTAGCCGCATATGTGATAAAGTTGCTACTCTATGTAGATGACATTATCTTAATGGTAAAAATGACATAGTCTACAAGAACACTTGAGAGTTCTATCTTAGCTATTTTGTTAAAGGGGCGAATGCAAGTGAACATTAGCAAAACTAAGGTCATGATCTTGATCTTGAGAAGAAAAAAGGAGCAAATAAGTTTTGAGTTTGAAGGAAGCACCTTGCAAGTGGTAAATGAATACAAATATTTGGGCTTTTATTTTTGCAACAACCTCAGTTGTGAGGCTTGTAGGAAAAAGAGGATACAAGGGGGATGTAAAGTGCCCTATACATGTGTTTCAAGACAAATGCAAATTTATTGATTTATGGGATCATAAAATAAAGAAAATGTTATTTGGGTTGCTTGTTACATATTTTTTTCTTAATTAATTTTTGAAGTCAAAGTAATTATAATTCAAACATAGGTGTATGTCATAATGCACAACTTGTTTCGTATGCATCAATTTTTTATTTTTTTTGTTGAAACATCATCAATGTACCTAATGCACATATTTTTTGGATATTTTTTAGTATTTTACTATTTTTCCATGTGTAGAACAATGAACTTGATGTTCAAAGAAAAATCTATGTTCAATAAAACATAGAAAATAAATATAATAAAATAAAAATATATTAAAAATTATACTTTTTTGAAAGATCATTCAAAGAACTATGATATTGCAAATTATCTTATCAAGTTCATTCCATTTGAAGGTCCAAACCGAAGTTTGAAATTGAAATTTCTGAGGAAAATTTGAGGTAGAGAGTAAAAGTGGCCAACCAAGGACCTTTGTTCAAAGGTTTTTGAGACAAAGATACCTTCGTTCAAAGGTATGTCATTCCAAAAAATAAAAATAAACAAATACCTTCAAATGAAGGTAATTTCCAAAAAAGGAAAAAAGGGACCTTCGTTCGAATGAAGTTCCTTTTTTCCTAGAAAAAATTTCGAACGAAGGTGTTTTTACTTGCATTTGAGATAAAAAAAAGTTTAATTTCCCAAGTTTGGGACCCATTATTGTGGGATGACTTAACTTGTCCAAACACCAATATGGAAATTAAAACTTGCATGTGAGAAATTCAAACTAGTCAAGTGGATAAAACAACTCAAATGAAAAAGAGAATAAATTATGGCAAGCAATTATATCCCAAATGTGATCACTAGCAAAAGTACTATATAGGAGAAAAATGAAAATGGATAAATTAAATGCTAATACCCTAGCTAAGAACTAGCTCACACCATCTTAGGTGAAAAATAGGGAGGTGGAAAACACCTACAAAGGAAATACATGCAATATTTTTTCATCTTTGCATGTTAAGATTAGTGGAAATGGAATGACATTACATCATGGAGTGTATGGCATAAAAAGAAATTTGGACCAAATATGTGGATACTTTAAAATATGAACCTTTAACAACTTTAATTGAAGAAGAGATAACAAAAAATTAACAAACTAATAGATAAAAAATTATAGTAGAAGATCTAGGATCAATAAAGAAATAAGGGACAATTAGAAGTAGGAGTTTGGTCTCTTGGATGTTATTAAGAAAATTTATTCATTTAAGCAATTCATTTTGACTTTACGTGTGTATGCGACATATGGTGGATAATACTTGTATTTGGAATATTGTAACAATACAATTCCAACACTTAAACTTGGAATATTGTAACAATACAATTCCAACACTTAAACTTGGAATTTCTAGGATATTTGGATCTAGAATTTTCTTTCTTCTTGTCCTTCTTCAAGATGTATTTACTCTCCAATCTTCCATGAAAATTTAAGGCCTCTTTAGAAGATTTGAATGTTTTTTTTGCATCTCCTTTAAATGAGAGTAACAAAACTAACGCTTCATCCATTTCAAGTTTTAAGGTGGTACTTTTGGATACTATCCCCAAGTGATATGATTTTGACAAAGAACATAAAATTTTCATGCAATGATCCTTCTATTTCATTTTTAATCCATCAAATTGCAACTAGGTCATTATCATATTGAATACATTTTAGTAATCCATCATTATAATACAGTTTGTAGAGTCTATTCCTTTATGGGAGTATCACTAAAAAAATATAGAGTAATTCTAGCAGTGTAATAATACCTACACAACTCTCCATAAACCCTCCGTCTCAAGAACCTAATAAATATGAGAAGCAATACATGAAAACATAAAATAGTAATTATTAAATTATTAGCTCAAACCAACCAAAATGTGGTGCTTAGATCCCCAATCAAAAATCTAATAGCTGAATTGCAAGATGAGTCCACATCCTTAAAATAACATATTCCTTCCACTTGCCATAAGATTTCCATAATTAATTAACAAATTTGGGTGTTCCATTTTAACTCTATTGTCTCCATTCAAAGATGCCCTATGACATGCCATAACATGTATCATAAGTTGGTCAACAATTGTAACTCCATCTTACAACCCTTATGTGTCATAGATTCTCTTACATTTTTGATGTGGGACATCCAACTTCTAGATTCCATTTAAATTTTTATTGGGAAGTTGATTGAGCTGCTTCTTAGACATTGTAGATCTCAAAGAGGTTCATGCTATTGTAATTATTTTCTCTAGTTAAGGCTTGTTTCAAATTTTTTGGGGGACCAACAATGATCTCTAGACTTGTGGAAATTGTATTGTCATGTTCTATAACCTAAATTTTATGTATTTTTGTTCTTCATATTAGGATGTATAAAATTTAGACAACTTTCCTAACATTTATGACATGATTGCAAATAAAAAATTCTAGTATTTACAACCAACTTTTTTTTTTATTGATATATTGATCTACCTCAACATTATTATAAAATGTGTATTTAACATTATAGAAATGGGTAGGAACAAAAGTAAATCAATATATTTTCAACAATTATAAGAATGTATATGTAATCCACTATAAATTGGATATCTTTCTCTAGAATAAATTTAATGAAATGGAATAAAATGGCTACCATCCACGAGATGCCATTAAAAAGATCAAAATCTCAATTTTATAAGCCACACAATACAACCAAAACAACATTTCAAATTTTAGCGACAACAATTTTTTTTTATGCTAAGTTCAAAACAATTTTTTTTTTTTATGCTAAGTTCAAAAAAAAGAATGAAGATAATAAAAATGATGTGGAGTGAAGGAATGTTTTTCTGTATTTATCTTAAAGCACTCAAAGCAAATATGAGTTTATTATAACCATTACTAATGAATAATAAACACCACATAATCCCTTGAAATGTCTATTTGTGGGCACAATTATACATCATCTCAAAATCTTTGTTGTTGCAATTAACATCTGGATGATGGAGGATGCATTTACTAGGCTTGCATTATGATCAATGTGAGTGTGATGTAAGTGATGATAATACATCATAGCTATTTGATGGCAATGAGACCAGAACCTTGCAATGATCCTCACTCTTAAGCCTATCAACTTTATGTCTTTCACCATCTTTTAAAACAAAAAATGAACAAATTAAAGCAACAAGTGAATAAACTACTTTTCTTTAGGCTTAGTTGTGAATGACCTCAATCCATAGAAATCCTAATGAATGAATCCAATGATAGAGAAGAAAGAATAGGACATTGTAGCTATACATAAAGGTTCAACATAGGCAAAAAAGTGACCACTTGCAAGGCATTGGATTTGTAGTGAACAAACATGGTCGTATGAACAAGGGTAACTATAGATTTTAACTTAGGTTGACAAATTTGTACCTACTTTGCATTCAGATATGAAGGTGACAAGTAGAAAATGCTTTCACTATAAAAGAATTGCCTAAAGTGACTCAATTTTTTTGTCAAACATATTATACATACTTTGAATTGAATCTACACCATACATGTATAAAAAATTGAGATACTTCAATGAATGGCCATATCTAATAAGAAGTTTCACTCTTACTATTAGCATACATTTCCCAATATCAATAATCTAAAATATGTTTAAATATAGAAAATGTATTTTCTAAATTTCTATAATATGAGAACACACTCTTTCTCATAAATATAAAAATAAAGGTTTAGGAAAAAAATTGAGTGATCTAAAATATTGGTATGTAAAGTGGTTAGGAATCTCCTAGAATGATTAAACATGAGAACAAGAGGGCTCAATGATTAAGCTTGTGATAGAAAGAATGAGAGTACATATTGTTGGGTTGGTATCCACGAATTGAAAATGTTTTAAATATTGTTCGGTTGGGTTAGAGTGCAAAGCTAACCATTTTTTATTCTTATAAATTAGACATTTTTCTAAATATTCGTTGAAGAAACTTTTAAGGACATGTTCTCAGGAGATCAAAAATATTGTGGGGAATAATGGGTTATTGTTTTTAATTATTCACCACATCGCCCACCCCAAGTTCTACTCACGTTTCAAATATGTACGTTGCAAGATATAGTAGGAGTCACGCACATATTAATGTTTGCTAGATTTTGTTAATTTTTATTGGAAAAGCAAGGTATTAATATGTTTAGATCAAATTAGAATGTATATATAATTTGGTAGGTAGGTTCAGCTGGTAGTAATTTATTATTATTATTTTTAAAATATTAAGATTTTATAGATTCACTTTTTATTTTATAATAGTTTATTTAAAGTTTTTAGTTGGTGAATGTATTTGGATGCTATTATCATTTTTTTCTTCTTTGTTAAGTTATGATGTTTTATTTGAGTCATCAACATTTCTATTTATAAATTTTTTGTATCATATTTTTTGTTACAAATTGATTTGTCCACTACTAGGCATGCTTATGTACTAGGTTTGATCTCTCATGTGGTTGTGTTGCTACATGATCTTGGATGTAACTCCCTACGTAACATGATATTCACACAACATTAGTAACCATATTGAAATCCATTTGCAACACAAGTGACTATGTCTCACACATACAAGTACTATCACAAACCAATTCATTGTGCTTGCATTCAACTCCCCACATAATGTGTAACTCAAGTAGAATGATGTCACACAATCGTGTAGAACTTCTAACTCCATATGCGACTCATGTAATCCTAGAAGCCATGTTTTATGAACTAAAACACATCCTTCATCTCTTGCAAAACCCCTTGCACTATGCAATATTTATGTAATGCCAAAGATTGTGTTGCATAGTTCCATAAATGATGTATTTTATTTTTCACCACATCTAAACATGTTTGTGCTACCACGCAAGGAACATAGTCCAAAATTCAACATAGTACCTCAATTCAAGTAAGTTGGAACCCAACACAACTAGAGTAGTTCAATGCTGAGACACATATCAATACAACATGCAACCAAAAGCCGAATATTTAGATGTCAAATTTAGTCATATATAAGAGTTCAACTATCTCAACTATTTTAACTTCTATAACAACCATTACCTTATCAACTAGTAATCTATAAGTATATATATGTAACATCAATAAGTAGGCAAAAATAGCATAAATAAAAGAAAAAACAAAACCATACATCTTCCTTGAGACCATGTCATGTACAAAATACATAGATTAATAAAAATTTCTATGTAATTTCTATTTTTTTCTCTATTTGAACCATGCTTCTTTTTTTATTTTTGCATGTACACAACACTTATATATCCTCATTTAAAGCATTTCCTTTATACCTCCTTAGATATTGACAATTGGTATTCAAATACTTCATTTTACATGTCATATCTAATGAGATCAAAATACTTAAAGATTAGTGTCAAGCCATAAGATTCACCATATTATCTCATAAGATAATTTAATCAAGTTAGTATGGAAGAAATGAAAATTTTAGTTTATAATGATCAAATATCAAATTTAAAAGGATCTTGAAGAACAATAAACATGTTTTTCAACCTATATCTACACCTAAATAAAGTCACTTTCACCATCATCATCTCATCATAGTCCAATAGTACACATTATCACTTGATCACCCATTTATCACATAAGACCCCTGACACTTAACAATTTAATTAAATAACTCCTAGTTGTTTAATTAAATTAGGCTAACATTATTCGTTAGTTTAATAAATTATTATATATAATTATCCATCATGTATTAATGTATTTATGCATACTTATCCACACATTTATTCAAATATTTATTTATTTTATTCATATCCATTAATAAATTAATTAATGTTAATTTCCACCTAATATGCACCTATCCTTCATTTAATTAATCATTAAATCATTAAAATCTACTTCACTTGGTTGACTATTAGTCTAATCCATTCACTTAGATTTACTCCTAGTCCCACTCACCAATCTAATTGACTTCACTCACTCATGCAATTAGTTAGCTATTTCATGTAAATAGTCAACTCGCCTTAATTCTTGCATGCACTCAATTGACTACTTCATGCAAACAGTTAACTCATCTATCAACTTTTTCATCTCCCTTGTAAATTTTGAGTTGAGTAATAATTATTTTAACTAAAATTGGAATATTGTGCAACTCTCCTATGCTTGTCACCTCACTCTTCATTTGTTCAGTAATCATGGATTAGACTTGAGATTCTAGATTGAATCTCAGTCATTCATTTGATTCTCCTAAAAGTCTATAAATCAAACCCACTATTCATCATTTCACAAGCATTCATTCTTACATTCATATTTTGTCAGTATGGTATCCATAGTATGTAGTCGTGATGCTAGTGAATTGAATACCCACATTCCAAAATGAGAAAACCCTCATCTTGTGTTCTATTTGAGGTTTACATGAGTAGAATTAAGTGTTTTGATTGTTTGATTTTGATGCTTATTTATTTGAATTCTACTTTTCATGCATCCAGTTTGGTTAACCCAATGTGAACTAGACCATGTTTTGCATATTGTTTTGTGAATTTTTAATTATAGGTTCTACTTCATTATTTTCTCCATTTAGTCTTGTAAGTTAAAGATTCAATATTTTTATAATCTTTCCATTTAAGGCTGAATTACTTGTAGAGAGATGTGTGCTTCATACAAGACCTCAATAAGAGATATTCTAGATTCATTAGAAAGAATATTTTGAGAGATTTCTAAAAAGTGGTCGTAGTAAAGATTTGAATAAGCATCAAGGAAGATATGGTAACTTGAAGTTGACCTTGCAATTTAGTTTTTCAAAAAAAATTGACACATAAATTTTGAAAAAAAAAATCTTGCAATCTAGGTGAGAAAATTAAATTATTTTTTTTGGTGAGTGGATAGAAATATTTTCTTATATTCAATTTATAAAATAATATGTCTTGAAAAAATATATCTAGTATTGCATGCTATAACAAAAAGATTGTATGTAGTTGTAGAAGATTTGCAAGTTATTGCACGTTAATGAAATGAAGAAAAAGGGATCTTATGTCTCAAGTGCTTAGAACAATATGATCTAGGTGCCTTTCTCTAAGATTTCATTAGGAAAGAGATCACAAAGGGGTTAAGATTGACTTTCAACCTTGAGGTGAGCCAATCCAACCTTGGATCTCAGTTCCTTAGGATAGTAGGAAAGATCTAAGATAAATTTGGAATGATTGAAAATGCTTAAACTAAATGGATGATTAGACCTAATGCATATAATAGAAATTCTTGAAAATTTGACAGACTAAAGCAACAATTTACTAGCTGATATGAGAAGTATAGAGGACTACAAAAATGCTCAGAAAAGTTGGTTTTAAGGTGTCCTCAAGGACTCATTCACCCCTGGGAAAATGGGTATTTGTATAGGGGTTTTAACCAACTTTTGAGGTCCATTGGTGAAAGATCTAAGCTTCCAATTTCTCTAGGTTTGACTTTTAGAAAGATGGAAATAAAAATTGCAAGTGAGTTTTCTTAGCTTGGCAACAATGATGACAACTTTGACAATTTTGAAAAATAGCTCCTTATATCTCTTTTGAATTCTTCTTCATTTGTAAATATGCACATACAAAGAGAAGCAAAAATGTTTTTTTTGGGTGAATGGTGGTTTTCCTTCGTCAAACCTCATGTTGGTAATTAAACATTGATAATGAAATAATGACAAAGTGAAGGAATTGATGAATGAACACTTGCTTGTTACAACTCACCAAACCCTTAATGGTTTCCCTTAGAGGACCGTAGTCAAACACATCACTCTAAGGCTTGGATCTTGCATGAATTGGCTTGATTGATTGATTGATTTGATGCTTGAATGCTTGAAACCCACATCACAATGCTAGCTCCAAAACATGACATGAACACACATGAACTTTGACATGATGATATGATCTTGATTGTTGTTATAGATGACTGATAAATCTTCTTTTCAATGCTCTTGACAATAATTTTCTCTCATGAATTGCTTGCATTAGGTTGCATGTCATTTCGTGTTACAATAGAAATATTGCATTGGGTTGCATTTTATTGCATGTTCTATTATAAATCTTGCATGAAATTGCATTTGTTTGTGGAAGATTTATATGTGAATCCATGCTACAATGAAAAGCCTACATTAGGTTGGATGTTACAATAGAAAATTTATACAAGTTTGTAATTGATTGCATGCTATATTAGAAATTTTGCATGATGTTGCATGTTTTTATAAAAAAATAAATAGAAATATCAAGATAAGACTATTAGGAATGTGAAAAAAACATAATTTTTTTATTGATTAAAAAAAAGTTTTTTAAAAAAAATTTATTTATTCGGTTTGTTCCACCAATAGAAAGCTTGCATTAGATTGATTGTGATTGAATGATACAATAGAAATCTTGTACAAGGTTTCATGTAATTTCATGTTATATTAGAAAGCTTGCATTAGGTTGCTTGTGAGTGCATGTCATAATAAAAATCTTGCGTGAAATTGTGCATGTTTACAAGTGGTTGTAGAAGATTTGTATGTGATTGCATGTTACTATAGAAATATTATATTGAGTTGCATGTGAGTGTATTTCATATTAGAAATCTTGCATGAAGTTACTGTGGATACATAGAATTTTTGCATGTGATTTCATATTACTATAAAAATATTGCATTAGGTTGCATTTGAGTGTATCTCATTATAGAAACATTGCATGAGGTTGCATGTGTTTGCATGTGATTGTAAAATTTTTACATATGATTTTCAAAAAATATCCTAACATTTTATACATAGGACATGTTAGGAATTGGTGTTGTACATATTGCATAACATGAATTATTTTGATTGTGTAAAATAGATAGATATTTATTTATGGTCAATCTAAGAGATGTTTTTACCCACATTAAATATTTATTTGGGTCCACTTGTAAAGTTGTATACAACATTGGGTTATTATTTTATGTGTGAGAGACATTGAATAATTAATTGGGAAACATTTAATAATGTAAAAACTTAGTATCAAAAAGTAAATGAGGGGTCCATGGTTTTGTGTAATCATGGTTTTGAGGCATATGGTTTTATCTTACCACTTGGTTGTATTTGTGTGAGCTTGAATCTGTATAAGAAAGCATGTGTTTAGTGGTTAAGGTTGGTTGAGTGAGTGGGATGCTATTGTATTGAGTTTCTCTTGTAAGTGCATATGTGAAGCATGGAATGAAATGTGTGGTTTCATGCTTGGACACATGAAGAGTGCTAGTGCAGGAGCACCTTAAGGTCTTTTGGAAGATCTTAGTGATTTTTGGCTTGTATGTGGTTCTAGCCAACCACCAAGGGAATAAGGACTGTGTTATAAAGTCCCAAGTGTGTTTTTGATGTGTTTGTTATGGAAAAATTAGGTTGGTTTAGAGCTTTGAGGTTTGGAAAAGTCTTAGTGTAGAGATTAGGAAAAACTAGACAATGTTGTCTTAGGAATTTGGCCTAAAAGTTCAAAAAAGGCATTAATGGTGTTCTAAGCCTGACCTAAGGGTCCTAACACGTGGGAGAAAGGTATATAAGGTCATCCAAACCCTAATACCTAGGTTGGAAGTTCATTTTAATGAATTGAGACTTGGAGAGCATATTGTGTGATTGGAATTCAACAACTTTTGAGTGAATATTTGTGTTTGAGCCTTCATCCAATCAATGATGGATTGAAAGGTCTTGGATGATGGTTTGAGGCTTTCCATTGTGTCACTTATTTACTGTGTGAGGCATTAGATTTTCCATTTAGTTCAATTGTTTTCTATTTTGCAAGTTTTTGGAGTTTTGGCCTTATAGCTGGTTTAGGCCAGTTTTTGGAAATCATGATCCCCAATTGAATTCCCATGGAAAGGATACCATGGCCACTTGGAGTCAAGTAGGAGACTTTTTTTACAGTGTAAAGAGTGTGTTTGGAGTCTTGGTTTGCAGGGGAAGAGTTGAATTCATCAAACACTAGGCGAGTGCAAGTGCATTCTAGCTAGTGGCTTGGAGAGGACAACAGTAAAGAAAGCTGACAAATGGATTGGTTTTTTCCAATAAAGAGCATGAGAGTGTGGGAACATGTAGTCTAGACATGTGTGTGCAAGGAGGAGAGTTGAGGAGGTCATTGAAGCCCTCAAAGTTGGAAAAAGGAGCCAAAACCCTAGAAACCCTTGAAATTAGGGGGTATGAGGACAATCCTATGTACGGACACTTGTAGAACCTTACACTTGGTCAATATTGAAGCCTAGGGTACTACTAAAGGAATATCCAAAAATATTTGGGGGTTGTTTAGGCCGTTTTTGAGAAAAGCCAAGATATCAGGTTCTACGAGGCCTAGAAACTAGAAATTCTTGAAAGCAAAGGGAAAAAGGTGAAAGTATCCAATGAAATGATCAGTGAGGATTCAAAACACCTAAAGAAAAACAAGACCACCTTACCTTAGCCCTATAGTGGTTAGGACACACTTGGGTCAGTGTGGAGCTCAAGGAAGCCCAGTGGTGGAATGGGAGTGTTGGTGAAGATTTTGAAATTGGTGGAGAGACCTATAAGGTGTTAGGGGTTTAGGAGAAATCCATGAGTTGGGTAGAGTTGAATACCCTAAGAAGACCAAAGAATAGGTCTTGGGAAGAGCAAGAGTGCTCTTGAGGTATAGGGATCCCCATCAAATTGGTATCAAAGCCAATAAAGGCTTGGGAATTGAAACTATTGAATGTCAGAGAGAAGTGAATCCATAGGAGAGAATACCATGGTGACCAATGTAGAGCTAGCTAGAGACTTGACAGAGCAATGAAAAGAATAAGTGTCTTGAATAGGCTATGGAAGAGATGAAGCAAAAATTGGAAGAAGTTGTTGAAACGACAAGCAAGATGAAAGTGTAGTTGTCAAAGGACAAAGATAAGGGTAAGAATCAAATAGAGGAAGACATAGAACCAAAACCTGACCCTCCATTAGCAGAGGAACCCTTCTCAAAGCATTGAAGGCATTGAGTGGCAAGGCACTTGAAGGTATCCCTGTGTTCACAGGAAGAATGGATGCAGAGTTGGTTATGGAATGGATTGAGGGAATGGAGAATCACTTTGAATGTGATGAGATTACAGAGGCACAAAAGGTGAAGATAGCCAAATCAAGGCTAAGAGGACAAGAACTAACTTGGTGGAAGTTTCTACAAGAAGAAAGAGAGAAGGAAGGAAAGAAACCCATAGGAAGTTGGAAAACTATGGTGGCTAAAGTGAAGGAGAACTATCTACCTAAAGACTATGATATTCAATTGCACAAGAAGAGACAAAATCTTAGACAAAGAGACCTAGATGTAGCTGCATATACAGAGGAGTTCCAAAAACTAAGCCTTAGATCTAGAGTGCAATAAGTTGAAAGCATCAAGGTTGCTAGGTATCTAAATGGTCTTAGATGGAACATACAAGAGGAGTTGAGTCTTTTCACACTTACTACCCTCCATAGCTGCTATCAAATGGCTATTAAGGTGGAAGAGAAATTGAAAAGGAAACAAGATTCCAATACTAGGGGTAAAGGAAGAGGTAGAGACCTTAGAGGTGGACATAGAGGAGGTTTTGGTGGAAGAAGCCAAGAGAACAAAGGGCAAGGTGATTACAAAGGTGGAGAGCAGTCCCATGAGACAAATAGTAGAGAGGGTTACAGAGGTAGAAGCTCAAGCAATGGAGGAAGAGGTAGATTCAGAGGCTTTGGGAGAAGCTCTCATTTTTCTTCCATGAAATGCTACAATTGTGGACAGTTGGGTCATCTGGCTTATAGGTGTCCTGACAAGCCAACATCTTCACAAAGTGAGAGGAAGATCAACTATGTTCAAGAAGAGGACTGCTCCAAACAATCAGAGATGAGTCTAGATTCAGAGAAAGGTGAGAATCTCATGTTAAGGAGAATTTTGATCAAAGCACCTACCGAGGATGAACACAAACAAAGGAGAGCTCTTTTTAGAGTCAAGTATAAGATACTAGGAAATGTTTGCAAGGTCATCATTGATTCAGGGTCTACTGATAATGTCATCTTAGAGGAGGCAATACAAAAGTTGAAACTCACCAAGATACCCCATGTGTGCCCTTACAAGGTTACTTGGTTGAACAGGGGGTAGAATATACTAGTCAATGAACAAGTGTGGGTTGAGTTTACTATAGGAAAGTATCATGATAGGATACTATGTGATGTGTTACCAATGGATGCATGCCATCTGCTACTTGGCAGACCATGGCAATATAATAGGGAGGTAGTGCATCATGGCAAGGAGAATAAGTGTTCATTCAAGAAGGATGGAGTGAATTACAAAATATAGTCTTTTTTAGAAGAAAATATAGTGGAAAAGGTAGAAACCAGTGTCCTTTTGTTGAGTGGAAAGGAATTTCTAAAAGACATCAAGGAGGAAGATGGAGTTGTCTATGCAATCATGTTGAAGCCACAAGAAGAGGAGTTGCCTAATTAGCTACCTATGACAGCAGAAGTGAAGCGACTATTGGATCAATTCAAGGACATTATTTGTGAAGGTACACCAGCTACACTACCACCTAAGAGAGCAATCAGTCATCAAATAGACTTTATAGTAGGAGAAACACTACCTAACAAGGCTGCATACAAGATGACACCAGAGCAGAACAAAGAGATAGCAAGGCAAGTTCAAGAAATTTTGGACCAAGGGTTGATCAGAAGAGCATAAGTCCATGCGTTGTTCTAGTTGTGTTGGCACCTAAGAAGGGAGATAAGTGGAGGATGTGTACTGATTCTAGGGCCATAAATAGGATAACCATCAAATATAGGTTTCCTATTCCTAGGATATAAGATCTAATGGACTGTTTAGGGGGTGCTAAGTACTACTCCAAAATTGATTTGAAAAGTGGCTATTATCATATTAGGATGAAGGAGGGAGATGAATGGAAGTCAACATTCAAAACAACATAAGGGTTATATGAATGGTTAGTGATGCCATTTGGGCTTACAAATGCACCTAGCACTTTTATGAGGGTGATGAATGAGGTCTTGAAGGACTTTATAGGAGTATTTGTGGTTGTCTACCTAGATGATATCCTCATCTTTAGCAAAAAAAAAAGAAGAACATATGAAGCACCTAGAACTTGTGTCGAAGAAACTTCAAGAGGAGAAGCTCACCATAAATCTTGAGAAGAGTGAGCTCATGAAGCAAGAGTTAGTCTACCTAGGATTTGTGGTATCTCAAGGGAAATTGAAGATGGATAAAACCAAGGTTGAATCCAGTCTTAGCTGGCCTACTCCCAAGATAGGGACAAAAGTTAGGAGTTTCCATGGATTGGCACAATTCTATAGGAAATTTATGAGAAGGTTTAGTGAAATTTGTGCACTGGTTCTTGACACCATCAAAGGAGGACTACAAACCAAGTTTGTGTGGACCAAAGAAGCCAATGAAGGGTTTGAAAGATTGAAGAGGGAGATAGCTACCCAACCTATCCTAGTCTTACCAAGTTTTGACAAGCCATTCATAGTGGAATGTGATGCAAGTAACATAGTAGTTGGGGCTATTCTAAGCCAAGAAGGTAGGCCAGTGGCATTCTTTAGTGAAAGGTTGAATGAAGCAAAGTCTAGGTACTCATCCTATGACTTAGAGCTATATGCTTTGGTGCAGGCTCTTAAGAAGTGGAGGCACTACCTATTGCCAAAGGAATCTGTTGTATACACTAACAATCAAGCCTTAAGCTACATAAATACTCAAGAGAAGCTCAGTTTGAGGCACATCAAGTGGATGGAGTTTTTGCAGTCATACACTTTTACCATCAAGCATAAGAAGGGGTTTAACAACAAGGTTTTTGATTCTCTTAGTAGGAGGTTTCTTACTGTCCAAGAGATACAGTTACAAAGCACATGGATTGAAGGATTCAAAGATCTATATGAAGGAGATTCTGATTTCTCATAAATATACAAGGTATGTACTAATTTTGAGAACCATTTTCACAGTGAATATGCTGATTACACCTTGCAAAATGGCTTATTGTTTAGTGGGAAGCAATTGTGTGTTCCTAGAGGTTCTATGAGGGGGAATCTGATCCAAGAAAAGCATAATGGCAATTTGAGTGGTCACTTTGGTTTGAACAAGACACTAGACTTAGTGGAGAGGTTCTATTGGTGGCCTAAGATGTAAAGAGATGTAAGAAGATATGTTGAACAATGTGGAGTATGTCAAAAGGAAAAGGGAATATCAAGCAATGTAGGTCTTTACTAGCCATTACCCATTCCAAATAGACCATGGGAATGCATAAGCATGGAATTCATAGTAGGTCTACCTAGGACACCAACTGGTTTGGACAGTGTGTTTGTTGTAGTGGATAGATTCAGAAAGATGAGCCATTTCATACCATGCAAGACAACACATGATGCAAGTTAGATTGGACACCTATTCTTCAAGGAAGTAGTGAGGATACATGGGTTGCCAAGGAGCATAGTTGTAGATAGAGATGTGAAGTTTATGGGGCACTTTTGGAAAACTCTTTGGAAGAGGCTAGGAACCAAATTGTCGCATAGCTCAGCATATCATCCTCAAAAGGATTGATAGATAGAGGTGATCAATAGGGTACTTGGAAACTTGTTGAGATGCTTAACTAAGGAGTATGGACAAGGATGGGAACAAGTGATTCCACAAGCTGAATTTGCTTACAATGATAGCACAAATAGAACAACGGGTAATTGTCCATTTGAAATAGTATATGGCTTACATCCAAGGTGTTTACTTGAGCTTAGGTATCTACAAGGATATGAAGGGATCAGTGGACATGCAGATGATTTTTCTCACTCAATGAGAGAGGTTCATGAGCAGGTAAAGAAGACATTGATAGAGGCTAATCAAAAGTTGAAGGCTAAGAGAGATGAAGGGAGAAGAGAATTACAATTTGAGATAGGTGATTTGGTGATGGTATACTTGAACAAGGCAAGGTTATAGAAAGGAATACCAAGCAAGCTACAGATGAAAAGGATAGGGCCATGTAAAGTGTTGGCTAAGTATGGGTCAAATGCATACAAGGTGGAGTTACCCAAGGAGATGTCTATTTCTCCTATCTTCAATGTGAAGGACTTGGTGAAGTATAAAGGACAATAAATGGATGAAGAATAGTACAATGCTGAGATAAACAAGGATGTGGAAGCACTCAAGGTACCAGATTAGATCATCCCACAAGTGGACAAGATTCTAGACTCAAGGGTGAAGAAGAAGACTAGGCACAAGACATACATGGAGCACCTAGTGAAGTGGAAACGTCAACCAAAGTAAGAGGCTACTTGGTTAGCAGAAGGTGAATTTAAGAAGCATGGAATTAGTGAGGAGCTCTTGACACCACAGGTTCCTTAACTTCTTTGCTACAGGAGGAGAATGGTGCAGGAGCACCTTAAGGTCTTTTGGAAGATCTTAGTGATTTTTGGCTTATAGGTGGTTCTAGCCAACCACCAAGGGAATAAGGACTATGTTATCAAGTCCCAAGTTTTTTTTTGATGTGTGTGTTATGGAAAACTTAGGTTGGTTTAGAGCTTTGAGGTTTGGAAAATTCTTAGTGTAGAGATTAGGAAAAACTAGACAATGTTGTCTTAGGAATTTGGCCTAAAAGTTAAAAAAAGGCATTAATGGTGTTCTAAGCCTGAACTAAGGGTCATAGCACATGGGAGAAAGGTATATAAGGTCATCCAAACCCTAATACCTGGGTTGGAAGTTCATTTTCATGAATTGAGACTTGGAGAGCATATTGTGTGATTGGAATTCAACAACTTTTGAGTGAATATTTGTGTTTGAGCCTTCATCCAATCAATGATGGATTGAAAGGTCTTGGATGATGGTTTGAGGATTTACATTGTGTCACTTATTTATTGTTTGAGGCATTAGATTATCCATTTAGTTCAATTGTTTTTCTATTTTGCAAGTTTTTGGAGTTTTGGCCTTATAGCCGGTTTAGGCTAGTTTTTGGAAATCATGATCCCCACTTGAATTACATGGCAAGGCTACCATGGACACTTGGAATCAAGTAGGGGACTTTTTTTACAGTGTAAATAGTGTGTGTGGAGTCTTGGTTTTCAAGGGAAGAGTTGAATTCATCAAACACTAGGCGAGTGCAAGTGCATTCTGGCTAGTGGCTTGGAGAGGACAATAGTAAAGAAAGCTGACAAATGGATTGGTTTGTGCCAATAAAGAGAATGAGAGTGTGGGAACATGTATTTCAGACATGTGTGTGCAAGGAGGAGAGTTGAGGAGGTCATTGAAGCCCTCAAAGTTGGAGAAAGGAGCCAAAACCCTAGAAACCCTTGAAATTAGGGGGTATGAGGATAGTCCTATGTAAGAACACTTGAAGAACCTTACACCTAGTAAATATTTAAGCCTAGGGTACTACTAGAAGGAATATCTAAAAATATTTGGGGGTTGTTAAGGCCGTTTTTGATAAAATCCAAGAAACTGGGTTCTAGGAGGCCTAAAAGGGGCAAAAAGGCTACAAGGCCTAGAAGCTAGAAATTCTTGAAAGCGAAGGGAAAAAGGTGAAATCATCCAATGAAATGGATCAGTGAGGATTCAAAACACCTAAATAACAACAAGACCACCTTACCCTATCCCTGTAGTGGTTAGGACACACTTGGGTCAGTGTGGAGCTCAAGGAAGCCCAGTGGTGGAATGGGAGTGTTGGTGATGATTTTGAAATTGGTGGAGAGACCTATAAGGGGTTAGGGATTTAGGAGAAATCCTTGAGTTGGGTAGAGTTGAATACCCTAAGAAGACAAAATAATAGGTCTTGGGAAGAGCAAGAGTGCTCTTGAGGTATAGGGCTCCCCATCAAGTGCATTGGAGGAGCTTGATGTTTCAGAAGTATTCATGGAAACTCTATAAGTGCATTGTAATGTTTATTGTTGAATAATACATAGAGTGTAGATTATTTTGGAGGCTAGGTTTTTCCCTCTTCAAGGTTTTCCCAAGGTATATCTTGTGTTATCTTGTGGCTTGTCTATTTGATATTTGCATTATGGTTATTTTTTAAGATTGCATACATGTTTTTCTCTCATGGGGTTATGTAGTTAATGGATTAAACATTATGAGTATTACACATTTATTTCCTAATAAGTGGTATCCAATATTTATTGATGGTTGTGGGAGATGTGAGCTCCCATATTTTTATAACAATATTTAAGTAGATCTAGTGCAAAGTTGAATCTATGACAATGCATTAAAGATCAAAGAAATTTCAAGATATGAGAGATGTACAGGTTGTTGTTTTATAGATTTTTGATTTTGTGGCTTGTAGATTTATTGAGTTTATTGTATATTTGGAGTTTGGAAAATGATTGGTCAAAAGGGTTTCTTAGATGTGCTTCATATGAGGGTTTTGTAGGGGAATTTTCATAGAATACCTCTTGAGAAAAAATGGACCTCAACATTGGATCTAAGATGGCCACAAAAGGAAGAATAATATAAAATTTTCCCTATTTTGGTCACTGTGAAAAAATCACAACTTTTTTGTCCCTTGCTCTAGTCATATAGTTGTATGACCATTTGCAGATTTTTTTTTTTTTTAAGTTAAATCCTATGCTAATAAAAAATTAATTGGGTAGGGGGGCGGAGGGGGGGTTGGGGGGGAGGGGGTGTGGGGGATGGGAGGGCCCACAAACTCTTGTAACCCCTTACCATCCACTACTAGTGTTTCCAACTAGTAGGGCTAAGCCACCAGTCTAAACCCTTGGTCCCATGGGGAACTAGCCCCTAACTTGGGGTGGGGTTTTAAAAGAAAAATAAACAAAAAATTAAATTTTGTATAATTATTTTCAAATATGGACCACTTGGGTGTCATTGGCGTGCTACCACCACTAGTAGGCAGCCCATGGGCCACTTTCTAGCCAACAACATAGGCCAAATTAGGGATTTTTTTTGAAAACGACATAAATTTTGCCTAATATATCAGATTTTTAACTTTCAATAATCAACAAAAAGCTCTCTCCAAGCACTACATAGTGGTACATGTTTGGTTTTTTAATTTTTTTTGTTTATATATTAGTTTTTGGTGCCATGAAGTTAGATGTTTCTCTAGAACATGGTTTTGGTCATATTTTTTGCATCTAGAATTAGATTTTAAATTTGAAATAGGTGTTGGAGATAATTTACCATGTACTACACAGTGGATCATGTATATTTTTAGTTTGGTGTAAAAAGAGAGTTTGGTACTTGTTTGATCACTTGTAGAGGCTTGAGATTCAAGGTGTGATTCTATGAGCATCCAGATGAGTCAAGAGACAAAAAAATGTGGGAGTGCATGTTTCTATGGAATATAGATGAACTTACAATAGTTTTTCAAATTTAGTATTTCTGATATAGTTTTACAGGTGTTTTAAAAGTTTGGAATTTGATAGTGATGGGTACATAGGTTGTGTTTTGGTTTGAGGATATAGATTGATATGTGTGGAGACTGGGAGTCTCGTTTTGGTGAGAGTTGGGTATCGGCACATCGATAGTGATGATTCTGGTGTCATGGAGATGTAGATACATTTGAGTATTGAAACAACATGATCATGCATGTGGTTGATTAGTGGTGTTGTGATTTAGTGTTAGGAGGTTGTTCTTATCTCCTAGATGTTTTTTTTTGGATTCTTGACTATGGTTACTCTTTAGTTGATGTTTTTTAGAATATCATATATTTGGTTGATTTGGTGTTTGAGTCTTGAAGTCTACATGATTATCTTCTTTGATAGCTTGGTTTCCACGCTATTGATGTGATTATGAGTTTTCATATTTCATTTTTTGGGATCCACAAGTTATGTAGTTGTATGGGTTGATCAACCATTTGGTTGCAATGGGATGACTTGGATGTGGACTATATATATCCATGAAATTGATATAGTGTTAATGAAAAAAATTTAGTTGGCCTTGTCTGTGGTCAATTTTAAATTAGTATGCTGCATTGGGTTGAGAGGATGATTAGAGTTCTTGGATATTTGGTTATTAGGACCTGTAGCATGTTTATCATAATTTCATGGATAACTTGGATACATAGTTTAGTGTCATCTTTTGGTAGTGGTGGTTTATTTCCTTGGCTTGGAGATCTTATCTCTACTTTGGTGTTATTAACATTATCGATTGGCATGTGTGGACCATGATGATCATCAAATTAGGAGATAGTTTTCATGATACCATGGATAAATTGTATCATGGTTTAGTGGGATCTTTGGTAGTGATATGCATTTTTCACCTAGTGATGGATGATCTTCTATAGTGGTTAAGTGTCATGGAAAAACTCTTGGATCATGTTTCTTATGAAGTATGAGTGTTTTTATATCTTGAGTTTTATTATTAGGAGATGATTATCTTCATTTGATTAGAGATATTGATCCTTAGTTTAGAGGTGTTTGATATTATGTCTTGGTTTACTTTGGATACCAGTTTGAGTATTAGCATGATACATGTTCTTGAGACTAGGATGTGTGCATTGGTACATGTGATCTCCTAGGAGGAAATATTAGACCATGATGTCATAATGTGTTCATGTTTCCATACTTAGAGTTTTTATATTGATTTAGATGGTTCACTTGGTATTGGGTACATTGTTCATTTTCTTGGGAGCTTCATGATAGTGTTGTGTTACATTTGGAACTTAGCATGGATTGATTGGTTGTAGCTACTCATGAATACTTAGAGAGATAGGTGAGGCTGGAATTCTCTTGGGATTATATACATTCTTTGAGATAGTTACTAATCTTCACTTGGATATGGATGTGAGTTCATGATGCAACTATAGAGGAGATTGTTCTTGGAGAGAGTTATGATGACTTGGTTATCTTGGAGGAGCATTCTCATTCTACACTATTGGTCTACTTTGAAATTTATCATATGAGAGGCATTTTCTCATTCTTTTCTTAAGATACATTATATTTTATGCTTTTATTTCTCATGGATATGGATAGTTAGTTTTGGAGGGTTCATTCAAGGGATTTTTGGCATGTTTATCTCCTTCTACATATGAGTTCATTTATGTTATCATTCATTGATGAGGAGCTTTAGGAGATGTTATTAGGATGATTTCCTATTTTTGGGAATGTATATTTTGAGTTTGATATTCTCTAATTAGAGAGGCTTACATCCATGTTGGTTTTACATGATACATATATTTCATTTGATCGGTGAGATTAATTGGTTGGGTGTTGTTGAGTCTTTTGATTTGGGGTTGTGAAGGAGATCTTACTTGACACAACTTAGAATTTTGAGGTGTTGGTGAAGGGAATGCTATGATTTATAGGTTTTTCTCTCTTATTTCTATGACTACTTATTCAAGGTTCATGTTCATATGATTTAGGAGAGTTATGGTAACATATTGTAAGAGAGGATAAAACTATCTATGTTGCATGTGTCGACCATTGTGATTGTTCTTGGTACTACATGTCTTTGTTTATCTATGATACCTTAGCTTGAGTGTTGATTGGTAGACTTGATATACCTTAATCTATTTTTTAGACTTGATATTATCCATACAGTGGGAGTTCCTAGATGTGTATGTTCTTCATTGACAAGTTTTATATAGGGATTTTGTGATTATAGTTTATGTGTTTAATATGTTGTTGGAATGACTTTATTGATGTTATTGATACTTAGGATGTATGGATGGTTGGATGTATTAGTATATGTTGTGGATGTTATATCTAGTCATGTGGGTTTTTACGATTGACAATAGTTTGGAGCATTCATTATCACTTGGATTTGATGGCTATGTTCTTTGGATTGGTGTATCTTCACCTTGTATTTTTCATTTTCTTCCATAGGTGGAATTTTGGAGGATGATAAGAGTTCTTTCTTGAGATTATGGTCACCTTGGTTTTATTGTAAGCATATGGGTGGAGCATGAGAGCATACTGGATATTCATGTGGTTTCATGTATGGATATGATGATTTATTTCATTGATTGAGACTTATGTGATGTATAAAACAAGTGGGAGAATGTTAGGAATAAGTAATGTACACATTGTATAACATTAAGTATTTTTATTATATAAAATAAATAGATGTTTGTTTGTGGTGTATATAGGAGATGTGTTTAGCCAGATTAAACATTTATTTGGGCCCACTTGTGAAGTTGTATGTAACATTGGGTTAGTTACTTTGTGTGTGGGAGACATGTAATAATTAATTAGGAAATATTTAATAATGTGAAAACTTAATATCAAAAAGTAAATGAGGGGTCAATGGTTTTGTGTACTACTAGTTTTGAGGAACATGGTTTTATCTTACCACTTGGTTTTATTTGTGTGAGATTGAATCTATAAAATCATGCACATGTTTAATACTTAAGGCATTCATAGATCAAAACACCATCATTCACATCCCTACCATAACATCATATTTTCTTTCAAATCCAACATCCAAGTCACCCTACCAAAATATCTAGTTCAAAACCATGATTTATATCTCCATCACAACACCATATTGTCTTTCAAATTGAAAATCCAAGTCATCCTACCCAAATCTTAAGTCCAATACCATCATTTATATCTCTATCATAACAACATATTTTCTTTCAAATCCAATGTCCAATTCATCTTACCCAAATCCTAGGTTCAATTCCATCACTTACATCCCTATCATAACATCATCTTGTCTTTCAAATCCAAAATCCAGGTCACCATGTACATAAATATTAGGGACCTAATACTATCGTTTACATCCTTATCATAACATCATCTTTCCTTTCAAATCCAACACCCAATTCATACATCCTACACAAATCTTAGGCCTAACAGGTCATCATTTACATCCCTATCCTAACAACATCATACCCCCCAAAAAATACCTTCTATATCAAATATTGAGCATTCAAACAATGTAGACCTCAAAAAAACTCATCCATTTCATCCAAAACACATAGGTCAAATCAACTATCATCATCCATTTCAATCTAAGTCAATAATTTCATTTTCAAATAAAGACTCAATATCCTTTCTTATACTTTCCTTATCTTAACTAGCAAGTTAATTGATAAATCAAAATAATCCTATCACTCTAGAAAATTTAGCTTAGGAACTTGGCCTGTCTTTATTTAATTATTCAAAGAATCCTATTCAATCTCACTTGAGAACTTACCTCTCTCAAGTAGGAAAGATCAAATCAATTATCTAAGGTCTAGATTTATAAGGTAGCTTTTATTTATAAAATCTCATCATCTATCTTCCACATTAATCATTATTTCATCCTAATCTATATTTAACTATCCTTTTCTAAACTAATCATCATAAGAGTCCAGTGACATAGAAAATTGGACCCTCTTGACAAAATAGACAATCTCACGTCTAATTGGACCCATTTTTGAGTCCCTTTCCATCATTTATCCTTCAAAAATATATTTATAGTCCCCTAAGACCCATTGTTTATGATCTAGAGGCCCGTTTCACCGAAGAAATCACTTAAAACTTGACAAATAGCACTCAATTCTTTCATATCCAAAAAAAAACCTTCAAAAGTCAGTAGTGGGACCCATTTTCCACCTTGGGTGAATGAGTCCCCTCTAGTGGGACCCATTTTCCAAGGGTGGTGAATGAGTCCCTTTTGAGGGAAAATTCAATTTTGAGCGGGAATTTAATTAATTCAACTTGAATTTCCAGTGAATGTTAGCATTTTAGGTCCAAATAATAGGAAAATTAGGTGTTGTTGCTTATAAATAATCATTTAAAGTTATTTTAGACATCGTTTTAGTCATTTCACAAAAGAAATTCTTAAAGTCAAGTCTTCTACAACAAGTTTCATTAGTAAAAGTTGAACTTTTAGGGCAACAAACTAGGGTTTTTGCAGGTCTTGAAGCTCACTCTTTAGGTCAAGATTCAATAGTACAAAGGGATGATTATGGATTCCTATGGTGAATCATGGAGAAATATAGGTTGAGGAGATGCAACTAGCCATCAAATCACACCTAAAGACTTGGTTTCAAAGTGATTCCATCTTCCATTTTCACTCTATCTTTAGATTAAGGTTTGAATTTCATTTGCATGTTATTTCATCTCTATTTTTGATGTGTTGTAAGATTTCTAGGGTTGATATCTTGCATCATTAAAATCACATTTTCATTTCTTATTCTTGCACAATAGAATAGGGTTTTTGACATACTTCAGATTTTCCTAGTCTTTAACACAATTAGGGCTAGGATTTTATGCAGGTTTTTATTCATTCAATGTTTAATTACCAAATTAGGGGTTTGACCAAGGTAAACCCCCCATTAGACAAACAATTTTAGGCTCTTTTGTAGGAATTTTTTGAGATCTCGATTTGGGTTTCCATCAAAAATTGCTATACACGTGTCAAGGTGCAGAACAAAGATTTGAAATCACAAAAATTTGAAAGTGGATTGATTCACCATGCATGGCAAATGATTCCCTCTTGATATGTAGTTTTGAGTTAGATCTAGAGCCTGACACCCAGTTGATAGAAAATAACTTATGTGCAGAAAAACCTTGATCTGGGACCGATTCACCCAGGGTGGCGAATGAGTCCAAGTCAGCTCAAAATCAGGTCTCATAAGATTTCCAAATTGCTTTTCAGTCCTCTTCAGGACTGAAAAAAATTCATAAAAATATCTTTTTGTTTTGTTTAACTGTCATTTTTGTTCATTCTTTTAAGCCTTTTGCAAACAACACTGTGTTTTCAAACATTGCATATTATTTCTTAGGTTTTGTGTTTACAATCAATCAATTTCATAACTTATTTGCATTTAGACCATTGCATTTAGTCTAAATAACATTATACATTGCATAATTTGAGTGAACCTAACCTAGATTTTGCGTGGGGATTATCTCTCTCCTTTTAGGTGACACATCCTAAGAGTGCAAAAGTAGTCTATAAGCCCTACCCAAAAATTTGTGGTTCATTTTGGTGAACCTGCATATTGAACATCATATCATTTTGATTTGCACTTCTGATTGCATCTTAGGACTTAAGTTCTTTGCTATTTTGCATTGTTTTACATCTTAGGGCTTCTTAAAATTGAATTTGTGAAAGCATCATTTAGATTTCATTATTGTATTTCATTTCATTAAATCATTCTAAAAATTTGCATTTTCAATTTGTATCTGCATTGTACAGACTTGAAAACCTTTAGAAAACTAAAAAAAATTAGAAAAACACATAAAAATACCTCCCTTGGTACTCATTTGCCACCATGGGCAAATCAGTCCCACAACAATTTTTGAATTAGAATTTCTAGCTTTTAGTTTATTGCATTGCACATTTCTATTTTTTGTAGTTTATTTTTTGTATAGTTTAGTTATTTTTTGCCTCTTTAGAAAAAAAATTATTCTCTTTCATGGCATTTATGGATAGTTTTAGATTTTTGCAAATTTCCTTTTCAGTATTTGTTCCTAGTCCTTGTTAGGAATTGTATGCAAAAAATATCAATTACATGCAAATAAAGATTAAACATAGGAATGAAAAACACATAAATAATAACAACAAGAGACAATATTTAACATGGTTCACCCAAACTTGGGCTACGTCCACCAATAGATATTCAAATATTATTATCTAGTAAATCAAACCGATTACAACCAATAATCCTTGCAAATCAACATGGTTGCAAATGCTACAATACAATACAATGTCAACAAAAACCCAAACCCTTCACCTTTTATCAAGACTTATGTTGGTTACAAAATTAGGGTTTTTTTTATGTCAGTTAGAAAAATAACACTCGATGCCTTTATAAAATAATAAAAATCATGAGAGGTTTCGTGGGTGTTGCCCCTTGACCCTACCTTGTATCATGACAAGGAGTGCGCCAGGGGTGTTTCCCTTGGACATCGCAAGGGGCACTGCCCCTTGACCCCCACAAGGGGCATTGCCCCTTGACCTCATTAAATAGTTTGGGGGGAAACCACGTTGATAAAAGTGGGGAAAATTTAACTTCTAAGTATGATTAGGCTCCATTTACCAATAGTCCTTTTGGGTAAGCTTCATTAACACATAAAAACACAAAAATAGAGACATCAAACCAACCTTTCAAACAACTGATTCAGTTTAGAAACAACATCTCATCCAAGCCCCTTAGTAGTGATGATGTAGACAAGTTAGATGAAGTTCTCTAGGACTTCCTCTCACTCACTTCATCATCTAAAGCTTGCCATGAGAACCCTAAAAAAATTAATGATACCTTATCCCTCAAACCTTTTGGTTGCGATGACTTTGATTTGATAGATGAATCCCTTCAGGACTTCACCTCGCATAAGTCATCCACTAAGGTTTGTTGTGAAAACCCACAATAAAAAACATTAACACCTTTGATGTTCAACAACCTAAACCAATTGATGATAACTCACCCCTCAAACCTTTTAGTTGTCATGATTTGGACTTGTTAGAGGATTCCCTACAGGATTTCATCTCACTCAAATCATCCCCTAAGGTTTGTTGTGAGCAATCTAAAACCAGGGATGTTAATGTCATTCAATCTCAACTCATTCTTTACCCACCCTCACATAAACTTCATCCTTCTAACCAACCTCAGTACACTCTTCACCCACCTAAAACCAATGTGTTGCCACAATCCAGTAATGTTACTATTGCTCATACATATAATACCCGCAACAATCTGCAACCACTGCAAATAACCCCACCCTCTTTACCTTTACCCAATCTGCCTAGTGCTCCTCTTTACCTCCCACACACTAAGGAGTATGATCTTGTTGAACAATTAAAAATACTCCTAGAAAGATTTCCCTTTGGGATTTACTTTAGAATTCACCAAATTGCCACACTATTTTTCAAATAGCCTTACAAAAAATTATAGTTCCTCCTAGTACTACTCCAAATGATGTGGTAGCTCTAATCCATGGAATAAATCAAGTTAATCTTGACATTACTTTCCATCAACATGAGCTCCGTCCTTTAGAGTTACATAAACAAAATGAATCCTTTATGATAATTGCTCAATTCAATCGCATCGATATCAAACAAACCCTCATTGATAATGGTTTTTCTCTTAATGTGTCTAGTGTGAATCTCCTTGATCAATTGCATGTTGAAAATTCACAAATAATACCTGATTCTGTATCCATTCAAGGATTTGACAATACAACAAAGCAACTGCTTAGTATAATCACTTTACCTATTACGGTTGGGTTTTCTACTTTGCAAACTCCTATTCATTTATGCCTTATGATCTTAAATATAATCTTCTTTTAGGAAGACCATGGATTCATGAGATGAATGCAGAACCTTTGACCATTCATCATATCATGAAATATGTCTATAAAAATCACATTTATCAAGTTGAAATAGACCTCAAGCTTGAAATTTTCTTGCACCTTGAAAAAGGAGGTACAAGTCCTCTGAAAACATTAATTCCAACATCTAACATAGACCCTCTTGAAAGAGAACAAAATGATGTAGAATTGGTATCTAAGTTCTTTGGTAATGATTGGGGATCCTTAGAATTCAGATCTTCATTTATGGGTGAATACATAATCATACAAAAGATAGATGAAAAACACGAACAACCAACAATCATGTCAACTCAAAATTTTGAACAATCTTCTCAAACATCTATCTCTTCTACTTTGGAAGAAAATGCAACATACATCACAAATTTTGATGAGATAGATTATTAATTCCCACCTAATCCAAAATAAATGGAACAAATTTATGGAAAAGGCTATGAACTTATGAAACAAATAGGATATACTGGAAAAGGGTGGGGAAAACATGAACAAGGTATTCGTGTTCCTATTAAACCAAATACACGAGAGAAAAAAACTAGATTGGGCTATTTATTTTTGTGTACGTTATAATATGTAATCAAATTGAAAACAATAAACACAATTAATAGAACTTTAAACTAAAGAAATTTGAAATAAAATCGAATATAAAAGAAAATTTCTTTAGAAGTGTTCTGTCTTTCTCTATCTCCAGAGATTTGTTCAAAGCTGCTGCTCTCAGATTATGTAAGCTCAGCTTCCCCAAATAGCAGTCTGCAGAATGAGTATGTAAATATAAATCTCTATCCTATATGATGGTAAAGGTGAGATTGCTGACGAATATGAACAAGGGCTGTGGATTATGCACAGGGGCTATAAATGGAGGATGCTATAAATATGCTATGATATGCCATGATTCTATTGCTATGAAATGAAGATACTGTGAATGCTAAAAAGGCTTATGCTATTGCAAATTGACTATAATTTTCTTGCTTAAAACTTCTATATCCATTTGAAGGACCTGACAGTCTTATTTATAGATTTTTGTAGGCACAATCCTAGCTGGAAAAGATCAACGGCTGTGAGATTGTCTGGTAGGATTGAAAGGTGAGAGATGGAGAGGTTGAGAGGAAGATGGAAGAGTTTGAGAGGTTGGAGAGAATAATGGATGCCTGTCTTCAACCCACGGGAACAAGCCTGCACAAAAACAGAGGAATTTAATTTTTTTGTTTTGGCAGTTTGTTTCACGGGTGTTGAAGATAATCGCCAAATTAAATAAATAAATAAATTTATTTAATTTTATTTATTGATTTTGATTTTTGATTTTTTCACTATGGAAGATTTAATTAAATATTTTGTAATATTTAATTGTGACGTGACTTTAGAAGAATATGAAATATTAGAAGAATTAATTAAATATTTTGAATATTTAATTGCAAAAGGATTTTAGAAGAATATATTTAAAAAAGAGGAATATTTAATCTTTATTTGAATAAAATATCCAAATCAAGATTATTGATAATTAATATAAATAAATCATAATGTTTATTTAATTAATTAAGAAACGAATACAAAAAGATGATTAAATAAACTTATTTATTTAATCAAAATGAAAGAATGAACAATATAAATAAATTATTTAAATTTATTTATACGTAGATGGAATCTGGAGATTTAATTAAATATTAAAAATATTTAATTAGTTACCAGACAATGTGATGTGACCTTTTTTAGGTATATACATTTTGCCCCTCTTTGAAGTGATGTGTTTTACGCATTGCTTCAAAAAGAATTTTAAAATTTCCCTAGATGTTGACTATCGAATATTGATAGGTATATGCCCCCTCGAACGATGAATCGATAAGATTTTTATTTTTGTTAATTTTTTTTTTTGAATTTTTAGATTTTAGATTTTTATTATTTTAAAGATGTCGATTCATCATTTGAAAATAATGATGTGAAGAAATTGACCCGAAAATATGTGAAATGATAAAATTAATGACTAAAATTGCCCCTGCTATGTAAAAATGTGATAAAATGCCTCAATTTTGCCATTATATAGGTTAAAAATGTCATTTTCCATTTTAACCTAGTAAAATTTGCAAATTTTGAGCTCTGGAGTGAGAAAGATGGCACTTCCCGTTCACCAGCACCGTTTCGAGCACATCCGACAACATCAGCGGCCAGCGCACTATGGACCCCCGGTATGTATCCCGTGAAACTCCTTCTTTTTGAAAATTTTCCTTTTGTTGCACTTTTTCAATGTCTTGATTATAGAAAACCATGTTTTAGCGCCCTTAAGAATTTCCATAGTGCTTTTAACAATTTTTGTAGCGCATTTAATTTGGTAGTGCATATGATAGATTCTATAGTGCTCTTAACATTTTTTGTAGCACATTTAATCCTGTTGCGCATATGATAGATTCTATAGCACCGATGATGTTTTCTGTAGTGCCATGATGTTGTAGCGCATATAAAGATTTCTGTAGCGCCCATGATGTTTTCTATAGCGCCCTTGATTGACTGTTGTTGTGAGTGATAAATTTGTTCCCAAAGTTGTTGGAAAACAAATAAGAACTGATAAATTTGCTTTTAAAGTTGTTAAAAACAAATGTGATTATGATTGTCTGCCTTCCATGATGATGAAAAGCAAATAGTTTTGATTGATGTGTCCATTTCTAAAGTTGTTAAAAATAAACATGATGTTGATTATCTACCATTCATGAAAATGAAAAACAAATATTTTAATATTTTGATTGATAGGTTTGCTTCTAAGGTTGTTAAAAACAAATGTGATGTTGATAAATCTGTTTTCCATGATGATGAAAAAAAAAATTGTTTTGATTGATAAAACGTGATGATTGTATATTGATTTTGCTTTGTCATGATATGTCAACAGGAGAGATTGGGCGTTTTGCAGTTATGGGAGACATTTCCAAGTACTTGGACATTGATTCCACAGTTGTTACAGTCATACCAAGATGTGATTGAGGCCTGTGGTTTGAGGTCATTGCTTGAGATGCCTGAGGTTCGCCTCAACAGGGCTTTATTGACAGCACTCGCTGAGCGGTGGCATAGTGACACCAACACATTTTATTTACCGACCGGAGAGATTACAATGACCCCTGAGGATGTATATCGCATCCTGAGGATCCCAGTGATGGGGGAGATAGTGGTTTTTGATAGCTGAGAGGCTGGAGGCATTGATGCTTTGAGGAGGATTTTCAGAGATGATCACATTGCTGGATATTTCATCCCATGGGGCGAGATGACAGATACATATCCACCTTTACTGTCTGTACTTGCAAGATTTATTGGAGGTGTGTTGTGCCCCGACCATAGGTCGAAGGGGTTCGCGATCGGGTGGGGTCATGTCCTAGAGAGTATGGTGATGCAGAGGACACGATATGCGTGGGGGACATGCATGCTTGCGTACTTGTATGATGAGTTACATCATATTGTTTATGGTAGAGGCCAGAGTTTTGCTGTTGGGTGCTCGTTATTATAGATATGGGCATGGGAGCACTTTGCTGTTTTGTGACCATTGACTCGAGGATAGCGACTAGCTGGTCGATCATATAGATGGAGGTACACCGACATTATTGCTCAACTGAGACTAGGCAAACTAGATCATTGGCAGCATCTCTTGGATAGTCTAGATACAGTATGCTGGCGGACATATTTAGATTGTGAGGCATGGCTAGAGGATGCTAGGGAGATGCCCTATGTGTGTACGTCGAGATATCTGATTGGGCGTACTTCATGGATTATCAAGAGATTTCTTGCTGGACGAGTGTGTCGACAGTTTGGTCAGATTCAGGGTATGCCTGTGGGTTCTGCCATTTATGCACAACATTAGCCAGAGCTTGCAGTGTGGGGTCCATGGATTTCATATGAGACAGTGGTGGCAGAGTTCACTAGTTTAGGAGCAGTGATGTGGGATTACCGAGTGGATGTTCTTGATGTAGGGATGACGCCAGAGTATAGCCAATATATCCTAGAGCATCTGACACCATGTATGTTTGATCCTGATGAGCCTATTGCTCTTGGTGCTGCACAGAGATGACGACAGAGAGATTCGACTTCAGAGGGTGATGATTTAGAGGGTAGTGATGATGATGAGAGTGGAGGAGATGATGATTCAAAGGGAGATGATGGTGGTAATGGTAGGGGTGGTGATAGGGATGGTAGGAGAGGTGGTAGGAGAGGTGGTAGAGATGGACCATGGATGAGACACATAGACCCATCTCCTTTAGTAGATCTAGTAGTATTAGGTCAGCTATCCTCGCTATAGAGTATAGTACAGAGTTTATAGACTCAGCTAGCACAGGCACATGCCTTGATTAGATAGTTGCAGGGACATTTGACTGTAGTTACTACTGAGAGGGATATGGCTAGACAGTAGGGTGAGTAGGCCATTGCTTTGGCAGATAGTCTACAGAGAGTAGCAGCTAGCACCTTAGCTAGTGATATGATGAGAGAGGTTACTAGAGCCACCCGGGAGGCCGAGTTTTATAGGACCAGATATCATGATGCTGTTCCACCTGAGCAGAGGGAGAGTTATACTCGGTCACAATCTACTCATAGTCACTCTCGTACTACCAGTAGAGGTGTTACACAACCATTACCTCCAGGAGGACCATCAGGGACAGGCAGAGCAGGTCCATCAGGGACAGGTGGTACGAGTCCCAGACCAGCTCCATCAGAGGATAGCACTGCCTAGTGCATTGTAGATGATATTTTTATGATATACTGTTGAGACATTTGTATACACCTTGAGATGATCTCATTTTTGATGATGTTATATCATATGTAATTGACATCCTTGTACATTTTGACATTCATTTTTGAGATATATGAAATGCAGTGATGATTTATGATGATATAAATGTGTCTATTTATTATATACATGATGTGTATGATATGATGGTTTTTTGAATTTTTTTTTATGCTTATGATGTATGAGTAAAAATATATTAATGCATGATTTGTATGAATACGATGGATGATATCATTTATACATGTTTATGATTATTTATGATGTATGCTTTATTTATTTTCTGATGCAAATATGTATATGAAATGATGTTTGAAATGATTTTCTTGTGAATGTCAAAATATACTCAGTCATGTAATCAAAAATATATTAACCATTTGATACTTTTCCAGCTTTTTGGGAAAATCTATGAATGCAAAATGTATATTCTAACATAAATGTAATCTATATCTAACCATGCAGGACATTCATACAATATTGCCATTTGGAGAGCTTATTTGTGCTTTTTGTATCATCATAGAGCATTGAAATGTTGAAAGTCAATACAAGCATCAAAGGGTATGTTAGCACCAGTGATGACCTGAGTATTGCTTTCATGATTTTAATATAGCAAGTTAATACAAGCATCTAGGTATAATTGAACCGAGATGACCTGAGTATTGCTTGCATAAACAAACAAGAGTTAACCCTTTTCCCATGCAAATTCCGAAATGTCATCAATGATCCGCAATAGAGCATGTCTCGCGACCAATTTGCATAGTACTAATGATTTCCTCGCAAACAACAGACAAATAAAAATCATACTCCATCCTTGCTTTTCTAGTTCAGTACATCATTGAATTGCTCCAGAGATATGATAGAAAAATCAAACAACCATTCAAATTTTGCTTAAAGTATTTCAAACATTTATTCAGATTAAGATCATCCAATTTGGTTATCATCATTGATGTTTTCATTTTGATAGTTGGTTGGATCATGTTTGTCTTGATGTCAATTTGCTTTGAATAAGCATGTTGCGATTGATTTGAGTTGTAATTTGACAAACTATTTTGTATCTATTTTATGATATCCAAAAAGCTTGTTGCCCCTCTGTTTAGTCTATGTTTCTGCATTTTGGCCCCAATGTAAACATAACCTAAAGAGTATGAATATGTACAAATTTCATCAAGCCAGGATGAAACATAAGGATCCCTGTCATATGATATGGATATGAAAGATATATACAGATGATAGATATGAATGGATGATTTCTAAAGTGAATGCAAGACATAAGATAATAGATGGAGGAGCCTATTTTGATCACAAGTAGCGCCTGTTTGCCAAGTTTTCACCACTTGTTTTTATTGCACTTTTTCATAATTTTTCTAATGTTTATGATTTTTTTTTTCAGGACTTTTTATGATTTTTTTGATTTTTTCAGGACTTTTTATGATTTTTTTAAAAAAAAATTTCAGGACTTTTTATGATTTTTTATGATTTTTTTAGGACTTTTGACAATTTAGACATATAATTTCTTCAAATTAATGCTATTGATCGACTCTTCAAACAGGTCCTCTTCTAACGTGGATAACTGATATGCACTAGAACCGTATGCTGCAATGATAACAAATGGACCAAGCCAGTTTGGTTCAAATTTCCCTTTTTTTTCTTTGTCTTGCTGATTATGTGGATTTTCTCTCAAGAATAAGTCACCTACTTGAAATGTCCGTGTTTTAACTTTGTGATTGTAACTATGGGACATAATCTATTGATAACCTTTCAAATGATCAGCTGCATGTTGACGTCTTTCATCTAATAGTTCTAACTCTTGCAAGTGAGATACTCTGTAGTCTTCATCACTTATCAATCCCTTGAGTGAGACCCTAAGCGAAGGTATTTCAACCTCTAGTGGTAAGATTGCTTCTGCTCCATAGACCAAGGCATATGGGGTAGCTCTTGTTGGTGTGTGAATGCTGGTTCTATATGCCCACAAAGCTACATTTAATTGGACATGCCAATCATGACCGGCATCATTTACTGTCTTCTTCAATATCTTCAAAATTGTTTTGTTGGAAGCTTCTACTTAACCATTACCCTGTGGATAGTAAGGTGTAGAGAACCTGTGTTGGATGTGAAATCTTTCACAAAGTTCATCCACATCTTGATTCTTGAAAGGCCTTCCATTATCAGTGATGATAGAATTAGGAATCTCATATCTACAAATGATGTAATTTAGGATAAATGAAGATATTTGTTTACTAGTCACAATTGTCAAAGGAACAACTTCAATCCATTTTGTAAAATACTCCATAGCTGTAATGATACATTTATGCCCATTTGATGATGAAGGATGTATTTTACCAACAAGATCTAATCCCCGCTGAGAAAAAGGCCATGTCGAAATGAAAGGTTGCAGTTCTTGTGCAGGTGCATGAATAAGATTCTCATGGATCTGGCATTTAGAACACTTCTTGACAAAAGTAAAATAATCTTTCTCCATGGTAGGCCAATAATATCCCATTATGACAAGTTTCTTAGCTAAGGTCAAACCACTCGAATGAGTTCCACAAATACCACCATGAACCTCTTGTATGGCCTTTTTAGATTCATCACCTTCAAGACATCTAAGGAGTGTACCATCAAGACCATGTCGGTAAAGGATATCAGCAATTAAAGTATAACGAGATGATTGGCGTATGAAGTTCCTTTTTTGGTTGCAGGATAAATCCAAAGGTAAGATGTTATCTTTTAAATAGGTATAGGTCTTACCATATAAAGGTGAATCAGAACCAATTAAATGACATATGACTTGGGTCTCAGGACTATCATAGGCAGGGGAAAACAATTGTTCCACCAAAAATTCATGCTTGATTTGATCTTCTAATAATTGTAATAAGGAAGCAATGGTAGCCATTGCATCCATAGCTTTATTATCAATCCTTGAGATTTGTGAAAACTTGATTGACACAAAATACTTTTTATAATCATCCACCATATTCTTGTAAGGTAACAACTTATCATCTTTAGTTTGATAGTCATCATTAATTTGATTAATGACAAGTTGTGAATCACCATAGACCTAGAGCTCTGAAATCCGCCATTCCAATGCTATTTTCAATCCTATGAGCAATGCCTCATATTCAGCTATGTTATTTGTGCAAGGAAACATCAATCGATATGATCGTGAAATGGTATGTCCTTTAGGTGTAACAAAGAGAATCCTTGCCCCCGAGCCATATTGTGTATAAGATCCATCAAAGTACAATGTCCATGATTTCTGAATTATTGATGTGAAGACATCTGCATCAGGAAACTCAATGTGCATTGGATTTTCTTCTTGTAAAGGTGCTTCAGCCAACTGATCTGCAATGACCTGTCCTTTAATAGCTTTTCGATCTACATAGTGAATGTCAATCTCACTTAAGATCATTACCCATTTTGCAAGTCCCCCTGTTAAAGTAGCTTTGCTCAGTAAGTATTTTAGTGGATCAATCTTGGTTATCAACTTAACTGTATGAGCCAACATATAATGCCGCAACTTTTGAGAAGCAAACACCACTGCAAGGCAAGATTTTTCAATGAAACTGTAGTTTAATTCATGACTTGTTAGAGTTCTGCTGATATAGTATATGGCCCTTTCTTTGCCTGTAGAATCTTCTTGTGCTAGTTATGCTCCCAAGGATACTTCTGTTGCTGAAATATAGAGTATGAGTGGCTTTCCTGGAATGGGTGGAATTAAAACTGGTGGGTGCATAAGATATTGCTTGATCTAATTGAATGCTTCTTCACATTTATCTTCCCATTTGAATGGAACATTCTTATGCAATAAATGTGTAAATGGTAAGCTTTTGTCTGCCAGTTGAGCTATAAACTGCCTGATGGACTGTAGTCACCCTTGCAATGATCGAAGCTGAATGATATTTCATGGTGTGGCATGTCCATTATAGCTTGTACTTTTTCTGGATCAACCTCTATACCCTTTTTTGAAATAATATATCCTAGGAGTTTTCCAGATGTAACACCAAAGACACATTTCTTTGGATTTAGACGAACATTGAACTTCTCCATTCTGGAAAATATTTTTGACAAGATTTGTAGATGTTCTTCTCGTGTGTGAGATTTTGCAAGTAAATCATCAACATAGTCTTCCATGAATGTGTGCATCATATCATGAAAAATTGTTGTCATTGCTCTTTGATAAGTAGCTCCGGAATTCTTTAACCCAAATGGAATTACATTCTAGCAATAAGTACCCCAAGGGCATGTGAATGCTATTTTTTCCTGATCCTCTGGTGCAATTTTTATCTGGTTGTATCCCGAAAATCCATCCATTAATGAATACATTGCATGGCCAACAGTTAAATCAACAATCATATCTATGTTAAGCAAAGGAAAGTCATCTTTAGGACAAGCCTTATTCAAATCTCTGAAATCTGTACAAACTCTAATCCTTCCATCTGGCTTTGAAACAGGTACAATATTGGAAATCCATTCTACATAATCAATAGTTCGAATGAATCCAACATCCAAAAGCTTCTTTAATTCTTCTTTGACCAATAATGCAACATGTGGATGCATTTTTCTAATCTTTTGCTTCACAAGTTTTGTCCCTGGTTTGATAGATAAATGATGCATTATCAAATTAGGATCTAATCCTGGCATATCAGCATATGACCAAGCAAAGTTAATTTGATTCTCCTTCAAGAATTCCATGAATTTCAGGACTTCTTCAATTGTTAATGATCCTGCAAGTTGCAAAAATTTTGGCTGCTCTGCTGTACTTATGTTGATTGATTCTGTTTGTTCGATCAAAATAGAAGATCTTTCATGATAATACTTGGGAAGAGTGTCAAGTTTCTCATCCTTCAGTGCCTCAGAAAGGTTTTCACTGTCAGATTCGCTCTTTATTTTTCTTTTGTTGTGATCTATCACTGCCATTTTTTGGTTTTCACCAATAGATCCATCTTGTATTTCATTTATTTTGCAGTTAAGAGACTTGATACCCTCCTTATCAAAATCATGAGTATGAAATTCTTGGATGAAACAATTGTTTTCTTCATCAAAGGAACAAAGGAAATTTATAATATCCTCATCATTATAGAATGTAGGGATGTGGATAGGTGCATCAATTTCCCAATCAATAAGTTCTGGATAAACTAAAGGCATGGGATCATTAGGTTGGGTAAGATCTTGAATTGTCAAAGTCATGACACGGCTATCATTTTCATGGTAGACATGCTCTATGATGGTATTCTCCTGTTGATTGTGAATCTCATTAGAATCTGAGTCGTCCTCACTTGAGTCATGATCGCTTTGTAAAACATAATCAAGTGGAGGTCTTGAGCCTTCTCCTTGTATGAGAACAGGTGCATATTTGTGAATGGTATCAACTTGTTTGTCTCTCCAAAATTCATCATTATAAATGGTGTCCCTTTCATATTCATTAGAATCAGTATCTAAACTATTCTGCAATTGGAAAACTGATTCATGAGGTTTATCTGACATTGATCCTTCTTCATGAGTTGATTGTGCTTGTTGTGAAGTAAATTCTTCTTTATCTTTACCATATCCAAGTCCTATTTTATCACTTGGATGTATTGAAACAGGTTGAATTGGTTCTATAATTCCTTCTCTTCGCTTTCCTATAGGACCATTTCCTTCATATCCCATCTTTTGCATGATAGCGTACCCCCTACCATATTGTTCTATAGGTAACTTAATGTTCAAAAGAGATTCATCTTCATCTTTGTATAGCCAATTTAGGATGTCCCTATCTTCAACTTCTTCTTCAGTGTTATTGGCTCTAATGAATTTTCCATCAAACTTTGTGACTAGCACAAAATTTTTGGATGTAGAGGCTATTGCAATCTTTTGATTTGATAAGGTAGGCTGACCATGTGACCTCGGAGAAGGAGGTAAGGTAGAAAGAGATAGTGAATATTCACCAACTCCTTTGTCTTTAAAATTTAGCTTAGTATCAAGATTCTTTGTCAATTCTTGCAGTTGTCCTTGTAGATTGGAAGAAGAAATAGCAAGAGCCTCCCTATTGTGTGGCACAAAGGCATCTTGAGTTGTTCAAAGATTTGAACAAGTTTGGGTACTATTGTAATCAGCTTGTATAGTTATTTCCTATCCATCATATGGAAACTTGATGCATTGATGATACGTTGATGGCATCGCCTGCATATCATGAATCCATGGACGACCCAAAAGTATGTTATAAGAAAGATCCTAATCTAGAACCTGACAAAATGTGTTCTTCACAATAGGTCCCACTCTGATAGGTAGCAATATTAATCCTTTAGAAGCTCTTTCTTCATCATCATATGCCTTGATAGTTATTTTCCTTCATGGATCAATTTCATTTTCTGATATTCCCAAGGCATTTATTAGCTTTAAGGTACAAATATTCAAACCAGCTCCTCCATCTATTAAGACATGTCTAATTCGGTGTTTATGGATCTTGACTTCAAGATAGAGCGAGGAATTATATGGATGTGTCATGGAAGCATCATCTTTGTCAGAAAATAAAAGATAAGTGGGGGTTGACAAGTGTCCCACCATGGCTTGAAATTTGTTTATATCCAAATCAGTATCAACAGTTGTGTTTACAAGAGCTTCTTCTAAAATATTCTTGTGTATGGGGGATATTTTGAGAAGTTCAAGAATGGAGATTTGAGCTGATGTTTTTCTCAATTGATCAACCAGATTATATTGACTTGGAAAATAAATATTTTCTTTAGATGAACTTCCTTTTAGAACAACTTTTGCTTGTCCTCTCGTAGTCACATTAACCTGTTGATATTCTTGTTTTCCCTTAATTTTGATAACATTAACCTGTTGATCATCAACATAGATGTGACGGATTATATTCTCTTCAACATTATGTATGCTTTTGGATTTTGCATCTGATATTTCCCCCTTTTGATAGTTTGTTAAAGGATCTTTGAATGCTTGATGATCATCATTGGTATGATGTCCTTCAATTGTAATGGTACCATTGTCAATTAAATCTTGTACTAGATTTTTCAAAGCTTGACAATTATTCGTCCTATGACCTTTACATTAATGATAATTGCAATAATATGAGTCATTCCATGATGGTGGTTTGACTCGTGGCTCATAATCTCTTTGTGGAGGTAAAGTGATAACCTTATTATCAAGAAGCTCCTTGAGAGCAGACTCAAGAGATTGACCCAAAGTGGAAAAATTCTGTCGATTTTAAAAAATGGAGGTCTGGACGGATTTGATGTTTGAGTATTGCCAAGATTGTTATTGAAATTACCACGATTTTGATTGGTATTTTGATTGGTCATGATCTCTTGCTTGGAGGTTTGTCTTTGTTGATTGTTTCGTGGAGCACTTGATAGATCGAAGACAGATGGCCTCGTTCATAGATTATTTGCATCCATTATACCATCATTGACAACATTTTTGTTCCTATTCCAAAACCTTGTTTTATTGTTATTGTTTTGGTTTGATGTATTTGGATTATCAAGTTTTATCACTCCTCATTTCACCAAGGCCCCTTCAATTGTGATTGCATTTTCAATCAATTTTTCAAAGTTATGAGGACAATGAAGATTAAGCCTATAGCTTAACTCTGGATGTAGGCTATTGATGAAAATATCCATCTTTTCCTTTTCAGGAATAGGACGAGAATATCGTGCAAATAACCTTCTCCACCTTTGCAAGAACGTAGTGAAGGGTTCTCCTACTTTTTGTTTCACTTTACAAAGATCAAGCATTGTTATCTGGTGTTGAATATTGTAGGAGTATTGTGATATAAATTGATTTATCAACTCCTCAAAAGTTTTGACAGGTGGAGTGATCTTAGAAAGCCACTCCATGGATTGTACACCTAGACTTCGTGGAAATAATTGCATTAAGTATGTATCGTCATAGGCGAATTCTAGACTCATATTTCGGAAATCCCTCACATGGTCAATAGGATCAGTTTTTCCATTGTACCTATCATATTTAGGGATTTCACAATGTTTTGGAAATGGGATCATTTGAAGACTCCTATCAAATGGGTAAAGGGATATGTCTTCTAAAACATACTTCTTTGTTGTACCCCCTTGCATTTCTTTTATTTGCCCTTGTAATTCTTTTATCTATTGAGTAAGGGCACTAAAGTCAGTAGGAGGAGTTTCAGGATTCTGCTTAATCCCTTCTATGTCAAAATTGTGAGGTAACTTAGCTCCTTGATTAGCTAATGAAAGAAAATATCTTTCTTTGTTTCGTTCTAAAATCTTTTCCATAAGAGTATGGAATTGAGGATCTTGCTATGCTTCTTGGAGCTTTTCTTCTGTTAATTTGTCAAGATTAAATGTATCCTCTTCTTTTTCATTACAGTCACCCATTTTACTTGTAGTGGTTTCTCCATTGTCTTTTTCCATATGTTTTTGAGATCTCGTGAAGACGGGCATAGGTTTTGTTCCAAATTCTACTCACTTTTGATCAAAAGAGTGAAATAGTGCAATTATATGATAGATATAAAAGTTTGAATAGAATGAAAATTCTATGACTTGAAAAGTTTCTAACCTTTAGCTTGTGTTGTTCCCTAAGTGAAAGGATGAAAATCCTGTTGGTGGGAATTTAAGCAAAAGATCGAGAAAAGAATGATTTTGCACTTTATAAAGTTTTGATCATAGCTTTGTAAAAGGATGGATTTAGTGATGAATGCCTAATGTAATCTGAGTTCTCTATTGCAAAATTTGATTTGGACGAGTTGAATATTCAATTGCAGGTTGGGGAATATAACTGAAAAGAATGTGTTGACTATGGTTATGCCTTTGAGAAAGGGCCCTTCTTTGAAAGTAAGCTTGTGAGTACAAAGGTTCTATAGCATAATCATCAGAAAGACCTCTAACAAAATCATGATACCTATGAAGAAAGGTTATGTATTTGAGTAAAACTTTTCGGCTTTGATACAAGAATCATCTCTTCTTCAATAGTTTCTTGTGGTTAAGGGGTTTCTTTGGCTTTTTAATCATTTTGAAAATGGACTTCTTTACAAACGTTGTGGATTTCTAATCTCATAACATGAGAGTAATCAATGTGATAGTGAATGTTGGATGATCTTATCTGAATTAGTGTATTGAAAACACATCAAACAGTTTGTAGAATTGTTGTCTTAAGTCCTATGCTAAACATCAAGTGTATAATCAAAATGTTATTCAAAAATTGTTTTAACAGGTTTTACACATGATAAGCATTTCAAATGGACTCACTCTTAATTCACAAGTAGGTCATCATAGTAATCAACAGCCCACATCTTCAAACTGCGTCGACTCACACAGTTGTGTCACCCCCAAAAGGGTGCCCGTGTTTTTGTCTTTTCCAGGTGCATTCTCACAGTGATGGAAGTGGATACCGGATCCCCTGAGTAAACAATCCTTGGCAGTTATATGGTGAGTATCTTGGGGGTAGATTCTTCCCTCCCCTGCACTGTGATTAATATGATGTTTGGAAATTGACTCGGTAGGATACTACACTAAGTTCTTAGTAAGGGTTTCCGTTTAGTGTGGAAAATGATAGACTCTCTTGAGAGACCTCCCTACCTTTAGAACAAAGGCTTTGGGGATGGTTATCAATGCACACTACCGTTGAATGGGATTTTCATCAATCATCTGCATTTGATTAGAGTGGGTTGGAAAAATTGGCTTTAGTTGTTCCCACTTAGGTCGTTCCCGTAGGGTGAGTACTTTTTCCCACTACGGCAGGCCTTCTAAAAGGTGTTAATAAAACTGTAAAATGCATAAAGTAAAATAGGTGAGTTTGGCATTTTGATCACCTAGTTAAGGGGAGAGCATAGGCCTATCACCAAAAGAAAAGCAAACACAAATTTATTTTAAGCCCAAAATAAAAAATTTCTATGCTAAGTGAAGATATTGCTTCACACAAACATGAAATTCTTTTTAACCCAAAAATAAAATGTGAAATGTCTACCCTAGGATTGGTTCGTTTTACTTTAAAATTACTAACTGTCTGCGGTTACATCGGATTCAGTTAAACTGTCTTTATATTACAAATTATAGCTTACTATTTTCTAAAATTGCGCTATAATAGTCCTCACGGCTGCTACAGGATTTATCATAGGCGCTGCAAAAATCCTTAACGACACTGCAAAAATCTTTATATGCGCTGCAGGATGACTCATAAGCACTACAAGATAGATTATAAGCGCTGCAAGATATATCAAATGCGCTGCAGGATTTCTTAAGGGCACTACAGGATTGCGTAAGAGCGCTGCAGGAACTCTCACGGGCACTGAAAGAACTCTCAAATGTGCTGAACTGGGTATACAGTTTTTGAAAGACACTTTTTTTTTGTGCTAATCCGCTATTTTTTGGCCATAACCTGTCAAAGAAAGCTACAAAAAGATGTGAGAAATAGGGGCAAGAGCCCCACGGTGGGTGCCAAAAATGTGTATGTTATAATATGTAATCAAATTGAAAACAATAAACATAATTAACAAAACTTTAAACTAAATAAATTTGAAATGAAATGGAATATAAAAGAAAATTTCTTCAAAAGCGTTCTGTCTTTCTCTATCTTCAGAGATTTGTTTGAAGTTGTTGCTCTCAGATTATGTAAGCTCAGCTTCCCCAAATAGCAATCTGCAAAATGAGTATGTAAATATAAATCTCTATCCTATATGATGGTAAAGGTGAGATTGCTGACGAATATGAACAGAGGTTGTGGATTATGCACAGGGGCTATAAATGGAGGATGCTATAAATATGCTATGATATGCCATGATTCTATTGCTATGAAATGAAGATATTGTGAATGCTAAAAAGGCTTATGCTATTGCAAATTGACTATAATTTTCTTGCTTAAAACTTCTATATCCATTTGAAGGACCCGATAGTCTTATTTATAGATTTTTGCAGGCACAATCCTGGTTGGCAAAGATCAATGGCTGTGAGATTGTTTGGTAGGATTGAAAGGTGAGAGATGGAGAGGTTGAGAGGAAGATGGAAGAGGTTGAGAGGTTGGAGAGAAGGATGGATGTCTGTCTTCAACCCACGGGAACAAGCCTGCATAGAAACAGAGGAATTTAATTTTTCTGTTTTGGCAGTTTGTTTCACGGGTGTTGAAGATAATCCCCAAATTAAATAAATAAATAAATTTATTTAATTTTATTTATTGATTTTGATTTTTGATTTTTTCACTATGGAAGATTTAATTAAATATTTTGTAATATTTAATTGTGACGTGACTTTAGAAGAATATGAAATATTAGAAGAATTAATTAAATATTTTGAATATTTAATTGCAAAAGGATTTTAGAAGAATATATTTAAAAAAGAGGAATATTTAATCTTTATTTGAATAAAATATCCAAATCAAGATTATTGATAATTAATATAAATAAATCATAATGTTTATTTAATTAATTAAGAAATGAATACAAAAAGATGATTAAATAAACTTATTTATTTAATCAAAATGAAATAATGAACAATATAAATAAATTATTTAAATTTATTTATACGTAGATGGAATCCAGAGATTTAATTAAATATTAAAAATATTTAATTAGTTACTAGACAATGTGATGTGACCATTTTTAGGTATATACACTTTTCTAAAACAACAAAAGCTACTCAATGCCCATCTTTGAACATTAACGCTATTACATGTCAACCAAAACATAAAATTTCCCTCAAACATCCTGAATTGCTTGATATAAACTTACAATCATCATGGAGGTATGTTGACATTAATGAAACTTTGAAACAAATGTTAGTAGTTTATGATGACACATTTTCTCCTACTCCCATGAAATGAACTCCTCATGTTATGATTGTTACCAAGAAAGACAACAATGATATCATTGAAGAACCCTAAGAGTTTGACGTTCCTAAACCTAATGGACTCCCTTTAGGAGATACAATTGATGTGCCAATGGACATTGATGATAAAAACAAAGTTATAAAGATTGGGAAGTGCCTTGATGATGAAGAACAAGAAGATACTACAACTTAACTTCATGATTTTCTTGAAATTTTTTCTTGGAAATATTTTGATATGTTAGGAATTGACCTAAAAATTGTGACACAAAACATTGTCCTTGCTAAAAATGCTAAACCCGTTCATCAAAAGATAATAAAAATGCACCCTAACATAGCCTTGCATGTTAAAACTGAGCTTGAAAAACTTCTTGATGTAGGCTTCATTCAACCTATTGATTATTTTCCTTGGATCTAAAACATTGTCGTAGTTGCAAAACCTAATAATTGTATTAGGATATGTACAATTTTTTGTGACTTGAAAAAACTTCTTTAAAAGATGAATTTTTCGCTTCCTAATATTGACATGATCATGGATTCAACTGTTGGACATGCTTTGTTGTCATTCATGGATGGATTTTCTGGTTATAATCAAATCCTTTTTAACCCTCAAGATCAATACAAAACTGCCTTTACAACTGTTTGGGGAACATTTTGTTGGGTTGTGATGCCCTTTGGATTAAAGAACACTGATGCAACTTATCAATAAGAAATGAAATTAATCTTTCATGATTGCATCCACAAAATTTTGGAAGATTATGTAAATGATATCTTAGATAAATATTTAACACGACAAGACAATATAAATGTTCTTTGGAAAATCTTTGAATGAATATGACAATATAACATGTACTTAAATCCGAAAAAGTGTGTCTTTGGCATAGATAGTGGTAAAATTTTAGGGTTTGTCATATCTCATAGAGGCATTGAGGTGGATACAAAGAAAATTGGTGCAATCATTAACATGCCACCTCTTAGGAAAATTTCTCAATTGCGAATGTTACAAGGTCAAATTCAAGCTATCCATTGTTTCATTGCATCTTTAGTTGATCACACATTACCTTTCACACATCTTCTTAAAAATGGTGTACCTTTTGATTGGGATGAGGATTATAAATAGGCTTTTGATAGTTTAAAGCAATACCTTGCAACCCCACCTATTTTACAACCCGCTGTGCCTAGTTAAAACCATTTATCTTGTACATAGCCACTTCAACCCATGCTCTTGCAACATTGTTGGCTCAACATGATGATAGTGGCAAAGAACGTCCTATTTATTACATCAACTGAACTTTAAATGATTATGAAAATTGATATTCACCAATTGAGAAACAATGCTTAGCTCTTGTATTTGCTACTAGTAAATTGTGACATTATTTACTAAATGTTGAAATACAAGTGATGAAAAATGTGATCCCCTTAAGCATCTTTTCAACAAAACAAACCTTTTTGGCTACTTAGCTAAGTGGGTGATGTTGTTAACTAAGTTTGACCTTAAGTTTGTTTCAAAAAAAAGTAATCAAAGGACAAGCCTTAATTGATCACTTAGTTGATGCTCCTTCTCCTCTTGCTTTACCTAATCATGAATCCTTCCCTGATGACAGTGTCTTAATCGCTGATGTTAAAACATGGGAATTGTATTTCGATGGATCTAAGTGTAGAATGGGTTCCTGTGCTAGATTCGTCTCAATTCCACCTGACAGACAACCTCTTCCATTGTCCTATTGATTGAATTTATTGTGCACAAATAACACAGCTGAGTATGAGGAATTAATCAAGGGTTTGCGAGCTGATTTAACAATGAACGCTAAACATATCAAAATATTTGGTGATTCACAATTAATTATCAAACAAATCACTGGTATGTATCAAACTAAACATGATAAGTTGTTAAAATACAAGGATCTTACAATGAAACTGATAGAGAAGTTTGAATCATTCGCCATTGATAACATCCCACAAAAGACAAGAAATGCGGATGCAATGGCGAGTGCAACCTCTCTTAAATATCCCCTCTCAATCCTTCAACAACATTCACTTTCATTATTCACCCCATCATGAAACCTTCCATTGATACTTGATTAGAAGACATTTTAACTACCACTCAACATAACTCGTGTGAATGGTATGACACACTTTACCATTATTTGAAAGATGGTACCATTCTTGAGCCCACAATGACAAACATTAGAAAATGTTTATGTAAACTAGTAGCTAAATATGTGATTCTTATTGATTGTTGTATAGAAGATCCTTTAATTGTCTCTTACTAAGGTCTCTTAAAAATTCTCAAATCCCTATAGCCCTTGAGCAGGCTCATGCTAGTGCCTGTGGCAGTCATTTTGGAGGACGGTCGTTAGTGCAAAAACTTATCTGTATGAGTTATTATTGGCGACATATGGAGAAAGATTGTTTCACTTATGTTAAACGATGTCATAAATGTCAAGAGTATAACAATTTGATTCATACTCCTACTTTTGAGCTCTGTTCCCAAGTTCCCATTTGGCCATTCTTAGTGTGGGGATTGGATTTTATTGGGAAAATTTCACCTCCCTCTTCTGCCAGAGATATATTCATCCTCACCACAACAGGCTATTTCATGAAGTGGGTGGAAGCTATTCCTCTCTGTTCTATGACTATTGAAGTAATTTTTCATTTCATATCGGAACACATAATTGCTCTCTTTGGAATTCCTTTTGCAATCATTACAGACAATGGAACCCCCTTTAAAAATAATGAAGTCCATAAATTCTTGAAACATTCAACATCGATTTTCCACACTGTATTATCCACAATCTAATGGACAAGCTAAAAACACTAATAATATTTTGGAATTTTTTTTAAAGAAATCTATTAACAAACATCATAAGGATTAGCATACACAATTACATTATGCGCTTTGGGCTTATAGAACAAGTGTTAGATTATTGACATGAACTACACCTTATAACCTTGTCTATGGAATTGATGCGATCATGCCCTTGGAGTTAGAAATTCCTACATTACGAGTTTATCTCCAGGACCTTATTGATGTTGCCACTTATAAATAAAAATTCTTGCACCAACTCGAGATGCTCAATGAAAAGTGAATTAACACTCTTGAGCATCTCCAAGATTACATAAAAAAATTACAATGAAAACATAGCTTGCATGTCATTCCTTGAACATTTCGTAAGGGTGATTTTGTCCTTTTTGAGAATCAACATAATACTAACAGTGATAATGAAGATAAAGTTAAATTTAGCCCTAATTGGTTAGGACCTTAAATAGTTGATACCAGTTATAGTTTTGGTGCTTACATCTTAATGGAGCTTGAGGGAACACCCCGTAAGGAACCTATTAATGTTGCACATCTGTGTCGATATTACCTCTAACCTCTTTGAATAGTATGTTTGTTAAAGCAATTTTGTTTAAATTTATTTGATGTCATTCTAAATAACTTTCACATTGCTTCATTCTTGACAACTAATTTTGTGTTTGTCTTGAGCACTAAGGTAATTATTTAAAGTACATTTTATAGTTACTTTAGGATTCATAGTATTCACCTTTGTGTTATGTTAAGTTAGATCCTTATATGAGTTATAGGTGTATTTAATTTAACATATTCCCTAATCAACAATGTTGTATCTACAATAAAACTTAAACATGTTTTAAACTAGATCACATTCATCATGTTAAATCATGTAGACATTAATTAAATACTTTTACCATAAGTCATTTAATTAATCACATCACATTTAACATCCACACAAAGAGACACATCATAATAACATGAAATTCACATGTCTATATATATATAAAAGTTTTATGTACATCTCAATATCATATACAAAGTCATAAAGGCCTATGAGAACTAGAACCCTCAGGCTTTGGTTCTCGTGAGCTAGTCCTTGGACATTGTGAGACGATTGTGTGTGACTGTGATCACGAATTTCCAAATTTGAGTGCGAACTCCAGACCCTGTACTCGACCAACAACCACAAGCCACTCCTTTGCCATCTGATCCCTCTCCACTCATGTTTTTGCTAGCTCTGCATGTAGTCTCTCAACCTTTATTGAGGTTTGTGATGTTTGTCCTACACTATCTTCTCGATGAAGTCATCCCCTCACACTCTCGTATGCTACACATAACCTTGCGAAAGGTTTGAGTGACTCTAGATCCTCCTCCACGATTGGTGGGGGCACGTAATTAGGATCCATCTCCTCCTTGTCGATGGATGCAGGAACGAGACAACCTAATGATAGAACTCTCGCTAGTCTCTCATCACTCCTGCAAGATAGACAATGTACATAATTAGTAAGCATCATCATAATATATATATAAACAAAGCATAAAATACTAAAGTACATGCGTGAAATCAAATTTCATCACCTATGTCTCTAGTTGGATGAGTAATGTCAACCTCATCCTCTCTAGGGGGCATTGAGAACATGCTAGCCTCTCTTTGACTCTAGGTGTCAATGTCTGTTGTAGCTACTGCACAAGATCTGGTCCTATAAGTATGTGAGGACTCTCCATGCTTGTATTGATCCTCAATAGCTACCTCATCACCCTCACTCATGGGTGGCTCCTCCTCCTAATAATCATCCTCCTCATAATCCTCCTCCTCATCATCCTCTCCTCCATTCTAGTCTTCAGTCAAGATCGACATTAGACTAGTACTCATCATCAATCACATCAATAAAAATATCTGCTAGCCTATACCATACCTCCTCTGCTCTATCCTCTAGCTCATCCCACTCATTTGATGTTGGTCCTACATCACCTATAGGGAAACCCATGGGGAACATAGGAGCTGGTCATGTGAATGACCACCACTCCTTGTGCTCATCTGTGTTACCAATATCATCAACGTCGGATGCTAGTGGCTGATCATGATCTAAATCATCGAAATCACTCTCATGAACATGATCTATTGTAAGCCGAACAATATCACTTGGCGTTTGAGCACTCCACACTGATTGTTTAATGAAGGGGTATGCCCTCGGTGGTGTCTGCACTTTTCCAAACTATCGCATGACTCGTCCATAGTAGAAATTTCATATGATAGTAATGTCTCTTAGCTAGATACCTATCCAGCTACATCCTCCTCAGCTATCCTATGGGATTTGGCCACTATAGAGTGAGTAGATAGGGTCTCCATAAGATCTCTCCCTCCTATAGCCAATCAAACCTTTCCCTCAAAAAGTGAAAATCCCTGTACTTCCACAAGCGTCACAAAGGATACCCAAATGCTCGTGGATATCCTTCAACTATAGCACAAGGGAATCTGATAGGCCTAGTGCATGTGATATGCTCAAGGCAACACACTTGTAGAAGTGTACAATGCACCATACTATCGATCTCTTGAAATACAAACCAACCAAGATCATAATATAAGTGTGCTAAAATCCAACGGCCCCAAGCATATACTGTCCTTTGCTCATACATCCCTCAAATCAAATGTACCAGTCGTCTGTATAAGTGTGTCACTCATCCATATGGATTGAGGACCAGTGCCATTATGTGCATCATAATCTATTTGACAATAGGAGCTCACAAATATAGCAGCATGGGGAGTTCGATCCGTGCTCTAACTTGCTCATCATGAATAGGTCCACTTAGGAAATACTACATGTCCCTCTTCTTCTCGCAGAATGACCAATCCCCTTGGATACTCACTCTCTCAGAATAGGAAATCAGAGAATGCAATGTACATCCTCGAGAGTGATGGTCATCTCCCCAGTGGGAAGATGAAATGTATAGGTATCAGCATCCTAATGCTTGCATAGGGCCATAAGCATGACGTCATGGTATCTCATCGGTGGCATAAGATATTCCCAATAGATACCTACTGACTGTAAATGCTCTATCTCTACTGTCGACAACACTAGAGCATGATCTCTCAAAAATGTGAGTTGTCTTCCCCCTAGCCGCTATCATGACTGAGTAGGGACCTATCAAAATCATCACAAAATTCTCTAAAATCCATCTAATTTCTTCAATTTTCATCATGCAAGTGTGCTAAATTCAATCTAGCATGCTTTTCTAATGGCCCTAGACAATTTAGAACCCTTTTAGGACACTTTGTAAAGAAACAAGATAGTTTGTGAACAAAAGGGACACTTTGCAAAAAAAAGGGGACACTTTGCAAACTTTATTTCTGAGACCCTAAATTAACCTATCCATGTATTAAAATCATTAAATTATTACAAAATCACAAGGAAAAATTTGCAGAATCGAATCACCTCATAATACAGATTGCCGCGTGCCACTTGCTCATGAAGCTCATCCAGTCATGAAGGTGTGTAATCTCGTTTGCTCGGCATTTTCTTCTCTCACTCATCACTCTCAAGCTATAAGAAGGTAAAATGAATAGTAAGTGCCAAATTACTCCTCTTTACCTCTTTTAATCCATTTTCATCTCTTTTTACTCTTATGCATTAAAATAGGGTTACTATCTTTTAGGAATCAATAAAGTATCTCTTCTTCAAATCAACATAATGGGAGCTAGGGTAATCCATTTTCCATGCTATTTGATGAGTTGGAATCATGATTTCACACCCGACATCATCCTTCATCTATCGTTATGAGGCATGGTACTTGGAAATTACCTATGATATGATGTTTCTTATTCGACGTGGCTAGATTGCTGCCTTGATTCCACCTCTGTAAAGCAAGTGGAATCAAGGGGGCATACATCTACCCTCAAAATCAATTTCTAGGAGTTAGACAAAAGAATTTTTATACGATTAATGAATGTGTGTTGTAGAATGTGGTTCCTAATGTTGTGTTTTTGCAGATAACTACACTGGGGGCTTCATTCTCCTATCTTCTAAATGAGTATCCTTTTATGTAGTAAAGTGCATCGTTTAAAATCCTTTAGCTTACATATGCACGTAGAGTCATATGGGCGCTAAAGTGGGGGCTAAATGTGACATAGAAAATGTTGGCAAAACAAGGATAGATGATTGAGAGGGGGAGAGTGAATCAGTTGTCACAAAATATTTAAACTTTTCAAACTTAACTTTAATTAATCTTAGATATGATGAATTAACAATAAACCATAGATAATCAACACATCAAAAACATAAAGAACACCAAGATTTTTTTACGTGGAAACCTTGTTAGGGGAAAAACCATGGTGGATGTTAGTCCACAATATTATACCCTATTAAAAGTATAAAGAAGAATAATGGGAATGCACATGCATTCAGGAACACTGCCTAGAGCTCATTGCTCAAATACAAGAGGGCTCATTTCCCAAAGAGTTCAAATTAGATCCACAAGGTATGAACTAAGAAAATAGCTTCTACAAAAGCTTGATTACAGTTCCGGTTAGGCATAGAAAAACTCCTTCACACTTCACTCAAACTTCTTCATACTCTGCTCTATAATCAAATGATTAGAACACTTTTCACACATCTTCACTTTCTATATCATGCATTCACTCTTATGCACACTTCACTTGGCTCAAATAATCACTCTTATATATCTGCAACATGGAATTACATCAACAACTTTGTCAGCCAAAAGAAATATGAAAATATAAAACATACACACAATGTTGGCCCAAATTTACAAGTAAATTTTCAATGCGAATTGAACACCATTGGCCAATATTATATTGTGGCCCAAAACAACATCCTCAAGTGCACCAGACATTCAAATTTTAATCTCCAAGGATCCACAACATGTTACAACCACCATGTTAGCCAAGAACATAAAAACTTGAACACACAAGAGAAAAATCACTAACCAAGAACACACTAATCAATGAAAATGTGCAACAAAGATAGAGCATGATCTAGAAACATCCACAAGAATCAAGAATCAATAGAGAAGCATTTGCAGCAATTGAAATTACTAGAATCACATCAACTTCAATAAGGAACACTAATTGAATCCACAAAAAAATGTTAGAACACAACTAATCGTAACATGACTAAATCTTTCACGTAGACCTCCAAAACTTTTAGTGGATAAACTAGATACACTCAACAATAAACCATTTAATGTAAAATGATTGATCATCAAAGTACTGAGTAAGACATCTTCATGACCTTTGAACACTGTTCCATTGGGAACCTGCAACTCTTTCTTTAACAATTTTCTTAATATCCTCGACATATACAACCTCTAATGCAACAATGCTAATAGTGTTGATATCAATGAAAACCACATATCAACAACATGAAAACATTCAACAATCTCCCCCTTTGGCATTGATGGCAACACATGATGTGAAAAATACCATCAACGCAACTCCCAATCAACACTTACTCCCCCTTATATTTTTTTTCACAAAGCTCTTCTCACCAGATAATAAATAGTTTTCACATTACTGTTCTCCCCCTTTGAAATCAATGGAAAATATAATCATTATATTTCCACATACAATATCTAAACCACATATCACACATCTGACTACTCCCCCTGAGTAGCAGCCATGAAAACATCAATCCAGATCAGAATATGATCATGAAATACATAGATTGATGCAAGTCAATGCATCTTCATATCAGGAGGGGTAATCACACATAGCATCCCTCTAAGATATTCAAAAGTATCCTTTGGCAACAACTTGGTGAAAATTTTTGCAATCTATTCTTTGGTAGGCACATACTCCAGTCCGACTTCTTTCTTACTCACTTTCTCCCTCAAGAAGTTAAAATTGATTGATATATGCTTGGTCTTAGAGTGTAGCACCATATTATTCGATATGTTTATTGCACTTGAGTTATCACAATATATGTAAATAGGCTCATCATATACTACTCTGATATCTTTTAGCATCTGTTTCATCCACAACACTTGAGTACAATTATTTGTTGCAACAATATACTTTGCCTCGGTAGTAGATAGGGAAATGGATTTTTTCTTTTTACTCAACCATGACACCAAATTCTTCCCTAGGAATAAGGAACCACCACTAGTTCTTTTCTTGTCATCTACATCTTCTTCCCAATCCACTTTAGTATAGGCACTCAAAGTAAGATCACCATCTTTAGCATACCAAATCCCAAAATCAACTATTCCTTTTAGATATTTGAAAATTCTCTTTACAACAGTCACATGAGATTCTTTTGGATCAGCTTGATATCTAGCAACCATACACACAACATTCATGATGTTTTTTTTGGTCTAAGTTAAGTAGAGAAATCTTCCAATCATTGACCTATATCTTGTTTGATTTTCCTTTGGAGAATCATCATTATATGTTAACTTGCATTCAGTTACCATGGGTGTACCAATAGGCTTTGAGTCTTCCATGCAAAACTTCTTCAATAGTTCTCTCACATATTTGGACTGAGATATGAAAATCTCATTGTCTAGCTGATTGAATTGCAATCCCAAAAAGAACTTCATCTCTCCAATCAAACTCATTTCAAATTCACTTTTCATTTCACCATCAAACTTCATACATAGATCATAATCTCTTCCAAAAATAATGTCATCAACAAAGAATTCAATAATCAGCTCTTTATCATGATCCAACTTAAAATACAGGTTGCTATCAACAATACTTTTATTGAATCCAAGCTTCAATAAGTATTTATCCAGTCTAGCATACCGGGCTCTGGGGGCTTGCTTGAGTCCATACCGAGCTTTCTTCAATTGACAAACCATGTATTCCTTATCAGTCAGTTGAAATCCATTTGGTTGTTCAACATATACCTCTTCTTCTAATTCACCATTCAGAAAGGCTTCCTTCACATCCATTTGATAGAATTTTTAGTTCTTATATGTAGGATAAGAAAGAAATAATCTTATAGCTTCAATTCTGGCAATAGGGGCAAAGTTTTCTTCAAAATCAATACCTTCCATTTGTGAATACCCTTTACATACCAGTCTTGCTTTATTCCAGATCACTTCACCTTGTTCATTTAGATTATTTTGAAAGACCCATTTAGTACCAATCACATTTTTATCTTTAGGTTTGGGAACAAGAATCCATGTATCATTCTTTTCAATCTGCATTACTTCTTCCTTTATAGATTCCTTCCAATGTTCATCATTACAAGCTTCATTGACATAGCTAGGCTTAGTCTTGGAAATTAGACAATAATCTTTTGCAATCCTTCTTCTAGTTTGCACACCTTTATTCTTATCTGCTATAATTTGATTTTCAGAATGATTTAGGTTTACATACCTGGGAATTTTAGGATTCTCTCGCACTTCTGGTTCTTCTTTTCTTTCTTTTGCACTTCCACTTGTCTCTCCTTCCTGACTTTCTTGATTTACCGGAACAATTTGAATTTGATTCTATGTCTGATCATTCTTCCCTTTGTCTGTATTATCTTGCTGATCATCTAAATCATATCCATAGTATCTGGATGATCTAGCAAAGTCCTCATCAAATCTAAAAGTTACACTTTCTACCAATTTTCTCAATCTTTTATTATAGCACCAGTAGGCCTTGCTTTTAGTAGAGTAACCTAGAAATATTCCTTCATCACTCCTTATATCAAACTTGCCTATGTCCTCATCTCTCTTAATATAGCACTTACTTCCAAAGAGCTTGAAATATTTAACATTAGGCTTATAACCAAACCACAACTCAAAAGGTTTCTTACCAGAATTTCCATTGACATTTACCCAGTTTAGAGTGTACACAGCAGTGTTTACAACTTCTCTCCAGTAGATGTGAGGCACATTTCCTTCCAACATCATTATTCTAGCAACATCCAAAATTGTTTTGTTCTTTCTCTCTACAACTCCATTTTGTTGAGGGGTTTGGGGAGCAGATAACTGTCTTTTGATTCCATGCTCTTCACAAAAATAATTGAACTCCCGGGAAGTGAACTAACCACCTCTGTCTGACCTTAGGTATTTTATCTTCAAACCTATCTCATTCTCTGCCATATCATTGAAAGTTTTAAACTTATTTAATGCTTCACATTTTTCTCTTAAGAAAGAAACCAATATCATCCTAGAGTAATCATCAATAAGTAGCGTAAAGCACCTTTCTCCTTGTAGACTTCTAATTCTAGAGGGACCGCATAGATTAGTATGCACCAATTCCAGTAGTCCATTAGAATGATGTTTTCTTCGAATAGAAACTCTAGTCTATTTTACCATCTAACATTCCTTGCATATTGTGTTAGTAGGCTTCACTAGCTTAGGTAGATCTCTTATTGCTTGAGTGGAGCGTACCTTAACAATGTTATCAAAATTCACATGACACAACCTCCTATGCCATAACCAACTTTCATCTACTTAAGCAATTAAAAAACTTTCATTAGTAGCACTCAGGTGAAAGATATTACCTCTTGTCTTTCTACCTGAATCAATTATATTTCCATAGCTTCCATGTATCTTGCATCTTCCATCTTTGAACTGAAGATCATAACCCTTGTCCACCATCTGTCCAACACTCAACAGATTATGCTTCAAGCCTTCAACATAAAGGACATCATCAATGTTATGTTTACCACCAAGACAAATAGATCCTCTGCCACAAATCACACTAGCATTGTTATCTCTGAATCTTACAACCCCACCGTCATATTTCTCTAGACTTATAGATTTTATTTTGTCACTAGTCATATGATGTGAGCATCTGTTGTGAATAACCCACTCATCCTTTTCTTCAATTTGGGTTGCAAGAACTTTCTCAACTTTAGTAGATTCAATAGCCACTAGACCATTTTCCTTGATAGCAATGAAAACCCATTCATCTTCATTTCCATTTTCTTTATCAGACTCTTCATCAATCACACCTTCTTCAACAAAATAACATTTCTTTTGAAATCTAGGTTTGTAAGGCTTAGACCTAGGAACTCTTTCAGGACACCTTAAAGAAAAATGACCTATTTTATTGCAAGAGAAACATTTAATAGGCAACTTTCCTTTATACTTACCTTGTCCTCTACCTTCTTTCTTCACAATCAGTGCTTCCAGCTCTTCTACCTCTCTTTTTGCATCTTCAAGTTGTTTCATCTCTTCCTCACACTTGAATTTCTTTCTATAAATTTCTCCTGGATCATATCTTTGCTTGTTTCTTTTGAATATAGAGGCCTTAAATGCATATTCAGTCTTTGGGATATAATCACCAAATTCACTCAACTCAAAGGTAGCAACTTTACCAATCAACACATCTCTTGTCACAGTGGTTACTAATTCAAGCTCTTTAATAGCATGAGCCTTACATTTGTAAGATGAAGGCAATGATCTAAGCACGTTAGCTACAATTTCTTGTTCATCTAGGGAACCACCGACGCATCTAATACCCAACACAAGTTCATTTACTCTTTGCATAAAAGAAGAAATAATTTCATCTTCACCCATCTTCAAAGTTTCATACTTGCCTTTCAAACTTTGTAGCTTAGCAACCTTCACGAGACCTTCATACAAAGTCTCTAGCTTCTTCTAGATCTCATGAGCTATCTTTAGATCCATCACATTTGTCATTTTCAAATCTGTCAAAGCGCTCAACAAAGCTTCCATAGCCTCGATGTTAATCTCAACTTCTTTAATCTCATCAGAAGTGGAAGGACCATTTTGAGGAATAACATATCTTTTTTTTGTAATCTTCCAGAAGGGTTCACCAATACACTTCAAATGACACTCCATTATAGCTTTCCATAGAGAGTAGTTTGTTCCATCAAATCTAGGATTTTCCTTCTTGTATGATGCCATCTTGGATCACCTCAAGCTTTTAAACTTCTTCAGAGGAACCAACTTTGATACCAATTGTTGTAAAAAAAAGGAAAGACAACTAAGAGGGGGGGTGAATCAGTTGTCATAGAATATTTAAACTTTTCAAACTTTACTTAATCTCATATCTGATGAATTAACAATAAACCATAGATAATCAACACATCAGAAACACAAAGAACACCAAGATTTTTTACATGGAAATTGTTGGCAAGAGACACTGCAAATATTTTTAGGTGTTGTCATTGATGGCAACCCTAGTCAGTAATTGGATCCGCATGTCATCATTTACTCCTATCAACATATAGATTGAGGATAGTTAGGAAGAACAATGCATCTGGCAGTTTTGTGATCGTTGATTCACTTGTAGATTTTTGGTTATTATTTTGTTGTGTGGATCTCATGAAAGGTTTATTAATGTGTTTCTTGTGTTATCTAAAAATATCAGCACCTCATACCAAGTTATGTGTAAGTTTGGTGATCCAGTTGATATCTTTCTGCTCATCAGTGTTTTGTGGCTGACTCAGTTGATATATTGTGTTGCAGATATTCGAGGAATGTTTATTCGAATATTTTAGTGTTTGATCATTTTGTTTTGGGTCCAAGATAAATTTTGGATGACCTTTGTGGATGCACATTAAATATTATTTTTAATCCATGTCAATAGTTGTGAATATTTCTAAGTTTTATTGAAGCTGACTTGTAGCATCTAAATCCTTTGTTGCGGATATATATATATATATAAGTGATTAGTTACATCATTTTGGCATGGAATTAAGGTGTGTCAATATGTGTTGTGATTATCAGAAGGGTGTTTGAGTGATTATGCATAGTTTCACTTGTGCATTAAAGATTTTGTAGTGCAAGTTTATACAGAATAGAGTAGAAGTGCAGAATCAATCAAAAGGAAAAAAAGATCAACTACAGAGCTTAACCAAAACTGTAATCAAGTATTTTCACATGCTAATATCTCAGTTCATTCTCTTGTATCTAATCCAAATCATTGTAATATAGTGTGCCTTTCTATTTTGAGTAGTGAGCTCTAGGAAGTGTGCCTAAATGCAATTGCATTCCCATTTTGTAATCTTTCTTTTGGGTATACTTAGATTATATTGTGGATTGGCCATCCACCATGGTTTTTCCCCTAAGAGGGTTTCCACGTAAAAATCTTAGTGTTATGGTGTTGTGATTGTTTTCTTTCAGTTCATGCATGTTTCTTTTTTTGAATGCTTAAGCGAGTTAAAGATCAGAATAATAAATTTAATTTTTGCACAACATTGATTCACGCCCCTCTTAGTGTTGCTTGTTTATGTGGAAACCTTGTTAGGGGAAAAACCATGGTGGATGTTAGTCCACAATATTATACCCTGTTAAAAGTATAAAGAAGAATAATGGGAATGGACATGAATTCAGGAACACTGCCTAGAGCTCATTGCTCAAATACAAGAGGGCTCCCTGCCCAAAGAATTCAAATTAGATTTGTAGGGTATGAACTAAGAAAATAGCTTCTATAAAAGCCTAATTACATTTTTGGTTAAGCACAAAAATACTTCTTCACACTTCACTCAAAATTATTCACTTTTCTATGCAATCGAATGATTAGAACACTATTCACACATCTGCACTTTCTTTGGCTTACATTCACTCTTATCCACACTTCAATTCACTGAAACAACCACTCTTATATATCCACAACATGGAATTACATCAACAACTTCGTCAGCCAAAAGAAATATGAAAATATAAAATATACACACAATGTCAACCCAAATTTACAAGTAAATTTTTAATGCAAAATGAACACTATCAGGAAATATTATATTATGGCCAAAAATAACATCCTTGAGCACACCAAACATTCAAATTTTAATCACCAAGGATCCACAAACATTACAACCACCATGTTGGGTGAGAACATAAAAACTTGAACACACAAGAGAAAAATCACCAACCATGAACAAACCGATCAACACGGATGTGCAACAAAGATAGAGCATGATCTAGAAACATCCACAAGCATCAAGAATCAGGAGAGAAGCATTCACAACAACTAAAATTACTATAATCACATCAACTTCAATCAGGAACACTAACTAAAGCCACAAAAGAAAACTTTTAGAACACAACTGATCATCACAACTAAATCTTCATGCAAACCTCTGAAACTTTTAGTGGATAAACTAGATACACTCAACAATAAACCCTTTATTCCACAATGATTGATCATCAATGTATTGAGCAAGAAACCTTCATGACCTTCACTATTCCACTAGGAACCTGCAACTCTTTGCTTAACAATTATCTCAATATCCTCGACATATACAACCTCTAATGCAACAATGCTAATAGTGTTGACATCAATGACAACCACATATCAACAACACAACCACAACATCCAAAAAAAAATTGGACCCACTTTTGAGTCCCTTTCCATCATTTATCCTTTAAAATAGAATTTATAGGCCCTTAAGACCCATTATTTCTAATCTAGAGGCCCGTTTCACCTGAGAAATCACTCAAAACCCAACAAATAACACTTAATTATTTTGTATCCTAAAAACCCACCTTCAAAAGTTAGTAGTGTGACCCATTTTCCACCTTGGGTGAATGAGTCCCCTCTGGTGGGACCCATTCACCAAGGGTGACGAATGAGTCCCTTTTGAGGGAAAATTCAATTTTGAGCGAGAATTTAATTAATTAAACTTGAATTTCCAGTGAATGCCTACCTCTTAGGTCTAAATAACATAAAAATTAGGTGTTTTTTCTTATAAATACTAATTTTAAGTCATTTTAGACATCTTTTTAGTCATTTCACAAAAGCAATTCTTAAAGTCAAGTCTTCTACAACAAGTTTCATTAGTAAAAGTTAAAGTTTTAGGGTAGCAAACTAGGGTTTTTGCAGGTCTTGAAGCTGACTCTTTAGGTCAAGATTCAGCATTGCAAAGGGTTGAGATGGATTCCTAGGGTGAATCATGGAGAAATCTAGGTTGAGGAGATGCAACTAGCCATCAAATCACACTTAAAGACTTGGTTTCAAAGTGATTCCATCTTCCATTTCACTCTATCTTTAGATTAAGGTTTTCATTTCATTTACATTTCATTCGCATTCTATTTCATCTCTATTTTTGATTTGTTGTAATATTTCTAGGGTTGAGATCTTGCATCATTCAAATCAAATTTGCATTTCTTATTCTTGCACAATAGAATAGGGTTTTTGACATACTTCAGATTTTCCTAGTCTTTAACACAATTAAGGCTAGGCTTTTATGCAGGTTTTTATTCATTCAAGGTTTAATTACCAAATTAGGGGTTTGACCAAGGTAAACCCCCCATTAGACAAACAATTTTAGGCTCTTTTGTAGGAATTTTTTGAGATCTCGATTTGGGTTTCCATCAAAAATTGCTATACAAGTGTCAAGGTGCAGAACAAAGATTTGAAATCACAAAAATTTGAAAGTGGATTGATTCACCATGCATGGAAAATGATTCCCTCTTGAGATGTAGTTTTGAGTTAGATCTAGAGCCTGACACCCAGTTGACAGAAAATAACTTATGTGCAGAAAAACCTTGATCTGGGACTGATTCACCCAGGGTGGCGAATGAGTCCCAGTCAACTCAAAATCAGGTCTCATAAGATTTCCAATTTGCTTTTTAGTCCTCTTCAGCCTCACAGGTGCACACATTTAGAAAAATAACCTTTTTTTTGGTTTAATTGTCATTTTTGTTCATTCTTTTAAGCCTTTTACAAACAACATTGTGTTTTCAAACATTGCATATTTCTTAGGTTTTGTGTTTACAATCAATCAATTTCATAGCTTATTTGCATTTATATCATTGAATTTAGTCTAAATAACATCATACATTGCATAATTTGAGTGAACCTAACCTAGATTTTGTGTAGGGTTTATCTCTCTCCTTTTAGGTGAAACATCTTAAGAGTGCAAGAGTAGTCTATAAGCCCTACCCAAAAATCTATGGTTCAAGTCCATATTATCAACTTTATTCAAGAAACATCCATATTTCCATTTTCATCTTTAAACTTCATGACCAATAGTCTAAAAATCTAAAAAAATTCATAAAATCCAAAAAATAAAAAAAATCACAAAATCCCAAAAAACTAAAAATCACAAAATTCAAAAATCCATAAAGTCACAAATTAAAAAAACCCAAAAATATAAAAAATCATCCAAAAAAACCATTAGAATTTATTTTCATGTCACCCATTACTAGTTTACAAGTGAAACCAAGTATGGGACAACACATTGATACTTGTATGGTACTTAGTGATAGTCATTTTACCCAAGGTAAAATCTCAATACCCAAAATACATCATTTAGTACACTTATAGATACACCTATTTAATATAATACTTATTCATACTAGGAAACTCGTGATCATTTTTCACTTAATCCATCACACACACTTTCACTTCAAATCCAAAATTCACCTAAACATTCATTCCAATTTAACTACCCAAAATGTTCCTTTTCCATCTAATCCACCTTAAACAACCTTCCCATCCATGTCACCATTAATTCAATCAACACCCCTCTATCCATACTACAAACAACACTTTCCTAAATTGTTACAATCCCATCTCATACACCCCATCACTCCACTTATCAATAACCACCAACATCTCTAATACTATTCCAAAAATATATTCCACCTATCAACACACTCCAATCCACTTCTCAAAAAACATTACCCCCCAAGCATATAATCCACCTATAAACACACTTCCATTTTATTATAAACTACAAATAGCATCTTGTCAACAATACACTCCACCTATAAAAAATCATTACCTCACCAACAATATAATCCACCTATGAAAAACCCTTACCTCACTAACAATATAATCCACCTATGAAAAACCATTACCTCACCAACAATACAATCCACCTATCAATGCATTTCAAACCACTTATCAATAACCAACATCCTATCAACACCAATACACTCCATAAATAAATATGTATCAATCCACCCATCCTCAAGTTCCATATAACAGACAACCTCAACCTCCAAATCCAACTCCTTTGAATTTATTTTCTCATGAAGGTAAATAAATGAAAGGTACTCTTAAGGGGATAGAAATAGGGACCTTGAACCAAAATGAAACTTATAAATTTGATGAATTATGTCCCTACCCCTTTGATAGATCAATGTTCATGATACCAAGTTGGCTAAGAATTTTGAGATACCAAAGTTTGATAAATATAAGGGAAAGGGAGACCCTCATGATCATTTCAAATAATTTTTTATGACATGCCGAGAATTTTCCTATAGTGACATATAAATTATGAGACTCTTTCCTCCTAGTTTAGGATGATAAACACTTGAGTGGTTTCTTCACCTACCTCAAGGATCCATTCAAACTTTTACTAAATTGGTGGAGAAATTTGTAACCCATTTATCCTACAATGTGGAACATGAGTTAACCATGCTTGATCTTTGTAATGCAAAATAACAAAATACAAAAAAAAATCTCCCTTCCTTCAATGATGGAGGAGTCTCACTAGTCACTTTCCTTGTCCAATACTAGGAAAATAAATTGTTCACATTTTCTTCACAAATAGTAATCTTGAAATGGAATTTCATTTGAAAGTTCATTATGTATCCACTTTTGATGAAATTATTGATAAGGGAGTCACCATTGAGAAATCCCTTATTTTTATTAGAGGGGAAAATAGGTTTTGAATGGACCCAAATCCATCAGGTTTTGAAGGGACTTGAAACCCAGACCAAGATAATCAAGCTGCCTGAAGAAAAATCAATAGTGCCCAATAGTGAAATAGAAACAAAAACTCAACCCAAATCAATAGCCAAAACAATCTACCCAACACAGAACCAAGATTTTACATGGATCTTGAACCCATTGGTTTTGAAGGGACCAACAACCCTTCATTGAGAAATCCCTTGTTGCAAAAGGTTTGGATAAAATTTATAAAAAAGATAAAGATAACAATAAATAAACCAATCATAAACTAGGATTTTTGGCTAAGAATACAAATATGTTCAATTATGGGGTAATTAACTCTAAACTCATACATACTACACAATAAGTGCACAAATATATAAATCCCAATGTCCAAAATGTCCAGCCACAAACACATGTTACCATACCAGAAGGACAATAAAAACCCTAATCATCTAAAACATAAGCACACTTTCATCTACCACCTCATTAAAAAAAAATTATTTTCATCTCATGCATAACATACCATTTTTCCATCAATAAGACCTTACATAGCAATACTTACTTCATATTCAACAAACAACACACTAAAAATATTGAACTTTAAATGAAAAATAAAGAACTCAAAATCAACCTCGATGAAATATAGATGTCTCATCATTTTCATTTGTTGGACCCTTCCAAATACTTCATCCATCAATTTCTTTCATGGGATGCATCCTTCACCATATCAAGAATAATCTTCATCCATTTATCCTATTGGCACCTTGGTAAGAGGTAATACAATTGTATATCAATTGATAATTGTGATTTATCTTTCGATATTTAATTTATCATTTATCTTTGATTTATCTATTTTATCCTTTGATTCATATTTTCATCTTTTGATAAATATTTTGAGCCATACTATGCCTACTCACATTTTCCACGATAATTATATATCATATGTTCTTTGACTAGTATACATTGAGGCATGGTCTATTATTTTTGTGTACCATGTTTTTGGGTTATTCTATCATAAGACCTATCAAGGTCAATCTCATATACCCAGCAAGTGCCTCAAATTCCTTGTGAGTGTTGGGGCGTCATATTGTTTGTTGTTTGCTTGAGCATTCATTCCATGAACTACATACATTATCACTTGGTCTTTTATACCTTAGTACATAAAACCTATTGCTATATCAAAATAAGGTTGCTCTTTATATGACAACATAATGTAGCATTCTAAATAAATATTGTTGGAATCAAGGAACATTGAGAGGGGGGGTGAATCAGTGTTCTACAAAATTTAACTTTATTAACCTAATCTTTAAACCACTTATAGCATTGAAGCAAAAGAAAGATGCAAGAACACAAACAAATCAACCACAACACCATAACACAAGATTTTTTATGTGGAAACCCTATTAGGGGAAAAACCATGGTGGAGGTCAATCCACTATATGAGTATACTCAAATATAAGTGTTTACAAAAGGAATGCACACACATTCAGGCACAATCCCTAGAGATCACTGCTTAGATACAAAAGAAGACTCACTATCTTACAAAAGCATTTGGATTACATCCAAAAGATTTGAACTGAGAGAATAACATCTACTAATGCATGATTTTAGTTCCAATTAAGCTCATCAATCACATTCTTGACCTTTTGTTTGATTCTACTCTGTCTGTTTTAATTCAGATCACAAATCCTTTTCTACACAAGTGAAATTGTGCATAATCACTCTACAATTCTTCTGAATTTTGCAACACACTTCTTACATACCTCCAAATGATATAAATGATAGCTTATATATATCCGCAACTAAAGATTTAATCATCCACATGTCGGCTTCAACAAAATAGAAAATATTTACAAACTGTCAGCTTAATCCACAAATAATTTTCAATGCAAACCAACCAAAGTCATCCACAACATAGTGAGGACCCAAATCAACATGCTCAAACACAAAACACTTCAAACAATTTCTCCTCGGAGATCCACAATAGGCTACAATCATTAAGTTGACCTTCTTGCATTGTGAAATAGAAAATCAATCAATATGAGGCTCTAAGATTCAAAGATAACATATATCATACATCGAAAAACCTTCCTTAAGATCCACAACTCAAAATGATGACAAAAAATTGCATATGAATTGATAAACACAATTATGTCAGATGTTTTGTTCTAACTTAATAGTTAATCACTTAGCTTCAATTTGACTTCCAATACGAACAAATACTGACGTGTGGATTGAATCATAGACTAGGGTTGCATTCAATGACAACACCAGATGACTTTTGTAGTGTCTCTTGCCAATAATCTCCCCCTTTGGCATTGATAGCAACACTTAGTGAAAAATGACTAAGTGTCGGATTAGTACCAACATGAATACACTGCTAGCCTTTAAAACTTCAAAACAAAACTCCCCTTGAGATGATTATGACATTTTTCACTATACCACTCTCCCCCTTTGAAATCAATGGAAAAGGTGGGAAATCCGCATACCAAAAATCAAACAAAGTTTCTATGAACAAACTACATATGTACAAACATGCTTCTACAACTTACATAAACTTGAATGTGTCTGCAAAGTTACTCTTCAACAAGCTCAAAATAGTGTCCCAACCCTTTTTGAGACTCTCCAAAATAGTCATGTGACCACATAATAGACAGGATTACATCTCTGCTGACTCAAGGTTTTCCTAATCACTAATAGCCATAACATCTTGTGCTTCCTTCAATACACTAAGCATTGTCTCCATATTAGGACCAATTAGTCCTCTAAGCTCACATACTTTTTCCACAATTCTTCCTTCTTCATGCTTCAAACTTTTGATTTTGTCAAGCAGGGATATGACTTGACCTTCTTTCTTATTCACATAAATGGTTAGAGGATAAAATGCTTGAGAAATATCTGCTAACTATTTCTCATATTCCTTCATTTTCTTTTTAGTTTCTTCAGTGAATTTTGACAATGATAAGCATGAATTATAAATGTTTCCACCTTCAAATAATGCACTATGAATATTCTTTACACAGTTAGCTAAGAAAGATTTATCATTAGCAATCATCCCTTTCAACCTACTAAACCTTTTAGCATCAAACTCCTTCTAAACCTTATCCATAGCTAACTTTTCATGTGACTCAAAGTGACTACTTACAGAATTGAAAAGTTTCTTCAGCTAACCGGATGGAGAATCAGATGAATCCTTGACATATGTAGGCGTGATCTTCTCAAGGATACCAGATGCAAGACTCAACAACTCACTTTCTTCAATATGAGACTTTAGTATTTCCTCCCTTGCCTTTGCCTAAGCAAATGATGCTACCTTTAGTTTCTCAATGGGAGATAGAGTGGTCAAGTTGATAAGACCTTTAATCAATTTAGGATCAAACTCCTCCTATTCCTCCTCCAAAAACTCCTTTACTACCTTAGCAGTGTCTCTTGCTTCCACATGAATCTACTTCACTTCAACCTTCTTTTCTTCAATCACTGATTCTTCCTTGGCTTTAGGAATTTCTACTTCTTCACTTGAAATCTCTTTAGGAGCTTCAACCTCCATAGGAATTTCAACATATTTCATGTCAAGAGGATTTAGAGTATCCTCAATTGTATCTTCTTTTCCTTCTTTTGTTACCAGACCAGATGGAGCATCTTCACTATGAGCTTCTTCATAAACAACATTATATATGTTTTTCAATAGAACTGCCTTGAGAATTTTCTCAATGTCTTTTGCAACTTCTTTAGTTTGTCCAATCATCAGCTTGTTCACCCTTGTTTTTCTCTTAAAATCCCTTTTGGCATCATTTAGATTTTTCTTCATCCATTCTATTGACATCACAAGATACAGATCAACAAGTATCCGTTCTCTCATTTTCTCTTCTTCAGTTCTTGCATTCACTCTCCTCATTTCTAAGACTTCATATAGACCTTTAGCTAACTCAGACATTATTTCAATGAGAGTCATATTGAAATTATTCAAAGACTTTATTGTGGCTTCCTCAAGAATTCTTTGATTGACACTATCAAGGATGTCACACCATTCACAAAGTGGCCTAAGATTACCATCCTTAATCAAGGATTTTTCCACTTCTTCTATAGACACACCTAATTTGTCAGTTTTCATCTTTTTCTTTGCTTTCTCTTCACTGAAGGGCTTGTCCTTAGAGAATTTTGATGCTTTAGTTCCCTTTTGCTTAATTTCTCTTACCTTTTCGTCATATTTAGTTGCTTCATCTTCTAAAACATCATAGACTCTTGTGCTCTTATCCTTCTTCCTCTTTCCTTCTCTACCAGATATCTTGACTTGAGCTTTCATAGGGCTTGATTTCTTTGTAGGACTGGATTAGAGAGTAGAGCTCCTTGTGGATCTAGATCTGGCAGAGGATGTTGTCGGAATAGCAGACTCAGTTCTAGTTGGATCTCCTGCTTCAGCTTGTTCCCTTTTCCTTCTAGCTTCTCACACAGCTTTAGTTGATATACCCATGCTTTCTACAAAAGCTTCAAATTCCTTTCTCACCTTCCAGATTATCATAGGATTCTTCAATTGTTCATGTACTTGCATACCCTTTTCCTCAAAGGTACCAAACCTTTCTTTTTTTGGATCCTGAGGTTTAATCAATAGGTGTTGAGCATACAACCCCAAAATGTGTTCCTCAACCTCATAACCCATAGGAATTATCCACATTGTTCTAGGTTCTACAACTTCCATTAAGCACTGATCAATATCAACCATGAAGTAAATTGTGTCCTTATATTTTTCCACAATAGAAGTAGGAATCCTTTCCTTGGCTTGCATCTCATTTTGAAAACTTTCGAAATAACCCTAGATAGCAATTTTTCTAGCTTTACTATCACCAATTCCATACAAGATGTCTCTAATTTGAACAACTACTGGTTTATCACTTTGCCAATGCACTTTACCAACTTTAGGAACTTCCTTCATGAAGTATAAGAATAAACATAGCAACAAATTACCATACTTGAAGGAATTATTCTTATCCTTCTTGAATTTTCCAAGATTTTCAATTAACTGGCTCTAGATTAACCCACATAGGTCATATTTTGCATTTTCTTTGACCATATGATATTCTACATAGATTATAGTATTAGATACCAAATTATCCTAGCTGGAGTGATAGATCTTGTAACTAATAAACATAGAGGAAAATCTAACATCGACTTCGATGATATCATTGATTTTCATGCCTCTCTTGTCAAAGACTGAACCGGTTGCATCTGTGACTATTTCAATTTTCACAAATTTCAATGTCGGCAACCCACTAGATGAATTCAAACTAGTAACAATCCTTATAGCTTCCTTTGTGATCTTGAAATTTTGAATTAACCACATAAACTAGGCATGCACTCGACTTAATATATACTGAACCCATTCATTTTCTTTGAACACAGGAAATTTCACAATCTGAGTGAATTTCTTTTCCTCCAAAGTTTTAAATTTAGGTTTTACACTGAAATCTTCTCCCACAATATGATTAGTATACAAATTTAGCAACTAGGACCTTCCTAATTCTCCAACATTTGCATGAATGTATACCCTAATATCTTCGATATGCAAAACACCATACAAAATGAAAGAAAATGCACCTAATGGTTCTGTGTCGATGGATTTGAATGGGTGCCATTTGAATTTTGAATGGGGCCTATCTTTTATTTCAATAACCAATGGAGTAGCCATTTGTAGAATTTTCAAGTTCACGAGTTTATAGATAAGTACCTTTCACTAGATTAGGGTTTGATTGCCAAATCACCTTCAAAATTATATCTTCACCAAAGTTCACTGCATACATCTCCAACCTTCTTCTTCTTCTCAAAATGCAATGTGACAAATGAGGGATATAAATGAATTTTTATCATTCGTGCACCTAAATTTTTCATCGCAATAAATGCTTTTTCCCTAGGTCTTCTAGATTCCTTTTTCTCACAAACTGTGAAAGAAAATTCTTCTGCAGACCTTCAATTTTGCACAAATTTCCTTTTCAAGAGATTCCAAAACATCTGCATATCACTAATGCAATTATTGCAATCTGCCACATTCTGGTACCAACTACTGACAAGGGGGATAAAATATTTTCTTGAGGCCTTAAACTAATTCTAGGAGGAATTTCCAGAACTAGATTCTAGTGCTGGCTCATTTCTTGCAATAGGACTCTTCTTCACCCATGTCTTCTTCATTTTCTTCCTGAACTCATTTGTAGTAACTTTTCCTTTTCCCTTTTCATCATTTTGCATGTTTTTCCTTTGATTTACTGAACCCTTTCTGCTTCTACAAAATCTAGCAATGTGACCAGATTTGTTCCATTTGTAGCACACCACATTTCTTTGTCTAGACCAATTGTTCCATTGCTTTTCTCTTGATCAACATTGGTTAGTAATATGACCAAATCTATTGCAGGTATAACATCTGACATCTCTATTGAAAAAGTTGTTTGACATATTTTTGCATTCAACTGACTTATGACCATACTTATTGCAATTAAAACACTGACCAAAGAATGATGGACTAGTTGGATTCATTCTACTTCTACATTGAGCAGCCATATGACCAAATTTGTTGCAAAAAAAACAATAATCATTGAAAATTTGAGCATTAGGTTGTCTTATCAGATACCTTCCAAATTTGTTCATCTGATTTCCTTGCCTGAACTTCCTTTTTCAAGATCCAAAACTTTCTCCTTTCTCATATCCAAGACCTCTCTTGTCACTTCCAGTCCTCTAAATTTTAATCAGTTCATCAAGTTTGGCTGAGCTAATCTTGAACTTCTCCTTGAATTCATTTGCAATAGCAAGTTAATCTTTGAGATTAACAATCTACTTTTCAAGCTCTTCTTCATTATTTTGGGATTGTTCTAGTTCAAGCTCCAACTGATTGAATCCATTAGTAATTTGGTTGAATTCTTCAAAATTCTCTTTCAAGGACTGAGCAAGATTCTCTTCATTCTTATTTTTGTCTTTAATCTCCTTGGTCATCCTCATCACAGTAGATTCCATCTCATGCTTTAGGACAATATTTTCTCTTGTAATCTTTTCACATTCTTCTATCTTTTCCTTCAAGGCTTGACTTAGGTGTTCACCTTCCATGCTCTTACTTTCTTTCTTCTTAAGTTGACCACAAAGTTCCTTTCTCTTTTCCCTTGACTCATTTATTTTATCTTTCAATGATTGAATGAATTTCTTAGCATTCATGAGGCTTGCCTACATTTCCTGTACTTCAAATTTGGATTGATCAAGATCATCTTGTGCCACCAAAAGTTGTTGAAGACTGCTTGAATCCATTGAATCACTTTCCCGGATCTTCTCCAAGCTTTTAAACTTCTTCTGAGGAACCTGGCTCTTATACCAATTGTTGGAATCAAGGAACATTGGGAGGGGGTGAATTAGTGTTCTACAAAATTTAACTTTATTAACCTAATCTTTAAACCACTTATAGCATTAAATCAAAAGAAAGATGAAAGAACACAAAGCAATCAGCCACAACACCATAATACAAGTATTTTTTACGTGGAAACCCTATTAGGGGAAAAACCATAGTGGAGTTCAATCCACTATATGAGTATACTCAAATATAAGTGTTTACAAAAGGAATGCACATGCATTTAAGCACATTGCTTAGAGCTCACTGCTTAGATACAAAAGAAGACTCACTATCTTACAAAAACATTAGGATTACATCTAGAATATTTGAACTAAGAGAATAACATCTGCTAATGCCTAATTTTAGTTATGGTTGAGCACATCAATCACATTCTTGACCTTCTATTTGATTCTTCTCTTTTTCTCTTTTTTCTTTAATTCGTATGACAAATCCTTTTTTGCACAAGTGAATCTATGCATAATTACTCTACAATCCTTTTGACTTTCACAACACACATCAAAACACTTCTTACATACCTCCAAATGATATAAATTATTTCTTATATATATCTGTAACTAAAGATTTAATCATCCACATGTCAACTTCAACAAAATAGAAAATATTTACAAACTATCGGTTTAATCCACAAATAATTTTTAATGTGCACTAACCAAAGTCATCCACAACATAGTGAGGATGCAAATGAACATGATCGAACATGAAACACTTCAAATAATTTCTCCTCGAAAATCCACAACATGCTACAATCATCAAGTCAGCCTTCTTGTATTGTTAAACAAAAAATCAATCAACTAGATCTTCTAACTTGCACACCAATCAATACAAGGCTCTAAGAGTCAAAGATAACATAGATCATACATCGAAAAACCTTCCCTAAGATCCAAAACTCAAAATGATAACAAAAAAGTGCATATGAATCAATGAACACAATTTTGTCTAATGCTCAATTCTAACTTGACAGTTAATCACTTAGCTACAATCTAACTTCTGGTACGAACAAATAATAACATGTGGATCGAATCACATACTAGGGTTTCCATCAATGAAAACATCAGATGACTTGTGTAGTGTCTCTTTCCAACAAATACTTCTTCATATCACATCCTCCATTATCATCATTTCATCTATTCACTTTCTCTTTTTCATTTTTCTTGCATATGTTTCTTTATGTTCATCCATCATTCTTCATCATTCACCTCATTTTATTCTTATCATTCTTCTCTTGAGAGTTCACTCATGTATTTTTTCCATGAATCACCTCTCAAGGGGCATCATCATCTCACCATTAAATATTTCATTATTTCCTCCACATGATTGGGGCCTACCATCACTTTCTTCATATATTTTAATCTATTTCTTCATTGCTAATTTTCAGCATTTCTTTAAAATAATGTTACTTAAAACATGATCTCAGAAAGGGAAAAATGTAAACATCGAAATAAAGTTTCTTTCACCATCATCATCTCATCATAGTCCATTAATACACATTATAACTTGATGGCCAATTTATCACCTAGGAATGATAACATGTAATAATTTAATTAAATAAATCCTAGTTATTTTAAATAAATTAGGCTAGCATTATTTATTAATTTAATAAATTATTATCCATAATTATCTATTATTTATTCATATTTATCCATACATTTATCTAGTTATTTATTTATTTTATCCATTATCCATTAATAAATTAATCAATATTAATTTCCACCTAATATACACCTATAATTCATTTAATTAGTATTAAATCATTAAAATCCACTTCGCCTAGTTGTTTTTCTATTCTAATAATTTCATTTAGACTTATTCTCAGTCCCATTCACATTTATAATCCACTTACTCATGTAATTTGATCTGTGTTAGGATCTATGACAATTGCACATGAATGCTTAACTATTACAATGACTAATTTGAAGGTCTTAAAAACGTAACTGAAATACTTAAATAAACACAACAATTATAAAGTGATGAACTGAACAAAAGAGAGATAGAAGAGAGAAGACAAAACATAAATTGATAATGAAGTTTTCCAATATGGCTACATCTTCGGGTCCCTTTCAAACAGAGTGACCGATCCTTGATTATGCTCTAAAATGGTTAGAAGGCTTCAACTAGACAAAGTGTTGAGTCTCACATGAGTTAGAAGCTCATCTCCTTCAAGTGTAGTGGCATGACGCTCCTCTATTGCAGATAAATGAACACTCAATTCTCCAAGTACAATTCCCTCAATAATCACCACTTACCTATTCCTAAGCCACTTCCCCCTTTTTATACATCAAATTTACCCAATATGGTTAATAACCATATGGTTTACAAAAACAACTATATCTCCCCATTTACAAGTAAAAATATTTGAAAATTGCCCTAATTACAAGAATAAAGATCTCATAATCCTTAATAATCTTTTAGAAAAATCTTAACCCTTAAAAATATATATATATATATATTTTTAATAATCTTTGTAAATCATTTTAAATATTATTTAAGCCCTTATATTCTTCAACTCGGGCTAAATAGTGTTAAGGGATTAACTTTGTTTTAAATTTAGGGGGTTAATTTTTCACATATGGGAGATTCGACTTTTAAGTGTTCTCTAAAAGAAACTCAACTCCTTTAAACAAACAAAAGAAGTCATTGGTCCAACAATTAGAGGGGCGTAGTAGTAAGTTATAGGTTGAGGGATCTATTTTTTTAATTAAATACCTTGTACCTTGTCCTAGGTCATAATTACACCTTAGTTAAGTTTACTTAGGGACCACATAGGAGGTTGTTGGAGAATCTCCACTTTTGGTGGACTTGACATGTCATTACCTCATCATTTCCACCTTTTGTGGACACATCATGTGATTATCTCTCCATCTTAAGTGGAGTGATAAGTTTTCCTAGTTGTCTTATGTCATAAGATTCTGACACTTTTCATAATCTTATGCCTTCCTATGTTCTCACCTTGGCTATATAACCAAGGGGTCTCTCTCATTTGTAATCAATCATAATCAGCATATCATATTAATGACATTGAATACAATTTATTCTTGTCATATCATTTCTCTCTTTCTTGTGCTTTCCATTTGGTCCATAGATCTTGGGTGGCATCCATAGCCAATTATAACATGGTATCAGAGTGTGTTTGGAGCCATTGGAGAGTCTTATTCTGAAGAGAGATTCCAGATCTGAGGAGGTTTCGTTCGTGGCTCTTTATTGCAGGTTCACATCCGAGCTTGCTGGTGCAAATCTGAGCTCACCATTGTGTTCGGAAGGTTCGAGAAAGTCGATTTTGCCTTTTGTTTCATCCAAATCGGAGCCACGAGGCCAAATCTATGAGGGTTTGAAGCTGAAGAGTGGTTGCTAGATCCAAAAGGTAGCTGCAATTTTGGAGCATTTTGGGTCAAATCCGACTCCGCCATCGCGTCCAGAAGGGCCAAAAACCCTAAAATCGACTATCAAATCGTCCGATTCGGAGTAGTTGTCCGGTCAGGGAAAATTTTTTTGCCCGAAGAGCCGTACGGCCCCCAGGGGTCATTATGGCGACGATACGATTTATTAGAAAATAAATTAAAAAAATTTCAATTGAAATTTTTTGAAATTTTTTTTAAGAAAAATTTCAATTTTTATTTATTGTAAAAGTTTTTTTGAAAAATCAAAATCAAAAATTTTTTAAAAAAAAGAAAAAAGTTTATGCGGACTCTGGCCGCGGTACACAGTACCACAGAAGGTACTGTACGCAGGCCAGTACCTGCGGGAAGAATCCTAGACCGCCACGTTGCACCGGTGAACCCCCGGCATGGCAATCAGCAGGCGGCGAAAACCTATTCACCGGCAACAGTAAATTAAAATCCCGGCGGTCGCTGCACACAAACCCGGCGAAAAGTTTTTTCTACCGGCGGTCCATTCAAAATTCCGACAATGGCAATCAGCGAAAAAAAGAGAATATTCCGTTCCAAAAGATTCCGGCCGAATATTTCGGCAGGGTGTTGGACGAAGACGGTAACGGCCAGAAGACTGTCATTTTAAAGCTCGACTTCACCGAATATTCCGCAGTGGAGGAATATTCTATTTTGACGGGCGGGAAACCGTTAAATTTTAGCTCTCAAACTGCTGATGTCAGCAATACGTCATCGATGACGTCAGCGCCCATTTGAAAATTTTGCCCCCTTCACCATTTGCATTCTCAATTTTGTAGTCAATCTTTGAATGCTCATAACTTGCTCATTTTTACTCCTTTTTTCGAGAATTTTTTTTTGATTTGGGCTAGAATTTCGTGTTCTATGCATTGGTGCAATCAGTTTTTGGTTTTGGTGCCTGGTTTTTCCATAATTTTCAGATTCTCACAGGTGTTGCTGCTTCGTCCTCATTTTGGGAACTTTGGGAGCTCATAACTTGCTCCTACGGTAATATTTTTGGGTGCAATTTTTTTTGAAAGTGCATGATTTTTTGTGTACTTATAAGTGGTAGGATCAGATTGATCTCATTTTATACCAAAAATTGTACTTGATACTGTGGCCTATTTTGGCATTTGTAAGCACTAAGATCAAGTCTAGCTTGTTGTTTTTGGCATCTAGCAACTGTAAACGCACTAAATATAAAGTTCCAAATCATATAGTTCTTGGAGAGTTCTTTGATTGAGTGAATTTTGGGTGGGATTCTTCTTGTGGTTGTGGTTGCATTCCTCTTGATTTGTGTTCTTGTTTCATCATGGAGCCATCTACAATTCCACTTCTAACACCTTACAACTATCCTACATGGAAATCAGAAATGAACAAATTGATAAGAGTTAAAATATTGTATAGGATAGTTCATGGGCTTGATGGTGAACCACAAAATGATGAAGTTAAAAAGAATAAGTGGTTGAATAGTTGTGAAGAAGCCATTGGCTATTTGTGCTTGTATGTCTCTCCTGAGTTGTTTTTCACATTGAGCAGTTGGATACACCTATGGCTATGTGGACTACATTGTCAGAATTGTTTGGGAAAACAGATGAAATTCAAGGACATTTGTTGGAGAATGAATTAATCAGTCTCAATCCATGTAATTTTGACAACATACAAGACTTCATCACCAAATTCAAGTCACTAAGAACACAATTGAAGAATTGTAAAATTGAGAAATCAGATACACAATTGATCTTAAGTGTTCTTTCAAAGCTAGGACCTGAATATTCAGTGTTTGTGTCTACTTTCTATGCTACAAAGAATGCCTTTGGGAGTCAGTTGAAGATGCCTTCCTTTGAAGATTTTGCTATGCAACTCACTAGGGAGCAAGATAAGCTTATTCAAATGGGCACTTTGAAGTCTTCAAAATCACATGCTTTGGTTGCAAAGGATGAGAAGTCTTCAAGTGGCAAAGAAAAGACAAAGAACAAGCCTAAGAAGAACACACAAGCCACATCAAATTCCACAGAAGAACATAAAGATTCATCTTCAAAAGAGAAATCATCTAAGAAGGAGAGACCTTTTTGTGCATATTGCAAGAAGGATGGACATGAAGAACATTATTGTTATAAGAAGGACATAGATGAGTTGAAAAATCTTCTCAAAAAGAATCACATTGATTTGCCTTCTAGAATGTCTGAATCTTCTTCTCCTACTTCAAAATAGTCTAAAAAGGACAAAAGTCAAACATATATATTAGGATATAAAGGACAAGCTCTTTGTTCTCATTCAAGTCCAAGATCAGGGAGATGGCTTCTAGATTCAAGAGCATCTCATCATATGGCATCTTCGCAGACTATCTTCTCTTCATTTCAGCCTTGTTCTATGTCTCCTATCTTGATGGGAAACAATACATACATGAGTGTAACAGGGAAGGGATCTATTAGCATTGGGGAAAACACTTTTCAAGATGTCTTGTGTGTTCCTCATTTGATGAACAATCTACTTTCCATTTATCAGATTACACATGGTGGAGATGGGAGAACTGTGGAGTTCACTCCTGATTCGGTTATCATTCGTGACTTGAAGACTAGAGATATCATTGCTACTGGGGTGGTTGATCATTCATCTCGGTTGTATTCCTTTGTACAGTTTACTTCTGATGATGACAATGTTCCTTCGGCTGTTGATCACAACTATGATTCTGAGGAGACATTTGGCTTTTTGCACTTGGGCATACTCACATCAGATCCAGTTCTTGAGCCTTGCATTTCATCTCCTCCACCTACTGTTGCAGTTGATGATGCTTGTGTTGCTACAGTTTTGGCTCCTAGTGATTCAGTGCAGTAGAATGTACATTGTCTTCCAGATATGGCTACTTTGGATGGCTTCCTAACAGGTATTTCAGACTTGTTTGTGGAGTCACATCTTTCTGATCTGGAGGACACTCTTGATTGCATCCATCTTCTCTTTGATGAAGATGAACCTTCTTTAGTTGTTGTGAGGGAACACCTTGACCCTCTTGTTCATTCTCTACATGATCATTCTTCACAGTTTGGCGTGAGTGTGGATTCTTTTGGACAGCATTTGGAGGAGGCTTCTTTGTCTTCAGAGGGGATATCCTTGTCTTTGGATCGTGTTCTACATTCTTCTCTACTAGATGTTGGGTTTTCCTCTTCAGCAGTGTGGCCTAGAACGCCTGATTGGAGTGTGACAACTTTCAGCATTGACATGGAGACACTTGAGCATGCTTCAGAGACATCATCACACATCATCCATCTTCATGATATCCTACATACATCCTTGGTTTTGTTTCTTCCCAAGGGGAGGAACGTTGTTCGGCGAGATTGGATCATCTTCAGCATTCAATGTCGAGCTTCTACCATTCTTGCAGGAGACTCAACATTGAGGGGGGGATACCTTGCTTCTCTTCTACTTCTCTCTTATGGGGGGGTCTTTTTCCTCACATGGGGTTTTTACCTTCTCATTCTTCATTGAGAGCATTTCTATTTTGTATTTCATCTCTCTTTTGAGGGGGAGTTTTGTCCCATGAGGTTTTCTCCCTTTCCTCGTTTGTGAGAGATTTCATTGCATTGTTTGTACATGGGTACCTAACATGGCCTAGTAGCCGGGACCCATCTTGCATTGTTTGCATTTGTGCACTATTCCCTAAGTTGCACTTAAGGGGGGGTGTTGGTGTAATTAAATACCTTGTACCTTGTCCTAGGTCATAATTACACCTTAGTTAAGTTTACTTAGGGACCACATAGAAGGTTGTTGGAGAATCTCCACTTTTGGTGGACTTGACATGTCATTACCTCATCATTTCCACCTTTTGTGGACACATCATGTGATTATCTCTCCATCTTAAGTGGAGTGATAAGTTTTCCTAGTTGTCTCATGTCATAAGATTCTGACACTTGTCATAATCTTATGCCTTCCTATGTTCTCACCTTGGCTATATAACCAAGGGGTCTCTCTCATTTGTAATCAATCATAATCAACATATCATATTAATGACATTGAATACAGTTTGTTCTTGTCATATCATTTCTCTCTTTCTTGTGCTTTCCATTTGGTCCATAGATCTTGGGTGGCATCCATAGCCAATTCTAACAGGATCGAATCCTCCAGCCTTTATTTTCTCTGAATCTTCTTTAGGTAAAAAAAAAAACAAAACTAGTGCCATATACATTTGAACGTAGAGTTTGCGATGTAGTGGTTAAGTGCATTGCTTGGTGGATAGAGGTTGGGGTTTTCACCCCCACAT